>OZ057415.1:8319805-8939805 GCA_964056705.1 Troilus luridus
ACTCGAATGTTTTGTATACAGTACAGAGATATCTAATTTTGAGATTTTTATATATTTGTTAAATAAGCTTTATATCCTTGCAGATTTGTAGGGAGGATTTTGTCTGCCTCTAGCTAGATTTTTTTAATTAAAGTTTTTACAACGCACACTTGAGTCAGGTTATCCCTTCCAGATGGCAGCACTGTCAGAGGAAACGACATTGGCATTGGTAAAGCTGTCCTTGTCCTCCATTTTGTTAATAGCAGTTTGTCTTGGCGGACCAATTGCCAAGTCAATTGTCTGGCTGTGTCCAATGTAATTGAGTCTCTTCTGAGTCCTCTCAACTGGCAATAACATCGTCAACATTCCCTATGATTTAGGAAGCATTTTATTCATTTCAGGATTAAACAGTTGTTTTAGTTTACAAAGGCTAACCTAATCATAAAAGACTAGAATGAAGAACCTCATTTATTATGATTGCTACAATCCATATTTTCACATGTAATAATTTTTATTTGATTCAAAATCCTTTTATGAGTCACAGGTTTGTAGTATCTTTGTAGCTTTGTAGTACTACCCAATCCACTGCGAAATCATTCGATTGACCAAGAATCTTGTGTTGCTAATTTTATAGGTTAAAGCATATAATATCTTTGTTCTAATAAATGAAAAAAATAATATTTTTAAAAGCATTTTTCAAACACTCAGGCCTCATTAATAATTATTTATTAGTTTTAACACATTTTAATTTAATGTGTCATATAACATGTAGAGAAAATCTGGATTTTTTAAAAACATTAAATAAATTATTGTAGAAGAAATCTGATTACCTAACAAATATGTAGAATATATATTAATTTTCAAATGTCATGAACTAAAATCATTGCAGTCAAGGAAGATAAAACAAATCTAGAGTTATCTGAAAATTTTCTGAAATTGTATGCTAATAAATATTAAAAAGTATTGGCTATACATTTCAGGTACTAATGTGAAAACAATAAATACAAATTCCATCTTAAAAATAATATTACTGAGAAAATTAGTCGATGGCCATTGATTCTATGTAGATATAAATAAGACTACATTTGGTTGCCATTGTCCGAGATAGCTATAATTTAGGCAGTGTTCCAACAAACTATGTGAGGAATCTCAGGGGTCCCTGGCCCCATTGTTTCTGACCGGATGACTTATAGTTCTGACATTGCTCCGATTCAGCCCTCGGAATCCAATTATAAACTCTATTCCAATCTAGTTTAGAACAAATTTTTTATTATAATTCCTTAAGTTTTAATATTATATTATTAAAATAATATAATAATATAACTAAAGGAATATAATAATAATTTAATAATATAATAATAGTAAACAAGTATTGAGAGGGGACAAGATGTGCTTTAAAATAATAAAATAAATAAATTCTAAAACTTATCGACGAGACTATACCACTACAACCCATGATGGGTCTTAGGCTCAGTACATGGTAGAGACTGTACTGTTTCTTGGCTAACGGTTCTGCAGGTATGTGAATTATGCTAGATCTTGCTCAACTGGATTTCTCCCTATTTTGTGCACCCACTTTATCGAGGCTCGGTGATCTCCTGGAGAGTCCTAGATCCCAAAGGATCCATTCCAGGCTTTTAACAAATTAAATAAAATCTGCCACAGCCCGATTTGAACCCAGGACTTTCGGCACGGCAACTGGTTGCTCTAGCACTGACCCTCTCCATTCCCCTTGATAAGTAGTTTATATAGACTTCAAATTTTGTTTCTGAATTTATACAAAACACATTACTTTATTTTCTACATTGTGAACTGTAGTACATCTTTACAAAAATTTAATAAAGAGTACTTACAAGGGCTGCATCTATGAACAATATTAGTTTAATGAAAAATGAAAGAATCGCTCAACATAATTAAATATTTTTATTTTCTAGAGAAAAGATTAGTCCAGGCCGGGATTCAAACCTGGGTCTTCCACATCTCTAGTGTGGCTTTCTTTCAACTGAGCTACCAGGCTCTTAACCAGGCCGGACAAATCCATTCTCTTCACCGACCCTCTATATAAAAAAAAAGAAAAGAAATGTTCAATGAAAATTTGTCCCTATATTTATATTGCAAAAATTGCGAGAACTAGGGATATAGGATCGGTGAAGAGAATGGATTTGTCTGGCCTGGTTACAAATCTGGTAGCACAGTTGGAAGAGTGCCGGACTGGAGTTATGGAAGACCCAGCTTCGAGTCCTGGCCAGGACAAATCTTTTCTCTTTAAAATAAAAATATTTAAATAATCACCATCACATAAAAATAAATAAAAAATAATTTATAATTAAATATATTAACTAAAGAAAAAAATAAGATTAGACATCGGACTTTTAATTGATTTAATATTTTATATTTTTTGGTTACTAAGTTCTTTTAAATTCCTAGTAATTAAATTTAAAATTATTCTGGTAGCAATAATTTATATAGAATATAAATTTATATGGAATAGTATACATTTCTTATTTTATTCAATTTTCACTGATCAGTGTTTAAAAGTCCATAAAACTGAACAAGAATTTTTCAACGACAAAGTTTTATTTCTCATTTCTTATTCTAAGTTCCTTAACCATATTCAATGAAAATAAAAATGCTAATTGAATTGGTTCAGTTTTACAATTTGAATCTGTTCTCTACATTATTAGATTTAGTATCATATAAAAATATTTTGGGACTTTAGCCTATTTTTAAAATGAATTAAAATGAGGAAGTTAATTAGTATAATATATTTTATGTTCCAAATTTTATTTTAAAATTATTTGTCTATATTCCATTTTCTATTTTTATAAATTTATTTTTGTGAATTATATGTAGTCATTATTGAAAAAAAATAAAATAAAAGAATAGTTTCAAGGATTAAATGAGCATATTTTTTAAATATTCATTAAAGCACCAGTAGCAATATTAAAACCAACACAAAAAAGAAGGAATAGATTAACACAAAGTAAAGAAATCTTATTTTAATTGAAGGTTTAAATAAATAAAACAACTGGAACATAACTCCAAGTCAGTATGGGCTATTGATTATAATAAGTGACAAATGATGCGACAATAGCCCGTAATGGACCCAATGGGGCTGTCGCTGTTAGAAGGGTACTCTAACTTATTGTACCCTCACTCTTGAACTATAATATAAATAAATGTAATGTAAAGTATAATTTTAAAGTATTCTTGGAAGAAAGTTTTTCTCAGGATTTAAAACATTTCTAAGGGATTTATCCTCTGAATATTGTTCTTTTGACCGAAGTAGGAAGGATGTTAGGTTTAGTACATGGTTGGGATCATATTGTTTTTAACAGTCGTGCAACAATTTTACAACAATCGTACTCAACTGTCAGTTTTTTACATTAATCTAAGATATTCACATTTGTTGAGAAGAACCAACAGTGTCTAAATCCCTCTGAATCGGTTCACAGATAATAATATAATAGTTTATCTGCTACAGCCTGTCTCAAACTTGAGACCTAGAAATCAATAATCCATCACTCTACAGTTACCCCAGACCTTAAATTGGTGAATAAAGTTATTTATGGAGCTGATGTTTATTTATTTTAAAAATTAATGCTAGTATTGATATTTTCTTCTAGGTTCCTCTAATTTACTCAAACTTGTTTACTCATTTCAAATAAAAATGTATTTGGCTGGCATATCCTGAATCAGTATTTTTTTTAAATTGCGGTTTAGGGTCTGGTACGAAGTCCGTCATTAAACTAAAGTGAACTAATAATTTTCAATAAAGCCATTCAAGACTGTCATTCAAAGAAATTTTCCCAACAAGTTAACGCTTATTCCTTGCATTTGTCTCAAAATAGCAGATTATTAAAATATAGAGTTTTCTTCATTTTTTCAAAGGAAAACTCTTTTTATTTAAAAGTAAAAAGTTGAATCAGCTAAGTTACATTTATTTTTTTTGTATTCAGCAAATAAATAAAATAATAATAAGAACATTAAATAAAGCGTTTATTGACATAATGGAATTTTTCTAAACATAATTTTACTTTTCAAAACTAGTGTGTTAATTTTATCACATTAATAAAGCCGTTGTTAAATTCAAAGAGATATTTTTATGGCATAAGGTAGTTTTTAATAAAAAATTGTATTTAAAAAAAATTTATTTTTTGATTTGTCAGTAAATTCGATCATTAAAAAAATATTGGTTACATCAGAAAAGAAATTGTTAATTGAAGTAAAAAAATTCTTTATATTCCCCTATTATCCTTCTAGTGAATTAAATCATAATGACATTACTTTTGATGGAACCGTGTCCAAATATAGATAAAAATATATATAAATTATTGGATTCTGAATTGAGTCTACTTATATTGAGATATGCTCAGCACTAAAAAGTGGGTACTTGGCCCATTATTTGGATAAATCAGGCATTTGTATAATGGACACATCGCCTCATTTTCTAGCATTTTGAAAAATTACAGTGCATTTTTATCAAGCATTATTACCAAGAACCTTCATAGGTTGTACTAATACAGCTAACTAACAGCTTGCCGAGTTGACAAGTGTTAGTATGACAAGCCACCACACCCGCTGTTTGCCCTGAAGATGACCTACATCGTAGGCCGAAACGTTGGAACAATTAAAAAATAAGTTCTGCTTATTTTGTATTATCTTTGACTGCACCCCATGACCAATTCAATCCATCATGTTATTTTATCTGGTAGAGCAAATGAGAGTATGAAGATGAACGTTTTTCTAATCTCCCAAAATGTGTTTATTATATCTAATTTTTGTTATTTTCTAATGGTTATATAAGTATACAAATTCCAATAAAATAAATATTAGAATAGAATAGAATAGAATAGAAAACAAACTTTATTCTGGGACCAAGTCCCTTTAGAATAACAATAAAGAACAAGTAAAATAAACCAGGCCAGGAGGCTACATAATGATACAAATCATGAAGTAATCATGAGTGACAAAACATAATAAACATAAGAATATTAGGAATAGAACATAAGAAGGAAAATTTAGATATAGAAAAGGAAAAAATAAATATTATAGTTTTAAAGAGAATTATTATTTTATATATGTATATTAATGAAATTATGCTCTGCTTGGTATGTTAAGTTTCCAAAATGTAAATTACAATATTGTCATTTCTAAATTGATCATGATATTATAATTTTATTAATTACAAATTAAAATTACTAATTTACCGAATATATATAAAATATTTTGAAGAGAAAAGATTATGTCTTGGCCGGGATATAAATCTTTTCTCTTCATAATATTCTTTTCTATTCATTATATATATCAGCAACTAAAGCAAGAAATCCAAATGATTTAACACAATAAATTATTGCTGATAAAGATTAATAATTCATTAATGGTTCTATCATTGGGTCATATTCCATATTTAAAGCAACCCAGGCATACTCATATACATATTACCATGGTGATGATAAAATCTTATCAATGGAGTATCACCAACTTCCTCTTGCTGTTATTTACTTCCTTTGCTATCATTTGTGTATTAATCATAAAATAATGAATCAGTACATTTTTAATTTTGTTTCGAATCAAGATAATTTTAATGAATTTAAATATTTATCTTTTGCCTTACGGGGCATTATTTTTATTATCTCCAGTTTTTCCCAGCTTGCGATAATTTTCTTACAGATAGTTGTAGTTTACGTAGTAAAATATTGCCATCTGCCTCCAAGCCTATTATCATCATCATATTCATAGATAGCTCTTTAGCCCATAGTTTCAACTGCCATCATCAGATCTAAATTGTACTGCTGCCTTCTTGTTGTAAAAACGAAAAAACATTTAAAAGCAGTATATTATTTAAAATTTGGTATGCATATTTTTATTATATTTTCTTTGTTATTCTCTTTTTGTACTGAAATACCTGAACTACCAAAATATCGGGAGGTATTTTTGTTTTTTGTTTCCTGTTATTTAGGGCCATATGACTTTTTGTTTAATATTTGGCCACTCATTTATTAGTAAATATTTTATGTCTCTTTTTAGCTTTTGTTTTTCTTTATTAGTAAAACAATAATTTTCTTAATATATGTTCTCAAGTCTCCATATGTACCTAACAATCCTTATAACAATCACAGTGCGTAGATGTAGATCCAACAGCTAATTGTTCTTCCACATCATTGATTATTGAATATTGAATATTGGAACTACAGTTCTTCTCAACAAATAAAACTCAAGTTGAATACAAAAAAAAATTTGTACCACAACAACCCATTAAAGTCTTGGGTTCAGTACAAGAGAATGTACTGTTTTAAGGATAGCGGTAGTGCAGGGAGGTGATTCGTCCCCAAGATTATGCTCAATTGCAAGGTTTTCCCACCAATTAAGATGCCCACTTTATTGAGGCTGGGTGAGCCCCAGGAGGGTCCAGAAGGTCCAACCATGGCTGTTGTCAAATAATGATCAGCCTCTGAATTTTTTTTTTACCAATTATATTCACAGTCATTATTTATAAACACTTGGGAGTTGAGGGCAATGAACTCAGAGGCACCATTATTAAGCCACCAATTTCCATATTTGCTTTTCTAGGTTGTAAATTTGGTATGCATTTACGCATATATAATTTTACTGCTGCTCTTCGTAACTCTATGAAGACATTGGTTATGACTGTGTATTCTCTCCAAACTAATGCAATAACGTTGTCTAACCCATTTAGTTGGAATGAATGATTCCACCACTTAAAATTGGGATTTCCTAACTGTCCCTCCCTGAGCAAAAAACAAGAGGCATGCCAAGCAATTCCCTTGTCAATTGATAAGAAGTCCACGAATCCGACTTATCACCTTAGGTTTCATCACATTTTTGTTCCCCCATTGACACATAGAGTATTGACCATCTATATTTAGATTGTATTCCGAGGTCTAACAAATCTTGATACACCTCATCTGTTAGGACACATTTAGGGTTAGTTTTTTGTTTCTGATAGATGAGTCTCTTTGGACTCTTGATGTGAGATGTACTACATTTGATTCTCATTGATTTGAATATTTCGGTATAAGCTCTGATAATGGCTAAATTGGCAAAATGATAACTGTTTAATTATTTTACAGTTTTTAAGAAAATTAAAGCTTTGATTTTTCCAATTGGATTCTATTGTAATAGTTGTTTTATATATTTTTTATTTTTTCTTATTTGTATTGATTAAACAAAAAATAACATATAAATTTAGGGGGCGACCTGTGGTCTAGTGGTTAGCGTAACAAACTACTAAACCCAAGATCGCGGGTTCGTAGCCCAGCAGGTGGCCCTAGGATTTTTTAAAGGGAGTAAAAAAATCCTTAGTTACGCCGTCCTTCGGAAGGGACGTTAAACGGGGGTCCCGAGCCTGTACGATGTCAGATACTCGTTAAAAATCCCTATCCTAATAAAACCTTGATAGGCAAAATTTAGAGCTACCACTGTAGCATCGTCCGATTAGCCATAGCAGCATAAAGTGACGTTAAATGAACAAACAACAAACAAACATATAAATTTAAGGTATTATAGATGAGACGTCAAATAGCCAACTTCTGTTATCTAGTAATAACAAACTATATTCAATGTGATCGATCAAGAGGATTAATTCCGCCTAGGTAGCCAGGTTTTTTTTTGTCCACTCGACTAGGTTACAATTTACTGGTTAGAACCGGAAGACATTATGGATTCGTCTGGCAAACAGCCTTCTTAATTAAGAGTCTCTGCACTTCCGTCTTTATCAAGTAGCTTGTTTCATTAGATTTAAGAAAAGATCGGGTAATAATTCCGCAGATTGTCGCTTCGAGTTGAGCAACATCAAGTTTCAACTTCACATTCGTTTCCCTTTTAATATTTTCCAAAAATACAAGTTATCATGAGCTTTAGTAAGGAAAAGAGAATGTAATTATGGGAAATGTGTATACTTCTGTATCATCTAGAAATGAACTTTTCAACAAACATACGAAGTAATGTTGTCAGAGGTGGTTCGAATGATCGAAATTCACTAAAAAAATTATTAATTATTTATTTATTATTTAATTTTCATTTGCACCTGCGCAATTGCATATCCAGCAAATTTGATCCAAGTGTTTTTTCTCTTTGCTTTTCTACATGATCATCGAGTTTTGGAATAAAACTATCAATAGTTGAGTAGGTCTCTTGGCCAATGCCTTTTTAATCTTTTCCTATCCAGTCCAGGTAACTGGGAGTAGGAAAGCGGAAGAACGAGTGGTTTGGGTGATATTGTGTCGATGAGTGGAATGCCATGTATTTGTTATCAATATATGATTTTATAGTGGGAATGTTCATGTCCTTGTCTATGGTGTGATTCGAAATATACTATGGTGCATTAACAATTTTTCTGAGAATTTTGGACTGCGTTGTTTGTATCTTGTGTATGTGGACTATTTTTGCTGAACCCCAAAGTTCTGCTCCATGATATTATAATAATACTTAAAAATAAAATATTTTTAAGTGCGTGTGTTAACGCCACCGTAGTTATTTTTCCCTACTTGTTCGCAGACGCGAGCGGTTACATTTTGTAACCGTTATATTTCTAAAACATTTATCTTGCATGTTTTTAAATCTATTTATTGGGGTTAGAATTTTAAATGTTTTAAATAATCATCAACAATTACAAATCAAAATAATTTATTTACAAATGGAATATATCATGAACAATTATAATAATGGATAATATAGAAATGAATAATGGAATATATCACGAACAATCAAAATAATGAAATATGAAAAATCCAAATAATTTATTAAAAAAGAAAGTGATTAATAGGTTTTCGGTGGAAAATTGGTAAAATATTTCGCTCCTGGAAAAATACAATTACTTCTTCTTCGGTTTTTGTCAAATCCCAAAGACTCATTTTCGTAGCACAAAAATTGGCGAAATAATAACAACAAATCAAATAATAATTAAATAAATAAAATAATAACAACTAGTCTAGAACAAATCAGCAAACAAACAATAAATCAGCAACAAACAAGAACGAACATAGAAGAAAACAGGTGTTAGAAATATAACGGTTACAAAATGTAACCGCTCGCGCATGCGAACAAGTAGGGAAAAATAACTGCGGTGGCGTTAACACACAAGTACCAAATAGGGTAATTTATGTTGTATAAACATGAGAGAAAGGAAAATCTAAACCAATTAATAAAAGTTTATAAAATTTATGATTGTTTATTTACGTAAAAATATATGTACATAGTGAAAAATGAACGAATAATAAATAATAATACGTTTAAATAGTTGTAATGTTTGTACCTATGCAACTACAAACCGTGAACGGGCTGGGGTCAGTGCATGGTAGAGACTGTTGTGTTTAATGGAGATCGGTTCTGCAAGGAGGTGGCTTGTCCTAAGTCACGCTCAACCGCTAGATGTTTTCCCCTAATTTTGGGTACCCTATTTTTATAATATCTTATAGAGGCAGGGTGAGCCCCAGGAGGGTCCTAGATCCTATACGACCCATCTCCGGCTGCAAACAGACTAAATAAAAGCCTTGCGCGAAGCGGGATTTGAACTAGGATTTCCGGCATGGCAACTGAGTGCTATACCACTGAGCCACTCCGCTCCATTAATGTCTGTTCAGATAATCTTATTTTATTGTTATTTATTTATTTATTTTTTACGATCTTTTGTTTCAATTGTTCTTTTCTTTTCTTCTATATCCCTTTCATTCCTTCCTTGCGTCCAAATTGTGCCTTTTTTCCTTATTGGCTTTTCTTGAAAACCCAGCATTATGAATTTCCTTCCTAAGTGAAGAACGTCTTTTAATACCATCCGGAGAGACCTAGACCTCTACTATGTCCTCTTCAGTTTCCTCAATTTACGTGTTGGTCATTTTCAGCTTTTTAAGATACTTGAATACCTTTTTTTTATAATGCAGATTATTTTCTATTATTTTTTTTTCTATCACTTATCTCAAAATTATAGAAAATTCATGATAAATTGCGCATTAATTTATTTTGAAAATATGCAATTAGTATTTAATAAACATAATATTTTGTACTAGAATTGTTTCAAAGAAAATATCTACGGAATGAACTAAGAAAGAATATTCTGTTTTGGTGAGGTTACAGGCAATTACTGTTGGAATGCTCTCTAGATCCTTTTACTACCTGTCTTGTTCCTTTCCAATTGTTTTCTTTGGTACCTGTTCCGCAGGTTGTCGCTTCCAGTTTAGTTACAAGTTTTGACTGTTTATAGGTTTCATTTTTAATATTTTTCAAGAATACAAGCTATTGTTAGCCTTAGTATGGAAAAGAGAATGCAATTATGGGTAATGGATATATTTCTATAAACATTTCATGAAGAAATAAAAGTAACATTTAGAGGTATATATGATTTACTCGTATGTTTGTTGAAACGTTCATTTCTAGATGAAATGATTAGCGAAGTATACACATTTCCCATAATTACATTCTCTTTTCCATACTAAAGCTCATGATAACTTGTGTTATTGGAAAATATTAAAAAAGGGAAACAAATGAAAAATTTAAACTTGTCGTGACTCAACTCGATGCGAAAACCTGCGGAATAATTACCAAAGAATCTAGATGAAAACAAACCTTCATAAAAAATACTTAAATATTCTTTACATTTTTAAAAATTTTAATATTTCTCTTTCCGTCAGCATTCAGTTAGGTATTATATTCAGAGGGAAAGAGAATATAATTATGAGAAAAATGTCTATTTCAATTATTATTTCATCTAGAAATGAACGTTTCAACAAATATATATCATCTATAATTTATTATTTATTTTATTTGTTATTGATTTTATTAATTTGTAAATATTTTTATTTGAAAAGAAAAGATATGTACAGGATCAGGACTCGAACACGCGTCGCCCAGATCACTAGTCTGGAGCTCTACAAATTGAGTTATCCTGGCTCGCCCCCGGCCATGGACATATCCTTTCTTTTCACTAATCACATGTCCCCGCGTTCTCGGAATCTACGATGTATACGAGGGGATCTATACTTCGAATGTTAGTTGAATTCATCTATACTTCGAAATGTTAGTTGAATCTTTTAATTCTTGATGAAATGATTACCGAAATTAACTCAGTACTCATAATTACATTCTCTTTTCCACATTAAAGCTCACGTTAACTTGTATTTGTGGAAAATATTAAAAGGGAAACGGATGAACAGTTAAAACTTGTTGACTTTACTCAACTCGAAGCTACAACCCGCGGAATGATTAACAATAATTATCTTCCATTGGCAGGTCTTAAAACGGGACCATTACAATAACAGATAGATAATACTTGAAAATCATTTACGAAATTTCTTACATAGAGATAAACTATTTAATGAAAACCGACTTTTCAACTCACATTGCAGGTGTTGTACATTCAGGGCTGAATAGACAAGATAAAAAAAATTAATATTATATAGAAAAAATTGTAAGGAATAAAATATAATAAATAAAATACAAAACTAAAACTATTGTATTTTTAAATACTCTTTCAAGTTTCCACGGCCACTATTTATACAAAAAACTTCATTTGTTTCTTCTGGTTTAGACCGTGTCGGTGAATTTTCTGCCAACGTTTCGCCAGACATGCTGCTGACTTCCTCAAGGCTTAATTGAGACTGAAGATGTCCAGCTAACCCACGGCCTTATATAGTAGCCATTCGGGTCCACTCGGGTCCACTCGTGATTCATCGGTTCCTTCCGTTAGTCGATCGGGTTTCTTCGGGTCCGGGGGCGGAGTCTGTTTTTCCATGCCTGTGATTGGCTGCTTTCTGATTGCTTGGGGTCTGATAGGCTGGATTTCGGCTTGATTGTCGCTTTAATTTGTTGTTGATTGTCTTTCTTCTGTTCTATGTTAGGGAGCCATAGTTTACTTAATTTGTACCCGTCCTCCCTGTTGAAGTTTTCCGGGTGTTTAACTATTTCTATGGCTTCCAGTATCTTCCTTTCTGTGGCCTTGCTACATTTCTTAACTACTCTGATTTTATCGAATTCTATGGCGTGGTTCGTCGTAGTGAAATGTTCTGCTAAAGCCGATGTTTTGCTATCCATTTTCTTCACGCTTTTAATGTGTTCTGTCAGCCTTGTGGATATCAGCCTTCCCGTTTGTCCAATGTATTCCTTACCACAGGAGCATGGAATGCTGTATATCCCCGGTGTTCTGAGTCCTAAGTTGTCTTTTGGATTCGGCAAAATCTGACCTATCTTCCTGTCTGTGGTGTATATCGTTCCTATATTAAACTTCTTCAGTACTTTAGCTATTTTCTCTGTTGTGCCTTTTACATATGGGATCGCTGCTCTCTTAATTTCTTCTCTTCTTTCTTCTGTTGTGTGTGGGCCTGCCTTTTGGGCTTTCTTGAATTCTCTGTTTATGATTTCTTCTTGATATCCATTTTTCATGAGAGCTTTCTTTAAATGTCTTTGTTCTTTCTTCAAACACACCGGCTCGGAAATCCTAATGGCTCTTGTAACCAACGTTCTAATGACCCCATGTTTCTGGGCAGGGTGGTGATGTGAGCCTGCATTCAAGTATCGGTCAGTGTGGGTCGGTTTTCTGTATACCGAGTATCCCAAGCGGTTATCTTTCTTCTCAACTTTTACATCTAGGAACGGGATGCTTTCTTCATCTTCAACTTCCATCGTAAATTGAATGTTCCTGTGCCTCCCGTTTATGTGGTTCAAGAAATCATTCAAAGTTTCCCTCCCATGTGGCCAAATTACGAAGGTGTCGTCCACGTACCGGAACCAGTGAGACGGCTTTAAGCATGAAGTTTTTAATATTTCTTGTTCGAAATTCTCCATAAACAGTTCCGCGACGAGTGGACTTAATGGCGATCCCATACTCGCACCTTCGATCTGCTTATAGTATTTTCCGTTAAAAAGAAAATACGACGATGTCAAACACAGTTCGGCCAGTTCTGCGTCTGCTTTACTGAGTGCTTTTTCTATAAGTGGCAGAGTATCTTTAATAGGTAATTTGGTGAACAGGGACTTCACATCGAAGCTGACCAGTATATCTTGAGGATTAATTTTTATTGCGGCGATTTTCCTCACAAAATCCTTTGAGTCCTTTATGTGGTGCTCAGTGTTACCGATAAGCAGTTTTATTTTCTTACTAACGTATTTAGCTGCTTCGTATGTTGCCGAACCAATGCAATCCACTATTGGACGTAGAGGTATTCCTTCCTTGTGCATTTTCGGGAGACCGTAGATTCTGGGAGTTATCGGGTCAGACCTGGTCAAGCTTCTGACTGTTTCTACCTGGTTGTTTTTTAGAAACTGAGCCATCTTTCTGTTTATTTTTCCAGTCGGGTCTTCTTTTAATTCCTCGTAAGAACCATCATTCAGTACTTCCTCCATTTTCTTAATATAGTCTACCTTTTTCATTATGACCGTACTGTTGCCCTTATCCGCTGGTAATACTAACAGGTCATCTCGTTTCTTCAATGCCTTTAAGGCTTTTTCTTCTTTAACCGTTAGATTAGACTTGGGTGGCTTGGTTTTTCTCAAAATTCTGGATACCTCCCCCCGAATCTCTTCCGCAATCTTCTCATCTAATTGTCCCACGGTAGCTTCTACTCCACTTATGATCTTATCTACAGGTATCTTCTTAGGAGCGATAGCGAAGTTTTGTCCCTTTTCCAATACCTTTAAAGTGTCCTCCGATAGCACCTCTCCCGTTAGGTTCTTTACTGTGTTTTTCAGTGTGCCCACAGCCAGGGAAACTTTAAATCGGAGGACACTTTAAAGGTATTGGAAAAGGGACAGAACTTCGCTATCGCTCCTAAGAAGATACCGGTAGATTTTTTATCATCTTTCCTATTAACATAGGTATTTAAATTTCATCCTTAAAGCTAACTTTAAATCTAACCCGGGTTCGAGTCCTGGTCCTGGGCATATCTTTTCTTTACATTACATTATTGGCGCGACAGACTCATAAAAAAGTCCTTGGCCTGCTCAACCGCTCTACCCCAATCGTCCCGATCGCCTGCTCGAGTGATGGAGACCTTACACAGCCTCAGATCTTCACAGACGGCATCCTTCCATCTAGCTTTGGGCCTTCCTCGAGGTCTTACTCCATCCGGATTTCCTTTATACAGCTTTTTAGCTGTTCTTTCTTCGCCCATCCTATATAAGTGGCCCAGCCACTTGATGCGTTGCCTCCTGATGAAGCTCGATATCATAAGGTCTCCATATAACTCACTTAGCTCCTTGTTCCTTCTGATCCTGAGTTGGTCGTTTTCCCGAACTGGGCCGAATATTTGCCGAAGAACTCTTCTTTCGAATCTATTCAGCTTTTCCACGCTGGATTTATTCAGTGTGAGGGTTTCGCCAGCGTATGTCACTACTGGCCTAATCACGGTTTTATATATCATCAGCTTGGACTTCAGGCTAAGGAGCTTACTTCTCAGGAGCTTTGACACTCCAAAACATGCTTTATTACCTAATACTATCCTGGCTCTGATTTCCTCCTCCTCATCCAAATTCTCATTTATACGGCTTCCTAAATACTGGAAACTTGACACTCGTTGGAAAGTGTGTCTTCCAAACGTGTAGCTATGAGGTGGTCGGTTTTGTTTACTATTCTTTATTACCATTATCTTGGTTTTCTCCTCATTCACCTGCAACCCCATTTTCCCAGCTTCCACTTCCAGCCTCTCGAAAGCTTCTTTTAAGATTATCAGCGATCTTCCTACTAATACAAGGTCATCAGCATATGCAAGGATACCTAGACTCCGGTTAAAGATGGTTCCCTCCATCAGTAATCCTGCCCTTTTAATGACACTTCGCATTACAATATTGAATAGTAGAGGTGCCAGCGAGTCTCCCTGCCTAAGTCCTGTACTAATCCCAAATTTTTCCGTAATTGAGCCATTTACCCTTAAGCTGCAAACTGTGTTTTCCATCGTGCTCATTACCAGACGCACCAACTTGGATGGGATCCGCATTTCGCTCATAGCTCTGAAAAGCTCATTCCTGGATATTGTATCATAGGCCGTCCTGAAATCTATGAACAGCATCCACAATGTATTATTGTACTCCTTCATTTTTTCACACATCTGTTTGAGGGAAAAAATCTGATCTATAGTAGATCTGTTAGGTCTAAAGCCTCCTTGGTATTCTCCAATATTTCTCTCAACATAGGGCAATAGGCGATTATACAGAGCTATCGAGAATATCTTATAGGCTGTATTCAGTAGGCTTATCCCTCTGTAATTTTTACATTCTGTGGAGTCTCCTTTCTTTTTGTAGACAGGCACTATAATAGCTTCTTTCCAGTCTTTCGGGATCTGTTCCTCTTCCCATATTTGAGCAATTAGTTCCTGCAGCTCTTTAGTTAGAGCACTGCCAGCTGCCTTCAGGAACTCAGCAGGTATGCCATCTGATCCAGGTGACTTGTTATTTCTTAGCTTCATAACAATATCTTCTATATCCTCTCCATCCGGTGGTACTGCTTCGTCTTGGCTGTCACACGAGTCACATTCCAAAACACTTATTTGTTCCTCTGTCTGGCTTAGTAGTCCTTGGAAATAATTCCTCCATCTCACTTGGACGTCCGTCTCCAGCACCAGTAGTTTCCCCTCCTCATTTTTCACCATGCTCCTTCTAGAGCAGTAACTGGTTTTACACGCCTCCACTCCTTTAAAAAATTTTTTGGTATCATTGCTCCTTCTTGAGTTTTCGATATCTTTTATCTTATTGTAAAAAGCTTTTCTTTTCTTCCCTTTCAAGATCTTCTTTGCTTCTCTTCTTGCATCCTGGTACTCTTTCTTGTTATTTCTTGTGCTTATACTCAGGTATTTTAATCTTTTTTCATTTCCTCTTCGAATCGCCTCTTTACATTCTTCATCAAACCATATATTTCGCGATGGTTTCTTGTCCATCTTGCAGTATTCGCTCGCGGTCCCTATTATAATTTCTTTAATATGATTCCAATGTGCATTCACTTCCCATCCATCTTCTACTACCGGCGTATTTTTGATTCCTTCCTCTACTCTAAGGGAAAAACATCTTTGTATTTGCTCATCTTTTATCGTTTCCTTGGACCATTTGTTGACCTTAGGTTTAATCATCCCCTTTTTGAAGGGAGACGTTTTGAGCAATACTTTCATGATAACGAGGAAGTGGTCGGAGTTGACATCCGGGCCTCTAAAAGATCTCACATCTTGGATATTATTGAAATACGAATTATTAACAAGGATATGATCAATTTGAGTAAAAGCGCCATTGGGTGAATGCCATGTATGCTTGTGTTTATCTTTATGAGCGAATACTGTGCTCATAACTACTAGCGAGTTTGATATTGCGAAGTTGATCATTCTTTCTCCGTTGTCATTTGATTTGTTATGGAGACTATTCATTCCAATTGTCGGTATGAACTCTGATTCTTTGCCTACTTGGGCATTAAAGTCTCCCATAACAATCTTCACATCACCAGAGGGGCAACTTCTCACGATTCTGTCCAGATCTTCATAGAAAACTTCTTTTTCTTCATCGTTCTTTTCCTCTGTTGGGGCGTGTATATTTATCACTGAAAAATGTCCGGTCCTTCCTCTCAATCTCAGAGTGCATATTCTTCCACTAATTGGTTGAAAATCAACTACGGCTGATTGTAATCTCTTACTAATCAGAAATGCTGTCCCGAACTCATGTTTTTCCTTACTTCCACTATAGTAGATAGTTGCTTCTTTTCTTTTGAGAGCACCGGTACCAGTCCAACGTACCTCCTGGATTGCAGCGAGGTCAACTTTCATTCGGGTCAGTTGTTCTACTAACTCTTGCATAGCTCCAGGTCTAAAAAGGGTCCTCACATTCCATGTTCCAAATCTATAAGCCGTGTTCCATTTTCCAGGTCTTTTCCGTAAATCAGTCCGACATCCGAGGCTTAGTTGTTGAGTTCTTTTAACCAGGTTATTGTTTTTTTGACAAATCTTGATAAATCTTTTCTTTACAAATAAAAATATTTAAAAATTAGTAACAACTAAAATAAAAATAAATTTAAAAAAATAATAATTAGAATTAGAGTTATTAAAAGTAGTTATGAAGTAAACTGTCTATATTCATAAAAGTATAAAGCATTTAAGTCAAGAATCAATAAAAAGGAAAAAAAAATTCAAAAAGAAGTATCTACTAATAATTAGAAGGTAATGGGGGCAACTACAACTCATGAGTTCAGTACGTGATAGAGACTGTACTGGTTTATAGACAACAGTTGTCCAGAGAGGTGATTTATCTTAGATCAAGCTCAATCGCCAGATTTTGGATACCTACTTTATAGAGGCTGGGTGAGCCCCGTCAGGGTTCCAGACTTCAAACAATCCGTCTCCGGCTGTTTACAGATTAAATTTAAATCTTCCACAGCCGGATTTGAACCCGGGACATTCGGCACGGGAACTCAGGGCTCACTGAGCCACTCCACTCCCTTAGAAACTAAAAAACAAAGCTTAGGTCTCTTTAGCATTAGCACAACACACTACGATTTTTAAGGTTCCTTTTTATTTTGATAAAATTATAATTATTTATGAAGAGATGCAACGTATTGAGTTATTAACTATTAATTATAAAAGATATATTAAAAATTAAAATGAATATTATTCTGGAACTTTAAGTATTTTAAATGTTGGATTGTCCACTAGACTGATGACCTCATCCTCTAGGGCACGAAGAGCGCGCCACTTCCCGAACGAAGCCAGATAGATTCAATCGAAGAAGGTTCTAGTTTTGTTTTTACCTTCTCTTACGACACACGACGTTTTCTGTTGTAATGTTTTAAAGATTGGTCTAATTGTGTTAGAGACGTGGAATTTCATTAGCATATGATTGTAACCTGCCAATGATTCTTTTTTACAGTTGTATTTATGGCTTAATAAAGTTTGTTGATTGGGAATTCGTTTAATCATTATAGTCCAGGATCCATGGTCCATTTTTTCACTTGATTAGTATCAAGCTGAATCTTCGTGAATAGCTTCGTTTCGATGAGACGCCCAACAATTTCCTGTGCGAAAATTCTCGATTGTGGTAGCTAAAAGAGGTAGCAAGGATAAAATATGTCGATTTGATGATTCTCAAAAATGTATTACTAACTGGGTTCTTTTTTTGTTAAATCTCAAGATAATTGTATGTAAATATTTGAAAAAATATTTGTCCTACAAAATGTATGGTTTGATCAAAGAGTCCCCTCCTTCCAATATGTATCGATAACGAAGTCAAAAAAGAAGAAGTAAAAAAAAAACAGCTGGTTAGTAATCATTTTTGATGACCTCGTTATCGATACATGTTAAAAGGAGGGGACTCTTTGATTAAACCATTTAATTTATCAATGAATTATCAATAATGATATTAATTGATCAAGGCAATTTAATAATATATATAGGAAGCGGAGGAGCTCAGTGGTGGAGCGCTGAGTTCCCGAGCCGAAGGCAGACTTTGTTTAACTGTTAAAATCCGGGGATGGACCCTATGGGATCTAGAGACCCTCCTGGAGCTCAACCCGCCTTTATAAAGTGGATAGTTTCAATTGGGCATAAACCTGGTGGTTGAGCGTGATCTACGACAAATCACCTTCCTGCAAAACCGTTTTCCTTGATACAGTACCGTATCTACCACATAGTGAACCCTAGACCGTTTATGGATTGTAGGAGTATAGTTTTATTTTATTTTTTTAATTGTATACATAGATATGGTTAGTTCATTAGAGTCATTTTCGAAAAAAATGTTTTACAATAGTGTGGCACTTCCGGTTTATAAATTTTGGCAAAATTTATTAAGTTTCCATAAAATTTCCTCATAATTACCCGGACAGTTAAGATTTTAAATATTAATAGCGTCCGTAAATATTCTAACTAAAGTCCAATAGCCTGTTCCATGACGAGACTACGTCGAAATGGAAGCTTCGTTATTTATTCCAATCAGCGTGTAATCAATGGCGTTGATGTATACCTTCGCATGGCTACATTATATTTAACTTTGTTATTACAAGCTTTGTATAAGAGTAATGTATGGATTTTCACCATTCGTTTAAAGGGGACTACACGATTGCTGTATAATTTATCAAACAGGACATTAAATATTGACTGACGAACTGACATGTGGACAAAGAGATAAATTATTGATGGTATCAGTAATCAATAAATAAATTATTAGTCCATCTATGGAATATGGGTTTATTATCAATTTACTGCTTCACGCTAGTGCCATCTAGTGTTATTACTTAATTTATTGTATTTTATTTGTTATTAATTTATAAATATTTTTATTTGAAAATAAAAGATGTGCCCAGGACCGGGACTCGAACCCCAGTCACCCAGATCGCTAGTCTGGAACTCTGCCAATTGAGCTATCCTGGGCTCAATCAAGCTCGCTCCCCGGTCATGGCCATACCCTTTCTTTTTACTGATCATATGTCCCCGCGTTCTCGCAATTGGCGATGTATACGAGGGGAAGAATGCTCTTTGAACGTTTATTTAATTTGGATCTTGTTGACTTACGTCATTATATATTATTATAATTTATTTTATTTTATGAGTTATTGATTTTATTAATTTTTAAATATTTTTATTTGAAAAGAAAAGATAAGACCAGGACCGGGACTCGAACCCCGGTCACCCAGATCGCTAGTCTGGAACTCTACCAATTGTGCTATTTTGGGCTCAATCAAGCTCGCTCCCCGGGGAGGGAGCTTGATTGAGGCTAGGATATAAAAATCAATCAATCAATTCAAATAAATATATTTATTTTTAGGAGAAACATGTGAAGACAAAATAAAACTAGAAAAAATGAAATATTTATTACAAGCAATGTTCATTAAAAACAACATTATCTAACTAAAATATGATAATTTTTTATAATTTGTTGTTCATTGTTTTAATTTTAAAATACTTTCTCTTTAAAATAACAAAATTTACAATATGAGAAACATGTCAAGAAACAATGAAACATTCATTACAAGGAATGTTCATTAAAAAGAACAATATCTTCGAAAATAACATCAAAAGGGTGTCCTCCCTCTAACTTGGTTCTCCACATGAGCTCCGCCAAGTAACCACGTATTGACTCGAGCACCCAGGCTCTTGTTGCATCCTTTAGCAAGGCATTTTCATCTAATTGCATAGCCCACTTGTAGTTTCATATTATGTCTATTTGTACAACTCATTTTCTCCGGAATGACATTCCGCTCCTGAAGAAATAGTCATCAGTGACCCTGCGAAAAATCTTCTTCAAATTCCAAATCATATTGAAAATAATCCAAAACAAATTCACCTTCAACTTGACACAAACAATAACAAAGCGCTTAGAAAGGTTACGATAACAGTAAGAGATAGTTAAGAAAAGAGACACTTGGGGCGCTGGTGTCAACGGACGTCCAAATAGACAAGTACCGAAAATAGTTCTGTTATAAAAGAGCGGGGTAGCTCAGGATTCCAGATTCAAATCCGGCTCTGGCAGATAAATTATTTAATCTGTAAATAGCCTCGAATCTACCAACCCTCCTGGAGCTCTAACATCCTCTTCAAAGTGGTACCTTTAGTGGTTGTGAGCGGTCTCGGACAAATCCCTTCCCTGCTCAACCGTTGTCTTATAAATAACACAGTCTCTACCATTTATAGAATTCAAGACTTCTCATGTGTCGTAGTGGTACGGTTTTTTGTTCTATTTATTTAATATTCATATTATTTGCAGGTTCCGCTCGTTAAGATTGCTCAAGAGAAAACAAAATAATTCTACGACTTTTAATTGAACCCCAACCCGGAATTAAAATTGTAATTTCCAATTATAATTGTATAGTCCTCTCAAGGGAGTACTAACTCCCAAAGGATCCTATTCAGTCGAGGCAGAATGTTAGCTGGGAATTGATTATAATTGTTTATTGCTTCTTATTTGAGTATTATGACAAAAAATTTACAGGTACTGCTTTTAAAATGTAGATTATCTGTAACAAAAAATACAAATGTTTTTAAATTGATATCCGTTATTTTTGAGGAAAGCGGAGTGGCTCCGTGGTAGAGCACTTGGTTAGCATCTTGGTTCAAATCCCGCTGCAGGCAAGACTTTTATTCAGTCTGTTTGCAGCCGGTGATGGATCATATATGATATAGGACCCTCCTGGGGCTCACCCAGCCTCTATAAAACATTATAAAAATAGGGTACCCAAAATAAGGTGGGGGATCTGGCGGTTGACTTGACCTAAGACAATTTACCACCATGCAGTTCCGTTGTCCATGAAGCAGTATAGTCTCTACCATGTACTGAATCCCAGACTGTAGAGGTACAGGTAAAAAAAAAAATCCGTTAGTTTTGAGCTATAAGACAGGCCTATTTCCGTTGTTCTATATTTCCATAAATTATATTATAATCCAGCAACTTCTCTTATCTTAAGAAGTCTTAAGTCTAGTCTGTGGATATAGGAGACGTCCCACGGGTGTTAGAGGGGCTATCCGGGACGATATATGAACCCTACGGTGGGGGAATGCTGATGAGGAAACCCGAAGGTCTTAGATCCCATCGGCCAATCTTATACAATTTTTCTGAGGGATATCATCAGATAAGCTTATATACTACATATATTAGCATTATATCGCAACAATATATTTAGTTATACATGTAATTCTGTATTCTATATCTTATTTTAGTAAACAAAACATTAAGTCGGTAACAAATAACAAAAATTAATACAAAAATACAGTTAGAAAAAATATCTTGAATAAACTGCATTAATGATTTTTCTTTAAGCTGTTGGAATGTAATGATGTGACAATTCGCTACCTTGGTATTACAAGGTTGTATTTTCTGTGGTTCTGTGGGTCGAAAACTACATATAGATCTTCAAAACGTCAAACAATCGGGACCGGATATCGTCCAAAGACCAAAAATACAAAGGTGTATGTCGTGAAGATTAAAAATGGAAGTAACACGGTAGTATGTAGAACGTAAACATTTGTAACCCTACGTCCTACGTCCGCGCGAACCATCCCGCCCCATCGCTTTTCAGTAGACACTCTGCATTCGTCATGGACAGACGGAAACAAATATAATTGGAAAATTCATTACTTAAATATCAAATACTCAAGAAGTATGTACGCCAGAGAAGTACAACTAATATTTGTACTTAGAATTTATTTTTAATATTAAAATTTATTGTATACTTTATTTATGGAGAATATCACAAGTTGTTTGAGTAATTACGGACCCAACCCTAGCTATTCAAGGAATAATGTCGAATATTGCCAACAACGTATGACTATTGACTAAATTAATAAATAAATGTGTTGTAATTACTTGTAGCCCCAGTTATTTTAGCCAAATCTTCCCATTCGCGGTAAGATAATAATCGGATAGTAATAATTTCTGTTTTAGACATATATAATAGTATAAATAATATTTATAATATTATAATAATATAAATATGTAAACAATATTTATAATAATATGAAACAATCCGGCACCGAAAATATCAAGCGGCTACGTGAATTCATTCACGTAGGCAACTCTTGTAGGTGTGACTTCGGAATCATACGGTTCAATGTTACACTGTGATCATTTTTTTTTCTCACTAAGGAGTAACAAAGTTGTATGTTATTTTATTTTTTCAATAAATAGGATCATGCTTTCATTTTTCATTTATTGTTTTCATGGGATTCTTCAAATGCTGCCCATTGCCACCTGACAGGAGTGAAACATAACCGTAATATTTCACCACATAAAGAATCCGATACTCAGATTCTTTGATATCGTTTTTCTCATTTTCATATATCTGTATCATAGAACCTTGTACGGTTAATCCGATGGTCCTAAAATGGGAGTCCTAAATTTTGCCTATCCAGGTATAATCAGGATAGGGATCACGAGTTCCCCATTTTACGCCCCTTCTGATGGGCGGCATAACTGAGGGTTTTTAACTCCCTTTAAAAAAATTAGGACCAGCTGATGCGAACCCTCGATCTTGGGCATGGGAGATTCTTAATCCTACTGGCAATTTAATTATATAGATTGTTAAGATAAGTTTGTCAGAGGCTTGGGGCGCCATATTTGATAGTTTATAAGAATAAGTATTTACTGGCAAAACATTAAAATAACATAAAAAAAATAATAATGCTATATATTTTATGTTCTGAATAATGAATAGTTTTACGAGCCTCGTGTAATAAAAGCAAGGGAGAAGGATCTAATTCGCAGCGTTCATTGACCGCTGTGGTGCAGAAATATCAGCTAAAGCAATTATCCTGGTTGGTCCTGGAAGACATCGTCCTGGAGGAAAACTCTTATTGCCAAGGACCTCGGCTGAAGATTATACTAACGGTTGTGGTCTGAAGGAAATACCTCAACCGCTTCTGGTTATACTGTCTGCTTAGCTTGTCTAATCACAACGAGGATTTTCTAGCTTCATTTCAGATTATGTTTTAATTAATATGATATATATGTTAATAAGGTATATACATCAATGATGTTAATCAAGGTATATATAAACTGAAGTTAAATGCTGGGAAAACTCAGGCCATTCTAATCGGTTCCAACACCCTCCTTAAATCCATACAATTCCTCCTTAATTAATCTTAAACGATCACCCTATTACTTTCAGTTCCTCTGTTGAAAACAAAGTGATAATTTTTGATTTTCACCTTTCCTGGGTACCCGACAACACTAATATTTCCCAAATAAGCTTCTTAAAGCCATTCCATCTCTTCAAACACTGCCTATTCTCCTAGTCTCCTGGCATGTTCAAACACTGCCTATCCTCCTAGTCTCCTGGCATCTTCAAACACTGGCTATTCTCCTAGTCTCCTGGCATCTTCAAACATTGCCTATCCTTCTAGTCTCCTGGCATCTTCAAACACTGCCTATTCTCCTAGTCTCCTGGCATCTTCAAACACTGCCTATCCTCCTAGTCTCCTGGCATCTTCAAACACTGCCTATTATCCTAGTCTCCTGGCATCTTCAAACACTGCCTATCCTCCTAGTCTCCTGGCATCTTCAAACACTGCCTATTCTCCTAGTCTCCTGGCATCTTCAAACACTGCCTATCCTCCTAGTCTCCTGGCATCTTCAAACACTGCCTATTATCCTAGTCTCCTGGCATCTTCAAACACTGCCTATCCTCCTAGTCTCCTGGCATCTTCAAACACTGCCTATTCTCCTAGTCTCCTGGCATCTTCAAACACTGCCTATTCGTAAGCTCCTCATTACTTCTTTTGTCTTTCCATACTTTCACTATGGCTGTTTATCGTATGGAAGCCTCTGAAATATGCTCGAGGATTATCCGATTTACGAACTGCTCCCTAAGGTTTGTCTTCGATGCCACAAAGAAGGCTCTTCCCCTCAATCTGTAAACTTTATTTCTAAGATTCTTTCTTATGGAAAACCTTCAACTCACAGTATCCATCTTACGTCTGTAGTATTCTAAAATTCAAATCCTCTATTCAGCACCATAAAACAAGATCTCTTCTTTCCGATCTCTATACTCGTTTCCACAAAATCATAACATTTGAGCGTTCCTTTCCCGCCCGTTCCGCCACACTTCGGAACTCACTCTCACCTGATATCCGCTATGCTTCTTCCTTATCCACATTCATATCCAAGCTTTTCTAACATCTCCTAACTTCCCTAACAGATGATCTCTCCTTCACTCACAACGTTATTTTATATTGTTAGGTGCTTCCATTTATTTATTTTTATTTCTCTCAGCTTAATTCTTGTCATTTTAGCTTTTATTCTATTTTTTTTCTCTACGGGAACATTTTAGATTATTTATACATTTTCATGTTTCATCTTTATTAAAAGATGTTATTTATTACATGTTATTATTTCATGTCATTATGTAATTATTGTATTATTCTAATAATATACCATTTAGGCCGGATATAAACATATTAAATTTTGTACATTTCGGTTATTCTTAAGGGACCTGGTCCCAGAACGAAATTGTTTGTTTCTCTATTCTATAATATATATTGTATCTGAACTAGTTTTGTCTCACAACAACTTTCTTCTTGTAATACAATAATGATTCCTTATAGGCCAGCGGCCAGGTACTTAAAGTTCGCAATAAATTGAAGAGAGCTGAATTTTTGAGATGTTCTAAGGGCATGTCCGACTAGTGGAAATCCAAGTTTGCTATCGAAAAAACGGATGGGAAAACTTTTGGTGGCCGAAAAACTGGCCTATTATTATTATATCCTCATGATAATAAACAATTTATAATTGACATATAAAGGCTGGAATAACTTGAGTTTATTATGTTTATTGCCGGCTGGGACCTTCCTTATCGTAGAAGTAGTTTCTGATTTATCGGCCATGACAGTCAAGAGCCGTTCCTGGCGTAGTCTTGTCTTACGTTCAAGGTTTTTGCGTCATCATTCCAACGTTCATCCATCCTTCCGCATTTATCGATTTGTTTAAACATGGAAGTATCGATGGAAGGACTAGAGAACTAATCGCATCTAAATTACATTGAAGCTGGAAGCGTAAAATTAATGGTGTCTTGAGGATTTATCAGTATTCCCACTCAAACATAGCAACCTCCACAATTCCTGATAATCCTCCGATGCTTCTGAAAAGAAGATGGCCTTGTGACCTTTTAAGTTGAATTTGTTATTTGAGTACAGTTTCTCTACTTGTCTTTATCCATATCATTATGTATCATCCTGCCATTTACTTGTATTGTTATAATAGAGTTGTCAATTTCAATGAATACATTTTTTAAAAATGACCTGTTCTAAAGATTAAGTTATGGAGTTGTCATGACAACGACTAAGAGCTGCCACCTATGGGAATATAATGTAAATAATAAAACTAAATATATTTAAGACAAACCACCCTTTTTTATGCAAATTCACCCTTTCCATTATACGAGTATTATTTCAAACAAATAAATAAAATCATTATTCAATGAATTAGTATTTTAAAAAAATCATTTACTTTATTTTATTTGCTACTAATTTTTAAATATTTTTATTTGAAAAGAAAAGATATGTCCAGGACCGGAACTCGAACCCTGTAACACATGTTATATTTTCCCGACATTCTTGTATTGTAATATTAAAAGATTACTAATTTATTTTTATCGAGTTTACGTTGTCGTTGAATCGAAGGTTGATTTTAGTCATTCCCACTTCACTTAAATGACTTTCCGAACCTCTTACGCCTTATGTTACGTAATGTTCCATTATAATCTCCTCTTCGTCCTCTCAACAACTATCGTATCAACAATTATTTCCCATTATATGGAGATTAGTTGGTAATTGTAATATTCATGATGCAAATGGAAAAAAATAAATAAATAAAAAACCGTCATTACATGATCTGCTGCAGAAGATAGCGAGATGTACCGAAAACAAGGGAGGCCCAAAAAAACATGTTTATGATCATATCAAAGGAACGTGATACCCCATGCCAAGCAAATCTTGTTCTAGCGAGTGAAATAATAGAGAAATATAAATGCTTGGGCGATGTCAAATCCAATCAAGAGAATGACTGCTCGGAAGAAATCATAATATGAACTGAACCGGCCAAAAGTACCTTAATGGAGATGAAGAGACCATTTTATAGCATCGACCGTGGGCTTAAAAATAAGATTAGTAAGGAGCTATGTGTTCTCGGTCGAGTTAGAACTCGATAATTAGATCAAAGCTCGGCAGAAACGGTCATTCAGGAAAACAGTCTAAGATGGTTTGAACGATTTAAGAATGGAAAATAACAGGCTGACCAAGATGACATAGGAGGCTAAGGTTGATGGAAAAAGGTCTAGTGGAAGACACCGACATACATGGGAAATTAACGAAAGCTTCGCGAAGAGAACAAAAGAAGAGGTATAAGATCGTACGGTGTGGTCCGGTCTGTACAGAAGGAAACTTCGCAATGGTAATAATTAAAGATTAGACAACTTTGGAATGACATTGTAAGATGCGGTTGGCAGTGCACAGCTGCACTGATTATCGGTCGCGTGGGCAGCCGACGCTAAGCAGGAAGTGCTAGATGCATCTCAACTCCTCTCTCTTGTTCATTCAGTTTATAAATAGCGATGTTGAAGAAAATGGCGCATATAGATAACCTATATAAAACCCGAAATGTTTCCACGTTGTAATCGGCTAATTGGAAACATTATAATAACACCAGTGTTTCTTTCAACGTTTTAATTAATTAACTACAAATTGCAGTAATTGAAACATCTTAGTGTCCATTTTGTTTAAAATAAATATTTAAAAAATAAGTTTGTATTTTTTGTTATAGTGAGCGTAGTTGCTCAGTGGTAGAGCGCTCAGTTGGCATGACGAGAGGCCTGGGTTCGAATCTGGCAGCTGGTAGATTTTATTTAATCTGTTAGCGCCCGGGGATGGATTCTTTGTAATCTACAGACTCTCTTGGGGCTTACCCAACCTCTATAAATTGGCCACCCAAAACAGGGGGGGGGATTTGGCGATTGAGCGTGATCCAGGACAAAATACCTCCCTGCACAACGGTTATCCAAGTAACAGTACAGTCATTACTATTTACTGAATCTAAAACATTTCATGGGTTGTAGTGTTCCAGTTGTTTTTTCAGACATTAATACCAAAATTAATGCCATTAACTGAAGCAAATGCAAAGATAAGTCCAATGTGGTTTGTTTGTTGGTTGTTGCTTAGAGGTGTAAAACCCTAGGGTCATCAACACCAGTAGATTTTTATAATTAATTAGCTTTACAAAAAATACATACACACACAAATACTAACAAAAAATATATCTATAATAAGGAAATAAAACAATCGGAAAAAGCGACAATTGCATCTATAGCAGGGACAATGGATGATCAAACATTGCTTATTAATTTACAGTTTGTAATGAATTTCACCACTTTGTCAATTTCAGATTTGCTGTCTCTAAGTGATTCTCTAACATCGCGTGGTATTTTGAGCTGATTTAGTATTTTTCTATAGGAGTAGCATTCCTCAAATATATGTCTGATACAAAGATTTTTATTAAACCTAAGGCAAATCGGAGGTGCATCCCTTGTAAAGAGATGTGCGTGGGTAAGCCGGGTGTGTCCTATTCTAAGGCGAGCAATAGCCACCTCTTCATTAGATGTACCCCAAGGCTTTACTTCCCTTTTTATATATTTCAATTTACTGGCTGGACTTACATCCTACATTGCTTGCCATCTTTTATCTATACTTTCTTTAAGGGTGCGAGCAAGTTCTTTGGCGGTTAGAATAGCTGTGCCTCTACCTGGCAGGGTTAGAGATGCTCGAGCAGCCTTATCAACCATCTCATTGCCAATGTGGTAATCTACTGTAACACATGTTATATTTTCCCGACATTGTTGTCTCGTATTATTAAAAGATCACTAATTTATTTTTATCGAGTTAGAACTCGATAATTAGATCAAAGCTCGGCAGAAATGGTCATTCAGGAAAACAGTCTAAGATGGTTTGAACGATTTAAAAATGGAAAACAACAGGCTGACCAAGATGACATAGGAGGCTAAGGTTGATGGAAAAAGGTCTTGGGGAAGACACCGACATACATGGGAAATTAACGAAAGTTTCGCGAAGAGAACAAAAGAAGAGGTACAGGATCGTACGGTGTGGTCTGGTCTGTACAGAAGGAAACTTCGCACTGCATGCTCGGTTGAGAGGACGGACTATAATGATGATGATGATAAACCTATCGATAAACCTATCGATAAATATTGAACGTCTCAAACCAAGTTCAAACAGACTCATCAACCTTAAAGCAACCTTACTCAAAGACTATTTTAGAGTATTTGAGAGACTTAAGGCTTTTTTTTGTGGTCTCTAATTGGATTGTAATAATTAATTTATGTATGTTTTTGTGTTTTTGCTTATTATTGGTTTACTATTCAGTTAAAGTAAACTCTTTCAGTTACAGTGGAGTATTAAACCTTCATTGTTCCGAATCTTAACCTTTCCAATCTCTATAATTAATCCAATCTAGAAATTAATTCGTGTATTGTATTTAATAGCCTAGCTTTATGCCGAGATGGGTTCATAAAAAAGTGCCCTATAGCCTATTATAATTCTCCTTTTGAAAGAGACTAATGGATGATGCTAGACAATGAGCTGCCTAGCGAAATTTTATTGTAGTTCTTTTTTTTTTTGCTCTCTCTGCAGCTGGGCAGGAGCGAGACCATTACCTGCTGCCAGATGGAACATAATAGCTCAGCAGCTGCCGAACTTTTAGTTGAAGTTCGGAATACTGTCCTTGTTAGTAGCGATCTGAACAAAATATAGATGATTTAAAATATTAATTTCCAAAAGGAACAAACATTTTGGTAAATTTGGTAATTTTCCAAAAATACTAGTTATCGTGAGCTTTAGATTGAAAAAGAGAATGTTAATGATAATAAGATTCATCAAAAAAATAAAAGTTTCAACTAACATTTCGAAGTTTAAGATGATGATGTAACCTAAACCTTTTATCTATGTGGGCATTTATAAATAGTATATACAGCAATAAGAAAATAATTTCTATTTTCGAGAATATATTAAAAGAACCTATAAAAAAAAAAACCTGTACCACTACAACCCGCGAACGGGTCTGGGGTTCAGTACATTGTAGAGACTGTACTGTTTCATGGACAACGGCTCTGCAAGGAGGTGACTTGTGTACCCTATTTTTATAGAGGCTGGGTGAGCCCCAGGAGTGTCCTAGATCCTATACGATCCATTCCGGCTGCAAACAGACTAAATAAATCAATAATCTACCACTGAGCAACTCCGCTCCCTTATATTAAAAGAAACGAATAAAAAGTTAATACTTGTTGTGACTCAACTCGAAGAGATAACCTGCGGAACAGATACCAAATGCTTTTTTTTTATATTTTTGTCCGATACATTTTATCGATAAATCGTATTATCGATTTTAAAGTATAGAAATGGAGTTTCGTGTTCATGTCCCAGTCGCTCCTCGAGGCAGCCAATGTAATTTTAAGCTCTCTATTACATACATTATAAGCTCTCTATTTTATAAAAAAGTTTTTTAGTGACGTAATGTTTTATCATCGTTGCCTAGCAACGGGTCCAGTAACTGCTTTTTGTTTAGTCTTTAGCCGTGCTCGATCAGTTAATTCATTGATATTGATAAAAATTGACAAATCACACTGTTTTTAATCCATTACATAAAACATAGGACTGTTTATGAATTTACATGGAATTCAATGATTTATAAAGTATGTATAACAAGCTAGATCTTATACTAATATTTTTATTTAAGAACTATCTTTCAATACAAATAATGCACTGAAATAAGATTAAGACATTTTTCTTATAAACCTTGTATTATTTTTTAAATCTATAAAACAGATTAAAATAAAAAAAAAAACATTAAATTTAATGCAAAATATTCAATATCTCAAAACAATACCTAGTAGATACTCATATTTTAGTAGTCTTAGCAACCTAGCGACTTTTAGTTGTCTCGCTAGGGTACTAAGTAAACGCTAACCCTAACCTGTACCACTACAATAGTTTTTCCCCCTTATTATAGGTAACCTATTTTTGTAATATTTTATAAAGGCTGGGTGAGCCCGAGGAGGGTCCTAGATCCTATATGATCCATCTCCCGTTGCAAACAGACTAAATAAAAGTCATGGCCTGCGGCGGGATTTGAACCAGGATTTCCGGGATGGCAATTCAGTGCTCTACCACTGAACCATGTATGTAAACGCTAACACTAAACTGAAATTAAATTTCTGGAATAATTTTGGAATAGGTACCTCAACTTATACGTTAAGAACCTACATAAGTACAAATAAATTACCTGGGAGGGTTATAGCTGCTCGAGCAGATTCTAACCGCCCAACAACTTGCTCGCCCCCTTAAAGAAAGTATAGATAAAATATGGCAAGCAATGTGGGATGAAACTCCAGCCAGTAAATTGAAATATATAAAAAGGGAAGTAAAGCCTTGGGCTACATCTAATCGCTGTAAACGTCATGAAGAGGTGGCTATTGCTCGCCTTAGAATAGGACTCACCCGGCTTACCCACCCACATCTCTTTACAAGGGATGCACCTCCGATATGCCCTAGGTCTAATAAAAATCTTTGTATCAGACATATATTTGAGGAATGCTACTCCTATAAAAAAATACGAAATCAGCTCAAAATACCCCCCGATGTTAGAGAAGCACTTTGGAGATAGCAAATCTAAAATCGACAAAGTGGTGAAATTCATTACAAACTGTAAATTAATAAGCAATATTTGATCATCCATTGTCCCTACTATAGATGCATTTGTTGTTTTTTCCTATTGTTTTATTTCCTCATTATAGATATGTTATTTCTTAGTATGTGTGTGTATATGTACATATATATATATTTTTTTTTTTTAAGATAATAATTATAAAAATCAAAAATCTACAGGCGTTGATGACCCTAGGGTTTACGCCTCTAAGCAACAATAAACAAACAACAAATAAATTTACAGTTGTATCATCTTTACAATGGTTCATTTTCCCCTAGTAATAATCTTTATTTATACAAGAGACAAATCTCTATTAAAGAATAAAACATAGAATGAAAAAGTAATCCATTAATAACTATTTTTACAGAATGATACAACTTAATTGTTTTAACGGACCATTTCTGTGATAGTGCTATATTTCTCCATAGCTCACCAAAATTTGTTCTATGAACTATAAAAAGATTTTAAACCCGAAAAAATAATTAAATGCGATCCTCGTGGGTATACTCGGTTGCTTATTTGATAAGGAGGTGATAGCATTTGTCTGTTTATAATCGCCTCTATTCTCATTAATAGCGTGATGTAAATCTGAATGGTTTCATCTGTAATCAGGATCTTGCCGGCGTAGTTTTATAGTTTAGTGTAGTAAATATATTATCTATTCTGTAATTACATTTTATCATTGTATTATTCACAAAATAAATTGTGTAGAATAGAGAAGGCCAGATTACGTAGCTGAGGAGGGTGATGACATCAAGTCTCCTTGACACGTAGCTCTAACCTCTTGCAAATCCTTAGTCATGACCCCGTCATTCTTTAATATCAGGAGGTAACAATTAAATGCTATAATGCCTTTTATGGCTGTATTTATACATCTTGACCATTTTTTCTCCGTCACATGAAAAGGATGTATTACCTAATTAAAATTTATATGCAAGATTATAAGTTAGGACAAGTCAGGGGGGGCCGCGAGACCAGTTGAAAATGAAAAGTAGGAATTCTCTTTGGACAGAGAGGGCCTGGAACAAAAAACGTTGAGAACCCTTGCTTTAGATTCTACAAACTTGAAATGCACTGCTAATACATACAGTTACAATTAATTTCTAAGTACATGATTCATACACACATGACTGTATTGAACTTACATGTTTCTTTTAAAGACTGCTCAACAAAAGAGGTGTTTAACAACTGAACATCACAAAACATAGTTTTATCAATTTTTGACTGATCTTCAAGCACCTAAAAATACTTATATAACATTCAATAAATATAAATGATAAATATAAAAATACATACCAATATATATTTATAATCAGTTTATAAAAATAGATGGAAGCGGAGTGGCTCAGTGATAGAGCACCGAGTTCACGTGTCTCTGGTCCTGTCTTCAAATCCCGGTGCATGGCAGACTTTTATTTAATCTATTTTCAGATGGGTCCTGTGGGACTTTAGTACTAAACATTCTTTATTTAATAAATACTAATTGGTATACTTCCATTGGCGTTTAAGCCAATGACGTGACTGGGAAAGTGCGCCGGGGACTCCCGGACTCTTGCTTTGTCCCCATTCCTGGGGAAGACGCTTAGTTCGGGGACCCCAGGCAAATTGTAAATATTATAAATATTTTTATTTGAAAAGAAAAGATATGTCCAGGACCGGGACTCGAACCCGGGTCCTCCAGATCGCTAGTCTGGAACTCTACTTCTACACTACTTTTCTTTTAAAATAAAAATATTTAAAAATTAATAACAAATAAAATACAATAAATTATAATAATTATAATTACGTAAGTCAACAAGATCCAAATTAAAATAAGGTTCAAAGAACATTCTTCCCCTGGTATACATCGCAAAATTGCGAGAACGCGGGGACTTGGGATCAGTGAAAAGAAAGGATATGACCACGACCTGGAAGCGTGCTTGATTGGGCCAGGATAGCTCAAACGGTAGAGTTCCAGACTAGCGATCTGGACGACACTGGTTCGAGTCCCGGTCCTGGACATATCTTTTCTTTTCAAATAAAAATATTTAAACATTAATAACAAATAAAATACAATAAATTGTAAATATTATAATTATGGTATGAATGTGAAAAATTATTTTATTTTTTTAATTTTTTTATTATTATTTATTTTAATTTTTTTCCACGAATCGGGCAACAAGGACCACGCGAATATCACTCAAATCTTCTTCACACTCTCCGCCTTCCTTCTACTCCAATACTCTCTCATCTTCCTGGACTGTTCCTCTCGCTCTTCCTTAGCCATTTTCTCCCTCGTCTCTTCTTCCTTCTCCCAAGAACCACAACTTCTTTTAGTTTTTTCCTGAAAAGCTCTCTGTCCAAACAGTCTTTATCCTTGATTTTCAGCCTATCCAGCTCCTCTTTTATTTGCTTCACACATTCACCTATACTCTTATAGCTTAATACTTTATCAAAGATTTTTTTGTTCAGCTTCCCATTGTTCATTCTGACCATGTGGCCGTAGAACCTCAGTCACCTGGTCCTGATGACTGTTTCAAGATCTTCCAAATTTTTGAATATTTCTTCATTGGATTTTCGCCTATATCCCTCTTGTGTTACTTTGGGTCCATAAATTCTCCTTAGAATTTTCCACTCAATCTTCAGAACTTTCTCCAGACTCGGAAGGATGACTGTTTCCACACCATACTGTGTTAATGGTAATACTGTAAAGTAGTGCCTTATTTTTGCATTGGAGGACAATTTTTTCTTGGTATACATGTTACAAGTGGCAAAGTTCAGTCTTTCCAGTTTGGCTGTTTTTTCTTCTACGGATGCCCCGTCTGTTCCGTTGTTACATATTATCTCCTCTAGGTATTTAAAATTTTTCGTGACTTTTGCTCTTTCCTGAAACAGCTTTTTTTATTTTATTATTATTATTATTATTTTATTGAATGATTGTATAGCGTATAACAGAATATTTAGTCTGGGATCCAGGACCCTCCTGGGACTCACCCTGTCCCTAAATAAATGTGGGTACCCTTAATAAAGGGAAAAATTCTGGCGGTTAGTGTGATCTAGGACGAATCACCTCCCTCCACAACCGTTATCCAAGGGGCAGTTCAGTCTCTACCATGTTCTGACCCCAGACCCATTCACGGGTTGTAGTGGTTAAGTTTTTTTAATTATAAAAATAGAATCCCCTGTAAATAAATAAAAAATATTAGCTAAGTTATAGAGTGCATATGACATTAATAACTATGTACCAAATATAAAATTGGAAATATGTAATATATCATATAATACGCCTTGTTGTTGCTGCAACCGTGTTAGTCTGAGTGGTATTACCTGGTCGTCAGGGGGGAACCTCACTTTAACCTATTTTGTAGAATATTGCACCCGACAGATCCGGTAATCCCATCAGCTCATCCACTTAGTTCCGAAAGGAAAAATGAGGGAACTGAGTAAGAGGATAATAAAAGAAGTTGGGAGCTTAGTTCTCATCCCACCGGCAAAGATAAAGGGAAGAGGAGAAATAAAAAAGAAGAGAAGAACAAAAAGTAATGAAGGGAGCGGAACAAAAGACAGCTCTGATTGTCATTACTTTATGGCTTATATTATATTATAATTTATTTAAAAAATAATATCCGAGCACCAACACGACTTCGTTCTTGATCTGTGAATCTATAAATCGATGGTTCAAACATCGATGGTGGATAAAATTAAAATACTTGTGTAACGTATCTTATAGTTCAGGATCCATGGGCCATTATTGCACTTGATTACTATCAAGCTGAATCTTTGTGAATAGCTTCGTTTCGATGAGACGCCCAACAATTTCCTGTGCGAAAATCCTCGATTGTGGTAGCTAACAGAGGTAGCAAGGATAAACTAAGAGTTCCCTCCTTCCAACATGCATCGATAACGAAGTCATCAAAAATTATTACTAACCAGCTGATTTTTTTTTACTTCTTCTTTTTTGACTTCGTTATCGATACAAATTGGAAGGAGGGGACTCTTTGATCAAATCATACATTTTGTAGGACAAATATTTTTTCAAATAATTTAGATAATTATCTTGAGATTTAAAAAAAACCCAAGTTAGTAATAAATTTTTGAGAATCATCAAATCGACATAGTTTATCCTTGCTACCTCTGTTAGCTACCACAATCGAGAATTTTCGCACAGGAAATTGTTGGGCGTCTCATCGAAAGGAAGCTATTCACGAAGATTCTGCTTGATAGTAATCAAGTGCAAAAATGGACTTTGGATCCTGGACTATTTAGTAAGCACTTATTACTCCGAATTTATGAGGAGTTGAAGTAGCTTTACTCTGCCTACTGTTGTATATATAATACATAAAAAGTTTGTATAAATAGAATCCTCTCTATATCAAAAACTTTATATATATCGTATGTTAAGTTGTACATATGACAGTAATAAAAACCTGCACCACTACGACCCGTGAACGAGTCTGAGGCTTCAGTACATGGTTGAGACTACTGTTTCATGGACAACGGTTCTGCGAGGAGGTGACTTGTCCTAGGTCACGCTCAACCGTCAGGTTTCCTCCTTATTATGGGTACCCTATTTTTCTAATATTTTATAGAGGCTGGGTGAGCCCCAGGAGGGTCCTAGATCCTATATGATCCATCTCAGGCTGCAAACAGACTAAATAAAAGTAACTGCCCGCAGCGGGATTTGAACCAGGATTTCCGGCATGGCAACTCAGTACTCAACCACTGAGCCACTCCGCTCCCTTGACAGTAATTACAATGTACCAAATATAAAAAAGCAAGTTACATTCCTAGCATCCTGCCTTTTCTAAGTTATCCAATCCCACCGACCATCATACATTGCCCATCTCCTTCAATTCAAAACCTCGGTCCACTCCCATTACACCCGTTCTTGAATCTGAGACCGATATACACCATCCCACCGAACAGGAGCTTATGACTGAGCTTTCTATATCCGATCCTCGTCCCTGCGGAACTCTATACCAATAATCATCCGATCTTCAAATACCATATATTTTATCACTTCATGTCCTGACAATTTTCTAAATATCTGAAATATTTTTTCAGTGTTATAATAAAAACTTGTTAATTTATGGATGAATGATGTGTTTATATATATTTAACTTATAATTTGACTGTTCAAAATCCTTTTAGATCTTTATAAAATAATTTAATATAGTATTTTTTTTCTTGAGAAGCGAGGAGATGGTTGACTGGATGATCTGAGTAAGGTAGGAAATAGTTGGGGGTGCAGTCAAATAAAACACTAAATAAGTGAGTACTTATTTATTCTGTGCCGACGTTCCGACACACTTTGTGGCTCATCTTCAGGGCTAGTGGAAGCTGAGACTAGACTATTTTTTTTCTTAATTATTTAATGTATTTCCATTGTATATATGTAAATAACGAACGAATTCCGAATAAGTTAATAAACACTGTACCTACAGGAAAGCGTCTGAGGAGCAGATCGAAGCGTAATAGGGAGGATTTCATTAACTGTGATCTGTCGGATTGGGTAGTGGTCCGTTGACAGAAGTTTGTAAGGAGACATTGGTGGTGTCGGCCTCGAGCCTTCGGGTTCGTCATATAATTATTATTGTTAAACATTTAAATATTAATTTTATCTTTATTTATGAATGTTGTTACCTTCTTTATATTGTTTTCTTGCTATTTATAATTTGTTATTCATTATTAGTTTTCCTTTTCTTTATTAATTTAATTGTAATTATATTCTACTCAAAGACATCATTCATAGTTCATATTTTATTTTTTGTATTATTATTCTAATTTATTACAGATTTCAAACTTCAATATATATATATATATATATATATTTAATTATTTTATTGAATTGTACAACTGTAATATATACATCTAGTACAAGGGTTATATGACTAACTAGATACATGAAAGGACATGTAGAGCCACTACCCACTGCCAGCACTCTAAAATATATATTTAAAAAAAAAAACCAATTTGCTTACGTTGTTACATTATTGTGAATTAACGAAATGTTATTAATATTACTCAATCTTTTTCATTTTATATACACTGTGGGACTCACCTAACGGCGAACCAATCTATAATGAATGTAATTTACATGTATTGTTTACTTAAGATTGTATTTTCCTCAAGGTAGTACCCTTGGCCCAATCCTTTATACAGTTTATACAGCTGACATCCCAACTCATCCTAATACTATCCTTACCACGTATGCTGATGATACATGTGTATTGTCAACACCAATCCAATTATTGCATCCCAAAGCCTCCAATCCCATATCACTGATCTTGAAGAATGGTGTCAAAACTGGAGAATTAAAATAAACTCTCAAAAATCGCATCAAATCACTTTTACCTTACGTCGTAAACCAATGACTTCCTGCCCTTCAGTATCCTTTAATAATATCCCACTGGTGCCTGTAGAACAGATCCGATACTTAGGGTTGCATCTTGACAAACGATTAACCTGGAATCCTCACACGAGACTGAAAAGACAAGAAACCGCTCGACGTTTCAGGCTACTTCAACACTTACTAGACAAACGCTCTAAGCTCCCAATTAATTACAAAAGACTCATCTACATGACCATCATACGACCTATTTGGACCTACGGAGTAGAGCTTTGGGGCTCCACCAAGCCATCGAATTCCTCTCGTATCCAATCCCTACAATCCAAAATTCTTCGTAAAATCATTAATGCTCCTTATTTTGTTAAGAATAAAATCATCCATAACGACCTTAATGTCCCATTTGTTGCTGATTTGGCCCGAAACCGCTATCTATCCTTTCATAACAAACTTCATTTCCACTCAAACCCTCTGGTTTTAAACCTAGCTTCCTCTTCAATTCCCGATAATCCTCCGAGGCGTCTGAAAAGAAGATGGCCCCGTGACTTCTTAGTTGAACTTGTGATTTGAGTACTACCAGTGGGTAGTTTCTCTACTTGTCATTTTCACATGTCATTTTGTATCGCTTAGCCCATTTACTAGATGTATTTTTTTTTTATATAGTTGTAAATATCAATAAATAAATTTAAAAAAAAAAAAAGATAGTATTTATTTTTACAATACAATGTAAGTATTATTCCATCATTTTACATTTTAATTATATCACACACGTAAAATAAAATATTACTGAGCCGTATAATTTAAAAACTATATAATATAAAGATGATTTCCTAAAATTTTATTTTATAATTCTCACAATGTATTTTATTTAGATTTTATTCACAACGTAATCCAACAAAAACTGTTGGCTTCCATAATAACTTGTTTGGCTGTGTTTATGAAGGTCCTTGTGATTACATACTAATGGAGTATTATGCAATATTAAACTTATGACCTTAGGAAATGATTATGAGCAAAATTTAAATATTCATATATAGTTCTTTATCCAGAGAAAGTTTTCAAAAATATTACAAAAGTAGCAGTTGATTTTAATATTGAAGTGTGATGTTGAGAAGACTGAAATGAAACTATATCGGAAGGTTGTAACGAATTCACTAGCTGTTTGAAAAGCCATAAACACGTTACAGAAACATGTTACGACTCGTGTTTGTTCCGAACCAGTTCCGGTCAGATAACACATTTTCAATTGTTACAATTGAAGTAGCAAATAACATTATCTCGGATTTGAACACGGCCACTCGACTGAGAAAAAATATTAAAAACGATTTATTCTGAAAGACAAATAACTGTATTCATACAAGTAGCCAACACTCTGTAACAGAATATATTTTAAGGATTTTTCACCATAGCTAAGACGTTTTGAAATAACAGGTTGATATTTATAACTGAATACTAATATAAATAACGATTTCTACCGAAATACAAGTAACTGTATTTATACCAGTATCCAACTCTGTAACCGAATATATTTTACGGATTTTTCACAATAGCGAAGTCCTTTGAAATAACAGGTTGGTGTTGATAATGGAGGTCCCTTATAATTAACGATTTCCGCTGAAATACAAATAACTGTATTCGTACAAGTATCCAACGCTCTGTAACTAAAAAATAACATTCTCTCTCTAATTTGAATATGGACACTCGAGTGATAAACAGGTAATAGTAATCACGATTTCTGCCCAAACACAAGTAACTGTATTTATACCCGACTCTGTAACTGAATATGTTTTACGGATTTTTACAATAGCGAAGCCGTTTGAAATAGCAGGTTGGTGTTAATAATGGAGTACTAATAGAAGAGTCGCGTGGCCTATGTAATTTTCCCTTGCTCGATAACAGTTTTCATTTCCTAACGTCAAGGTCTCGGCCCGAGTAGTGAAGTAGTAAAACCATTCAACCTTGTTTTGTCCGATTGTTCTCTTCTTTCCCGACACAAGTTCAATTTTTAAATATTTTAATTTTAAATAATTGTGACTAACGACTTATTTTACCAGGAAGCGGAGTGGCTCAGTGTTGCAATGCCGCCCAGGTTCAAATCCCGCTCGCTGGTAGATTTGTATTAATCTGTTAGTGGCTGGAGATGAATCCTATGTGATCTATGAGACCCTCCTGGGGCATACCCAGCCTCTATAACGTGGGTACCCAAAGTAGGGTGGGAAAACCTGGTGATTATGCGTGTTCCAGGGCAAATCACCTTCCTGCACAACCGTTGTCCAAGAAACAGTCTCTACCATGTACCGAACACTAGATTAACCAATTGCCATATTCTTTTACCGCTGGCTTTGTTTGTTTATTGCTGCTTTCTTGGCTATCATTCGCTAGGGAATCCGTCCACTCGGAGTTGGCCTACCGACAATTCGACATCCCTGCAACTGTTTTTTCAACAACATCCTTAGAGTGGCGTTTATTTCCATTCTGGTGGCATGACCTACCAACAGAGAACTATTTAATTTTATCACTAAAGTGATATCTGTACCGCTGATGAGGTCATAAATTTCTCCATTTGTCCCCCGACGCCATTACCCTTTAATATTAACGGGATTGAAGATTCGCCGCAGTACTTAACTTTCGAACATTTGTATATTTTGATTCCAATTTTGTTTTAGTCCGTTTTGGACCCGTAGTAAGCACAGGGCGAATAAGGTTCTTATGCAGAGTCACCTTGGACACGGTAGGCAAAGTTGCATTTGTTGGCGGTCATTAATCAGTTCATTTCTTTCCCTAAACTATTATCATCTGTTACCTTTGATCAAAGTTAAGTATATCTTGGTGGTATTGTAAGCAGAAATGGGAAAATCAATGGTGAGGTCAACAACTGGATCCGGAAAACCAATAATATATGCTACCAAATCGGGAACTCCATCGAAGTTGGAAGGGACGTTAAATTAAGGAAATATAAAACAGTGTACCCACCAACCTTGCTCAACGGTAGTAAGGGCTGAGTAACTATAGACAAACATAAAAATAAAATAACCTCAGCTGAAATGAGAAGAGTAGTCGGAAAAACAAGACGAGACTGCACACGGAACGAAAGAATAAGAGAAGAATTAGACTTCGAGCAACTAAACAACCCACGTTGTATAATTTAAACATCATAAGTAGTTATAATTTCAAAATTACAACAGAACGATTTACAAACACTAAATAACAGTTATGCTTGGGAGAATCATACAAACGTAATAAAAATAATGACTTCATTCATCAACATATAAAAGCAATGGCTACATAACGTGGTGTACAATAGTTGTTCCAACTTTATAACCTTGAGTACTGGTCGGAACGTCCTGGTTAAAAATAACATGTTGAGTTGGATCATTATCGTTCATGCAGTAAACTTACCAACTGTCTGCAACTCTATGATGTAATTTAATGTTAAAACAAAGTTGCACCTATACAAGACCATCATTCGTCCTGTCCTGATGTATGGCTCGGAAACTTGGACAACATCCAAGGCCTGCGAACAAGACCTGCTCCTGTTTGAGCGGAAAATCCTTCGCAGGATATTTGGAGGAGTGCTGGTGGATGGAAACTGAAGGAGACGCAAGAACCAGGAGCTATATGACGCATTCAAAGAACCGAATATTGCCCAGGTCATAAAACTGGGCCGATTGCGGTGGGCAGGGCATGTGGCTCGCATGAGTGGGGAAGATTTGTCCAGGAAGCTGCTGACGGAGCCTCTATACAGGACAAGAAGACGAGGAAGACTCAGGCTTAGGTGGAGTGACGGCTGATGCAGGGAACATCCTTGATGTGCGTAACTGGATGGGAGCTGCTCAGAACCACGACGATTGGCGGAACCTGCTGCTGGAGGCCAGGACTCATCACTGGGTTGTTGGGCCGAATTAGTTAGTTAGTTAGTGTAAATTAAATATGATGAAATGGTGCACATAGGCGGTGGTAGTACTCAAGGTTTCAAAAGTTTATCTTAGAAGGTCACGAGGCCATCTTCTTTTCAGACGCCTCGGAGGATAATCAGTAATTGAAGAGGTTGCTAGGTTTGAAACTAGTGGGTTTGAGTGGAAATAAAGTTTTGCATGAAAAGACTGATATCGGATTCGGACCGAATCCGGAACAAAAGGGACATTAAGGTCATTGTTCGTAACAAAGTAAGGACTTTTGAGGATTTTACGAAGGATTTTAGATTGTAAGGATTGGAAAACTGAGGAATTAAACGGCTTAGTGGAGTTCCAAAGCTAATGATTGTCATGTATATGAGTCTTTAGTAATAAATTGCGAGCTTAGAGCGTTTGTCTAGTAAATCTTGAAGTACCCTGAAACGGCGAGCTGTTTCTTGTCGTTTCAGTCTAGTATGAGGATTCCAAGTTAATCTTTTGTCAACGTGTAGTTCTAAGTACCAGACATGTTCTAAAGGAATCAGTGGGATGTTATTAAACGATACAGGAGGACAGGAAGTCGTGGGCTTACGGCGGAGGTTTGTTAAAACTTTTAAATTACAAATAAAAATTCATGAAGTTTGGAAGTTGAACCAATAATAGACTAATCGAAAGAATTTACATCCCATAAAACTCTGTGACTTTTCGAGATTTAATCTCCATAAACGGATTACAGTATTTTCTGAATACGAGTATATTAATTATACAGTAATTGTTATATTACCCATAATTATAAATCATTTACATAATCAAGTAAATTTTGATGTTTTACATAGTATAATTACTCTAAACTTCCTGCTTCTAAAATAATTTATATCTTAATTTTATCAGTGACCTAAAAAGAGTTCATCAACTCTTTTGCAGAATTTTTATAGCGAAAAAGGGTAACATTGCTGGTAATTTAAAATAAACATTTCTGTATCTTTTATTTACCAAGTGTCTTTTTCTAACTTGCAATGTACGAAGAAACAATAAGAGAATCACTCAGTAAAATTTAACTTCCAGCCAGAGATTCCGTTTCCTTATAATTATTATACGATGAACAAATCGGTTGTATAAATATTTTATTACTTACTTAAGATATAATTTAATTAAGTACAGACAATTAGTTATTATTATATAAAGCCTCCTTACGACCTATACTAACATGCGCATGCCCAATATTTAGTTATATGTCTAAAACTAATTACAAAACATTTCAAATATTCCAAAACATGTACATGAAAGATCAAAACATTTATTATTGTAGGATACCAATTTCTTTTATTTCATTGTTATTGTTTGGATATATATAATTGCTAAGAATGTATAGTTACAATTTTTGTTTATTTATTTTATTTTTTTCTCTGTTGGAAGTTTTTTTATACATTTTTTCTTTCATTGTAAATTATGATTCTGCACAGATAAATTTAAATTTGTGCAATTGTTTCTAACTTGAGACTAGTATATTAGCTATAGCATGTAATTTTGTGAATTGTAGTAAATCATACAAGAAATAAATAAATATAAAAAAAATATTATAATTTAAAGAAAGCCTTCTATAAATATATTGTTCAAATTAACTCATGTTCTCAGAGAATAAGCCAAAACTCTAAAAGAAATGTAAAATAATTATCGGAATGCGATTGAAAAACTTCGAAAAAGGAAAGCCTCGAGTCATTAAAATCCTGGAAAATAAGCCACGAGTTTCATGCATTATCAAAACGAACATAAAAAGTAATCAATGAAGCTCAAATGCATCACATCTCATTACAACTTTCCAAACATAACAATGTTTTTTTCCTGATGATACCCAAATCGGCGAAACGTTTTTTTTGTTAGTTATTTTAGAAACTTCATGCTTTGATTTTTGAAGTTTTCGAAATATTATTTTAATGAAATAATCATCTTTGAACATAGTCCTAAATATATAAGTATATTTATATCATTACTTATATATATATTTATATTAGTTGGATACATATGTAATTATCTATTGTTACTCTCTATATAATTATTGTAATCTTATTTCTGTTTTATTTTTAATTTATTGTACTCAGTTTTATTTTTATTTCTTAAATGTTATCAATGGAGGTAATGCGCAACTTTTTTTTCTCAGTAATTCGTTTTCATTTAAAAAGACATTAATACCCTGTATTAATATACTCTAAGACATAACAATAACCTGTTTAGAACCTGTATTGTTATTCTAAAGGGACTTGTCACAGAATAAATAAAGAATTGATTATTATTATTAAATAAGAGTTGAACATACAAGTCATTTTTATGAAAATTTTGAGATTCTCAAGATTATTGTAACAATCAAATATTCATTGAGGAATTTTATATTAATGCCATTTGGCATGCTTTTTGTTCACCCCCCCCCTAATAGTGATTCACATGGAAAATTATTAGGAGAAACTTCCCATTGAAGACATTCCTAGCTTTCTTGACATGTCTGTAGTAGAAACTGCCTGCTATAACTGACTGAACAGTATTCTAAAATACTTAATAGTAGTTATAGTAATTAGTAGGTATAGTAGTTAGTATAACAACCTTCTATGCCCAAGGGAGTGGGTTCGTAGCCCGGCAGGTGGTATTAGGATTTTTTAGGAGAGTAAAAAATTGTTGGTAATGCCGTCGTTCGGAGGGGACGTAAAATTATGATACCGTCAGATAGTCATGACCTAAATCCCTATCCTAAATATACTTTTATATATATATAAAAGCGAAATTTAGGACTCCCACTGTAGCATCGTCCGATTAGCCAATGCAGCATAAAGTGATGTTAAGTAAATAAACAAATAAGATTTCGGAATCACTTTATAGTTTTATAGAGTTTACTTTACTTCAAATCCAATTAGCATTAACAGCGGATAAGATCGATACATCGATAGATGGCGAAGATAAATGACGTCTTCGATGAATTGAATTGAAAGGGCTGTCATTTATTTGTCCTAGTTATGTCACTATCGATGTTCATCAATGGATTCATCCATCAAACGGTTTATTTGTTGTTCGATTCAATTACTCTGCCATTTAAAGTAGTAAAGAATTGGTAAATATATATGTAGATAGAAAAATAACTTTATCCTGGAATTAGAAAATAACACCAATAAAAGGCGTTTATCTGGTTATACTAAAACTACAGGGTACATGTATTTTATCTGGAAATATAATATAATTTACAACTTGAGGGGGTTCTTCTCATAAAATATTATTAATGGCGACTACAAAAATCATAATAATAAAAGGCTAAGCGAACCCGAAGGCTCCATACCGATATCACCAATCTCCGACCACGGACCACCACCCAAGCCAAAAGCTGCCAGATCACTCCTAACGCAATCCTCTCACCTACGCTTCGGCCTACCCATATTAACATTCGGCCAATTAACATCTTAGGAATTCGTTCCATACCAAGCCCAGCAACTTTATATGCCCAGCTTAATCTTCGCGATTGAATAATATTTACTGGATGCAGGGTTCGCAATTCCGCATTATTCAATCTCCTATATTCCCCCTCTCATCCATTTTTGGACCGAATATTATACGTAACACCTTATTTTCGAATACCTGAAGATGTTTTTCACCCTTTAGCGTTTGCGGTCAAGTTCACATCAGTAAAGAAGAGTTGGAAGGATGATAGTTTTATAAATTCTTATTTTTAGATTTCAGAACAAAAGACACAGGCTTATTAATGTAGAGACCGAATAGTAACAAGCATTGCCCGCCTTTAATCGCGCCTTTATTTCCTCTGGAATTTCGTTTTTTCTAGTTACCGTAGACCCTAAGTACTTAAACTTCTTTAAGTACATGTTCGAACTTACCCCCTTTTCTGCTACTAACTTTTATTGCAAAAATAAGAATTAAAATCAACACAAAAATAAATTAAATGAAAAGTATTATTGAGAACAGGATTGTTGAGTGCTGAAGCTGAGTTATCTATATATGATAATTTATTTTGTGAACAACATTGGGTTATCAACACAAAATTGTTCCACTACTCCCCATGAAAAGCATTGTGTTCGGTACATGAACACATAATTAACCTTAAATATTTTGCATAATTAAACTTCCTCAGTCAGTTCGAATTCGGGAAATAGAACAGTACTCAACACTACCAATCGAGCTACCTTATCCGATTTTACCCTCCCAAATAGTAAAAGGTATATAGAATTCGAAAAGATAATCGTTAATTCAGGTTTGGAAGTATTGGAAAGCGAAAAAATTAAATCGATTTCATCTTATAAATCCATTTTTACCATATTATTTATTCGTATTTGTAATTAATTATTATTGAGCAGGCTTTTGATCGAGACTTGCATCCGGGTCTGCTGTACAAACTCCGTAAATTCTTACCTTCTACTTACTTCCTTATTATAAGTTATTACCTCAGTAATAGAACCTTTAAAGTAAACCATAATTTTTCCTACTCTTCCCTCTTTACCCAGTCTGCCGGTGTTCCTCAAGGTAGTATCCAGTGTCCCATCCTGTACACGATATATACAGCTGATATCCCAACCCATCCAAGCACTGTCCTCACTAAGTACGATGATGACACATGGGTGTTATCAGTAAATAAGGATCCATTTGTTGCATCCCAATCTCTTCAATCCCATATCTCAAACCTTCAAGAATGGTGTAAAAATTGGAGAATTAAAATAAATCCTAACAAATCCCATCAAATTACCTTCACCCTTCGCCGTAAACCTACGAATTCCTGCCCTCCTTATCGTATTCTTTAATAATATTCCACTGAACCCTGTCCAGCAGATACGTTACCTAGGACTCCGTCTGGACAAACGCCTCACTTGAAATCCTCATACAAGACTGAAAAGACAAGAAACTGCTCGACGTTTTCGCCTACTTCAACATTTACTGGACAAACGCTCTATGCTCCCAATTAATTACAAAAGACTCGTTTACATGACATTTATCATGCCTATTTGGACATACGGAGTAGAGCTTTGGGGCTCTACTAAACCATCCAATTCATCTCATATCCAGTCCTGACAATCCAAAATTCTTCTTGAAATCCTCAATGTTCCTTATTATGTCACAAACAAACTCATCCATCATGATCTCAATATCCCATATGTTACTGATTTGGCCCAAACTAGATACCTATCCTTCCATGACAAGCTCCATACACACTTGAATCCGCTAGTCTCTCAATTTGCTCTCCATACTATTCCTGCTAACCCTCCGAGGCGTCTGAAAAGAAGATGGTCTCGAGACCATCTACTATAGAACTTTATTGGAGTGCTATCGATGTGTCCAAGAAACACTACAGTCTCTACTAAATACTGAAACCCTAGACCCTTCATGGGTTGTTGTGGTTTTATTCTTAATTATTATTATCTACATAAGTTGTAGAAATAGCAGTATTTAGTTGATTTAAAAATACTTGATGCAGAATGCATGTACAAATTTCAGTTTAATTTACGAATACCATTAGCTCACTTAATATTACAAATAATATTTGATATTAATAAATATTTATTATACAAATATAGTTCATTGAATTAGTTTGTGAATAATTTTCGTTAAAATATTTAAAGCTCTAATATTATTAATGGTTAAGCGCGTTTCGTTTAAAAAAAAAACTTAATCCAAACATTATTAGAATTTTCAGATAAAATTAACATTAAAAAAAATTAAATTAATTAAAATTTGTAATTTAAAAAAGTTTAATTAATTAACTTTAAAAAACATGAAATGATACGTAAAATGGGCCTTAAGTATGGCAGATTTTTAAAAATATTTTTTAAAATATTATATATCAGACAACTGTACTGTATGAAGGTTATGTAACCGTGCGAAAGTCCTTAATCGTCTAAAACATTAAGAAGCACCTCAGTGAATTGATGTAGGGCTTCCTGTAAATGTTCTCTAATCACCAAGACGCGTCTACAGACCAGACAATGAAACAATGGGTATGTGTCTCTATCGGTCTATATTGTACTCAGTGATAGTCAAAGGCATATTATTAACTTCAATTGTTATGTAAAACATCTAGAGACATTTCTACTTTAAAAACATAGATAATGTAACCTAGCACAATAACCTACCAACAGTTTTCCCTTGATTTCTCTTGTCATCCCATTCGAATTTGTATAAATTATTAAATTTATTAAACTGATTAAGGTATATTGCAAATTAAATAATTTTATTAATTCATTTATTATTTTTTACTTTTAATTTTATGGTTGTTTTTTATATATTTTTGTTAAATGTTATAGTACATATACATTTTTGAATAACATTAAAATGCAAATCACATATATTATTACACAGACCAAAGTTTAAATCATTTAATAACAGATTACCATGGACAATTGATCCGGAAGTAAATCCATTTTTAAAATATTAATAATGACATTAAATAAGGTATCTATGCTTAATTCAGCAAATTTTTTGTACATATTTTTATAAATTTGTATTTATTTTATAGTTATTGTTTGTATTTGATAATTTAAAGATTTTATAACTTGTAACTTTTTAAGTTATAAACTAAGATGAAGAATGCAAGATATTTATAAAAAATATTGAAAATGACATTTTGTTTTAAGTAAAAAAATAAAAAAATATTTGACTGGATAAAAGTTTTTTCTTGGGTTACGAAATATCTAGTTTAAATTAAAATAGGATAATTTTTTGCTACTTTTAGGCACTTTAAAAAAGTGTATATTGTAGGTAATAAAATTCTTGATTTTCATATTTTATTTTGAAGAGAAAAGATTTGTCCAGGACCGGGATTCGAACCAGGGTCCCCTGCGTATCCGTCGTGTTGCTCTCTAACCAATTGAGCTAGCCTGGCTTTTAACACGGGCAGACAAATCCATTCTCTTCGCCGATCCCACATCCCCGCGCTCTCGCAATTTTTGGCGATGTATACACGGGGAAGAATGCTCATTGAATATTACTTTAATTAGGATCTTGTTGCCTTACGCCTCTATATTATTTATATATTTTTTTAATTAATTGTTATAATTTTAAATATTTTTATTTTTTAAGAGAAAGAAAGTCTGAGCGAGGTACGAACCAGGATACTCAGTTGGTAGAGCACCACAATGAAAATGTGGGAGACCCGGGTTCGAATCCAGGCTGTGGGCATATCTTTTCTCTTTAAAAAATAAACATATTTTTTAATGGTCGTTTTCCTTATTTTCTAAATTAATATTTCTTTTTCTAACAATAAAGCCCTATGAATGATGCATAGCAATTGTAGCAGAACTATAAGATAAAAATGGAGCCAACTTCCAATCCACTCCACAGCCCCACCAAATTAAGTTAAATGGTTGAAATTTAGTAAGTGAATTGTGTTAGTGCTCGGGAAGTGCTTTTTGCCCCTCTCATTTTTTCCCTCACCCTCCTTGACTTTCTTTTTAAGGCTTAGCGCACATTTAAAAAACAATGAAATAGAAAATTCAATTGTGGCGACCTTTAAAATAAAACAATAACCATGTACAATTGAATATTTCCCACAATCGTTTAGTTTTAGCTTAAAATTATAGCGATACAATTCAAAAAGGACATTAAATTAAGTACATAGTAGTCACTATATCGTTTCTAAGTCATCAACTGTGCTGGCAGGTGATTTGATTGACAACATACTCAACCTCCAGGTTTTCTCCTGGAACGACTCAAAGATCAAAGGGGTTTTCCCTCTCTCGACCAGTGATAATGGATTAAAATTTCAACAACCAGACTCCAACCCTAGACCTGCACATAAGTAACTCAGTGCTCTATACACCTCGTTGTGCATACCTATAGGACCTCGCATCCTACAAAAAAATAATAAATTATGAGAAAAAAATTGTAATAGAAGCTCCATTAGTAAGTATATTGTTACGAGCTAGTGGGTGTAAAATGAACTAAACTACTACTAAATTCAAGTTACTAATATTTATTAACAAATTAAAAAGAATACAATGAGATTATCTAAAACTAATATGAATTTACAATAACAATATTCTACAGATTATAAACTAGGCCTAACTGTTATCTAATTAATAAAATAATAGACAAATACTACAAGATATTACTAATACTAAATGACTAACTAGGGAGCAAAGTGGCTCAGTGGTTGAGCACTGAGTTGCCATGCCGGAAATCCTGGTTCAAATCCCGCTGCGGGCAGTTACTTTTATTTAGTCTGTCATGTAGTTTGCAGCCGGAGATGGATCATATAGGGTCTAGGACTCTCCTGGGGCTCACCCAGCCTTTATAAAATATTATAAAAATAGGGTACCCATAATAAGGGGGGAAACCTGGCGGTTGAGCGTGACCTAGGGCAAGTCACCTCCTTGCAGAACCGTTGTCCATGAAACAGTACAGTCTCAACCATGTACTGAACCCCAGACCCGTTCGTGGGTTGTTGTGGTACAGGATTTTTTAAATAACTAACTATTTACATAAATTTGTACAAGTACAATAATATTACACTATAGTTTACAACTACAAATTAACACTTACAGTTCGCTAATTAAAGTCCACCGACTAGTGAGTCTCTACAAATATGGCAAACTGACACACAGTTTATTGCACTTACTTATCACTTATCACTGACTCATTTATTACTAACTAGTTTACACTGCCACTAACTGTCACTGTCACTGAAGTCGACAACTTTACTACCAACTTACTACTGACTGACCCTAGGCTGAAACAGCTGGCCTTTTATATAGGCAATGTTGGCGGGGTGGGGGACACCTAGAATATTCCACGCAATCCGCGGTTCTTTAATCCCACAGCTTGTCTTAGTCTCTCCAGCTCGTTTAATCTTTTCAGCCGGCCTTTCTCTCTCTCTGACCGTAACAATATGACAATAAAAAATTTTCAAATGTTGTTACTTGATTTTTCTAACATGTTGTATTCCTAGCATTTGGTATGTTGTATTTGCCCCAAATTTGAATTATGAATTCAGAGTTTTTTTTTTAACTTATGAAAAATGAAATAATAATAACACCTCATACGAATTGATTTACCAGCAATAAAATTTAAAATCATTAAGTTAACTATTTAATCTAATAACATTAAGTTTATTGTTTTATTTGTTTAGCTTTCGTTGGAATAATATAGAAATGCATTTTTGGGATGTTCACTGACAAGAATTTAACAACAAAACAAATGGCCAAGCGTTGAATCATGCCTAATTGCTTTATTTAATTTACAAATACGGTATCACTTCTACAAGGACGATGTGGGAGAACGCCTTTGGAATATTTAATGACTGGCTCCTTCGGGATCGTGAGCTGCCTCCTGGTTGAAACATAAGAGACATAATTAGTTGAAATATGAAGCTTCATTCTGCTCATGAATGAGAAAAAGTTTATCTCTGTCAGTAGTTAACTTTTAAACAATAATATTTGCAGGATATAACTTATTTATTTTGGATTGCTTTAGTCAATTCTTTTGAGCGCACCGATTTATTTTCACTGTTTTAAAGAACAATAAAAGTAAATGGAAAAGCGATAAACAATATCTGATGATACAATTGTAATATCGCCCTCATTACATGGTCTGCTGTTTCTTCTGCAGAAGAGAGCAGATGTACCGAAAACACTGAAGGCCAAAAAAAAAACATGTTTATGTTGATATCAAAGGAACAAGCAAATCTTGTTCTAAAAAATCAAACGAGTGAAAGATTATAGAAATATAATGCTTGGGCAATGTGATCTATCAAGAGAATGACTGTTCGGAAGAAATCCTAATATGAATTGAACTGGCTTTTGCGTCTTGAAGGCTTGAAATAATAGAGAGAACGTCATTTACAGAGAATGGAAGATGATGATGATGTGTTCTCGGTGCCTATTACGGGGCAGAATGCTGGATCACAAGACTATATGGTTATAAAGACTATGAGTGAGAAGGCTTATAAGAAGTACCGAAGGATTAACAAAATAAGTAGGATGGACATAGTTACAATCGAAACTGTTATGCAGAAGAGGAGAGAGAAAAAAGAAATAGTGATTATTGCGATATATGATAAATATATATTACATATATATTTATTATATATATGTAAAGCATCGCATAATGCAATACCTTGAACACACAATGCGTGGAGATAAATATAGCTTATCGCAGCTGATAATGGAGGGTAAAATTCTAGGAAGAAGGAGAGTTAGAAGGAAACGATACTTCGGTGCGCGACTTAGGAGAAGGGTTCAAATGCTCTACAAAACAGTTTTTCAGATTTGTTGTCTAAAACCGTTTATTTAACGAATATTTATCTAAATGGGAAGGAATATATCATCTATATCCACATATAAAATGGGTAAACTGAGCTCGTCCAAAATACCGTTTTGCACAACAGTTGGCTGAAAACTGTACAGTCTCAACCTTGTACTGAATTCAAGACCTTTCATTAGTAGTAATTATACAGCTTTTTTTAGTTTTTTTATTTTATACCATTCCCATTATTTAGGATTAATTTAATTGTTAGTCATTTATAGCTCCTCTATAAAATTTTCCATTTATATAACCTAGAAATAGTGATATTGATATATATTAAAAATTACTTCAAGGGTAGATATTTGGAAAGTTTAGTAGGGCTAAATAATGGACGGGATTCATGAGTTAGGTAATATATATTTCTTACTTATCTTTTATAGTTTCGCCAACTTTAATATGTGCTATAAATTAAGTTTTTTAATAAAGGTTATTGTTATTTTATCAGATTATTTCCTATTTAAAAATGGTCTAGGGTTCAGTACGTGGTAGAGACTGTACTGTTTCTTAGACATCAGTTGCGCAGGGAAGTGATTTGTCCTACCTAAGCTGAAGGTCGAGGATTTCCCCACTGTTTTGGGTTCCCACTTTATAGTGGCTAGCCGATAATAGGTTCTCTGATTCCCATAAGATCCTTCCCTGGGTGGATGGATGGAGCTCTACGACTAAGCTACTCCGTTCTTCAAGTAACACTTAACAAAAGTGTTTTTTGTTTTTTTATGATACAGTACAACAAGTAGCCTGTCTACGTAAAACAAATTGCTTTAAATACTTAGGAGAGTGGATAACGAATGCCACAAAGGAAAAATCAGCCATATAAGACAAAAAATATATAACAAAAAATCCTTGTCCTGGAACAGGAAATTGAGAAACTACCAAACAGTGGTCAGACCTGGAAATCTGTATGCGGCAGAAACACTTAAACTAACTAGAACTGGACATCTCGAAAAAATTGAGAAGGCTGAAAGAAGAATTTTGAGAAAATTCTGGGAGAATGAGAATTCAACGAAATAATAATGCAGAATACAGGTTAAGACCAAACATAGAGCTATATTTGAAAATTGTAAAACTAACTGACGTAATGAGGAAAAGAAGGCTGCAAATTTTTGGTTACATCTACAGAATGGATGACAACAGACTAACCAAGCGCATCTTCAACCTTCTCAACATTTACAAATCTAAACACACATGGTTCATTGAAATTGAGAAAGACATGAAAAATGTTGGAATTAAAACAGATTCAATCAAAAACAGAACACCTTGTACAGGAGCAGTTCAAAGGGCACGGTTTCGGGAGAGAAAGAAATCAAAAACTAGAAGAAAGTGGACTCCAGAAGAGAAAGAACAACACTCTCGAAGGATGAAGGAAATTTGGAAGCAAAGGAAATCGAACACAATAAAAAGTAACCAAAGTTGATTCATCGTACCCTCCCAATGGGTTATTGAAAAAAAAAATACAAGTGATTGGCAGGAATGAAGACAAGAAGAAATACTACTACAATGGTAGTACTGAAATAACAAAATCAACTTAGAAGCTCACGAGGCCATCTTCTTTTCAGACGCCTCGGAGGATTATCTGGAATCGAAGAAGTAGTCCATGAAACTAGTTGGTTTGGGTGGGTTTGAGTGTTTTTCATGAAAATACTGGTATGAGGTATGAGGTTCGGGACAAATCAGCATCAAATCGGACCTTGACGTCATTATATATGATTTTATTCGTATCAAAGTAATGAACATTAAGGATTTTACGAAGGATTTTGGATTGTAAGGGTTGGATATGAGAGGAATACGATGACTTAGTGGAGCCCCAAAGCTCTACTCCGAAAGTCCCGATGAGTCTTTTGTAATTAATTGGGAGCGTAGAGCGTTTGTCTAGCAAGTGCTGCTGTAGCCTGAAACGCTAAAATTGTTAATCATGATTTTAGATATTATAATTTTATTGATTTAATCATATCCACAATGAGCTATAAATAGAATATAAAATATAGCTACTAGCGCTGGTAATCACCATTGCGGGAACAAGATATACTATATGCATTATTCATAACCGCCATTGTGCGATTCACTTTCCTACTCCTCGCCATTGAGACCAATAACAAAATAATACTTTTATAGAATAAAAGTACAATAAGGTTATGGTGTAATGGTAAAACCATATTTTCAATCGTAAAAGCATGGATGGAATTGATTGAACGGTGCGAAAGAGTTTGTTCCAACATAAAATATTCAATGACGACGTGACTCAATCAATGGCCCGCAGTCATTTAATAAGACTCGAATGAATAATGTAAGAGAAGAGCTATGGGAGTGGAAGTGGGAAATAGTCCTCAATTCGGATCCTGTTGATAATATTTTTATCTAATATCGAAGCTTTCTTGACTTTACAATCCTGTATTCTTAAGGAATACCTAACCTGCAATTGTATTTAATCACCTACAATTTATCGTCAGAACTCTATATATTTGAACTTTTTTCGCAGTTCTAATTCATTAAGTGCTCGGTATTAAAGGGGATATTTTAAGAATATTGTTTTAAAGAGGGGATAAGTTTGACCTCGTTAAGGAGTGGACTCTTTGATCAAACGATACATTTTGTAGGACAAATATTTTTTCAAATAATTTAGATAATTATCTTGAGATTTAACAAAAAAAAAAACAGTTAGTAATAAATTTTTGAGAATCATCAAACCGACATATTTTATCCTTGCTACCTCTTTTAGCTACCACAATCGAGTATTTTCGCACAGGAAATTGTTGGGCGTCTTATCGAAACGAAGCTATTCACGAAGATTCAGCTTGATACTAATCAAGGACCATGGATCCTGGACTAATATGGGGATCATTGAACATTACTTTAATTGGGATCTTGTTGACATACGTCAATATATTATTTATAATTTATTTTTATAAATTATTATTTTTAAATGTTTTTGTTTTGAAGAAAAAAGATTTGCCCTGACCGGGATTTATAAATAATATAACTGTGTACTATTATTATTTCAATATATTTTATATTGAGCCTGTGCAGGTTATCATTTGTTTTGATTAAGAAATAAAGCATTTGAAAATGTACATAATTATCGCTCGTAGTGCCAATAGATGTGAAAACCAGACGAATGTTAATAATTTTAAATTACAAATCATGAAATTTAAATAATTAAGATTATAATTAATTATAATTAGATTCTGATAATCATGATCGTATGGGGTATATTTCTTTTAATTTTTTTATTTTTATTATTTATTTATTGATATTTACAACTATATTACAGTAATATAACAAGTAAATTGGCTGAGTGATACATAATGACATGATATAATGACAAGTAGAGAAACTACCCTCTGGTAACTCAAATCGCATGTTCAAGTAAGGCTACACCTACATTGGATCCGGTGTGATACGATGAGACGTCGCTAGCAAACCAAATGACTGAAATATATCGAGAGTAATAACATTTGGTTCTTTAAATTTATAAAATTAAGATTATTTATTAATTATTTTATAAATTTAAAGAACCAAATGTTATAACTCTCGATATATTTCAGTCATTTGGTTTGCTAGCGACGTCTTATCGTATCACACCGGATCCAATGTAGGTGTAGCCTAAGAAGGTCACGTGGCCATCTTCTTCTCAGACGCCTCGGAGGATTATCGGGAATTGAAGAGGAAGCTAGGTTTGAAACTAGAGGGTTTGAGTGGGAATGAAGTTTGTTATGAAAGGATAGATACCGGGTTCGGGCCAAATCAGCAGCAAATGGGACATTAAGGTCGTTATGGATGACTATATTCTTAACAAAATAAGGAGCGTTGAGGATTTTACGAAGGATTTTGGATTGTAAGGATTGGATACGAGAAGAATTCGATGGCTTAGTGGAGTCCCAAAGCTCTACTCCGTAAGTCCAAATAGGTCGTATGATGGTCATGTAGATGAGTCTTTTGTAATTAATTGGGAACTTAGAGCGTTTGTCTAGTAAGTGTAGAAGTAGCCTGAAACGTCGAGCGGTTTCTTGTCTTTTCAGTCTTGTATGAGGATTCCAGGTTAATCGTTTGTCGAGATGCAACCCTAAGTATCGGATCTCTTTTAAAATTTAATTTATTGATATTTACAACTATAATAATATTGCAACAAGTAATTGCAAGTAACTGCTATGTACAATATGACATGAAAAACACCTGTGGAGCACCACCCATCGATAGCACTCCAATATGGGGTATGTGAGTGAGCTAACTGAGCGCTAGAGCACTCAAATCCGACTGTGATAAATAATTTATTTATATTGGGAAAGAGAAAAAAAAAACATTTTCCAGTCAATTATATTTTCTTGATCCTTTTTTATCACTTGAAACTTTTCGACAATTTGTCATTTTCAATCTATCACATTTTGATTTTTGCATCATCAACCAATCATTTACACAACTTTATCACAGTTACAAGTCCAGAATATCTCAAAGTCAAAATCATTTTAAAATTTATTTAAATAAAAACTCTAGGGGATTATTTATCCTCCATGGTCAAGAAATTACCAGAAAAGAAGTAATTTCTTGGTTGCTGATGCAAAAAACAAAATGTGATAGGTTGAAAATGACACATTGTCGAATTGTCTCAAGTGATAAATAAGGATCAAGAAAATATAATTGACTGGAAAATGTTTTTTTTTCTTTTTCCCAATATAAATTCTAAAAGAAATGAGTCCAGTGTTCTGTTAACAGCCGGGAATGGATCTTGTAGGATATGGAGACCTTCCTCGGACTTTCCCAGCCTCTATAAAAGAGTACTCTAAATTATGGGAAAACCAGGCGGTTGAGGGTGATCTAGTACAAATCACCTCCTTGCACTACCGTTGACCAAGAAACAGTATAGCCACGTACTGAACACAAGAAGCTTCATCGGTAGTAGCGATACAGTTTGTATCCCTAATTATGAGCGTAAATTATATCATGATGAGCAAAGGGGGTGTTTTTCAGATAATAGATACGATGAGAAACGTTGCAACTTTCATTTAACACACTATATTTTATCTGTACCTTAGCAGATGTGCCATCTCACACGCCTAAGTACCTGCACCTGAACCTGCTATTAAAGGTACCGATACTCATCAGTTTCCGATTAAAGACCTGTCGCCGTATCGAGCGCCGAAGAGGTGACCCAGATGCTCTTCCATTACACGGGCTAGTGGACACTCTTCAGTATCTGCTCCATTACACTTCATTTTATCTCACCCCCAATTCATCAACTTCATCATCATCATCATCATCGGGTCTTTTGCGGCTAATAGTTCTGATCTAAATTAAAAGCAATAAATTGTATAGGGATATGAAAAAAACAATTATTACATTGAAAACAAAACATTAAGTTTTACCGTCACATGATACAAGATTATAAGTTTCAATTTAAGGTAATTAAGTACTGGTAAGAGGAAAATAACGAAAATTAAATCAGATTTGTTGATTTTAAACTGGTTTCGCCCCCCCCCCTCTTACTAGTACTCACCCCCCCCCCCTCCCCCAGCACTGCTGTAGATGATAGACCTTGCACGTTTTTTATGCCAACAGTTGTCAAAGGAGGTGATCTCACCAAAACTACTTCCAACCGCCAGGTTTTTTCCTAATGAAGATAACTTTATAGAGGAAGGATGAGTGAGCACTTAGAGATCGGTCGATATAGGGCTACTAAAAGATTAAATAATTAATCTGTCACAGAAGGAATCGACTCGGGACCCTTAGCACAGCAATTCAGCTCTCCATACACTGTGCTATACGCAATAAATGGATGCATGTAATCAGTATTAGAAAGAAAGAAAGAAAGAAAGAAAGAAAGAAAGAAAATAAATTTTATTCTGGGACATTTAGTCCCCTAAGAATAATTACAATGTACAATAAAGAGACATTTGTCTGGCATTTAAAGACAGTCAGGAATTAATTATGTAACATGGTTATTAATCCTAAAATTAATACAACTGGTGAACATTTAAAATACGTATATATGAGTATGCTAAAATATATAATATACAAGAATCTGTATAAGAGTCCAGTATCACATAAGATATTAGTCCAGTATAATTGGGGGTTTCACCTCGCAATGAGAGAAAGTCGGCTATAAAGTTGTATAAACCTTTATTTTGGCACCCTAAAACTTGTCTCAAAACCTACTTATCGTAGGCTGTCCGCGACTACAGATATTCCAAGGGCAAAGGGCAAAAAATCGATTTTTTACACATTTATTGCAAATATCTCCTTTCCAAGAGGTTTTATGCTATTTGTATTTATTATAGGGAGCGGAGTGGCTCAGTGGTTGAGCACTGAGTTGCCATGCCGGAAATCCTGGTTCAATCATGCTGCGGGCAGTTACTTTAATTTAGTTTGTTTGCAGTCGGATATGGATCATATAGGATCTAGGAACCTCCTGGGGCTCACCCAGCCTCTTTAAAATATAATAAAATTACGGTACCCATAATAAGGGGGGGAAAACCTGGCGGTTGAGCGTGACCTAGGACAAGTCACCTCCTTGCAGAACCGTTGTCCATGACCAGTACAGTCTCAACCATGTACTGAACCCCTAGACTCGTTCACGGTGGTTTTTTTGTATTTATTATAAATATTGTAGAAGATTAAATTTTCTACAAATTTTCTTTAAACATTTTTTTTATATCTTGAACCATTTTCGAGATAGAGGGCAGAGCGCACGTAGTGTTTGACTATTTATCATTCCAGTATCATTCGAGGTCAACCTGTAGTCGTGATTAAAAACACGCCGTATAAAGTTTATAAATTATTGATAAATATATAATTCTAAATTATTTGCATTTTTTATTAACTAATACGTTATAATTAATATTTTATTTCAATAATTCAGTATCTATTCATTTAATAACACTTACCTACTCGTGTATTTATAAAGTTATTAAGGGAAGTACTTTAATTATTTTTTAATTCTTCCGATAATTAGGTTTTGAGATAAGTTTCAGGGTGCCAAAATTAAAAATATAGTTTATAAGAAAAATATCTTAAACTTGTTCAAAGCGATCTCTGTATTGAAATAGTCGTGCTTAAATCGAAAATTTGGAATAAGATATCCTAAAGAGAAAAGGACCATGAAACAAACGAATAAACACAGTGCAAAACCTCAACAAATAAAATTGAAAATCTTAATAAAACTAGAATAAACTTCATAAGTGTTGCCAACTTACTTCAATGAATGCCAAGATGATTTAAGAGGCATTGGTGCTATAAAAACTTTTAAATAACATCCCCTTCAAAACCATTAGCTAACTCATCCATAAGTTTAAAAAAACTCCCGCCCTCTACACATTCACCATTTTTTTATTTATTTATTTTTTTTTTTTATATTGCACTGACTATTTTGTAATGAATTGTTTGGCTTAAAAGTTAAAAACTTTGGATCCACTTGAAATAGTATTTCTATATATTAATGAATAAGAGACATTTCCCTCTCTTCTCCAAAGGTTCACGTGGTTGACTGACAAGGAGGTGTTTATTAAATAAGAATAATTATTGAATAACATTATATTTATTGGTGCTGATTAAGGTTTTTCCTGTACCACTTCGACCTGCGAACGAGTCTGGGGTTCAGTACATGGTAGAGACTGTACTGTTTCATGGAAAACGGTTCTGCAAGGAGGCGACTTGTCCTAGGTCACGCTCAACCGCCAGGTTTTTCCCCCTTGTTTTAGGTACCTTATTTTTATATTTTATAGAGGCTGGGTGAGCCCCAGGAGGGTCCTAGATCCCTTATGATCCATCTCCCACCAGAAACAGACTAAATAAATGTTACTGCCTGCAGCGGGATTTCAACCAAGGTTTCCGGCATAGCAACTCAGTGCTCTACCACTTAGCCACTCCGCTCCCTTCATCATGGTTACAAAGATTTAATAAAACTTATAAACTAATTACAATGAAAGGGGGACGCTATATGTGACTTGCTGATTCTCGACCATCGCTCCATCCAGCTCCTTGCATCTTGAGTTGACCGCGTCTTCCGAACACCTGATCTTATCTCTGAGTGAAAAGTAATAAACTCTAAGGGTCATTTTACTCTACCTGGCCTAGGCCCCTTACCATGTTTACTTAGGTATTTCTAATGCTTCAGATAGTCACAAATAGCAAACATTTTAATGAAAGAAAAATAATTATTTGGTTTATTGAAAAATACTCAATATCTTAAAAACAATAGAATATAATAGAAAAATAATTTTATTCCGGGACCAGGTCCCTTTAGAATAACAGAGATGAACAAAATAAATGAATATATAACTGGCCAAAGCCCTACATCAAAATAAAACAATAATTACATAATATCCTGAAAGTAAATAACTAAACAGATATGTTTTGGTAGAGAATCAGAAAATGTGATACAAAATTAAAATAAAAGAACAGACATATTTACAATAAAAAGAAATAAGCTTTTGGCTAATACCATCTAATAATAAAAAACAAACAAAAAAACAATGGTATTATTATGAATGAGAAAATTATTTATAGATTATAAAGCATCTGATTGGGAATTTAGAAGATGTAGGAAAAGTTTGTATTTAATTGAGATTAAAGAAGGCGCATGGTGGATATCGAGAGGGAGAGAGTTCCAAAGTGAGATAGAACGGGCTAGAAATGAACGCAAAAAATCTGTGGCACGCATAAGTTAGTAGGCTCATAAGTTACTACGCATAAGTTAGTTGGCTCACTTTGGAGGTGCGAAATAAGTACTTAACTCAACTTCAAATTGAAGAGTAATATCGCCCTAGCTTTGGTAAAAAGCTAAGTTTCTACTCTAATACACTGAGCAATACTATTACCTGTAAAATGCGGATTGGTCAAACCCTAAGGCAAATTTATATGAGAATTGAAACAGACGTAGCCCATAATAGCTCATTCCAGAAAAAAACAACATTCTTAGACGTTATTCAAGTGTCTCTATCTACGTTATCAGACCGTTATTGAACTAACAAAACATTATGGGCTTAGTTTGCTAAAACTAAAATTATTTATGCAATGTTATTAATTGATAATTTGTAGTAATTGTTCATCCTTTTTGTATTTAATTATATAATAAAAGCTTATTATGATATTAGTATTTTAATTTCATTAAACCGTTTCATCGCCACTTACTTCCTATAATTTATAATTGTACAGTAATTTCTTAAACAGTATTTTGCAACTTTGGGTTCATACTATAATAACTAGTCACCATCTTAAATAAATATACCATGCCTATTAGCATTGTCAATGATTTTCCATAACTCCATGGAATAGTCCCATATACATTTTATATTTCATATTACTATAATAGTTCCATAATGTTCTGATAACGTAGGTAGAGGCACTTGAATAACGTCTTAGGCAGTTTTATGGTTTTAAAACATTCAATTGATACTAATTAAATGTTTTTGTGCGAATTAGCAAAGTTTAATTTTGTTGTTAATTTTTCAATCATTAATTGTCAACGAAACCCTTCTATATTTCTAGTAAATAGCAAACTAAGCTAATAACGTTTTATTAGTTCAATAACGGTCTGATAACGTAGATAGAGCCACTTGAATAACGTCTAAGGCTACACCTACATTGGATCCGGTGTGATACGATGAGACGTCGCTAGCAAACCAAATGACTGAAATATATCGAGAGTTATAAAATCTTGTTCTTTAAATTTATAAAATTAAGATTATTTATTAATTATTTTTAATACATTTTTATTTTACTATAATGTATAGTGAAATATCTATAATGTATACACCCCAGCATCGTGTGATAGAATCACGCCGCACCGAATCGGATCCAATGTAGGTGTAGCCTTAGGCGGATAGTGGGATACCATTGTTATGGTTCCTACAAAAGAACAATTCTAATTTTTATGGAACTGGAAACAAAGTTCCATATAGATCGGATACATACTCAGATGAGGCTTCTTGGCTTATGTTGAATACAAAATAACTACAGTGCCTTGCTTTGGTTGGCAATCAATAAGCCTGCAATCTCGTCGGTCATATCTTGAATAATTTATCATTTCTATTATTTATTTAGCACAATCTTCTTCTTCTTCTTGAGATTTACATCGTTGTTCCTTATCAATTTCTTATCTCTGTTGTATACAATAAACCCTGTCTGCGGAGAAAGAAGTACAAGTCTTGCTATTGATTTCTGGTAATAGGTTTTATGATAATAATTATAAATATTTAAATAGGAAACAAAATAACAAACATCAATAGTGGTTAGACGTTTTTTTACTCCTTGCCATTTACAAATATTTCTTTTTGGGCTACTCAGCCATAACCTTTATAGTACTTCATACAGAGTGATTCAGGGCTAATAAGCCAAACTGAAAAAATTAACTAAGGAACTCAAAATAAGAAAAAAAATGGCTTGCTATTTCTCTGATGTTTCGATTTTAAGAAGTCTAATAAGTTCTGATCTATTTCATCCTCAAGACTAAAACCGAGACTCTTGAAAGATATTCTGATGTGATCTCAATAGATAACGTTTCTCACTAATCGTTTTAACAATTTGATTGTATTATAAGAGAAGATGGCCTCGGAACCTTATATTATAGAATGTTATTAGAGTGCTGGCAGTGGGTAGTGCCTCTACATGCCCTTTCATGTATCTAGTTAGTCATATAGCCCTTGTACTAGATGTATATATTACAGTTGTACAATTCAATAAAGTAATTTAAAAAAAAAAAATTGTATCATAATCCTGTTTTCTTTTAGTTTTCCGTTTTATAGTACTATAGTTCTGAGTAAGGAAGAAAATAGTTGGGGGTCCAGTCAAATTAAAACACTAAATAACTGGGTACTTATTTTATTTTGTGCCGACGTTTCGACCCACTCTGTGGGTCATCTTCAGGGATAATGGAAGCTGAGGCTAGACTAGACATAATCGCTATGACGCTAGTCTAGCCTCAGCTTCAATTAGCCCTGAAGATGACTCACTAAGAAGGTCGAAACGTAGGCACAAAATAAAATAAGTACCCACTTATTTAGTGTTTAATTTGACTGCACCCCCAACTATTTTCTTCCTTACTCAGATCTTCCAGTCTACTATAGTTCCGTTTATTATTACTTCCATTTTAATTTTGTTTACTAATTTACATATTTTATATTTAAACTACTATCATTCTTTTATATAAAAAAACACTATTATATATTTACATCTTGTCTGTAAATAATCTGATAATGTACAGTTTGTTTGTTCATTTAACGTCACTTTATGCTGCTATGGCTAATCGGACGAAGCTACAGTGGGAGCTCTAAATTTTGCCTATCCAGGTTTTATTAGGATAGGGATCTTTAACGAGTACCTGACATCGTACAGGCTCGGGACCCCCGTTTAACGTCCCTTCCGAAGGACGGCGTAACTAAGGATTTTTTACTCCCTTTAAAAAATCCTAGGGCCACCTGCCGGGCTACGAACCCGCGATCTTGGGTTTAGTAGTTTGTTACGCTAACCACTAGACCACAGGTCGCCCCTATAATGTACAGTTAGGGGTGTCTCTTGCACGAGACGAAACCCACACTTTCACTATGTGTTACAGTTTAAAATTCATTATTAAAAAAAACATGTAAGACAAGGAATAGCAGATCTGGAAATAAAAAGAATAAAAAAATAAGTTCTGATGGTATTAGGAATGTGGTGCCTCGGTCTATATACTTTCAGACTTTTATTGTATTATTTACATTTTGAACTAATACTCTATAATCCAAAATACTTTTTTTTTTTTTATAAAAAAGACTAGGATACAACAATACTTTTTTGGCAGTATTTTTAATTTTGAGTGAATTAAAGCACTTGGGTATCTGTTCTTCAATTCGAACTGATTTTTTTTTTTTATGCACATGAATTGAAATAGAGAGCGATAATGAAATGATGTATCGAAAAGTAAATAACTTTCTGGGTTATATAGACCTTGTCGTATTTACTCGTGCTATGTAATCCTATCCTTAACAAGACACTCGTAACTATCAATAAAATTCCGTTTTATGTTTTTATCTGTAACAATAAATTCCTCATGGATAAAAATGTTGACATTCAAATATCTTGGCACCATTATTACAGAAGACAACAGATTGGAACATGAAATAAAGGCAAGGATTGAAAACGGTAACAGATGCTATTGGTCCCTCAGAAACGTGTTCCAAAATAGAGCTGTACCCCGTAGTCTCAAAATAAGGGTATATAAGACGATACTTCGTCCTGTCGTTGCCTATGGTGGGGAGGCGTGGACTCTAACCAAACAGCATGATAGATTATTGAATGCATGGGAGAGAAAGATTCTTAGAAGAGTGTATGGCCCAACCAAGGAAGGAAATTGTTTCCGCATTAAAAGGAATCAAGAACTTAAGGACCTATATGGAGAACCTGACATAGTTTCTTGTATTAAAAAAGCAAGATTGAGATGGTTGGGGCACGTTCACAGAATGGACAAAGAAAGGCTCCCAAAGCTGATTCTGGAGGGACGTCCAGACGGAGAAAGAGGAAGAGGAAGGCCTAGAATGCGATGGCTGGACGATGTGGAAGCAGACCTTAAGTGCCTGGGGGTAAGAACATGGAGAAGAGCAGCGAGAGATCGGTCAAGGTGGAGGAAAATTGTTGAGGAGGCCAAGGTCCTTCATGGACCATAGCGCCATGTAATGATGATGATGATAAATTCCTCAAGAAAGAAACATAAGAAATTGGCAGTTGTTACTATTTCTCTCGAATACATCACTTTTGTTATACTTGAAAAATTTTGTCAGCAATGATATTGTTATTTTTTGTTTAATTTAAGGGTACTTACCAATTTTCTTGTCTATTTATTATCTTTGAATAGCCTATTCTTTTATAACTACTTACTACGGCCCAACAACTCGGTGACGAGATATGGCTTCCTCCATGGGAACTCAGGTGCATTTACCGAAAGCCACAAATAATCCTTCAAAGAGCCGCAGGTTGGCCACCCCTGCTGTATACAGTCTGTAGTGATTACTATACATGGGCAGTAATGTAATAAGGTATCTGTTCCGTAGCAGTTTACTGTATAGCTGTTTCCAGTTGAGTTACAAGTTTTAACTGTTTGTTCATTTCCCTTTTAATATTTTCCGAAAATACAATTTATCGTGAGCTTTAGTTTCGGAAAGAGAATGTAATTTTGGGAAATGCATATAAATCGGTAATTATTTCATCAAGAAATGGCGTTTCAACAAACTGTTCGAAGTATAGATGATGATGACGTCCATTTCTAGATGAAATGATTACTGTAATCTAGTCATTTCCTATTACTGCATTCCCTTTTCCATACCATAGCTCATAATAACTTATATTTTTGGAAAATATTTAAAGGAAAACGAATGAAAAGTTAAAACCTGTTGTGACTCAATTCGAAGCAACAAGCTGTAGCTAGGAACTGATACTTAGGTAGGTGATCTTAACCGAATACTTAAAATGTAATAACAGCTGATAAATAGCCGTTTGCATAAATCCTACGAATCGAACTTGCTACACCAGAGTGTGCTATTGATTCAAGGGCAAGGCTTGGCCCCCGTAGGAGCTGGGGAGAGATAAGATAGCGTCACTCCAACCTCTCATATCTAAAGGAGTCCTTTTTTATGGGCATATTTACAGGAAGGAAACAGCAAGCCATTGTCCCCTATGAAAAACAAATATATTAATTTTTAAATTTTATTACTATAGCATTTCCAGGTCTATTTGAACCTTTTCCAAGTCAACTGTAACCTTTTACAAATCAAATGCTACCCTTTCCAAATCAAATGTAACCCTTTCCAAATGAGTTGAAACCCTTCCCAAAGCAAATATAACGCTTTACAACTCAATTGTCACCATTGAAAACCTGTACCACTACAACCCGTGAACGGGTCTGGGGTTCAGTACATGGTAGAGACTGTACTGTTTCATGGACAACGGTTCTGCAAGGAGGTAACTTGTCCTAGCTCAACCTCCAGATTTTCACTTAAAACGATATTTTTTTTAATATAGTTTATGTACGTTTTATTTATATTTATTCATTATTTTCTTTTTTGCTTAATTCTTGTTATTTTAGGAACTTTTTTACTTGAACATATTTTTTAGATTTTAATTATTTTCAATGACAATTGTGATATATGATTCTTATGAAGTTGTCTCTTGTCCAGATATATATTCTACTATTATCGTACACATTTGTTATTCTTAAGTGATATTATGATCAGAATAAAATTATTTTTCTATTTTTTTTTTTTTTTAAACCTGGCCCCAGGAGGGTCCTTGATCCTATTTGATCCATCTCCCGCTGCAAACAGACTAAATAAAAGTCATGGCCTGCAGCGGGATTTAGGACAAAAATGAGGGAAATAATTTTAAAAAACAAATAGTTTATTTTTTGTTTCTGAGATAGTTTATTTAAAAAAAGAAGAAACATGTAATCTGAACTTAATAACAGTATCTTTTGTTATTGTTATCTTATAGTTTTGGTAATAAAATAATAAACTTTTTTTTTTTATTATTTACTCCTAGATAAAAGAAATCAACTTTTTGTTTTAAATTTTTTCCTTAAACGCTAAAAGCTTCAGATCAATTACAAAAGTCTTATTTATGTGACTGTTATAAGACCTATATGGACTTACGGAATTGAACTATGGAGCTCCACCAAACCATCCTAGCAATCCAAAATCCTTCGCAAAATCCTAAACCCTCCTTATTTTGTCACAAATAAAACCATCCATAAAGACCTTAACGTCCCATATGTTACCGATTTAGCCCATTCCAGATACCTATCATTCCATAATTAACTCCAGCCCCATCCAAACCCACTAGTTTCCATCCTTGCATCCAATTCCATCCCGGACAATCCTCCTAGGCGTCTGAAGAGAAGATGGCCTCGGGACCTTATATTATAGAAATATAATTAGAGTGCTGGCAGTGGGCCTCTACATGTCTTTTCGTGTATCTAGTTAGTCATATAGCCCTTGTACTAGATGTATATATTACAGTTGTACAATTAAATAAAATAATTTTAAAAAAAATGTTTTCCTTAATTTTTTGTAAACAAGAATATTTTTACGTTTATTACCAAAACTATATATGCTATATATGTATAACTGTTGTTTATTAATTTAACATAATTTTATGATGATATATATATATATATATTATGAGCTATATATATCTGGCTGATTGGACAATGCTACAGTAGGAGTCCTAAATTTAGCCTTTTGAGGTTTGATTTGGATGGGCATCTTTAACGAACACTTGACACCGCTCAGACTTGTAACCCTATTGTACGTCCCTTTCGAAATGCGGCATAACCAAAGATTTTTTACTCCCTTTGTAAAATATTAGGGCCAACTGTTGTATTGTGAACCCACGACATTAGGTACAGAAGGTTGTTATGCTAACCGCTATAACATAGGTGTCACCAATGTAAATTGATTCAGTGATTTTAGCCACAGATCTCGGTCCAGCCAGTCTCCTTCCCTAACACCCCTCGCTACTTTTTTGGGGTCGTCCTCTTTTCCCCCTTTCCGTAGGGCAATGGTCGGAGATTTTTTTTTCCATCGTTCCTCTGCCATTCTTTTGGTAATTATTTCTTTCTACTGTGAAGAGGATCGTTGTTTCCTGATCTACCAGTTGCCTCATTGTTCTATTACGTATGTGCTGAATTCTGGAAATAGCACGACAGCGTCTCCAGAAGTCCATCTCCACGGCTTACAGTGTCATTTCCTTCTTTTTCGTAATTTTCCACGTTTCGGATCCGTAGAGGATAACATCTTCCGAGTGGAACATAATTTTTTTGGTTTTGAGGTTAACCTGTTTACTCCACAGAACGGAGTTAAGACACCCAATAATTTTTCTGCCTTTTACTATTTTTTGTTGGACTTTGGACCTTATGTGTTTGTTTGTAGCGGTTATTGTTGACTAAAATTGTAGCCGTTTTCCGTTTGTATACAGTATTACAATAGTTTGTAGCACATTGTAAGACGTACGCTTGGCAAAATTAATAAATTCATTTAACTTCACTAAATGCTGCAATGGTTAATCGGACGATGCTACAAAGCGAGACGTAAATAACGCCTATACTGGTATAATAAGAACTTCTTTAACGAAAACTTCGAAAGACGACATAATCAAGGATTTTTTACTCCCTTTGAAAAATCCTAAGGCCAACTGCCGTACTTAGAACCCGCAATCTCGCGCATAGAAGGTTGTTATGCTATTTTTTATAAAGCATTATTAAACAGTTTGTAGTAAATTACCATAATTTCTTTGAGTGTGTGCGGTAAAAATAACCTATCATAACAATTTCAGAGTCCTTCAGAATAGCAAAACTAGTTTTGAATACCCTTGCTTGTTTTGATTTGTGCTCAAAGTTTATTATCAAAAGTGATTTATATTTATATTACTCTTTTAGCTTATTAATGATAATTGTAATGGAAAAATATAACTAGAATAATTAAATTAACATAATAAAATAAAAAGCGGGTAGATTTGAGAGTTGAAATCTGTTCTAGAGGAAAATGAAAACAGGAATTTCATCATTTCTAAGTAGCATTATGTAATTCTAATATAATTTAACACGGCTCATGAATAATTTATTCGCTTGGAAATATTTGTTATAGCTCCCTTGTGTAAACAACTCAAGTTGCGTAATAACACTCGTATGTCAATCTTTATTTTGGGAAACAGCTGGTACATTTCGAGACGTTTTTGTTTTGTTTTTTTGCAACTGGAAACAACTGGTTCTGTTTCATCTGTATAACAATAGGTTTCTCAATGGGGGATATAAATTGATTGTATAATCGATTAGTATACTGGATATTTATATATATATTCTTTCTACAATTTTCTTCTCTATTTATTCTTAGGTATAATATTTTTTAATTCATTTTCTTTCATTTTACTTATGTAACTCCCCAGGAATCTATTTTCATACAATTTTTTATTTTATTTTTCTTCAATACAATTCTATCTTTATTAAACTAAGTTTTCCATACTCATTATATTTATATCTTTTTCGTTTTATTTTTTCTGTTTAACTTGATTTCTCTCTTTGTATTTTGTTTTGGATTATCACCTTCCTATACATCTATTATGTAATCATCTTTATTCATGTATCCTTCACTTTTTTCGCTCAATTTTTCTATATCTCTATATTATGTTATGTTTTCTGAATCTCTATATCTGTATGTATTTTTATTGTCTATTCTCATAGCCCTGAAGATGACCTACACAGTAGGTCGAAACGTCGGCACATATATAATATAATAGGTTTCAACTTATTAGCTGTTTTTTTTTTACTGCACCCCCAACTATTTACATCCTATATTATATATATATATATATATATATATATATATATATATATATATATATATATATATATATATATATATATATATATATATTATATATATACAGGGTGTTTCGGAATTGCACAGAACTATTTTAGGTATGTGTTCTTTAATAAAAAATAATCAAAAAACTTCATATTAATATATATCATAAACTCATTTATTAAACATATATCAAAGGTTAAAGATTTATTATTTATTTACTACATTAAGACTGACTGTACAAAGTTTAGCGTGTTTAATACTATTACAGGTTTTAATCACCTGATAAACAAATTAACCATAAGCAATGTCAGCAGTTGCTCATCTGTTTGTCTAGTTCTGTGTGTTTTAGTGTGAGTGAATACTGTGAGACAGTTCAATTTATGATTATCGTGGGAGACACCACAAATTTATTCACTTTTGCAGAACAAACAGACATGCATTCAACTTATGGCGAGGTACATAGAAACGGTGCTGCTGCTGTTCGAAGATATCGTAAAAAATTTCCTAACCGAAGAATACCAAATTGTAAAACGTTTGAGGCCATTGAAAGATTTTTATTAGATTATTACAAAGACAAATTAGATTATTTTATGTGTGGCTGGATGAAGTCAATAGTTTATTCTGCGGCAGTTGGCACGCAAGAAGAGCTAAGAAATCGGATCGTGGAAACCGCAGTAGCTATCAAGCACTGCTATACGAAGAGAACCATGGATTCGTCGTGCTGAATGTTGCACGGAGGCCCCTTTGAACAGTTACTCTAAATGTTGTAATAATAATACATAAATAGTAATAATTAATAACAAGTCTTTAACCTTTGATATCTGTTTAATAAATGAGTTTGAGATATATGTTTTTATGAACTTTTTTGTTTATTTTGTGTTAGAGAACAGATACCTGAAATAGCGCCGTGCAATTCCGAAACACCCGGTATATAATATACATAATACATATATATACGTATAAATGTATTGAAATAGCAAAGAACAATATCGTTGAAAAATTAGTCAAAGTTATTACCTAGTTTTAAATTTTTCGATCACATGACCATCATACGACCTATTTGGACTTACGGAGTAGAGCTTTGGAGCTCCACTAAGTCATCGAATTCCTCTCGTATCCAATCCCTACAATCCAAAATCCATCGTAAAATCCTTAACGCTCCTTATTTTGTTAAGAATAAACTCATCCATAATGACCTTAATGTCCCATTTGTTGCTGATTTGGCCCGAACCCGGGATCTATCCTTTCATAACAAACTTCATTCCCACTCAAACCCTCTAGTATCAAACCTATCTTCCTCTTCGATTCCCGATAATCCTCCGAGGCGTCTGAAAAGAAGATGGCCACGTGACCTTCTTAGTTAAACTAGTGATTTGAGTACTACCAGTGGGTATTTTTTCAACTTGGCATTAACTCATGTCATTTTGTATCACATAGCCTATTTACTTGATGTATTTTTTAATACAGTTGTAAATATCAATAAATAAATGGAAAAAAAAAATTCGATCCTCTTCCACGAGATTCCATTTATTTTTTTCGTGGAAAAAATTTATTTTCAAAAGTCAAACAGAAATAATTCGTTTTTGAGGATAGGATAGGCGACCAAATGCTGTATTTTTTCTTTATTACGACCATTTTTATTAGTACTTGCGAATTCAACAAATATGTAATTATCTTATCTTAACTACAATGTCATTACATAATACTCCTCCTCTAAAATTATTCTCGTTCATTTTCAAATTCGGCGGGTTATTCTCGTACTTCTCTCATTTTAGATTATTACTTTCAATTATATAAGAAAGATGTATTAAGTGTAATTAGGGCGATGGTGAAAAAAATCTAATTGGAATTTCCATACATATATAGCTTTTATTATGATACAAACATTTTAAGGTACTCTGTATTTATAACAATCAAATCTCATAAAGTGGTGTGTGTGTTTGGACAGTATGTTATATTATTTGTATATGATGAGTTAAAGTGGTTCTTCCATCCCATTCGTAGACAATATTTCCTTCGTGTTTTTCTATAGCAATCCATTAACTCGCAACACCCTTCATATATCTGCAGTCTCCTCCAATTCAAATCCTCAGTCCAGCACCACAAAACAAGATCCCGCCTTTCCGATCTCTACACTCATTCTTACAGAACCTTTTTCGCCCGCTCCACCACAGTGTGGAACTCAATCCCTCCTTTCATCTGCCATGTTTCTTCACTTGCTTCAATTAAATCTTTGCTTTTCCAACACCTCTTGATATCCCAAAAATATGCTCTCTAAGCAGATCAATCATCTGCTTAAATAAATTAGTATTGAATTATCGATTTCGTTACCTACGGGGTTTTTCCCCCCAAAGAAGATATATACTATGTAAACAGTTTATCGCATGCCATCCCATTCATTTGTTTTATTTAGTAATTTTTGTCATTAATTCTAGACAATTAGTTAAAATCCTGTCAAGTTTCGTACTTTTTAGTTATTTCATTTCTATTTTTATTTTTATTATGTTTTTGTCACTTTTAATTACTTCATGATTTGTATTATTATATGCCATATTATTGGTCCCAGAATAAAGTTTGTTTTCTATTCTACTCCATTCTATTTTAAAAATAAGACTTTTGCCAAAATTCATCTATTTTAGGCAGGTTTTGCGCTAAACTGTGGAGAATAAGTGGTGTTTCGGTTTTATTAATATTGATAAATTTTATTGTTGCTAATCCATTTTGAAATCGTGGATAGTTAGATGTGATAAAAGTTAAGTAAATATTGATACAATACAGCAAAAAAAGTGATGTTTTTTAATACAATATCTTATATAAATATCTTATGTACTTCTACATAAGCTACTTAGTTCAGTATGTACTATCCCATAAGTATATACTACAAATTTCTAAATTTGAGGGTAGACAATTGTTGAATGAAAACCAAGGATAATAACAGGCTAAAAAAAATGGAATTTTTAATTCCAGTCATATCATAACCGATTCATTTCAGTTGCATTTCATATGAAAATGAGTTTAAAATAAACAAGGTCCATAATTATTAAAGTTATTCGTAAGATAATAAATATTAGTAATGGGGTGTATAAAAAAAAATGACCGTTTTATCGAATTCCAGAGTTAAAAAATCTGTAAATATCTGAATGCTATTTATTATTTACCAAAACTTAATAATCCCTTTAGAGCATTCTCTAAGCTTGCTTACTAATACTGGGCTTCTTCAAAAAGCCTCTCAAAGGCGTGTCCTACAAAATTCTCGTAATTTTAAGGCATTCCTGGAAAAAAAATTTCACAGCGGCTGAAGCAACTCGTGAAATTATTAAATATGAAGGGGTGGTATCCTTGACCAGCGCACTGCGCGGTGTTGGTTTAAAAAATTTAGCAGTGGAGATACGACGCAGGAAAGTAAGAAGGGCTCCAGGCGACCATTAATGGATATTGAAGAGGTTCTGAAGGAAGCTGTTGAGTTAAATCCGTCCACAAGTCGCGAACTTGCCAGGGAGTGTGGTGTGTCGATAGATACTGTTAGTTGCTATGGGGAAGGTGAAACGGTCATTTTTTTTTTTTATACACTCCATTAAATTAGTAAAACAAGTAGATAAGCATAACACCTATAATAGCCAGCTGATCTTAAACAGCTGCTTTAAATCTGCTTAAACAGCTGCTCTAATATAAGCGTGTTGTTAAGAGCTAATATCTAACTAGCGCTAATTATTTTTTTTTTTATTTATTTTTTTTTTGTTGGCTAAAGACTTCCTTTGAAGTCCTATACAGCCCGAAGACGCTAATTGTTTAATTAGTCTGAAGTAGATATCGCTCGAGAGTCTTCTCTCGTAACTTCCTCCGGCTCTGTCAAAGATTCCGGTAGATCTGTTAATACTCTGTGAAGAATGCTGGTCGGACAGTCTAACATTCGCAAGACGTAGGAAAGACATTGCACTATCTTGAGATTGGACGAGAACTGTTCCAACCATCTGATGAAACATTTCTCTGCTTTCTCTGCAACAAATAATTTTAACTTATTCTCAATTTTATGCTAACCGGTCTCACGATGCAGGTATTCATCAGGGTTAAATTTTTAAAAATACAAAAAATATTACAGTTGGATACTCAAAAATAGGAGTAAAGATAAAAATAGTATGTAAGGAAGAAAATAGTTGGGGGTGCAGTCAAATAAAACACTAAATAAGTGGATACTTATTTAATTAAGTGCCGACGTTTCGACCCACTTTGTGGGTCATCTTCAGGGCTAAGAAAGAAAAACAGACAACATACAATGAATACAATACAACATACAATGAATACAATAAAAATACATGAGGACTAATTATATGATAAATGAGAAAAACTATATATGTAGAGAGGTAGATTTTTAGAACAAAAGTGAGGGATATATATGAATACAAAAAATTACAGAGAAAATGTACAGAACGGTGGTGATACCAAAAAAAAATTTTTTTTAACAAAGATAAAAGACGGAAGTAAACAGAAAGTTATTTAAAAAAGAGAGAAAAGGTATAAACATGAGAGGTGAGAAGTAAAATTATGGAAAAGGTAGTAGAATATATATAAACTATAAAAGGTAAGATAATAGACTCCTGGGGAGTTTACATGAGTAAAATGAAAGAAGATATAACCAAAATGAAATTAAAGAGCAAATAAAGGAAAAATAACAGTAGAAAGTCAAGATATGAATATAGAGTATAACAGTTTTTAAAAATCCATATCTATAGTATGAAGTGGTATAAATATATGACATAAATATACAAGGAATGTATAGAAATATAAGTAACAATATGGTATGAGCAAGGAAATAGAGTAAAATATGAAGAAATAGTGATGTTAAATGCTAATGAAATCTTAGATAATAATAACATATGATGGATGCCAAAAACTAATATGAGAAAATATGGTGTGCAATGTGGAGAGGAAAAGGGTGAGGAGAAGTTATGAGAATTAAAATAGTAATTACCTATAGAACGCTGCAGTGCGAGAGGACGCGGTCTAACTGACCAGAAAGTACGTTATGGGGGTGTTGCCAGCGAAATCTGACGGCCAAAAATATGACTAATTTCAAATTTTGAGATATATTATAAAAATATATTAATAGTAATATTTTCTTGACTATTTTTCGAAATATTGACTATTTTATTATATTAAAATGTGTATCATGACTATTTTATAGAGAGCCGCGAAAATTAATGACTAAATTAATGGGACAAGGTAGGGTGATAAAACAGTAGGATTTGATGTCAAGAGGTCAAAATAAGTATTATAGGAAAGAGACTATAGTAGTAACAGAATGACAATGGGAAGGAATAACAAGGTAAACTAATTTAAGGTTTATTTAGTAAGTTGAAAATTTGTGAGTAGAAAGAGGATAAGTTGTTTGAATCGATCTTGAGGTTAACAGTGGAGGAATCTAAATTTATGTGGATGGTTTCATCTATTATGAGGAGGGATTTATCTAAAGGTAAAGATAAAAACTGGTCCATCATAGAACCCCATACCTCTCTCAATAGGTCCTCATACCTCCAATCCTTAAAACTCTGTTGTGAATCCGGCTACCTTACCTTCCATGGACAGTTCTTTAACCAAATTTCTGGACTTGCTATGGGAAATCCCCTCGCTCCTGACCTCTCCAATATTGTTCTAAACGACCTTCTTGACTCCATTCTACCCCAGTTCCTTGACGAGATCATTATTATTAAAAAATATGTGGACGACCTCCTCCTTATCCTAAATCCAAACATTATTCCAGAACTATTATCAGCCTTCAACTCATACCATCCCCGCCTCCATTTCACTTTTGAACTAGAATCGAATAATTCACTACCCTTTCTTGACCTCCGTATCATTAAAAATCCAAACCACACCTTATCCACAGATTGGTATACAAAACCCACTTATTCTGGCAGACTCCTCAATTACTACTCCCAACATCCGCACCACCAAAAAATTAACGTCGCCAAAAATATCATCCACCGTGGCTTATCCCTCGCTGATCCCTGCTTCCATAAAACTAACACCCACCGAATCAAAGAAATCCTTTTAAAAAACAATTTTCCTCCGTACGTTATCAATAAACTCATCCATGCCTATAACAACCCACCCACCACCACCCTATCTCCACATCCGCCTTCTACCCCTATATACAGATCCATGCCATATATACCCACCCTCTCACATAACATTCAAAAATCCTTACGTTCATCTATCCCCAATTTACGCATCGCCTTTAAATCCCACAACAAACTCTCCAATATTTATACCAAAGTAAAAGATCCCATCCCCCTTAAACAACGCTCCCATGTCGTCTACCGCATCCCCTGCTCTACTCCTAATTGCAACGCCTCCTACATCGGCGAAACTAAGAACTTCCTTAAAGACCGTATCTACCAACACAAATACTCCATTTCCTCCCATAACCTTACCGCATCAAAACTCTCCGAACACGCCTTATCCCTTAACCACATTTTTGACTTTGATAATACATCCATCCTAGCTTCTGTTCCCAACCATGATAAACGCATACTCTCTGAAACCATCCACATAAATTTAGATTCCTCCACTGTTAACCTCAAGATCGATTCAAACAACTTATCCTCTTTCTACTCACAAATTTTCAACTTACTAAATAAACCTTAAATTAGTTTACCTTGTTATTCCTTCCCATTGTCATTCTGTTACTACTATAGTCTCTTTCCTATAATACTTATTTTGACCTCTTGACATCAAATCCTACTGTTTTATCACCCTACCTTGTCCCATTAATTTAGTCATTAATTTTCGCGGCTCTCTATAAAATAGTCATGATACACATTTTAATATAATAAAATAGTCAATATTTCGAAAAATAGTCAAGAAAATATTACTATTAATATATTTTTATAATATATCTCAAAATTTGAAATTAGTCATATTTTTGGCCGTCAGATTTCGCTGGCAACACCCCCATAACGTACTTTCTGGTCAGTTAGACCGCGTCCTCTCGCACTGCAGCGTTCTATAGGTAATTACTATTTTAATTCTCATATCTTCTCCTCACCCCTTTCCTTCTCCATATTGCACACCTTTTTATTTTCTCATATTAGTTTTTGGCATCCATCATATGTTATTATTATCTAAGATTTCATTAGCATTTAACATCACTATTTCTTCATATTTTACTCTATTTCCTTGCTCATACCATATTGTTACTTATATTTCTATACATTCCTTGTATATTTATGTCATATATTTATACCACTTCATACTATAGATATGGATTTTTAAAAACTGTTATACTCTATATTCATATCTTGACTTTCTACTGTTATTTTTCCTTTATTTACTCTTTAATTTCATTTTGGTTATATCTTCTTTCATTTTACTCATGTAAACTCCCCAGGAGTCTATTATCTTACCTTTTATAGTTTATATATATTCTACTACCTTTTCCATAATTTTACTTCTCACCTCTCATGTTTATACCTTTTCTCTCTTTTTTAAATAACTTTCTGTTTACTTCCGTCTTTTATCTTTGTTAAAAAAAATTTTTTTTTGGTATCACCACCGTTCTGTACATTTTCTCTGTAATTTTTTGTATTCATATATATCCCTCACTTTTGTTCTAAAAATCTACCTCTCTACATATATAGTTTTTCTCATTTATCATATAATTAGTCCTCATGTATTTTTATTGTATTCATTGTATGTTGTATTGTATTCATTGTATGTTGTCTGTTTTTCTTTCTTAGCCCTGAAGATGACCCACAAAGTGGGTCGAAACGTCGGCACTTAATTAAATAAGTATCCACTTATTTAGTGTTTTATTTGACTGCACCCCCAACTATTTTCTTCCTTACATCTATCATCCAGTCAACCATTCCTCGCCTCTCATAAAAATAGTATATAATAGTTTTTCATATAAGTATTAATATAATAATAAAAATATATGATAGAATAACTACTATATATAAAAATAAAATTGAATAGCTAAAATTGCTTAGACAATCATATTAAGGAAAGGAGTCAGATGTAAGCAGTGAAGTAAAAAGGTGGTTGTGGATTATTAAGAAGGCAGTGCAATATTAAGGAGCTTGAGGAGTGTTGAGAATTTTTATTTTATCCTCTGAAAGACGTAGAATTACTTATCAATGATGAACCATAATTGAGAATTAGGATTACACAAATGAAATTGAGCCTCGTATAGGGAAAGTTAGATGCAAGGAAGGTGTTATGCAAAAGAAAATTGTTATCACCATGAGCTCATAGTTTCATGGTTCCATCAAATAAAAACGAAACCATACTCCCACAGTTGCAGAAACACCTCGAAATATCAAACGTAATAAATTATTATAATTTGATCATTAGATGCGAAATGATAATAATAAAAGCCTTAGCGAACCCGAAAGCTCGATGCCGATACCACCAACCTCTGCTTAAAAATCTCCGTCCACGGACCACTATCAAAACCCAAATCCTTTACACCACTCTTAACGCAATCCTCCCATCTACACCTCGGTCTACCCCCAGCGTTAAACATCTTTGGAATTCGTCCCTTACTAAACCCAGAAACTTTACAAGTCCTTCGTAATCTTCGTGACGCTATGACTTGAATAATATTTACCTGATGCATGCTTCGCAATTCCGCGTTATGTAATCGCCCATATTCTCCAGGGTTCTCATCTTTTTTTGGCCGAATATTCTACGTGACACCTTATTTTCGAATATCTGAAGACGTTGTACATTCTTCAGTTTCAGTTGTACAATGATAAGTTTAAGGCGCTAACAAAAATTTAATAAGAACTAAGGCATTGTTTTGTTTTTTTTAAATGATTTAATGAAACTAAATAAATTATTTACTGAAATAACACAACAAGTAAATATTGATACATATTAACATGAAAGGTAGAGAAACTACCCAGTGGCAGTACTCAAATAATAAGATCAACTTAGAAGGTCACGAGGCCTTCTTCTCTTCAGACGCCTCGGAGGATTATAAGGAATTGAAGAGGTTACTAGGTTTGAAACTAGTGGGTTTGAGTGGAAATAAAGTTTGTCATGATAAGATTGATATCGGATTCGGGGCTAAATAGGACATTAAGGTCATTATGGATTACTCTGTTCTTTACAAAGTAAAAAGCCTTGAGGATTTTACGGAGAATTTTAGGTTGTAAGGATGGAATACGAGAGGAATTCGATGGCTTGGTGGAGCCCCAAAGCTCTATTCGTAAGTCCAGATGGGTCTAATGTTTGTCATGTATATTTGTCTTTTGTAATTAATTGAGAACTTAGAGCGTTTGTCTAGTAAATGTTGAAGTAGCCTGAAACGGTGTGCTGTTTCTTCTAGTTTCAGTCTAGTATGAGGATTCCAAGTTAATCTTTTGTCAAGGTGTAGTCCTTGCTTAGGCATTGTAAACTATTTTATTATAATTTACGATGCTGATTTTCCAAATAAAGTTAAGAAACTTCTCGAAAATCCAATTGAAGCTAACTTCAAATCATTGAAGTTTTATTTATTTCTCTAGTGAAAAAATTAAGATAATGGTCATTCTTAGTTTGATTTTATACACTGGACATATCAATCCAAAAATTCAGTTATCACTTCTACGAAATATCTCAGGTAGAACAGTAGTGTATCACAAACCTCCTGGAAAAATATAAATTAATTTTTAAGCAGTAAAAGTTGAAATAGAATAACTTACCTCGTTTCCTAGATCTTAGTGAAATGCAAATCTTGATCTTGGAGATGTAATGATCAACCAACTTCTTAGTCTTCTCGAGCTCAAGCTCCTCATCCGCACACTTAATGGAATACCAAACATAACTTTATACATAATGTATATGTATATAACATAATGTGTATGTATGTATATATAAAGTTAGATAAAAAAGATATTAGAAGAAAATAAGGGTTAATCTAAAGTGTAGGATATATGAAAAAAAATTCTAAATAAAAAGAGAACAGAATATCAAGAATATACAAAATCAATAGAATATAATTATTTAAACTAATTAATTAAATATCACTCTCTTATGACTTATGTTGTTATTATAAAAGAATTTTGGAATATACCTTTCTACAGGTTGACATTCTTAAGCCAAATGAATTATTACGATCACCATTTGCTCTTAAACGTCTAGCAATTATATATCTTTTTTTTAGAGATAATTCAATTTGTTACATCTTAATGTTAATTAGTTACCCTGTTATTGTGTGGTGGTAGAAAACAAACAAAAAAGAAACATAGAAATAAAATAAAACTTATTTTTATTTTAAACGGATGGAAAACACAATAAAATTTATTGAAAGAGGGAAAGAGATAAAACCTAACTCAATAGCAACGTGGCCTCTAAATATTTTACTGTTGAAAAGTCTTACAGGAATTTATTACAACGATTATACGATAATAAAAAGTTCTACCTGCATTAGTGTTTAAAATGGTTAGATATATTTAAACTTTCAAGATAGCACATCTATCATGCATTTTTAATTCTAATTTCAGCTTTAAAACCCTGAGAGTCATTAAACTATGATTAATTATTTTCAAATCTTAAGATATTATAATTGGAGTGCATTTCATATTAATCATATCAGCAGATGTACTTGTAATATTTTTATAGTTGTAAATATCAATAAATTATACTAATAAATATATATATATATATATATATATATATATATATATATATATATACATATATATTAAAATTAGAAATTAGAATTTTTTTTTGTTTTTAAACTTTGATAATATCATTCCAATAGGTTTTCCCATATCTTCATACAAGGTTATAGTATGTAAATAAGGAATGTGTCAATATGATACTTTTTTTACAAAATTAAATTACAAAAATGAGTGTATTGTCTAGCCCAGAGGATCTTTCTGGTGGGATCTGCGATTTTGGCGCCCGAACCTCCTAAAAATTGGCACAGTAGTCTCTTTCCGTGTAAAATTTTTGGATGTTATTTTTCTTAGAGGAGAGTTAAAACTTTTTTTTAATTAGGTCGACTACTAAGTTATGGGAACAACTAAATTGAAATAAAGTCACACATTTTATATGATTAACATAAAAATATGTTTGCATTCTATGAACAATTATTCTATTATTATTAGATAGATAGATAGATAGATATAAAATGCTCTTTATTGTTAAATTATTTACAACTGTTCTTTTTAATTTTATTTACCACAGCATGGTACTTTATACCGTCTGCCGCTATTATTATTATTAATAATGGAAATGAACAGAATTCGGTCTTATAATATTAATAAAAATAATATTATTTAAAAGAGTTTGGGGGGAATGACGTGGACGGATTATGGTTATCCTCACCTCAAAGAAAACCTAAAAAAAGGTTATTTCATTATTTCGTTAGATAGAAAATTCTTTTGTCAGCTCTAACCAGGGAAACAATTTATCAAGTCAAATCCTTGGGCTTTAGGTTTCTCTCTCTGATAGCCGAGTGCTAGCTACTGCTACTGGGGCGCCATATTAATCTGAATCTGAGAAGGGAATCTCTCTACTATATAAAGAGGTGCAATATTTTATCGGGGTTGCCTTAGTAACGGATCCAGGGACTAATTTTTCTTTAGTCTTTTGTCTTGATCAATCAGTAAAAATATAAATATTTTTAAAATTTGACAAATAATAAAATCGGTATACCTGACTTTTTTAAGCCTTTATACAAAATATATCACTGTTTTCGAATTTAAATGGAAAAAAAAGAACAAAGAGCTTAAAATTAATACAAGCTATATGTTATTCCGATATTTCGATTTTAGATTGTTATTTCAATTTAGAGAATCCAGTGAAATAATAATAAGACATTTTTCTTATTAACTATACAATTATTTTTTTTAATCTATAAAACAAATCTAACGACATTATTACACAGTCAGTAAGCCGGGGATACTTTAAGGAACGGAAACCTCTTGTCTTCCCAGTCTAGGGAGGCTTCAGAAAATAGAAAAAAGAATTCTCAGAAGAATCTACGGACCTAGGAGAAAACCTGAAGGATACAGGTTGAGGTCGAATCAAGAAATCTATAAGGAAACAACAGACTTAGAAACTGATGTTAGGGTGGGAAGGCTAAGGTTCTATGGACACATGATGAGGATGAATCCTGAAAGACTGAACCATACAATGTTTCACCGAATCCACTGTCACAAAAATTCAACAGGATATTTCAAACAACATAAGGATGATATGGACCAAGTGGGGCTAACAGACAAAAAGTGTTTTGACAGAGATGAACACAGAAGGACACTCAAGGGAATAAAGGTTTTTGTGGAGAAAAAACGGCCCAAGAATGAAGGGCATATGGGAAAAGAGGAAACAGATGAAGAAGAAGCATTGGAGTTATGATATTCGCGTGGTCTTTGCATGGAAAAAAAAAAGTTTAACATAGAAATAAGAAACAAAAACATTGTATTATGTTATTTAATGCAAAATAGGTATCTCAAAACAATAATAAGCAGGTATTTTAATAGGCTTCCTGGGGGGGGGGGGTACATAGTAAGTACTAAACTGAACTACAATTTCTAAATTAACATCAGGGTACCTCTATTGAAACGTTAAGTACCTCTTGTTGGATGGATGGATGTTATTGACACACCATGGTGCTTTGATGATAGGTCTAAGTACTTTTGACTAAAAAGTTTGCAGTCGTTTTCTGTGGGTCTTTTTAGCGATGCCGTAAATTTGTAATGCATATGTCCTAACTGGTTTTAGTAAATAACTGTACGTGTTTAATTTCTGTCTTACATCTAATTTGGAGTTTTCCCTGAATAGGGAATACATTAAGTTGAGTTTATGATTTAGTGATTGCCGTATCATCTTAACGTGAGGACCCCCTATAATTAAATATCTTATCCTAAGATTTTAGGACTGTTACGTCTACACGTACCTTGGTAGCTCCATGGTTAGAGCACCGCGCTAGAGACGTGGGCAACCCGGGTTCGAATCCCGGCAAATGCAAATCATTTCTCTTCAAAATAAATTTATTTAATAATAATAACCATAAAAAAAACAATAAATAAAATTTTTTTTTTATCTATAAAACAAAGCTAAAATAAAATAATGGTTACTTTTATTTTTTTTATTTATTGATATTTACAACTGTATTACAATAATACATCAAGTAAATAGGCTATGTGATACATAATGACATGAGTTAATGGCAAGTAGAGAAACTACCCACTGGTAGTACTCAAATCACTAGTTCAACTAAGATGGTCACGTGGCCATCTTCTTTTCAAACGCCTCGGAGGATTATCGGGAGTTGAAGAGGAAGCTAGGTTTGAAACTAGAGGGTTTGAGTGGCAATGAAGTTTGTTATGAAATGATATATAGCGAGTTCGGGCCAAATCAGCAACAAATGGGACATTAAGATCGTTATGGATGACTTTATTCTTAACAAAATAAGGAGCATTGAGGATTTTACGAAGGGTTTTGGATTGTAGGGATTGGATACAACAGTCGTATGATGGTCATGTAGATGAGTCTATTGTAGTTAGTAGGGAGGTTAGAGTGTTTGTCTAGTAAGTGTTGAAGTAGCCTGAAACGTCGAGCGGTTTCTTGTCTTTTCAGTCTTCTATGAGGATTCCAGGTTAATCGTTTGTCGAGATGCAACCCTAAGTATCGGATCTGTTCTACAGGCACCAGTGGGATATTATTAAAGGATACTGAAGGGCAGGAAGTCATTGGTTTAGGGCGTAAGGTAAAAGTGATTTGATGCGATTTTTGAGAATTTATTTTAATTTTCCAGTTTTGACACCTTTTTCAAGATCAGTGATATGGGATCGGAGGCTTTGGGATGCGATAACTGAATCGATGTTGACTGATAATACACATGTCTCATCAGCATACGTGGTAAGGGTATTAGGATGAGTTGCGATGTCAGCTGTATAAACTCTATAAAGGATTGGGCCAGGTCACCTGTGGTCTATTGGTTAGCGTAACAAACTACTAAGCCCAAGATGGCGGGTTCGTAGCCCGGCAGGTGGCCCTAGGATTTTTTTAAGGGAGTAAAAAATCCTTAGTTACGCCGTCCTTCGGAAGGGACGTTAAACGGGGGTCCCGAGCCTGTACGATGTCAGGTACTTTAAAAATCCCTATCCTAATAAAACCTGGATAGGCAAAATTTAGAGCTCCCACTGTAGCATCGTCCGATTAGCCCCAGCAGCATAAAGTGACGTTAAATAAAAAAACAAACAATAATAAACATATTACTGTAATTATTTTTTTCTAAAATATAGTACAATTTTTTTCATTTTTTGTGAAGTAACGTAGCTTAATCTATAAGGTAATGACGTTCTCAATTCCACGTTCGGATTGTAGCATTAATTTATTTATTCCATCTATTATATTCTACTAAAAAAAAACCTGTACCACTACAACCCATGAAGTTCAGTACATGGTAGAGACGGTACTGTTTCATGGACAACGGTTCTGCATGGAGGTGACTTGTCCTAGGCCACGCTCAACCGCCAGACCCCCCCCTTATTTTGGGTACCCTATTTTTATAATATTTTATAGAGGCTGGGTGGGCCCCAGGAGACTCCTAGTTCCTATATGATCCACCTCCGGCTGCAAACAGACTAACTAAAAGCCTGCAGCGGGATTTGAACCAGGATTTCCGACATAGCAACTCAGTGCTCTACCACTCAGCCACTCCGCTTCCTATTAATTCTATTAAATAAACCAATTTAACACCGTTAATTTAAGTTCAACAAAGATTTTTAAAAATTTTGCTTTGAACTGGGGAGAGAGAGAGAGAGAACTATACACTAATAGCTCGCTGAGTAGCTCTGCTGAAGTTCTGAAGAAATCCTGGGGCTCACCCAGCCTTCATAAAGTTGGTACTTTTAACTGGGGTAAAATCTAGCGATCTGGGACAAAATATCTCCTTAACCGGTGTCTTAGAAACATTACCGTCTTTATCATTTAATAAACCCATAACTCTTCACGTTTAGTAGAGTTAGATGTTTATATTTGTATATTTGCAGTATTAACTTTACTAATGCTCTGATTATCTATGAAATTTTTATTTATCATCATCTATTTTAATTATACTTTTTTGATTTATTATTTTTTTAATGAGAGTACCCCGGACCAATCCCCTTTTCTCAAAGTATAATAGTCCTTCATCAGTCATATTAAATTTTGTATATTGATCAATTTTTATTATTCCAATTTACATGTAAAATATGCGGTTATCACTAAAACGATTATATAATATAGAGAAATTTATATGCATGAAGAACGTTTCATTGAGCATGGTCTGGGACAAAACACCTCCCTGCACAACCGTTATGTTAGAAACAGTACATTCTCTATCATGTACTGAGCACAAAACTCTTCATGGGTTGTAGTTGTTAGGGTTTATTTTTTTTTTGGCTTTGAACTAATCTTCCAGCGTTGTATTTTTCTGTATAATTTTAATGCTTTAAGTATAATTAAGTTTAATTAATGTCTTAAATCTAATTTGAAGACAGATTACATATTAATTCTTCAGTTTCGTTAAGTAATTTTTCGATGAAAACCCTTAAGACCTTTGGACTCGCTGAGATAAGCTAGGCAAAAGTTTAGCCTGCAAGGTGGGGGTAGTAGACTGCAGCTACTGTATTGACGTAACCTTTCGAGAGCACATGACAACCAGGCGGTGCATCGTCGAACCCACACTCTAACCAGTACTCTCTTCTCAATAATTAATCATATAATAAAAAATAAATGCAATTATAAATATTTAAATATAAATAAACATTATTATATGTATATATATTCTTCTACCTACTCTATTATTACTACAAGCGATATTTAGGAATACATCTCTATTCGTGCGAACAATTTATGACGGATAAAGTTTATTTAACACACATGTTAACTGAAGTCACATAGTTTATAATTCCTATGTTAAATCAAAAGTTAAATAAGTAATCACCTTGGCTAACTCGAAAATATGCCTCCTGTTTAACAACTTAGGAATAACAATTAGAATTCATACTTCATCTTTGTATACGGTCAACGCTCGTCCATTTTTACGCTGTTTCCATAGCAATAACACGTGCACAACATCTCCTCTGCGAAACTATAATAACGCACAAGTATTTCTAAAGTGACACCACTCAAAAATCGTTTGTTTTGTTTTTTCGGAGATGAGTTATGATCATGAAAGAAACGGGTAAAATCTCTTTATCATTCATCAAAACTGTATCAACCTAGCTTCAGGGCTTGTCTGCCAGATGGCACTTGCGTTACTCCCCCGTTTTTCCCGTTTTTCCAAAAAGGTCTTATGTCACTTTAGAAATACTATTGAGGTATACTAGGGAGCAGAATGGCTCAGTTCTAGAGCACTGAGTTGCCATGCCGGAAATCCTGGTTCAGATCCCGCTGCAGGCTTTTAGTTAGTATGTTTGGAGTGGGAGATGGATCATATGGGATCTAGGACCCTCCTGTGGCTCACCCAGCCTCTATAAAAATAGGGTACCCAAATTAAGGGGGGGGTCGGGTGTTGAGCGTGGAGTGACAAGTCACCTCCTTGCAGAACCGTTGTCCATGAAACAGCACAGTCTCTACCATGTACTGAACCCCAGACCCGTTCACGGGTTGTAGTGGTACAGGTTTTTTTGAGGTATACTAGTAAGGTAAAATCGTAAAATTTTGGTTGTTGTTTATTTAACGTCACTTTATGCTGCTAAGACTAAACGGAAGATACTGCTGTAGGAATCCTAAATTTTGTCTATCCAAGTATTTTCCGTACGAACTATTTATGACACTACTAGGACTTATACCGGTTTGATTGACTTGTTGATGGACTTGGTACCTGACAGCTCAGACCAAGAGCCGTGTAATATTAAAGCAGGCCTGATGGTGGTTGACGCGGAATAACTCGGAGAATACTCTGACTCCTCTCACTGTTCTAGCTTCAACTTGCTAACTCAAGGGAATCTCTCAGCTCAAGTCTGGATCCAACCTGTTTGCAATGTATACTTGAATTTTCATTCTCTCAACAGCCAAATGTTTATGAATTAAATTTCTATACGTTCCTTGTATATTTACGTCATATATTTATACCACTTCATTCTATATGTATGCATTTTAAAAACTGTTATACTCTATATTTATATCTTGACTTTCTACTGTTATTTTTCCTTTATTTACTCTTTAATATCATTTTGGCTATACATTCTTTCATTTTACTTATGTAAACTCCCCAGGAGTCTATTATCTTACATTTTATAGTTTTTATATATATTCTACTACCTTTTCCATAATTTTACTTCTCACCTCTGATGTTTATACTTTTTCTTTTTATAAATAACTTTCTGTTTACTTCCTTCTTTTATCTTTGTAAAAAAAATTTTTTGCATCACCACCTTTCCGTACATTTTCTCTGTAATTTTTTTATTCAAATATATCCCTCACTTTTGTACTAAATTGTCTACCTCTCTACATATACATTTTTTCTAATTTATCATATACTTAGTCTGCAATGTATTTTTATAGTTCTGTTAGTTTGTCTGTTTTTCTTTCTTAGCCCTGAAGATGACCCACAAAGTGGGTCGAAACGACGGCACATAATTAAATAAGTAACCACTTATTTAGTGTTTTTATTTGACTGCACCCCCAACTATTTTCTTCCTTACGTCTATCTTCCAGTCAACCATCCCCTCGCTTCTCATAAATTCATAAATGTAAAACATTTATGAGGAAAAATGTAGACACCATACTATAGGCAAAAAATAAGTAGCATAATATTTATTTTAAACAACTGAACCACTAAAACAGTAGTAGTATTCAGTAGTTGGAAGAGGCTGTACTGTTTCTAGAACAACAGTTGTGGAAGGAGGTGATTTATCCGCGATAACACTCCACTACCAGGTTTACCCCCCCCCCACTATAGAGGCTGAATGAATCCCAGGAGGGTCTGCACATACCACAAGATCCAAACATGGCTGTTGACAGATACCGATACGTACCTAAGTCTTTTTCAGTGAATATAAAATAACCCTATATAAAATTTCATTTTTTTTTCCATGGCCCTACAGCCCTTGCAGTTCCCTGGCCTTTTTTTTTTGCCATTTGCCTCTCCAGTCCTCCCTGTCAGCAGCTCGACCTCTCCACTGTCTGATCCCCATCCTCTGCAGATCGTTCTCTACATCATCCAGCCATCGCAGCCTGGGCCTTCCTCTTCTTCTTTTGCCTCCTGGTTTGGCATATAATAGTTTCTTTGGGTACCTATCTTCTCCCATTCTTTCTACGTGGCCAAGCCATCTTATACGGGTTGATTTGACATAGATGACTAAGTCTGGTGCATTGTATAGTCCTGAAGCGCTCTATTATTTCTTGACCTCCATTGGCCTTCATTACATACTGGCCCAAATATCTGCCGAACCACCTTCCTCTCCCAAATCTGCAGCATCTTCTCGCATTCCTGGGTTAGGACCCGCTGGTGACCAGCGTACGTGACAATCGGTCTTAAGATTGTTTTATAAATCAATAATTTTGCCTTCCGTGACAAGTTGCGAAAATAAAATTTCACCTATGTATTGAAAATTAATAAGGTAAAAGATCCGCCAAAAAGGTCGCGGATATGGATACGGATATCCGACACATAAGTAATAGTGAACTTTAAAAACCAACACGGGGTAGACTATACCATGCCCGATTGCGATGGTTTAACGGGTGTAAACGTCGGGTACGGTTTGACGCATGGGTTTTCTTAAGCCTCCATTGACCAATTAATTTTCTCTTTTTAAATAAACACATCCTCCTTCATTCGCCCCTTGTACTCATCGGTGCTATAACTATATTGTAGTATAATGTATCAGGTATTATACCTGAATTAATTGGGTGCCTGTGAGGAAGGCACTGGCACACCACTTCTTGATACAGAAATATAACCTAGTTAACCAATAACACATCATGACTTTAGTAGCCTTTGGCAACTCCCCACTACAACTCCTATTTGGCAAAATGTTTTTTTTAATTTTCGGACAATAGCTTAAGTCGTTAGTTACAATTTTTTTTTTTCATTTATTTATTTCTGATGTAATTTGCTACAATTCACAAAAGTAATATGCTGTACCAAAACGACCAGTCTTAAACTCTAAAACTTAATAGACAAATTTAAATGTATCTGTAAAGAATCATATATACAATGAAAGAAAAAAAAATTATACAAAAAAACTTTCAGCAGGTTAGTTACAAATACATTTTGTTGGAAGAATGGGATAAAAGAAATTATAGTGAACTTAATTTTTTTCCCTAATGATGGCCATATTTTGCTATATTAAAAAAAGGAGATTTGCATTACAAACTGGTTTTAAAGTATTGGTTGATAATTATTCAACTAATAATGCAGAGAAAAGTATAGTTATTACCAATAAATGAATATGTGTAAAACCTTGATAATCTAAATACCAAATATAAAGTAAAAACAATTTTGAAATACAATGTTTATTCAAAAATGGGGAATCCTTGGCACAAACAGCGGCAAATGCTATTGCTAAATCCCATCTAGAAGTTAACAAACTCGGCCCTTACAACTCCACCACTGCTGACGTCATATCACGTCATGCATATTCATTTGTCTACATCCGACAGCTGTTACTCACTTCTTGGTTTATTAAAATTTAAATTTCAAACTTAGCTTACACGAAACGAATCATTTAAAAACACTGATAATGTAGCAATCAGAATATAATTCAATATGAAATTTGTGTTGATAATTTTTGATATTTTATATTTTTTAAATGAATGGTTTTAAAAAAAAATTGTTGGGTTGTCCGTAAAAATAATGGAGGATTTTATGGGTTTTTTTACATTAAGGTAGCGGTGCTAGTAGATGGCCATGCATCAGTAGTTGGCCACTTTCCCTAAAAATGCTTATAACAAGAGTTTTATTTAAGATTTTTTACGCATTGTTAGCTTATAGGCTAGTGTGACCATCTGGGAACACAACAAAATAGACGTCGTCATGTTGGGAGCCGTGGTATTCAAGATGGTGAATTTTGACTTTTGAATCGGTGGTCGTCAGATAAAACAAGCTAATTTCTTATGTAATTTATTAAGCAAAGAGGTCAATCATTCGAAAGATTTTGATGGCAAATCATGTTATTTTGTTTGGATAATTTGGTTTTAGGATTTATAGTGGGTTTGAGTCAACATTTGTTTTAAAAATTAAAAATGCATTTTTGTTTACATTATGGTTTGTGGGGGTGGCCCATTACTAGCATCTGTTAGTCAAAATAATTTAATAGTTGCCCGCCCGGGCAACTACTAGGTATTTTCTGTTTCAAGTTTATTTTGCTTCATTATTTTTTATCTAACCTAAAAAATTAATAAAATTAAAATGCATTAACATTTTTTGGGTTTTATTTTTAATTTTCAGTAATGAGCCGGGTGGGCAACTACTGACTATTATTTCGGCCAATTACTAATTCTGTCCATGTATTCCATTTTAGGTAAGTACTAACTTTATTTTTTAGATGCCAGGAAAAAAAGGAGCGTTTTTAAGTTATAGTGAAGAGGCCATGACCCAAGCCGTTAACGACGTAAGACTCCCTGACACACCGATACGTGCTGCCGCCATGAAATTTGGAGTCCCTCGGCAGACTCTTGCAAATAAAGTGACTGGGAAATCTCCTCTTGCAAGGAAGATGGGCCCAGCCACTATGCTGACAAAAGAAGAAGAGGGGAGAATATGCCAATGGGTGTACGACTCTGCAGCGGCTGGATTCCCCATTACTCACGAGCAGCTGCTCTTCAGTATTCAGAAATACTTGAATGATTTAAAACGAAACTGCAAATTTTTTAAGGCGAATAATAAGCCAGGAAAAACATTTTTAAAACTTTTTATGAAGAGGAATAAAGGAATAGCCTCAAGAACCTCGCAAAACTTGACGTCTTCTAAAGCAGCCGTCACCGAAGAAGCAATAAGGGAATGGTTTGGAAAAGTTGGAGACAAATTAAAAGAAAAAGGTTGGGCCGACATTCTCCTTGACCCCAACAGAGTCTTTAACTGTGACGAGACGGCTTTCATGTTAGCACCTAAAACACCCAAGGTCCTCGCAAAAAAAGGAGACAAAAACGTCTACCAACATGTTAATGCTGACGACAAAGAGTGTTTGACTGTACTTGTTGCAGGAAACGCTGCCGGCACCTTTGCTCCTACGACAATTATATACCCTTACAAGCGAATTCCAGCTGAAATTTCCGACAATTATCCATCAGGGTGGGGACTGGGAAAAACCGACTCGGGTTGGATGACTTGCGAAGCTTTTTTTGAGTTCATAGCTGACATATTCTTCCCTTGGCTATCCTCTCAAACCCTCATGTTACCTGTCATACTCTTCGTAGATGGACACAAATCGCATTTGTCTTACCAATGCAGCCAGTTCTGTGATGAGAAAGGCATCGTACTTATACCACTCTTTCCAAATGCTACTCATTTGCTGCAACCACTTGACGTGGCCGTTTTTAAACCTTTAAAGGTGGCTTGGAGGAAGCGAGTGCACATGTGGCGGATTGAAAAAATTCAAAGCGAGGAGGGGCACGTTTTAAAGAAGAAAGACTTCGCCAAATTACTTAAGGAGGTGATGGAAGAAAGCTTAACCCCTTCCATACTAGTGAATGGTTTCCGCAAATGTGGCCTTGTTCCCTGGAACCCCGAAGCAGTTACGATCCCTGGGAAAGCTATTGAGAAGAAGGACAACATTGAAAGAATTTTGTTCTTAAAGAGAGGCTTACATTTTCTAAATGAATCAATACCTGCTGACACCTTGATTGCATTTCAATCTACAATTGGTGATTGGTCCGGTGACACCACCGATAAGTCATTGTTCAACTTATGGCACAGTACCAAAACTGAAGTAGAAGCCCTCCAAAAGGAAGATAGTGATCTAACGCACGAGGATCGGACAGCATCTCCACTTACAGCTGACTTCAACTTTCCAGCACCGATTTCCGACTTAGCCACTGTGGACATGGACTATCAGGACCATCATCTAGCACGGCTGACTTCAACTTTCCAGCACCGATTTCTGACTTAGCAACTGCGGACATGGAACTTGTACATGAACTACCAGGACCCTCATCTACTAGCACTGTGCCTAGTCCCTTTAAAAAGCACTTTTTTTATGTACCGACGGAAGTGAGCAAGGATACAAAAAGGAAGCCAAAGGAAAAATTGCCCACTGTAGCTTTTGGAGAAGATTATGTGATCTACTTGAAACGGAAAATGGAAAAGAAGGAGAAACTCGCAAAGCAGAAGTTAGAGCGAGCCAACGAAAGGAAACGGAAGAAGGCGGAAAAAGATGCACTGATGGAACAGAAGAAATTGGAAAGAGAAGATCGAAAGCGCCGCAAGTCTCAAGACACCCAAGCCAAAAAAAACAGAAGAAAGCTGTGTTATTCTTCTGATTCTTCTGACTCAAGTGTTAAAGTCTCATCGGCAGAAAGCGACATTGACGATGAAGAAACGGATGAGGATGATAGTGACAGCAAACTTATCCCTCCGAAAAAAGTGAACGGCGAATTCGTCATCGTTCGTTATGACGGCAGGTTCTATCCCGGCAAAGTTCTTACGGCGCTTCCATTTCTGCCATGGCGAGAGTGGGAAGGCTATGGAAATGGCCAGTTCGGCCCGACGTTTGTGAATAGGAGTGGAAAAACGTCATCACTACCATAAAGGAGCCTCAGAAAACAAGCAAAACGCGAGACCTCTTTAATGTGCCTGAAATGAAACACTTTCAAGACTAGACTTATTTAAAATAATTAAATGAATTTCTTATGAAGCATTCTATAAGGCTTATTTTTATTTAGAACACAGAATATAGCATTGAAACTGGGTGGGCAACTACTAGTGAGAAAGGGGCCATCTACTAATTTTTCACTTATCTCAAGTGGCCATCTACTAGATTTGTATTTTTTTTTTTTTAAATTTTTTTTTCTTCTTGAATTTTTTAAACTGGAGTAATCTGTTGATTGATCTTAATAAATTTGAGTTTAAGTTATCGCAAAACGCCTTCACCGAGTGCATAAACCGATTAACAACACAGACAGTGTTTAAAAACAAAAACTACTGCATTAAATGGCCATCTACTGGCACCGCTACCTTACTCCTCCAAATAGTTAACTGTTGATGTTTGTTAAGATTTTGAATTTTATAAATGTAAACACTTATTGACCCTCTTTCAAATGAAAATATTGTATATTTCTCGGCTAGAAAGTCCTCAATACGGGCCAAAACGTCGGTTTAGAACTACTTAAAGTAATTTTGAATGAATTTGAAATTGTGATATAATTTACAGAGAAAATGTACTTACATCTTCAAAAGTTGCATTAGTTAAGTTTCTTTCTTTTTTTTTAAGAAATAAGCAATGGAAATTAATGTTTTGCTCAAAATCAGTCAACAAAAATTACAGATAAATGACCAAAATAAATTATCACCTTTGTATTTATATAATAACTTATAGTAAATATACTGAGACGTGAATGGAGCAATTACCTATAGCGGTTGAAGGTAACTTGAGATCACTAATACGATAACCACAGGTTCTCAAGGCCGCGTAATGGGAGTTGCCAGGCAACAAGTTCTTCGATGGAGTTATTTGTTTATATTTTAAATGGCATGAGAGACCTTGAAGTTGAGTCATTATATAGAAATATTAAGTCGCTCCGTTCCCCTAATAACTATCGGGATGAAAGATGTACTTGAGAGGTCGGTCATTTTTATTTTATTTATTTGGTGTTTTAATAGTTTTTTTATTTTGTTTATTGGTGGAGGAGGGTTTATGGGAACTGTCACTATGGCCAATAAAATGGGGACACGGCTGACTATAGACCGCCATTAAGAAAGATCTTATATTTATATATCTGATATATATTTTATTTGAAAAAAAAAATCGTATCCTATTATCATAACGTTATCTTTATAGCATAAGTTTTGCTTAATTGGTGTTATTATTGGCTGCACTTCAGACTAATTGTATCCTTCGATATAAATAACGGTTATTATCAAACAATTACTATCAACGGTTCCAGTTACTATCGAACTGTTATTATCACCGGTTCCAGTTGCTATCGAAGGGTTATTCCTATGCGTCACAGTAAGAAGAAATTCCGCCTGTTGGTCGATATTTCTCACACAACAGTAACAAAAAGATCTATTTATATAAACTTGTCATTTATTTATGTCATAGCTTCGTATCGTTTATCCACAGACAGGAAGGTGTATACTCCAGGTTCATTCACGCACAAATACAATCTTAGTGGTAAACAACATTTTCTATATCGATTACCAAGCCTAAATATTTTAGGAACGCAATTATAAAACTTCAGGAAACAAAGCCTGTCTCTTAAATACTAGAAAACAGCTAACGTGTCAAGGTTTCTTCAGGTATCATCAAGTCATAGACCAAAAAAAAATACACCCAGGAATATCGAATGCAGCATCTCACATCAACAGTTCAAGCATGTCTCTCTCTCTCTCTCTCTCTCTCTCTCTCTCTCTCTCTCTCTCTCTCTCTCTCTCTCTCTCTCTCTCTCTCACTCTCTCTCTCTCTCTCTCTCTCTCTCTCTCTCTCTCTCTCTCCCTCTCTCTCTCTCTCTCTCTCTCTCCCTCTCTCTCTCTATCTATCTATCTCTCTCTTATTGGGATGTAGGTACATACTTCAGTTCGTTGAGTGCTGGCCTACTGATCCCTATGTCCTAAGTTCAAGACCTGGTGTAGCAGATAAACTTCATATAATACACTCAACAGCAAAAAAAAACGGACACTTAGATTTGTTCTTATAATTTTGTTAAATACATATGTATATTAATCTTTTTAATTCATGGTAAGAACGAAATAAACCCCGGAGTGCATCGTGAATGGTAGACTTCGCTACCCCAAGCACCGGCCTTCTCTGGCCAAGGCATCAGCTCGGGCTGTGTCAACATTTGAAAGAACCATTATTCTGGACCAAAATAAAAAAAAACATGTCTATTAATCACAGGCTTGGTAAATACATTAAAAATGTTTAAATGTGCTAAAAACTACTTACAGTTTAGAATAGGTCAGACAGGTAAATCAACTTCAAGACAAATAAATCAAATCTGAGTTTTATCTAATTGTTTACTAATCCTGAAGGGATTAGTTCAATGGACTTAGACCCTACATTCTCTGTAATATCTAGAATACCCACAAAAACAAACACATTGCTGAATATTAGCTTTTAATACAAAAAATATATTATATTAACCGGAAGTGTCCGGTTTTTTTTGCTGTTGAGTGTATAAACAGCCGCGAATCATGAGGGAGACTCTCCTGGGGCACACACTGAGGGAAAACCCAAAAACCAGGCGGATGAGCGAAATCTCATGCACTTCCGAACTTATGATGATGTGAGTCAGTCCGAGAATCAACACTAGTGAGTAATAGCCAAACACGCATTATTATCTTGTTCATAGGAAAAAACATTGAAACATTGAACTGATTAGTGGTGAATCGATTTTATTTCGACAGAATTTATGAACTACACTATTAGCCAATGAAGTAATGGATTTTGCATAACTAATTAACCTTGTAATCCATCTGTTCAATTAAGAAGGGGAAAGAATATTTGGGGTCTAAGAACCAATGAATTCGCAGAAATCATATTTCTTTTTTCTAAAAAACAGCTGATGGGGAGCGGAGTAGTTCAGGTTCGAGTCCTCCTATGGAAGATAAACTATTTAGTCTGTTAGCAAATGTTAATAGACACTGTGGAATTTACAGACCCTCCTATGGCTCATCTAGCCTAAAAAAAAATTGGCACCCTTAATAGGGGGCAAACTTGGCGGTTGAGCTGATATCTGTCTTAGAAACAGTACAGTCTCTACTATGTACTGAACCAAAACCTTTCATGTGTTGTATTGGTACAGATTTTTATTTTTTTTTTAAACAGCTTATTGGCTTGACAGTGAAGCATCATTTATAACAAGGGAGGCCAAGCTCCTTGATAGTCCCAGCCATTTTTCAAAATATGAAATTTTTCGCGAGCCACAATTAAAGACGTACTTAAAAGGTGTGCAAAAAAAGTATTAAAAAAATTTTTTTGCAGACATTTTTATTGAAAACATATAACTAAAAGTTCAAAATATGTGCATTGAATTTAAATATTAAAAATTAAAAACATTTATTTTACTTCTCTTGATAATTCTTTAAAACTTGGTGAATAATTGGTGACAGCACTTCGCAGTAATTATTTGAGATGCTGGTTAGTTAATACTGATCGGTGTTAGGATTTCACTAATTTTAAAGTGGAATAAAATGATTCGCATAAGTACGTTGTTCCGATTATTGGAATAATTCGACAACCAGCCTTTTTTAATTAAAGATACTTCGATTCTGCTACAAATTTCCAAAATTCAGTAATCGGCGTCGACTTATATTTTAATTGTAGAGCTTGATCTTCTTGCATTTCTATTAATTCTAATTCTTCAGATGTTTTTTGGATTATAATGTCGACATAAATTGCTAGCTTTAGAATGTTTGATCGTAGAATTACAAATAACAGATAATGCTTTTCCGTTATTGTCAATAAAAAAGAAAATTTCCTTCCACCTCAGTATTGTAACTTCTATTTTCTTGCTTGTATTTTCTATTTTTTTATTTTCGTTCTCTGTCGTCATATTTCTAAAAGAACTGTAAATAAATAAATAAATTTATAAAATACAAGTTGTATTTTACTAAAAAAATAACAACACATGTTACATACTACTAAACAAATTAAGTTAGCTTACCAAAAATTCCAGATTACAAATTATATCTGTAGCAAGAGTGATACAAATTGTTTCCTCCAGAGCAAAATGTCAATTGTCCGTTGCAATGAAGGTTTACAATTTCAAAATCGGTCTGGAGTCGTTCGTTACGGACGATTATGCCACTGTTTATGTTCGTTGGCGCAGTTTTCAATGAGTCATATCATTCTTAACTTGGACGGAAATGAAATTTGTTACAACGTTGCACTTAGTCTTTCATATTTGTTGTCGGTTATTTAAAAGACATTTTGAAACACATACCGGACGATAATATATTTTTAAATCTAATAGGACAAAAATGAAAAGGGAACTCGGGTGCATTTATCGAGAGCCACAAATGATCCTTCAAAGAGCCGAACGTTGGCCACCCCTGCTATATAATATTTAATAAATTATATTTGAGTATGCAAGTGAAACTTTTGTACAGCAGTTTGCATGATGTATGTTTTTATTTTATTGTTTTTAATCACGCCTTTTTGAGTGAAAAATAGACTTCTATTGCGAATGTCAAATGAAGGGTCAAAGTATTTATACACTATTTATATTAGATACCTGATTATATTATTACAATACATTATTTATTACATAATTCAGGGTCGGTAATTAAATTCTGGCAATAAATTAATGATGATGATATACACACATCCCTAATCTCGCCTTGAAAACGGCTATTAGAACAAGGCCGCAACTCTTCTTAGACGTGTACAACTGCTGTCTCAGTGAAGGCGTATTTCCAACACAGTGGAAGAAGCAACGGCTGGTTCTCCTTCCAAAGGGAAAGGGACCCCCGGAAGACCCCTCCTCTTATCGCCCAATATGTCTTCTAGACACTGCTGGCAAGGTATTGGAGAGGATTGTTTATGGCAGGTTAAATGAAGTCAGTGAATGACCCGGAGGATTATCCGATAACCAGTATGGTTTTCGGAAGGGCAGATCGACAATCGATGCCATTGATTTTGCAATCAGAGCTGCTCGGGAAGCCATAGCGGGAAAAAGGTGGCGAAGAGGCGGTAAGAAATACTGCGCCATTATAACGTTGGACGTTAAGAATGCCTTTAACTCAGCTCGGTGGGATAGTATCATGGACGGATTGCGAAGGATGGAAGTCCCACAATACCTTATGAAGATTATTGACAGCTATTTCACAGATAGAATCTTGATGTATGATACAGAAGATGGGTTGAAAACATACAAGGTCACGGGTGGCGTTCCTCAAGGCTCGGTTCTAGGGCCATTGCTGTGGAACATTATGTATGACACCGTGCTTAGACTGCCCCTGCCAGAGGAAACTACTACCCTCGGGTTTGCAGATGATCTAGCAATAATTGTTCGAGGGAAACTATTAGAGGAGATTATTTACAATGCGAACAAAGCAGTCCTCACCATTCGTGAATGGCTCTCAGCGGTAGGCCTCCAACTTGCTGATCATAAAACTGAGGCAGTTTTAGTAACCAGTAGGAAAGTGAGGGAGATAATTAGTCTGACCGTCGGGGAGTTTCAAATTTTATCAAAGCCGTCTGTTAGATATCTCGGAGTTCAGATTGACGCCAGACTCTGTTTTGATGAACACTTGCACCAAGTTAGCACCAGAGCAGCGCAAGTGATTAACAAATTGGCCAGAATTATGCCGAATATCGGTGGACCAAGGGAAAATCGAAGGAAGCTTCTAGCTACTGTAGGCAACTCAATACTTTTGTACGCAGCACCGATCTGGACGGAAGCCTGCCAAGTGCAGTCTTATGCTCGTAAGGTTGTCAGTGTGTATCGAAGAAGTGCCCTGCGTGTAGCTCGAGCTTTTCGCACTGTTTCCTATGATGCTGTGTGCGTAATAGCAGATATGCCTCCGATAGATCTTTTGGCAGATGAACGCAGTCGGATTTTTCGAAGGAAACGAGAAGAGCCGAATGCGCACTGGGTAACGTTGGCTAAAGATGAAAGAAGCCATACCCTTGAAAGATGGCAGAGACGCTGGAATGCCTCACCTTCTGGAAGATGGACACACCGTCTGATACCCGATATATCAAAATGGATATCCCGCAAACATGGAGAGGTAGATTATTATCTCACCCAACTGCTCACAGGGCATGGTTGTTTTAGGGCCTACTCGGCTCGCTTCGGAATAGAAGACCGAAAATCTTGTCCTACTTGTGATCCCGTGGATGAAACAGTGGAACACTCGTTCTTCTGTTGTCCAGGTTTTTCTCGAGAAAAGGAAGAGCTTGATATAAAATTCGGAAAGAAATCATCGCCGAAAAATATTGTCACTTTGATGATGACTAGGCAGGAGCATTGGAGTGCTGCAGCAGACTATGCAGCGCAAATCGGAAGAAGGCTCAGAATGCAGGAGCGAGAAAGGAGAGGCCAAGCTCTGGCTAATCCGACATAAGTTGTCCAAAGAAGAAATAGGCACATAGCCCTTCTGCCACCCCACGAAGTAATGCTTGACGGCTGTTCCGTGGGATGGTAAAAGGAGAATTGGGAGGTGGTTTTTTAGTGAGTAGGAATCTCACACTGTTGTGTTATTACACTTCGTCTCATGAAAGATTTTTCCCCTACCCAGAAAAAAAAAAAAAAAAATACATAATGGGCAAGCTGTGAGAGAAAACTTCAGTTCTTTCGCAGACTAAGAACAAATTAGATAAGGATATGCATATGTATGATTTATGAGTGTTGGTTGACGCAGAACTTGTTCTTATTGTTTTGATGTAATAATATAGTCTATGCTAACTACAAGAAAAACAGTAAAAATATCTACATCAAAAGTTATTGTTGTTAGAAGTACTTCAAAATAACTACTCAGATTTATAATCTAAACATAACTTTAAAAACAAATTATGTGAATCATTTAACTAAAAAAATCTACATACACACCCAAAGTAAAAATATGGTAAATAAAAAAGTTCATAAATTAAGATATTGACTTCAGCAAAATCGAAAAGTCTTAAAGGAGTTGCTTTTTAAATTTTCTTCAAATTTAAAATACTTCTTGTAGGCCTCAGTACAATGTTCAGTTGGAGTAATAAATTTTGGTTGTTACCACATTTTTGCATTTATTTTTTGTTAATCGGCATTTTTTTTTTTAACGAATTGAGATAGGAAAGGTGCGATTGACGGAAGTAAACTATATTTACTAAATCTGCCTTAATTATTATAACGAATTCAACAACAGTAATATTAGTAATATAGAAGTAAGATCCTTAATTTACAAAATTATGTAACGTTATGCTGGAAATCGTCATTCCGTACGTTGTAAACAACTGCGTATTACGTATCAGTTGGTCGAGAATCTTAAAATTAGAACGTACGATTTCGAATTATAATTGCTTTCAGAGAATATGTTGAGTCAATTACATTGTAAATACCTTGAGAGTTATCAACTTAATTATACCTTTACGACGTATAATGATAGTTTAGTCTAAGAGCTCATCTCATAGAACTTAATAGTGGGTGAATAATCTGTTATGAGCATTCGTGAACGATCTAATATCGATAGTTAAGATATGGAATTTATATATAAATCGGCGCCCAACACGAATTTTCCTGGGAAGGATGATAAATGTGACATTTGATTTCAACCATTACTCTTGAAATTCTAGTTTTATTCATTTTTTTTTTAGTTGAAAAAGATCTGTATTTGAAAAAATATCGTACTCAAATTTTCAGATCGTTTAACACATAAATATATTTCTTTTAAATTCTTTTTACAACGGGAGGCTAAACAATCAAAAATGTCAAGTCCGATAAATCGGAATATTGATTAAGGACTGAAGGTTACTTTTGGAATGATTGAGTTTTTTTTAGATTATGGAACTCTTATTTTTTTTTTAAATATCCCTTTCCGATATTTAAATCTTAATATCATACTTTTAAATTGGAATCCTTGTACTAGACTGAAACGACAAGAAACAGCTCGTCTTACCGTAGGATGTCCGCGACTACAGATATTCCAAGGGCAAAGGGCAAAAAATCGATTTTTTACACATTTATTGCAAATATCTCCTTTCCGAGAGGTTTTATGCTATTTGTATTTATTATATTGAGCGGAGTGGCTCCGTGGTTGAGCACTGAGTTGCCAGTGTCTGTTAGCAGCCGGAGATGGATCATATAGGATCTAGGACCCTCCTGGGGCTCACCCAGCCTCTATAATATATTATAAAAATAGGGTACCCATAATAAGGGGGGAAAAACCTAGCGGTTGAGCGTGACCTAGGACAAGTCACCTTGCTGAACCGTTGTCCATGAAACAGTACAGTCTCAACCATGTACTGAACCCCCAGACTCGTTCACGGGTCGTAGTGGTACAGTTTTTTTATTTATTTATTATAAATATTGTAGAGGATTAAATTGTCTACAACTTTTGTTTAAACATTTTTTTAATATCTTGAACCATTATCGAGATAGAGGGCAGTGCGCGCGCAGTGTTTGACTATTTATCATTCGAGGTCAACCTGTAGTCCCGATTAAAAACACGCCGTATAAAGTTTATAAATTATTGATAAATATATAATTCTAAATCATTTGCATTTTTTATTAACTATGACGTTATAATTACTATTTTATTTCAGTAATTCAGTATCTATTCATTTAATAACACTTGCCTACTCGAGCAATTATAAAGTTATTAAGGGAAATACTTTAATTATTTTTTAATTCTTCCCACAGTTTGCACAGCTGACATCCCAACTCATCCTGATACTATCCTTAACACGTATGATGATGATACATGTGTATTATCAATCAACACCAATCCAGTTATTGCACCCCAAAGCCTCCAATCCCATATCTCTGATCTTGAAGAATGGTGTCAAAATTGTAGAATTAAAATAAATTCTCAAAAATCGCATAAAATCACTTTTACCTTAGGTCGTAAACCAATGACTTCCTGCCCTTCAGTATCCTTTAATAATATCCCACTTATGCCTGTAGAACAGATCCGATACTAAGGGTTGCATCTTGACAAACGATTAACCTGGAATCCTCATACGAGACTGAAAATACTAGAAACCGCTGGACGTTTCAGGCTACTTCAACACTTACTAGACAAACGCTCTAAGCTCCCAATTAATTACAAAAGACTCATCTACATGACCATCATACGACCAATTGGACTTACGGAGTAAAGCTTCGGTGCTCCACTAAGCCATCGAATGCCTCTCGTGTTCAAAATCCAAAAGCTTTCTTAAAATCCTCAATGCTCTTTAATTCGTTACGAATCAAATCGTCCGTAATGACCTTAATGTCCCATTTGTTGCTAATTAGGCCAGAACCCAATACCAGTCTTTTCATGACAGAATATTTTTGTCATCAAAAGACTGGTTGGCTGGTTTCAAAGCTAGTTTCCAAGCTAACTACCTCTTTAAATCCTATCACAATTCGAGGCGTCTGAAAAGAAGATGGCTTTGTGACCTTCTAACTTACCATGTACCCGTTATTTGCGTACTACCAAGGGGAAGTTTCTTTTCGCTTTTTTACTTAATTGCCTTTATATATCAATCATAATATTTACTTGTTTTATTATTTAACTAGCGGCCCACCCCAGCTTTGCTCGGGTAATAAGGTATATTATGCCTCCATAATCTGTCTGTGTAATGTATTTTTTTTTATCACGTATCGGCCACTAAGGACCACGTGAATATCATTGGTTAGGCTTCTTAGGGAGTCTTGATTTTCTTTCTTCTCATCTAAGCTAATGTACTTTATTATATAGAAATTATAATACGTTAGATAATATACGGGATTAGACAAGCATTTACACAAAACCTCGGCAAATTATATGCCTAAACCTTCCTGGTGAATCACTCCATCTATTGGTGAAAACCACATGAAAATCCGTGCAGTAGTTATTGAGTTTACCGCGGCCGAGGACTTTGTTTTATAATATGTATAGATTCAAGATTTTTTGATTTATAATACTAATATTTCGTTTTAGTATTCGATACGAAATAAATCGTTTTTTTTCGATTTTAATTATTACCGCATCGCGCACTTTAAACATAACGAGATTGCATGACTCTCCATCCAGGAATTATCTAAATATAGAAAACTAAATCAATATAATCGTATATTATTAGATAAATAATTAAATGTTGACTATTACATCCTCATTGTTGTTGATTTCTCAAACGATTCTACTACGATCCTTATCTCCTTTACGAGCTCCGCTTACGATTGTCTGCCTAATTAGACGCTACGCTATAAACACGCTACGTAAACAACACGCGTTACGCACTACAGTTTGTTGTTGTTATCACGACTCAATCTTACGCATATTTAATGAGACACGTCGATATCTCAATGACTCATCCTGGTGAGAGTCTTATGGATTTCGTTTAGGTCAAGGTTCTTATATCTAATGATAGTAATATTTGCCAGACGGAGCTTTTATAAGAAATATTATAATAATAAGCCTTAGCCAACCCGAAGGCTCGATGCCGATACCCCCCCCCCCAATCTCTGCTTACGAACTTCCATCCACGGAACAATACCTAAACGCAAATCAGCCAGATCACTCATAACCCAATTTACAAATCGTCACAGCGCTTCTTATCTTTTTAGGAATTCATTCGTTATTAAGTCCAACAATTTTACACGCCCATCTTAATCTTCATGGCGCCATCACTTCCATAATATATAATCAATCAATAATATTAACCGCAGCATGCGCAAATGCGTTGTCTAATCTCCTGAATTTTCTAGTGGTCTCAACCTTTTTAGTCCGAATATCCAACGCAACACTAATTCTAATTCCTAAAAAATATTTAATATCCTAAACAAAACAAAAACAAAAAAACCTGTACCACTAGTGAACGAGTCTGGGGGTTCAGTACATGGTTGAGACTGTACTGTTTCATGGACAACGGTTCTACAAGGAGGTGACTTGTCCTAGGTCACGCTCAACCGCCAGGTTTCCCCCCTTATTATGGGTACCCTATTTTTATAATATTTTATAGAGGCTGGGTGAGCCCCAGTAGGGTCCTAGATCCTATATGATCCATCTCCGGCTGCAAACACACTAAATAAAAGTAACTGCCCGCCTTTTATTTTATCCTAAACAATAAAACAATAAAAAAGTTATTATAATTAAAACCATAATACAAGGATTTTAATAAAGTCTTTATTGCTTTATTAAATCTTTCAATAATCACATATGTAAATCACCATGAAAAAAAATGATGTCCTAACCTCTTTAAATTTGAAAATTTACGTCGTAGAATTTCTATTAGAATTCCTGAAATCCAAAATTCTAATAAAAACTCAAAAATAGTGGTACAGACGATTTTTTTTTTTAGATTGATAAATAGGTTTTAGTGTACTACGATTATTTTTTTTTTTTAACTTAAAAAGCACTTACGGAGTAGAGCTTTGGGGCTCCACTAAGCCATCGAATTCCTCTCGTATCCAATCCCTACAGTCCAAAATCCTTCGTAAAATCCTCAACGCTCCTTATTTTGTTAAAAATACCGTCATCCATAACGACCTTAATGTCCCATTTGTTGCTGATTTGGCCCGAACCCGGTATCTTTCCTTTCATAACAAACTTCATTACCACTCAAACCCTCTAGTTTCAAACCTAGCTTCCTCTTCAACTCCCGATAATCCTCCGAGGCGTCTGAGAAGAAGATGGCCGGCCACGTGACCTTCTTAGTTGAACTAGTGAGTTGAGTACTACCAGTGGGTAGTTTCTCAACTTGCCATTACTCATGTCATTTTGTATCACATAGCCTATTTACTGGATTTTTTTTTTTATACAGTTGTAAATATCAATAAATAAATTTAAAAAAAAAAACTTAAAAAGCTTTATAAGCAAATACGTTGTGAAAGATTATCATAATATTTTAGGAAAGAGAAGAATATCGAACAGCACCTTTTATAAAGATATAAATAAATGAGTATGTTTAAATATATATATAAATACAGCAATTATCCAGTTTGTGAAATTTCATGGAAGCAAAAATTCACATACACAGTGCACCCGGAACAGGTCCATCAGAGATGATTAAAGCACTTAGAGGAAATCATTTTAATTACATTTCTTGTGCTATTAAAGTAATTATATTTAATTGAGCAATAAACTACTTGCGGGCAGATCTAACGTTTCCAGGAAAATATTTGTATTTTTCCATTTAATTATATCTCTCCCTATATATTTGTGTTTCTACATATTACTGATTCTCAATTTTTAATATGTCGTTACGATGTATAGAGTTGAAACCTATTAGGGGAAAATATACTTATACTAAATATCAATACACTTCTTTTAAAATACCGCCTTACCCTAATATTTTCATATTGTTTGTTAATAGAGGCGTTTAGCACATGGTGGATATAGGTAGGTATAAGTATTTAGTATTTATATTTTTTAATAATGGTGCTAAAACCTGGTTACAGGTCTTGGCCTCCTCCAACCGCTACCTCAAAACGTCACAGCGCCGAAGCCATCCAGTTCCTAACTTCCAGGATGTTTCGAGCATCACCAGCCACACCATCTGACCACCTCAGCTTAGGTCTTCCTCTTCATCTTTTTCCATTAATCGGGATAATCAGGAGTACTTTTGGCATATCCCCATCTTCTATCCTGGCAATATGCCCTGCATATCGTAAGCACCTTAAAATCATTATTCTTATTAAGATTATTCTTATTATTACACTCATCACCAATGCATTTAGAGTATACTAAACATTAAAGAGTTGTGCAGATATGTAATTTAATTAAGATCTCGCCGAATCGTAGGATTTTTCCCGAATTCGAACCAAGAGATCGGGATCTCAATGCTCTACCTCACGAATATGTTTTATTTATATAGTGACTGAGTGTGGTTATCAGTGTTTAGTAATACCCACACGTCTGTGAAGTAATACCTCACGCCTCTGAAAGTAATTATATGAAGATCGCTGAGGGACTCAGAGTACGAGCAAGACGGTCGACCAAGAAATCAGGGTGGTTCCTCTTAGGACCAGTCAAGGGCCGTCAAACCCATTGGGATAAATTAAAGGCCTAATTGAGACTATCCAATAAATGTACCTTCTAACACTACATCCTATATCTAGTTCCTATAAAACTATATGGAGGACGCATGTTCTGGTAAAATTCGCAGTTTTTTTCCTGTTTAGTTTATATCATTTATGTATAAAAATCGTATCCGTTTCAATAAGTAAGGGTTATATATGTGTGTATATATATATATATATATATATTTATATATATATATATATGTGTATATATATTTTTTTATATATATATATACTAAGTTCAAAGAACTCCAGGCCTTTGTAGTAGGTAGTGTGGTGTTTGTAGGGTGAAATCGATTAGTTGTGGAGCGGCTGCCCTCTTATCTTCTGCTATCTTCTACTAGCCTTCTCTCTTCTTTAGTCCTAAGTATCGCCGTCTTCCTTCCGTTACCTATCTTATAATGGTAACTAAAGTCTGTTTAAAGTTGGATAGATAGGTAGAGAGAGAGAGAGAGAGAGAGAGAGAGAGAGAGAGAGAGAGAGAGAGTGAGAAAGAGGACTATCAATCGGGGTCTTTTTAACTTTAGGGTTACCAGTTACTTTTTAGTGATGTCTATTAATACGTTATTTTTTCAGTAACTGAATAACTGATAACAAAAACATGCACGTATGGATAGGTTACTTTAATTGCCGGTACTTGTAATGGGTGTTTTTTTAAGCTAGATAGAACTTTAAATTGTAAAAAGTAACACAAAAAATTAAATTGTAATCAAAATTTTTTTTTTATTCGAAAGATCAATACGTGACATTAACATTTGAAAATGATTTCGGGCATATGGGCACCGCGGCTGTTCTTGACGAAGCGCATTCTGGACGTCCAATTTTGGGCCACTTTTTCGAGCACTGCTGGCCGTATGTCACGAATAACACGAACAATGCTGGCTTCCAAGGCGTCAATTGTTGCTGGTTTATCAGCATAAACCAGTGACTTCACGTAGCCCCACAGGAAATAATCGAGAGGTGTCAAATCGCACGACCTTGGAGGCCAATTGACAGGTCCATTTCTCGAAATCAACCAAAAATGCGCCTCATCGCTGAACACAATTTTGCGATAAAACAACGAGTCAGTTGCCAACTGCTCTAGAGCCCAATCGGCGAAAGAAGTATACGAAATGTCAGAGTATACTGAAACAAATAAAAAAAAATTTTTGATTACAATTTAATTGTTTGTGTTACTTTTTACAATTTAAAGTTCTATCTAGCTTAAAAAAACACCCTATATATTAGCCTGTCCACAATTGTAAATAACATGAACACTGATAATTCAAGTACTGACAGCACCTGCCTTTTTATTTATATTAATTCAATATTAAAATACTAATTCTAGAGCCCTCTAGCAACGTTCCTCTTCTTGTATAAATGCTTTTTCATACAAATTCGACTAAAAATATCTTAATTTCTATTCTAGTCAAAATCTAATAGATTAACTTTTTCACATAATGTCTTCTTTGTAATTATTCCGAACTTCTTTTAGTATTTCTCAGTTTCTTCTTTTAGATACGGCTATTTCCAAAGCGTTATTCTGTTCATTTTAAATAGGCAATAACTAAAAGAAAAAGGCAAAAAACACAAAATTTAATTTAATAAGCAATACAGAAATTTAAATAGACAATAAACGTACATAGTTTATAGAAGGTACATAGTCACTGTAAAAAGATACAAATAAAAATAAGAAAAAAAAACGAACAATATATCTGGAATTAAAACCAGCCGTGGTTTTTGTTTCATTTCATCCCCTGCCACCAAAGCTTCGTCCCCATCACCGCATAGCTGGAATAACGGCAGAGCCTCGCCTCTTCCTGATTTGATCTAATGCTTCTGGGACAAACATCGATGAGGCTATATTTTCCATTTATTGCCATAGTGGCATTCCACCATCCACTCAAGGGCTGTCATAAATATCGAGTCTACAATGGAATGATGGATTGATGAAATACCACTTCAAATGAATTGAGAGATCGACTTGTTTATTCGATTTCAGTTTTATTCAATTGACAGAAATTGGTTTTATTTATTATTTTATTTTATCCTTAACTTATATTATAATATATTGTAAAAATATATAATGTAAAATGTAATATATTAATAGATAATGTATATCGAAACATAGAAAAAATAACAGAAACGATAAAGAACAGAAGACTGATGTTTTTTGGACATTACACATAATGGATGACAACAAGTTGTCAAAACAGATCTTTAAGTATCTCTGGGAAAATAAATTAACTACAGGCTGGATCCGAGAATTGAAAATAGATTTGGAAATACACTACATAAAAGCAGAACCAGCTGCAGAGAAAGATGTCTTCGGAAAGACTTGGGATTCCAGGGTACAAGCAATAAGAGAAGAGGCAGAAAGTGGTCAAATACAAATCTGTTCTCTTCACCGATCCCATATCCCCCGTGTTCTTGCAATTTTGCGATTTATGCATGAGGAAGAATGTTCATTGAACTTTTAATTTTAGGAACTTTTTGACATACATCATTATATTATTTATAATTTATTATAATATTTTAATCATTGCTTTAATTTTAAAATATTTTTATTTTAAGAAAAAGATTTGTCTCCAGTCAAAATAAAAATATTTAAAAATTAAAGCAATGATTAAAAAATTATAATAAATTGTAAACTTTTTATGTTTGCTGGACTTTTGACTTCAATAACATATCGAGATCATATAACAGTTATTGATCCTATTTAAAACAAAAATTTACCTCTGTAACATTGCGCTACTTGGGAATAATTCATTCTTTACTTTAGTAAACCTTAATGTAATAGCGTGATTTTCACATAAATATGTTTTACAAGTTCAAACTCGTCAAGAACGGGACCCAAACGGCTAGAAATCTCAACGAAGTCGGGGTGGGGGGCAGTATTAGTGAATTCACTGTTCAACGGCGGTTCCAGAGTTTTCGAGACTTGAGCCTTGAAGGCAAAGAAGGCCGTGGAAGAAGTTCTGCCATTGATGACTTGGTGGAAAATGCCAGAACAAATGTACGTGAACTGGCAGAAAAACTCGAAGTCAGGAATTCAACCGTCGATAATTATCTGAACTCGATTGGGAAGGTGAAAAAGCTCGAAAGTTTTCAGAACTTTCTTGATTTGATTTCGTGTTACAATTTATTCACATCTAGGTCACGTCAAAAATACTATAGAAACAGATTCATGATTAGTGAAAATATATCGATACCCGGTGAAATATGAAAATCGAAAATTTTCTAGTTTACGACAATTTCTTTACTGTTTACAAAGTAGCGAAAATCACCAAGAATAAAAATATTTAAAAAAATTAGTTAGAGTAAAATGAGTTAACGCTGATATAGAATGTAAATGTTGCAGATGTGTCTTCATTTAGTGCACAACTGCCCTCCTGTCATCCGATATTCCTGGGAAAATGTCTACCCGTGCGAAAATTATTTTAACATTTTTTTTTCCTTTAATGGAATCTGAATATCTTAAAATCTATAATTTTTAAATATGAATGACTGAAAATCTCAGCATAAATAATACAAAACAAACTCTGTGTGTAATTAGATATGTATTAAAAATAAAAACAGAGATCAGACAATTATTAAAATCCATTTTGGAAAACAAACTTAAGTCTCTGGGGAAAAAACTAACCAATCAATTTTTCTTCTATTTGTACTTTACTAAAATATTGAAATCAGGATATAAACATAAAAATCATCAAATCAATGAATATCAATCATCTCTCTACAGTAATCTCGCTCAGGCTTATATTGTATTCAATATACAGGGTGACCTGACATTAGTGACGGAGCCTATAAGGGGTGATATTATGTGGCAATTCCAGTGGATATTACTATGAGACCTACTCTCCTAAAGTTAATCCTTTCCAAGATATTCCTACTTAAAGAATTTTACAAAAAAAATCCTATTTAAAATCTTAAAATAGCTGTAAATCCTAAAAATTGGTCTTTCTGGCCCATTTTTTTTTTTTTTTTGTTTTGCAACAAAGATATTCTAAATAAGGAATTTTAACAGCCAAATCTTCATAATTGTCGGTATCTTACGCGAAAATCGTTAAACAAAAAGATTGAATGAAAAAAAAATAAGGTGACTGCCAGTGATGATTTTTTAATTGAACTTCACCAACGTATTCTTAATATCTGCGTAGTCTTCGATACTAAACGGTATTCTTCTTTCTATAATAGGCATTGTTAGTCAGTTTAGCCTGACAATCAGTCACACAGGAGCCAAATCGTAAGGAATCACAGAAAACATGGCACAGTCCATGGTCGTCGGAAAAGAATCAATCACAAAAGTCCAGGAAAAAGCCGAACCAAGAGAGCACATCCGAACACAGTAAGCCCGTAAGAGCAGACTGAGGCAGAGGGGAGGAAATAATTACCATACAAATTAAATTTAATAAAAATAAATTATAAATAATATATTGACGTATATCAACTAGATTCTAATTAAAGTAATGTTCAATGAACATTCTTCCCTGTGTATACATCGAAAAAATTTCGAGAACACGGGGATGTCTCACTTGAATACGACCCCTGGTAGCTCAGTGCTTTAGAGCACTGCTACGGAGAACCAGACGACCCGGGTTCGAATTCCGGCCAGGGCAAATCTTTTCTCTTCAAAACAAAGATATTTACCGTACAAATAACAATTAATAAAAATAAATTACAAAATAAAAACTGAAATGATAATTATTAGATTATTTATAATTTTAGGAAGCAATTAGCGTTAAACATCCTGTTCATTGCTACCTTTGTAGTCATTGTACTTGCCCGCTTGTAGATTATCTATTTACAGTTATGCAATCTATTTTCTATCTACTTCCTGTTTACTTGTCTATTGTAATCTATTTCCTATTTTGAATAGGATTACAGGCTAGCTGAATGATTTATTTAGTGTATTTATGCCATAGAATTGATAATTATGCATAATTTAAACTATAAAAATTCGGGCTGTGTGAATATCAAAGAAAGATCGGAATACCTCAGTAAAGGAGCGCAGGGTTGCCATGCCGAAGGTCCCAGGTTCAAATCCGGCTGTGGGAGATTTTATTTTATTTTATCTGAGCTCGCCCAGCCTATATAAAGTGGGTAGCCAAAATTAGGGGAAAACCTGGCATTTGACCGTCTCTACCGCGTAGTGAACCCAAGACTCTTCATGGTTTCTAGTGCTACAGAAATACGAAAAAAGGTATTGATCTCAGTTATATGCGATTATGCTTATTCAAAAAACAGTATCTCAAATAATTGAATATAAATATACAAACAACTTATTACATATTAATCTATAACAAACTAACCCTCAATTGAATGAGAAAATCCACTATTTTTTCTGCTTCCAAAGTAATATTGATTTTTTTTTAACATCGGACTCATATTTCGATGTATTTGAAAACTTTTGAAGAGTTATGTTTATAGAATATGTTCGTCTAGAAACAGAAACTATTGTTACGGTCAGAGAGGGAAGAAGGACCGGCTGAAAGGATTAGACGAGCTGTGGGATCAAGCGGAAGGGATCAAAGAACGGTGTAGAACTTTCTGGATCAATCTGGATGAAACGAGGCAATTCGTTCTTCCGAGAAGTGCCCCACCCCGACCTACCTTGCCTATATAAAAAGGCCAGCTGTTTCGGCCGAGTTAGTATCAGTCTGTAATAAGCAGTAGTAAACTAGTGACAGTCCGTGTGAGTTACAGTCAGTTAGTATCCGGCAGTATGTAGTAAGTGAGTAACAGTGACAGTGATAGTTAGTGGCCGTGTAATAAGTGTAATAAACTGTGTGTCAGTTTGTCATATTTGGAGAGTCTTACGGTCGGTGAACTTTAATTAGCGAACTGTAAGTGTTAATTTGTAGTTATAAACTATAGTGTAATTTTATTGTATTTGTAAAAATTTATGTAAATAGTTAAGTTAGTTAGTTGTAGTAATATCTTATAGTATGTGTATATTATTTTAGTAATTAGATAACAGTTAGGCCTAGGTTATAATCTGTTGAATATTGTTATTGTAAATTTATATTAGTTTAATAATTTAATTGTTTTAAACAATCTCATTGTATTATTTTTAATTTGTTAATAAATATAAGTATCTTGAATTAAATAATAGTTTAGTCCATTTTACACCCAGTAGTACGTAACACTATTTAAAAACTGGCTGACATAAACACACATCCAAAAAAGATAATGAGGCCGTAGCAAGTCAATTTTATTCAATCAATAATAATTCTATATTTTTCCATACATTAGTGGAAAATTCCAACTAAAAACCATAAGTCTCTAAACTAAAACAGGAAAATGAAAATACCTGTCGTTTAAAACAATTGGCATAATTATTCACTAATTGGAAAGTTTCCAAATAGTGAATAATTATCCAAATTGTTTTAAAGGACAGGTATTTTCATTTTCCTGTTTTAGTTTAGAGACTTAAGGTTTTTAGTTGGAATTTTCCACTAATGTATGAACATTTATTTAATGTCTCTGTTGACCTTTCCCTTTTTCTATATTATTAATTTCAACTGAATCAAATAATATCTGCGAGTTTAACTAACCTAAATATCCCATGTCTTTCTTTATTAGTTTGTTGATAAATGTTTTAATCTATACAACGTTTGTAATATAGAAAACCGGAATCAGTAATCAATTTATTTAAAGATTGTGTACACTGAGGACGTTGTGTAACGAGGTGAGTCACATTACTAAAAATAAAATAACTATATTTATTAATATTACTATTAATAACCATTGCACTCTCAGTACAATAACAAGACCTGGACGTCATGGTTAAACTTTCTATTCTCTTAATGAATTCTCAGATTTTAACATCGACATTTACTAACATTCAGAAAACGCTTGTTAATTCCATTCTGTCGCCACCCTGTAGTAGGGTAATTAGTAACTACCTTCATCCAATACTCCATAATTTAGGAAATCAGTTGAAAAAAGAAAATTTTCATCGAATTTTGTTGAAACTTTTACATATTATGGGTATTCTTTATATGTTTTAAATATGATAGATAGGTTTTTGTTTTTAATGTAGTACAATGTTGCAAAAAGGACCGGAGTGGCTCAGTGGTAGAGCACTAAGTTGCCATGCCGGAAATCCTGGTTCAAATCCCGCTGCGGGCAGCTACTTGTATTTAGTCTGTTTGCAGCGGGAGATGGATCATATAGGATCTAGAACCCTTCTGGGGCTCACCCAGCCTCTATAAAATATTATGAAAATAGGGTACCCAAACTAAGGAGGGAAAACCTGGCGGTTGAGCGTGACCTAGGACAAGTCACCTCCTTGCAGAACCGTTGTCCATGAAACAGTACAGTCTCAACCATGTACTGAACCCCCAGACTCGTTCACAGGTCGTAGTGGTACAAGTTATTATTTTTACAATGTTGCAAAGCACAAATGAACTGTTTCAGACCAATTTTCTGCTTACAAAATACAATGATAGTAAAAATAATCATTACGAAATCGCTTATAAAACGTTATTGTAATTAAGTAATAAAGTAATCCTATGTAACTAGTAGTTTGGTTAAATTCCGTCAATTAAGTCTTTTCATAACTTAAGGCAGTTATGTTTATTTATTTATGTTGATTATTCTTGTATTATCTTGAAAAATTATTTTTTCCCCGATTTCTCCTACAGAAATAATTGTCCGAAATATTGACTAAACCGCTAAATTTTCGTATTTTTTTCTGTCTATAAATATCTCTTTATATATATGAGTCTGATAAAAAAATGTATATATATTTTTTTTTTGGGGAGGGGGCGTATGTTATACGTAACTGGTTGGTGTATGAAACTTCCCGAGTAAGATAAGAACTTCTTGAATTTTGAATCATTTACTTCTGAACATACGAAAAGTTCAACGTCTAAGTCGATAACAACTTCTTGTTGAATCATATGATAAATTTGATATAACATGAATGATTTCCACAAGTTTATTTTAATATATAGAGTAGGGTAGCTCAACACATGTAAGGTTGTGGAATACAGAGCTCTAACCTTCGAATTTGAAGGCGTGAATCGATTCTTTGGGATCTGATAACCCTCTTGGGGCTCACCATGCCTGTTTAAAGTAGTTAACCTAAATAGGTCTGATATTAAGTGGGCATTTCGCATGTCGCATTCCCAGATTGTTGCACACGAACATGCTAATTAAGCCTGATTGCTTTATTAATTATGATTGTAATAAAAATAATTTGTTTGTTGTATATAATCGGGGAGGCATTGGTCACAGCTGACTCAGTTATGAGACGAAGGAAGCCGGAAAGGGAGATAATGATATGGATAGGACTTCCGGTCCCCCCCGCTTGGTATCATCGAGTAGCGGCTCAATTTAGCCTCCTTTTCGAGTCTTGTTGATAACGCCCGACCCAACAGCGTGACCAGATTCATAAAAATATTTTCTGATTAAAATGGTCACGCAACTTTTACCTCGTTGGATTTAACCCAAGATCGGTTAAAATACGTTGGCGAGAAAGTGATCTTCAATGATCCAATTTATTCAATTTATTTCTTGATATTTACAACTATATTACAATAATACATCAAGTAAATAGGCTATGTGATACATAATGACACGAGTTAATGGCAAGTAGAGAAACTACCCATTGGTAGTACTCAAATCACTAGTTCAACTAAGAAGGTCACGTGGCCATCTTCTTTTCAAACGCCTCGGAGGATTATCGGGAATTGATGAGGAAGCTAGGTTTGAAACTAGAGGGTCCAATAATCGAAGAAAATGCCCTTCATTTTAATCAAATTTTACGCGGCGACCCAACACTCAAAGCTACGAGGGGCATACTACGTTTGTGGACGAGGAAAGAGCTAAACTCCGCCTTTAAATTGATATTAATTTCTCAAGAGGGCAAAAATGGACATACAATGATTGTGCCTTTAGCCATAGATGTACGTAATTATTATTATTTTTAAAAAATATTTTTTACTACATATGTATGCCTTATTAGTACGTAAATAAGTTACGAGTACATATCAAATGTCGAATGTTTGAAATATATGTGTGTATACACAAACATATATATATATATATATATATATATATAAATATAAAGCATATGTCTCAATCCCATATCCGTCACCATCTTGGTCCCATACCCTGACGGATAATCGAGGTTCTTCTATATTTTATATTTCAACTAGTAAACTTTATAAACGTCAGTTTATTATATTAGATTAACAAACTTAAAGATTCTTTCAAAAATGTCATTTTGAGAATTAATTTATGAATCCACGTATGCTGATAATACATGTATATTATCAGTCAACACCAATCCAATTATTGCATCCCAAAGCCTCCAATCCGATATCACTGATCTTGAAGAATGGTGGCCAAACTGGAGAATTAAAATAAACTCCCAAAAATCGCATCAAATCACTTTTACCTAACGTCGTAAACCAATGACTTCCTGCCCTTCAGTATCCTTTAATAATATCCCACTGGGGCCTGTAGAACAGATCCGATACTTAGGGTTGCATCTCGACAAACGATTAACCTGGAATCCTGATAGAAGACTGAAAAGACAAGAAACCGCTCGACGTTTCAGGCTACTTCAACACTTACTAGACGAACGCACTAACCTCCCAATTAACTACAAAAGACTCATCTATATGACCATCATACGACCTATTTGGACCTACGGAGTAGAGCTTTGGGGCTCCACTAAGCCATCGAATTCCTCTCGTATCCAATCCCTACAATCCAAAGTCCATCGTAAAATCTTCAACGCTCCTTATTTTGTTAAAAATTAAGTCATCCATAATGACCTTAATGTCCCATTTGTTGCTGATTTGGCCCGAACCCGCTATCTATCCTTTCATAACAAACTTCATTCCCACTCAAACCCTCTAGTTTCAAACCTAGCTTCCTCTTCGATTCCCGATAATCCTCCGAGGCGTCTGAAAAGAAGATGGTCCTTCTTCTTAGTTGAACTTATGATTTGAGTACTGCCAATGGGTAGTTTCTCTACTTGTCATTTTCACGTGTCATTATGTATCACATAGCTCATTTACTTGATGTATTATTGTAATACAGTTGTAAATATCAATAAATAAAAAAATTTATGAATTCTCAAAATGACTTTTATAAATTTATAAATTGTAGCTGTACAGTTTGCTTTTTTTATTATATCTATGTAGCTATGTTGTATATATCGAAATATAAATACATAAATAAGATTTCGTTGTTGATACGAAAAAAAATAATACTTTTCGGTTTTTAGACTGTATTGTCTCATTTTAGACACATGCTGAGTTGCCCTGACAAAGCTTACACAATTAAGACTGGCATGGATACACTCCTGCCTTAGACCCCCTCCCCAATGCTAAAGCCTTATTGATCAATATTCAACAATGTTTAAATGATGATGATTATCAATATTCAACAATGTTTAAATGATGATAAGGGCTTACATTGAATGACAAGTGGATGAGCAAGTCAAGCAGTTAGCTTTAGAGTGGGTCAAGAGCTTTGAGTTGCTGAACCCATTCTGTGGCTATTTTTTTTTTTTTTCAGATTCTCCTGAAGTTCACTCAATCTCGATGTTTTTACCCTTGATCGGAAGAAAAACCTGGAGATTGAGCGTGATCTCGGCCATATTAATCTGTACAATCGATGTCTTAGAAATCGTATTCTCTACCATGGACTGAACCAATGACCTTTCAGGGTTTGGTTTTTTTAAGCGTGTAATTTTCCTTTTAATAAATTTTAAAAACAAAACAAAGAAAATGGTTCATTTTACATAACCCAAAGATATTTTCCTAATAAACTATTTAAGAATGTTTTTTTCATTTTCGAACCCTGAGTGGTACACGAAATCACTGAAGCAGACTGACTACCCAATCTTTGTCCCTCTAAAGTTTCCTCTTGTTCTCAACTCAACTTCCGATTGCCTCCTTGTCTCTTCTTTGTTGTTGGGGTAAACTTTCTTACTTGACTTGAAGGGATTTGCGAAAGCGAGGAGTATACTTGTCGGATTTATATTGTTTCGCGAAAGTAGTGTCTTGTGCGTTTTAAATTTTCCTTAGCTCTTAACAGACTTGTCAGGCCTGATTTTCCAATAATAATAGTTTTAAATATTAATTAAGATGTACAAAATAAGTAACTTTTCTGTACAGCTTATCCTTATTAATTTCCATTATTACCAAACCCCTCTTTAACATTATCCATATTGCCTATACTAAAGTCAAAATTTAGCAACCTCATAAAAGAAATGGGATATTTTCCATGTATGAGGTGCCAGGAATATGAGCATGACAGAGGTTTCTCCGACACAAACCAAGTGCTGTGCGGCGAAGATAATCTAGGGAACTACAGAGGATGCACAAATCGAATTTCGGAGAAGGAGACTCCACGTCCGAAGGCAGGTAACTCCACGACGAGAGGTAACAGAACACCTTAGGCTACACCTACACCAATGTAGGTGTAGCCTAAGGTGTAGCCTAAGGTCAATCCAAATCCGGTGTGATACGATGAGACGTCGCTAGCAAACCAAATGACTGAAATATATAGAGAGTTATAACATTTGGTTCTTTAAATTTATAAAATTAAGATTATTTATTAACTATTTTTAATACATTTATATTTTACTATAATGTATAGTAAAATATGTATAATGTATACACCCCAGCATCGTATGTTATAGAATCACGTCGCACCGAATCGGATCCAATGTAGGTGTGACCTTAGACGGACCATGACAGACTTACTAACTTCAATCCCATCTCCCAACAACAGGCTACATTTACTAACACAACATCTCAGTACAAACCGCCACAACACAATACGACACACCTCAATACACACCAACTGAATTCACAACACAATGCAAAACTCATCAAAATACAACACTTCAAATTATGAGAATAGCTCTTGATCCCTCAATGGCGCATTAAGCACATTCTCATCACACACCACCCACAAACTCAGTTCTTAGACACCCGGTGCCTCCTCCACAAGCTAGTACTCCAGACATTTCATTATATTTTCCTACTTTCTTAGATGATTTTAAATCGATGATAAATCCACCTTATCACATTACTCTCCACGCTAGTTACTAAATTGATTCCTAATGTCAGTCTCTAACTCCACTTCAAATCAATCTCTAAAATTCCTTCTTTGGAACTCAAACGGAGCCCAACATTGAAGAAACTAACTTGATATATTTACATGTACTTGACACCCAAACTCACCGGTACAAACACCACTGACAGACACTATACCGTAGAATCCGACAAGGAGGCTGAAACGTCTCTTGGGCAGGGATCTACTACAGGGAGATGAATCACGTTAGGAGTGCCTTCAATGGGAGTTTTATACACCAAAGCTTCCATGAGAATGCCTTAGCAGAGGCTTACAAAAGAAGATCACAAATAAATTATGTGTCAAATGGCATTTGTATAATGTCATTCAATAAATATATCATTATTATTATTTAATAATAGTTCCATCATTTTCATAATTACAATCGAGATTGCTTTCCCTAATTGTCATTAACTAACTAGCATTTCTTTGACATATGATTTGTATATTTATAAATAATCGAAACTCAATATATTATGAATGTTTTCGATACTGCAAAAGTGATCGATATCCAAAAGGTATGGAAGACACTGGAAGCAGTGAACGAACAGAGAAGAGAGGAGGCAGATGGAGCGTCAATAACGTCAATGTTCCAGCCAATTTAACGCTTTCCCCGCTCATAGCCTCTACACTCAGCTGGCGGTCATCGTATCCTATCAACATTATGGTGCATTGGCTCTGTCGATATACAATAAAATATCGATACATCGAATTTTGTAAAATAGAAGTTCCATATATCAATATTTCGATATAACCTCAATATTTTTTATTTTAAATCTCTCTACTTTTAAAGACTTTGGAGATGACGTAAATATTTCAAAATTTACAAAGTGTTATATTCAAATTTAAGTATCTGAAACCTATTTTTTATCAAATAAACAGTGATGAGGACTTCCGACAAATGCGAAAACTCGAAACTTTGGGATAACTATTCTCTTTTTTTGAATTTCTAAATCAATTATAGTCTGAATTAATTATTCAAATTTCATAATTTATAAATCTAAATAATTAACATTAGTCTAATGTTCTCATATACTCCGAACAATAGTTATATAAATTTTCAAGTAGTTTATTTGTTAATTAAAACATACGATGGGCTCCACAAGCTCAATACAAAATATCAATAAGTCAATTCAAATTATAATTATTACTCAGTTATATTATTTACTAGTGACCCACCCACCTTTCCACGGTTAGAGATATTATCCCTACATATTTTTTCATCTAATGTATTGTATTATGTAGATATTATAAACATAAAAACAAAACAAAATATTCCTTTATATAGGAATTTATTTTATTAAGTTTTTGCGATTACCCATAAGATACTCATTTAAATTTTATGGTATAAAATATTCTAAAAATGCGCAAGAAATGCTTATGGTAACTAAAGTTTATAAGTATTAATATTGTACTCGTATAAATAGCTTTCCAAACACCCCGTTGTACGTTATCAATTTTTCAGAAGATAGAATAGGTATAGTAAGCTATTCTTAAAAAATAGATATATGCTATCTCTGACTTTTTTGTAGATCTATAAAAGAGGAATATCCCGCCATGCATTGTTTCATTATATGTCAAAGGGATTAGGCAGCGTCTTCCATGAAACCTCCTTGGAGGTTAACATTTTTCCTACACTTCCATCAATTATTGTTATTCCAACCAATTTACATAAAACCTTGACAAATTATATACCTAAACCTTCCTGGTGCATCACTCTATCTATTGGTGAAAACCGCATGAAAATCCGTGCAGTAAGTTATTGAGTTCACCGCGAACAGACGCGGCCGAGGACATTGTTTTATAATATGTTTAGATTGATAAGAGATAATAGGCAGCGTCTACCTCGAAACCTCTCAGGTGGTTATACTTTTTCTAACATTTCCGACAATTATCGTTATATTCATTTACATTTACATTTACAAAAAACCTCGACAAATTACATACCTAAACCTTCCTAGTGAACCACTCTATCTATTGGTGAAAAGCGCATGAAAATCAGTGGCGCAGTTATTGAGTTTACCGCGAACAAACGCGGCTGAGGACTTTGTTTTATAATATGTTTAGATAGATAAGAGATATTAGGCAGCGTCTACCTCGAAACCTCTCAGGTGGTTATACTTTTTCTAACATTTCCGACAATTATACTTATATTCCAACACATTTACAAAAAACCTCGACAAATTACAGACTTAAACCTTCCTGGTGAACCACTCTATCTATTGGTGAAAACCTCATGAAAATCCGTGGCGCAGTTATTGAGTTTACCGCGAACAAACGCGGCCGAGGACTTTGTTTTATAAAAAAGTTATTTTCTAAATCTCTGCATTTTATAATACAAGTAACTTGAAGAAGGTATCTCGGATTTCATCGAGTTGAAATTCTATACTAATGTCTTCATGGTCCCAGCCTCCATCCATCTTGCTTACAATGTCAGCTATTTTCATAGACCTTGTCTTGTAATGTCTATTATATTATTTAATAAGTTAATGAAATATAGTAAAAATGATTTATTTAATATTAATTAAAAATCAAATTAATATTGTATAAATAAGAAAGGATCAATAAATATGATCGAATAATCAAAAAGAGACATAAAATATTTAAAAAATGCAATAAGAAAAATGCCAAAAAGTAATCCCTTAAGTCTCAAAAATCGGGGGAAAACGTAGCCTATTAAGGTGTTATCAGGACATACACTATCATAATAATAATAATTAAATCAAAGAAGAGAAAGTACAACACATCTCACATCAACAGTCGAAACAGACATCATAACCTTGTCCCAAGCCGTTCAACTGAGGCGAAGAAAGGTAATACACCTTGAAGGTTAAATTAAATTCTTAATAAGGAGGTAAGAATTTGTAATTATTTTTTTATTTATAAGTACAAAATAATAAATCGGCAATCAATACGATGAAGTAGAATAAATAAAATAAAACCTCGTCAAGATTTTGTCGGGAAGTCGATTAATAAAAATCATCTGATAGCTCTTACTTAATTTCAAGGATTGTGATAAGAGCGGGTGGGAAGGCAATGTTTTCAGCCCAGGGATTTAGCAGAATAAATAAATAAATTTCAACGGTACTTTTCACAATCAGTTCCATTTATATGCAATTATTTATAATTATATCAGTGGAGGTACTAACTAATGAATGCGACTGAGTCATTATATTTATTCAATACTAAGCAACTCTCGAACAAGACAGCAAGACTCATAATATTTAATAAACAATTAAAAATAATGACAATAGAAAAAAAAGGAATAATTACCTTCTGTATTAAATACAATAACATATGTAAAAAATGTTCACAGAAGTTTTGACCCAAAATGTAAAGTATTAAATCAATTCTGGGATATCATGGGAAATTTTAAATAACAACAAGGCATATACTAAATACAATTCTATAAATCGTATTTTAATAAAACTAAAATACAAATTACTACTACAAAATACTAGGCTGAAACGACAAGAAACCGCTCGACGTTTCAGGCTACTTCAGCATTTACTAGACAAACGCTCTAAGCTCCCAATTAACTACAAGAGACTCATTTACATGACAATCATTAGACCCATCTAGACTTACGGAATAGACCTTTGGGGCTCCACTAAGCCCGCTATCTATCCTTTCATAACAAGCTTCATTCCCACTCAAACCCTCTAGTTTCAAACCTAGCTTCCTCTTCGATTCCCGATAATCCTCCGAGGCGTCTGAAAAGAAGATGGCCTCGTGACCTTCTAAACTGAACTTTTTATTTGAGTACTACCACTGGGTAGTTTCTCTACTTCTCTTCTCATGTCAATGTATTCACTCATTATATTTACTATTTGTATTTTGTATACAGTTTTAAATTTCAATAAATAAATTTTTAAAAAAACAAAACTTATCATAGTGAGGACCAAGGACAAATCTTAGATAGCAGTTCATTATCCGCTTTGAACGGCCCTCAAGCATTTTCGAAAGGCCCCCATATACTGAACTACAGTAGTCAAAGGGGGGAAGATGAGGGATGATACGAGAAGCTTGCGGGTAGATTGTGTAAAGAGATGGCCGAGAACGATGGAATAACTTCAGGGAACTAATTGATCGTCGGGATATTTGGGTGATGTGGGGTTTCCAGGAAAGGTTTTGGTCAAAAGTAATGCCCAAGGTTATTTCCCTCTAATTTCCTCACATTATAGAAGCTGGATGAGCCCATATAATTGATTCACGGCTGTTAACAGGATAAATAATTGATTTGCCAGAGCCGGTATTTAGCTCGGCACTTAGAGTACATTAGCTCTGTACCATAAGTATTGAGCTGCGCAGCTCCTCCTGCCATTATAATGTTTGATTATTTTTATATTATACTACATGATTATTATCATTATACTCTATTATTTTGATGCTGCTGCATGGTTGTTATTATGACATTTTATGTTCATTATCACTATACTATGTGGTTATCATCAGTGAATGAAAATAGTCCGGGTGGTCAATAAATTTCTCTAAAGTAGGGAGAAATGCTTATTCAAGAGCCGAAACGTTTCGACCCACTTTGTAGGTCGTCTTCAGGGCTAAATATGTAAAATACAGACAAATGAAAATTACTAAATTATTAAAAGTTAGTGAATTATGGTAAATATTAAAGTTGAAATGTATAAGCATCAAGAGTATTAATAACAAAGTGACAGTAGGTTTTACAAAAAGTAATAGAGAATAAAATAAATAATACGAAGTAATAAAAAAAAATAAAAAAATATTAAATATAAGTATCAGGGTATCTGAGGGGTGTAAAATAAAGATGGGGGGAGAACCTGATATATATATATATATATATATATATATATATATATATATATATATATATATATATATATATATGATGTTTAGGTTCTTGAGTTTCAGTCAGTTTCTTTCCACTTCTTAAGGCGAAGTTTCGAGACTAGGTTAGTCTCATATTCATGCCCTAGCAGTGAAAAAATGAGCTTTTAGTAAAAACATTAAATAGCAGACTTAAATAAATATAGATGACACGTGTATACAAAAAAAAAACTCATTTTTTCACTGTCAGGGCATGAACATGAGACTAACCTGGTCTCGAAACGTCGCCTAAAGAAGTTGAAAGAAACTGACTGAAACTCAAGAACCTAAACATCATATTTCCATAACAGTCAAGATAAGTAGAGACCGATATATTATATATATACAGAACAAGGATGATCAATGTATTCATGATAGAGAGAAAATCGTTCACTAGAAGATCTAATGTAGGATGGAAATGGTTGGGAGTGCAGTCAATGTAAACAGCTAATAAGTGAGACTTAATAGTGCCCACGTTTCTTGTTGTAATCTATGAGTTCATTATTATCAAATATCAAACATCATAATTTTTATATTTTTCTCCATTCCCTTACTAAACATTTTATATCTTTATTTATACAAGTTTTTTCCATCATATGTGTTCTGTCATCCTTCATATGTTTCATCATACAGTTCACATTTCCGATCTTCATATTTTATAATTTATTTCCTTTCTCAAACTTTTTTATCTCATATTTTATATCTTTTTATCAAATTATTTCTTTTCTAGTATTATATATACTTATATACTTATAAAACTGTTATAAAACATGATGAGCCTATATAAAAGGAAATTACCAAACAAGCTTACGAGCAATTTTTCAATTAAAAAGTTCTCAAGATTCTTCTCCTTCCCCTCTTCGGGTCATTATCGACGCCGAGGGGGTCACCCTTCCCCCCCCCACAGAACTGCCCAGAAGTTTCGTTTCGGGGGGGGGGGGGGGGGAGGGGTTCGTCCTATATTATATCCGATCCTCCGAAGGGGGCCTAGCCGACTCATGTGCCTCCGGGTAAGTTTTAATAAAAGTCCGTAGGAAAGTTTTCAATACTGTCCAAGTCACCCCTTCAATAAAATTCTTATAAAGGAGCAGAATCAAAATAGATTATGAAGAATAATAAATTTCTTGAATAATTATTATTAGTACGTAAAAAATCATGGAAAAGAAAATGGAAAAATCAAAAATTCTTAAATAATGAAAAAATAAGACTGTACCGCTACAACTCATGAAGTGTCATGAGTAAGGTAAAGGGTAGAGACTGTACTGTTTCTAGAACAACGATTGTGCAGGAAGGCGATTTGATTGAGATCACGCTCCAGCGCCAAATTTTTCCCCGAAGGGTACCCACTTTGTAGAACACGTAGAAAGAATTCTAACGCTTTCTTCGAGCGGAATTAAATGAATACCGATCATTCATGCTAAATAGTTCATCAAAATGATTTCAAGATATCTACTAATTCATCAATGGATTAGAGGTAACCTGGATTCATGTGGAAGGTTATCACCCTCAAATGGTTACAGTTATAGAAATTAAACATTTTTTTGTTTCGTGACAGACATTTGTAATAATAATTTATTTATTCATTAGTCGTTATTTTTAAAACATACAATAATAACATGGATGTTGTAATGAGGTAATCGGTAACTTCATCGGTGAATAAAGAGGCCGTCCAATTCTTTCCATTGAGGAGTTGAGAGACTTACAGGTCTTTCTACAATTCGAGTTACTCTATTCGAGTAGCAGCAGTTAGACTTATAAGAACATAATTACGAATTTACGTTAAATATGTAGTGGGGCATTATTGTGTAAAAGAACCGATTTTGCGAAAATGTAACAAATATTGTATTCCCTTAACCCTTCAAATTGTATATTTTTTAAATTAAAGTAAATATGCATTTTAATTTAAAAATTAAACTTTCTTAAATCTAACTTAAATCCAATATAACTATTTGGGCTAAATTTCGAATGAATTATAAAAATAGCCAATTATAAAAAACCATATTCCAGGATCCATGATCCATTTTTTCACATGATTAGTATCAAGCTGAATCTTCGTGAATAGCTTCGTTTCGATGAGATGCCCAACAATTTCCTGTGCAAATATTCTCGATTGTGGTAGCTAACAGAGGTAGCAAGAATTAAATATGTCGATTTGATGATTCTCAAAAATTTATTATTAACTGGGTTTTTTTTTGTTAAATCTCAAGATAATTATCTAAATCATTTGAAAAAATATTTGTCCTACAAAATGTATGGTTTGATCAAAGAGTCCCCTCCTTCCAATATGTATCGATAACGAAGTCAAAAAAGAAGAAGTAAAAAAAATCAGCTGGTTAGTAATCATTTATGATGACCTCGTTATCGGTACACGTTGGAAGAAGGGGGTGAACTCTTTGATCAAACCATACATTTTGTAGGACAAATATTTTTTCAAATAATTTAGATAATTATCTTGAGATTTAACAACAAAAAACCCAATTAGTAATAAATTTTTGAGAATCATCAAATCGACATATTTTATCCTTGCTACCTCTGTTAGCTACCACAGTCGAGAATTTTCGCACAGGAAATTGTTGGGCGTCTCATCGAAACGAAGCTATTCAGGAAGATTCAGCTTGATACTAATCAAGTGCAAAAATGGACCATGGATTGAACTCAATTAAATATTAATTAACAAAAAATCATAAGAATATTTGTTGAATGGCTATTGTTAAGTCTTCTTACAGGAATAAAAATTTAACACTATAAGCATTCAAATTATAAGGGAACGTTTTGGCCCGAATTATTGTTTTAAAGAATTGTAAGTAATAATATTTTAATTTTGTTTTTTCGTTTGGCATTATAGATCATGGAGAAGGGCGCTCGTTCTTGTCGTTTTGCAGACATATTATTTGCGGGAGCACAAACAGCTTTGAGGGAATCACCCAACCTCACGTGCAGTGGTAGGCTGTCCATATCTCCATAACCAGTCCATTTGGGGCCGTTTGCATATGCTCTTCCCGCCGAAGTAACCACGGGTTCAAGTAAACTGACCAATCGGTCTAGATCCTTGAATGATGACTGTTCGGGATCAGCAGGCGCACGAGAACATCTTTACCCAAAGCAGACCGTAAGTGGACAAAACTTCGGGGCGGCTATTGGCATCCTGGAAAACCATAACACGGTCATCACTCTTACGCTCCTAAGTAATATACAATCACTTATTATCTAAAAATAATTATATACAAAAAATTTAAAGTTCTTGAACTCAATACTGCCATCACGCCTTTTTTTTAGGATTGGCGCCCGTTTAGAAGATTCTTAACTTCGTACATTAGTCAATTCTATAATAATTTATGTGATTTTTATTACACAGAAGTGACGAATCTTTAGTTTGATCCACCTACTAGGTCTCAAATAAAAGTGGCAAAGACTGGGATTCTTCAAAATTCCAACAGTTAAGAAAGTACAGTTATGGAAACGAGACAGGTCGTGCTTTGTACATTTTAATGGGGCATCAAGATTCACAGACGTTCCTACACGAACTTAATGAGTTTAGCATATTAAACCTCTAAAGCAAACCCTCTTCGAGATAAAGCACGGTATACTGACACATGGGCCTGCGGCATCTGCATACGTGGCAAAATGAAATCTAATTTAAGATGAAATGCTTGAGAAATTGAAAAAAAAATTAAACAAACAAAGTTTTAAGATACTGATCTTTTAGAAACCAAATTACAACCAAAATGGCATTTTATTCTCAAATGAACCCCAAACACCACTCCTTTAACGATGGACATAAACCATCTCTTTATTGTCCACAGATTTTCAATTTTCTATTATATCTCATAATCAATAAATGTTCTATATAATGTCTTATTTATAAAATGTAGTAGTGCAGTAGATTTTGTCCTTCAGAGAAATCAATATGACAACTTCTGATACAAAATGAAATAGTTACAATAATTTGTACTTGTGTATTAGCCGGTCTTCAGGGACTGTAATCCGTCATTGTTTAAAACCTGAACACTGGTAATTCTCAGTACAGATAACACCTACCTTCTTATGCATGTTAATGGAAATTGTAATAGACAAAATGTAATAATAAAATGCTAATTCTAGACCCCTCTAGTAACGTTACTCCTTTTATGTAAATGTTTTCCTTACACCTTTAACAAAAACATCTCCGTATCTATTCTTGTCAAAATCCATTTGATGATTTTTTCATATAATTGCGTCTTTGGAATTATTCCGAAGTTCTGGAAGTACTTCATATCTTCTTCTTTAAATGACGGCTATTCCCTAAGTGTTATTCTGTACATTTAAAATAGTCAATAACAAAAGGCATAAGACAAGAAAACAAATTTTAATTTAATAAACAATACAGAAACGTAAATAGACAACATGAAATATTAACAAGACCAAGACACTACTGAAAACAATTTAAAAAAGCACACAGAAATTACACATAAAGGACGGGTGATAAGAAGAGGTTACACGAAATAAGGAGATAGGTTTCATGAAGACCGGCTAATACATAAGTACCCAATAATTTATATGAGGACTTCCTGTTCGGTTGCGATGCGAAACACAATTAAAAATAATTAATAATCCTTACAATTCTGTTAATTTTTTTAGCATTAGAAAAAGGAAAAATAAATATTATATTAAATATTTTATTTGTTTTCGCAACATGTCCCGATTTCTAGTTAACACTATTAAGGTATTTCATTAAAACAAGCCGATTTAAGTTTACTCGTCTATTCTATTTAAAACTCAATACTTTGACCTTGATATGTTTAATAAATTTAATTAACCTTAGTTGTTTTACATTAAATTAATTAATTATAACAATTTTGTTTGCAAAAACAATTTAAATTTTTTGTTATACAGTTTGTCAACCTGAGCCAGAATTGTTGTACCGATGCAGAAGGCATGTGCTAGAAAGAATTCATTCAGTTGGTTGGGGAGTCCGATAGTGGTCAGGTTACATTACGTTTCAGTTCGCCGATGATGTCAATTGTTATTTCGGCTTTTAACGCTGTAACTTCGACAATTGGGTGGAAATGTACAACATTATAGAATCCTTTAGATGACCATCGTATTATCCGTATATAGACATACTTAAAAGAATATCCAGTTGTTTTGGTTTTATTTAGGTTTATTTTTTTCTAACAAGTTTGACTTTGGTGGATTATGTTTACAACCCTCATTCCTAATTGTTCCTCGATTGATATGTCGGTAAAAAAGAAACTTTATACTGTTTTAATCTTGACATTCGTGTGTATATTTTATTACTGTTCGTTCGGCAACAGAGGTAAGTGTGCCAATGTATTTTTGATGTTAGTTGTTTGAATCAGTGCAGTGCCCTTTGATGATTTTTACTATTTTAACAGACGAACACTTCGTTTCTATGAAGCAATCTATGGATGAATATGAATTACTTGTAAGTTTTTATTTTTTACTTATTTGATTGCTAGATTCCAAACTTACAGTTATTTCAATGATTTACTGTGTTTATACTAGTCTTAATAAAAGACTAATTTTATTAATTTTTAAAGCTAATGCTTATTGAATTAGTTTACTGAATAATTGAACAATTGTGTGGAATAAATTACATCCAAGTTTTACCCCAAAGTCCTGTAAATCATCAAATATAATTCTAAGCTAAGCTTGCCTCCTTCGATTCCTTTTAAATGCTTCACTATTGAGTATTATACATGTTTATGTGATTTGTCTTGTTTATTTGTGTGAGAAGAAAAGAAGAAAAAATGTTTATTAATGATATAAACCAAACAGCTATTTCCTAAAATATTGAAATAGTAATTGAACATTCAGATAAAGTCATGGAGGTCACTAAGAGGCCCAAATCTTGTTAGGAATGATCTATTAATCTCTTCCCATGTTTAAATTTGTGGACTTTTTTTTCTTCACTTAATACTAATAATGGTACTAATTATTTAAAACCATTAGGACTTGTGCTATACTTAAAATATATAAAACTATTTATGCTTACATTTTGTAATTTTTGCCCCAGTGAATAAGTGGTCAAGTCTAATTTGCTCCTAAATGAGTTTCTTATACTTAAGTAAACAGAATCAAGTTATTTTTCGAATAAATAAAGTAAGGCATTGGCTTGAAAATGAGTTATTTCTTATATTACGACACAATTTTAAGCCAAAAATGATACGATTCCTGTTATCTTGAAAGCAGTTAACTCTCTCTGTACAAAATCCGACTTAACAACTTATTCACCACGGATGTATGTATTTGTTATGATTATTCAAACTTTTACATTTAGATTATTTGATGACACGAAGTATATTCAAATTAATAATTTTTTTGGATCCCTGATTGTTTATAACAAAAGCAATGGTTATTAAATTTCCTGCCAAAAATCATTATAAAATGATTTTTCAATTTTGTAGATTTTCAATTGTCCTTTCAAATATCTTTTTTTAAATATATTTATAAATTGTCCTCATAGCTTAGATTGTTTGTCGAGGTCAGCTGTAATTTTCATTTAAATTTTTAATGTTTATTTTATTTTTTCAAATTAATTTATTTCATTAAATGACTAAATCAACTAACATGAAATCAGAAATTTCTTGTTTGAAGTTAGTTAACTACCTCTTATCATACTAATGCTGCTATCTTTTGGTAGTAGTTGGCATTAATCTGTAAATTACTGACCTTACTTGTATTCTGACATGTTACACAACAATTTCCATTAAAATTCCTGAATAGAATACAAATACCTGAAGTATTGTCATCATCTCAGAAATGTTATATAAAAAAAAGTCTAATAAAGTTAATTCCTTGATACTCATCTAATAGTTATTTATTTATTTGCTTGATTTAAAGGAAAACATAAATGTATATTTATGAAACTGCATAAATTCAGTGTCAACATTTAATAAGTATAAAATTTTTATTTGCATTCATTCTTGCTCGAAAGATATTTGCTGATGAATATCAAGCAATTTTCAAATTAATGCTTTGTAAGAGTAGTTAGTAACTATTTTTACTTTTCTTATTTATAAACATCTTTCCATTTGTTCCATTTTAAAAGCCCAAAACCTAGTTGCTACATTAATTAATAGATAAACATCAAATACTCTTATGTTTTCTTTTCTTGCACTATATGTAATAGCAATAAATTATTTTTCTATAACAAGTGGGTAATTCTTTTAGGAACCTAAGATTAGTTTCTTCTTCAATTCTTTTTTTTTTCTTATTGTTATAAAATTCTGGTTTAAATTTAGTATCCAAATACAAGTTTAGCCAAAATTACTTGATTTTCATATAAAAATAATAAAATACTATTAAAAGTAATTTAAATTTAATGACCACATTTTTGATTGTTTTAGTAATAAAATTGTTTTTCTTCAATAAAAAAAATATAGTAAATTTGAATATTTATGTAATATAAATTAATTCTACAAATATTTAATTTTTCATTGTGGTTCCTTGTATATTTTGCTGCAATGATTTAAAATTGTGTACATCAGCCCTAGACTTTTATTTTAAATTTTGTTCTGACCTTCTCAATTGATATTTTAAAACAAAACCTAGAAATACTTTGTATTTTTTTAAATTATAGAAACATGAATATTTAATTTAGTTTCAATTAGTTCTTATTGACTACGATAATGTATTCCTATTCATACAATTGAGCCAATTGAAATAGTGTCGTTCCAGCTGGGATGATTTTTTTATGCTTAACACAGTAATGTTTAATGCTTTATACATAAATGCAAAGTAAATATTTGTATAAAAACATTCTCGAAACAGTCTGTTTTTTATTTAAAGAATAATAATTTCATTGCTTATAGAATTGCAAGTTTTAGAATATCTCAGTGGATCTGTCCACTAAGTTTAAAACTTATTGTTATATTTACTGCCTTGGGGGCTAGACTCTTAGGACTTAATGATTAAAAATAATAGTATACTAATTATATCCATGATGCTAATAAATACTTTTGTTTCTTAAAGGCAAAATATTAGTTTTCATAATTAAGAAAATAATTTGGAAAAATTGTTTTATACTCCTGAAATCATTGTTTATCATTTTGTTTTATTTATTTTTTTATAACAAAAATAAAGCAAACAAATTTCCCAATCAAATAGGGTGTCAATTTAGTTTAGGAAATAATTTTTCTTAAATATTAAATTATTTATTTTTATATTTATTTCCGACCTTCCCAAATTTAAGCAATGCAAGCATTTGTAGCCATGCTTTTAATCTTGGTATTTCATTTAACCAATTTAAAGCTCTATTGGCCTTAGTATGAAAATGCATCCCTCATTTGACTTTTTACTTTCAATAATCTTCTGTTCTCACTGTGATTTTTCTTTTCCATTTTTGTTATTAATTTTCATGCTACAAATATTTACTTGAAAACAATAGCCCACCAACCAGCACTATTTAGCTAACATAATCTGTTCTGAGTAACTTTATTGTTACACAATTCTGTCATCCAGATAGCAACCCTTGTCTTAATAAAGGAAAGGGGATCTGAAATTTATCCTCCCTTACTCACTTTCCATGATTGATTAAGCGTCGCATTTTAAAGGATTGGAGCAAGAAGACATCTCTGCTCCTCCAACATTTCCTAGTCAAGGCTCATTTGTTTATTTTATTTTGTGATTTTCAAGGGCAAAGAATGAGTAAACACCGGTGATATGTCATCAATTGGATAAAAATACGAGGTCTCTGTTTTTTTTTACATGCCAGAATTCACGTAATAAACCATTAGAACTGCAATTAATAATACTTTAGTGAGAAAGAAAACAATTTTACATTTGGTTCCTTAAAACAATGATGGTTATGATTTCAAAAACAATGGTTTCAGAAAGTTAAAAACTCTTTAATATAAAATAATCATTTTTATCTTTTCCTTTAAAAATAATCTTGAGAGTATGTCAACATTAAAAACAAAAAAGTTGATATACTTCTTCCACATTAGTGATATAATTTTTATTATCACTACCTGATATTAAAATTATATCCACTTACATTAGACAGGATAAATAAATAGACCCTGGACAGGGTAGCCATATTTTTGAAAATTAAGATAGCTATATTTTTTTTATTACATTTATTATTTTACATATTGAAATAATTGTTATTAAATCATAAATGTATTATCTAATAAATAAATTTATATTTTTGTCATATCAGATAAGTAATCATTTTTTTAATTCTATTATTATAGTTGCGTGAGACGCGAGAGCAGATACTCGATAGGATGAAAATGTGTCAAAGAGATTGTCAACATTGGGACCCGGATGTTCCAGTCATCTATGTTATTACACCTACGTACACACGTCCCGTACAGAAAGCTGAACTCACAAGGTATGGATTTTTAAAAGGCTAGTTTATTAGTTCAATTAAAACTTTTATATTTTATTATGTCGTTTTCTCTTGACTGTATTAAACCAGTATTTTGAAAAACAATGTTAATTTTCTTTCCAAGTTTTACGTTTAAAAAATAATTTAATAATTTGATTTTTTCAAGTTTTTCATATTATGTTTCAATCATTTATTTAACCCACTTTGCCCAAAACTAGAGAGAAAGTTAATTTCTATTATAGGTATAATGAAAAAGAAAAAGTAGGGAATTAACAAATAGAAGTGTACTCATTTTAAAACATTTTCACTATATTGTGCCTGTGCCGTAGGTGTTCATTTCGAACGAGGATCGATTATCAAGTCGATTATAAATTGATTCATCATTTTTATTTTATCCCACCTAATATATTTATTAACTTATTGCAAGTCGGAAACTTTTTCTGATATACTAGACATACTTTTTACATTCCTCAAGTACCACTCAATTTCTACCAACAGATTTGTAGTATATTTATATACAATTTTTTTTAAATTATTTTATTATATTTATTTAAACACCCTTCCTTGGCTTACAGCAACACAGGTTTTGACAATAATTGTATTGTCTATTTTTACTTTTCACTCCAATTTCCTATGCCTCCTACTGGCCATTTCCTTGGGTCCTCCTGCCAAGATCGAAGAGTGTTATTCCCAATCCTGCTTTCCACTCGTACACAAACTCTTTGTACGGGTAATTGACTCGAGTCATTAACTGAGGGAATTCATTCTCGTTGAGGACGTAAAGTTCTAATTTTTTCATTAGAAAAAATATATAAAAATAGAAAAAATCAGAAAAATCAAAAACTCAATCAGAATAGAGAAAAATCAGAAACTCAAAGTTAAGTTTATATGAATAAATATACGACCTGTGCTTTTTAAAAATAAATACTTTGTATTCAGTGAATATTTCAGTATGTTTAATTTATGTTATATATTTAAGCATATCAAGAATAAAATATATGTTCACAACTAACTATAACTTTTTACTCCTTAAAAAGATAAACAACATAAAAGCAAGAGGATTAAAGGGTGGGGAGAGAATGTAATTTGGATTAAACTTTACTGTAATAAAGGTTATACATCATAATAATAAAGCTAGTTAAATATAAATTTATTACTTATGGGAAACTTATTTTTAAACAAATAACTGTTTGACACTTTAGAACCTAATGCAAACACCTATAAGAGAGAAAATAATATGATGCCCATTCAGCAGAAAGGAATTGAATTTATGACGCTCACGCTATTAAGTCTCCTAAAGTGAGCTCATTATTTTACTTGTTTTCTATTGTAAAATTTAGGATGTTACCTGCGAGATAAAGGCTACTCATTATATTTTACTTATTGCAACTATTGAGGTCATCAAAGCACTATTTTAAATAAATTTAAATCCTATAATATAGCTTCTTATAATCATTTCATTTGAATTTCCAGGCTTTCGCAGACATTGATGCTTGTCAACAACCTACATTGGATAGTTATCGAAGACGCGCCAAAGAAAACAATGCTTGTCGAGAACCTCCTTGCTCGAACAACCCTGAACTATACGCATTTGATTGCCCAGACGCCACAGAAATATCGGCGGAAGGGTGCTGTGAGTATCGTTTACTCTCTTCAGTCTTGATACTTTATATTTAGATTCTCGATACTTTTAAAAGGAAATTTATATATATCGAGTTTCACAACATGTCTTGAGCTCATTTACTTTTGACATAGCTGCTACAAATTGTAAAATTCGGACCTAAAGTTGTACTCATGTTGCTAGGTTCCGATCGGAAATAGTCAAGAGGAGTCACTCAAAGAAACGAGGCGCTAAAATGGCTGAGGAAAAACAGATCTGAAAAAGACAAAGGTGTCGTCTATTTCGCCGACGATGACAATTCCTATTCTATACAAATATTTGAAGAGGTGAGTTAGTAATTTAAATATTTCCTGTTTATTTATAGTAATCTTTTATTATAATATTATTTTTATTCTGTTGTAACAGATGAGATCAACGAAGGAAGTCAGTGTCTGGCCTGTCGGTTTGGTCGGTGGCCTTATGGTCGAAAAGCCTCTTCTAAACTTGACAACGGGTAAGGTCGTTGGTTGGAACTCTGTATGGCGGCCCGATAGACCTTTTCCTATAGACATGGCTGGCTTCGCCATTAATTTAGGGCATATCATAAGGCGGTCAACGGTAAGTTTATTCTAATATCTTTGTACCGTTTAAATCTGTTTCAGGAATAAATATGTAGTGTAGTTACACTATAGTCTGAGAATTTAGTAAACAACCTGTGCACAGGGAAGCCACGGCTTTCCCTCACTATTTCTTCATTCGGCCTTTGTGACTAATTTGTTATTTAATAGCTTTGGATTATCTTGGAATTATAATTGTTGTATTGTGTTTGACGCAGCTACCCTTAGACTTCATTTTGGAATGTTATTGTGTATTAGACTCGGTTTTCTTTTAGACTCTCCACCACACCTCCCAAGCCCTGCCCTAATTCTAGCACACATCATTACATCATTAAATTGTAAAACTTTAATTAGATAGAGAAAGTATTATTTTTAGAAGTTATATTCAATATTCTAAATCAAGAATTGGTTCAAAACCAAATGAGTTCCATGAAATACTTATTTCATTTTCATTTTCAATTATAAAAATGTTCAAATTATTTCAGTTATTAATAGTAATATATAATAATCAATTTAAAAATGTTTCAACACTTTTGCCTGCCTCGTTATTGAGAATTTATACAGAATCATCTCAGTTTCTCTTCAGAACACAATATTTTCATTTCTTATTGGATAATGGTAAATTGTAATTGTAGAAACAATAAAGTACAATCTATTTTTTCAGGCATATTTTTCTTTTAACGTTAGTGGAGGCTTCTTGGAAAGTCATATTCTAGAACAACTTACAACACGGGATAATCTAGAACCGAAAGCCGACAACTGCACTCAGGTAATTATTATTTATCAAGAGCAGTTAGCATTGATATGTAATATAATTAATGCCTTTTGTATTTACTATACTCCATCGTTTAAGCTAAAAATCCCTGGTTAAAGAAAAAATATGGCTATCATAATACATCAAATGTCATATTAATTACCAGCTATCATTAATAGGTAATACAGTGGAATCCCGATGTTTCGTATCCCGATTATTCGTATTTCCAGCTAATTCGTACAAATTTGCCGGTCCCCAGAGAAAATCTCGATAAATGGTATAAAATCAATGCATTTCAGACCCCTCGGTAATTCGTATTATTTTTATGCTCAAGGTCACTTACGTCATGTAATTCGTATTTCCAGCTTTAAAATCTCGTTACTTAGTACTGTTTTCGAAAGGGGAGGAGAGAACAGTGAAGCAGATATGCCAAGGAGCAGAATGAGAATAAATACTTTCTAGGAAATCACTCAATTTGTATTGTTTTTATACACAAGTATGTTTGTATTGTTTAGAGGCACAGTAGATCCTATTGTTTTTTACGGCAGAGCGAGTGAGGGAGACAAGTTTTCTAAGAAATCTTATAAGTAATTCGTTCTGTTTTCACTCAAAGGAAATTAGGGGAGTAGAGAGGGGAAGTTCTAGGAATTTTATTAAGCTTTTCTTACAATCACACTTTTATTTACAATTCAGTCTCGTTTTTGTTACCGTTATGACACGTAATCATACCTCCAAAATACGTTAGCCTCTCTATTGAAGAGAAACAACAAATCATAAACGTCGTGACCAGTGGCTGTAAGCTAATTGAGGTATCCAAGCATTGCATCGTCCCTGGTTCCACGATCACATCAATCCTGAAGAACAAGGACAAAATCACTTCCCAGACTTGTAGATAACTTAAAAAATTGGTTCGTAAGATAACTTAAAAAATTGGTTCGTACAAGCAAGGAGTTCAAATGTACCAGTTTGAGGTAATATTTGAAGGGAAAAAGTCCGAGTTTTCACAGAAAAATGGGAATTGAAGACTTTCGTGCAAGCGATGGATGGTTCGATAGATTAAAAAAATTGCATTAATACGTTTTTTTATTTTGTACTCCCGATAATTGGTATTCCCGATAATTCGTACCAAATCATCAGTCCCTTGACCATACGAATTATCGGGATTCTACTGTAGTTTAAAACTAGGAGTAGTTTTAACTTTACTACTTTACTAGGAGTAGTAGGTCTTATTGTCTCTTTGTTCAAACCAAACTTCATATACAAACTAATATAACATATGGTTAAAAAACAGAACTATTATTTAGAATTGAAGTAATCCTGGACCAAAATGATATTGATAATTTTTAAGGGTATTATGAAATAAAAAAGCACTATAAATACTTTGAACATTAAATTAAATTGATTACAATTACAACACTTGAACATAAACATGAAGTAAATGTTATAAGTATCTAAAGTTAGTCTAACAACAGCGGGAACCTTCTGGCCAGGGGTGGTTGCCATGGATACATCCCGTGTTGTTATCCGACTGTATATTTTAGGAATATGATAGAGTGGAAAATAGTTGACTGGATAATTCTAATGATGTATTGAATTGTTCAGAGGGTCCAGTCAATGATACCACAAAAATAAGAACTTATTTTTTAATAGTGCCAACGTTCATAGGCCATCTTCAGGGCTAATAAAGGGTGCCTCGGCTGTAGTGACTGCCCAACTAGCATTTGTCAACTCAACAATAATATACAAATATATTTGATGTGGACATATGTTAGTTTGACAGTCACTACAGCCGAAGCAGCCTCTGTTTGCCCTGATGATAGCCTACACCATAAGCCGTTGGCACTATTAAAAAATGATCACTTCTCATGTTAGTGTTATCATTGACTGCACCCCCTGACCAATTCAATCCATCATTTGATATTGATAATGGTGGCCAAAACCCATTGAAATATTATAACTTTTTTCGCTTAGGATTACGTTATAAACTAAAGATCAATGAATTGTGTATCTAATGAGTATCACAGTATAATGGAGGAATATATATGAGGAGGCTATCTCCCAATTTCCCTCACTGTTGTGTGACTTTTATTTTTGACCATCAAACTATTATGTTCAGATACTCATTAGACACAATACTTAATCTTTACTAAGTACGAAAACCATAACATTTTCGATATAATGACCCATTTAAGAATTATTGGAGAACAACCAAAAAAAGAAAGTTCTAAAAGATTGAGGTTTTATGGCCTCATTTTTTTTAGTGGGTAGCAGCTTTATATGTGACAATTACATAATGATATCTGTTTTGGTTCTTGCCTTTTTGTTAGTTGTTAGATATATATATTTTTATATTTTTTTTCCCGCTTATGAAATATCTAACATGTATTATTTCAAATATAGGTACTCGTCTGGCACACGAGAACAGAAGCACCAAAGCTTACGGAAGAAAACAAAATAAAGTTACGTGGCCTTCGGTCGGATACAGGTATGGAGGTGTGAAGTGGCATGTGATATTTTTAAATAAATTGCTTTTATTTATATCTAAATTATTTAAAAAAGACTCCTATGTTTGCATTAAATTTATCAATAGTAACGTTTAAACTTATTGTAAATATGTAAATGTAATTAATGTCTTGTATATATTTATGTACATGGAAACTTGAGTGTTGAAAAGTGTTTGTCCGTTTAGAATACTCTTTAAATTGTAAGGTACAAGCTATGTGATATTGTTTAAGTCGCTGTCGCTGTCACTGTGGAAGCAATGGAACAGATTATTTGTACTTATTTATTATATTTTTTTTTTTTTTTTACTAAAGAACTGATTTCTTTAGTAGATTTATATATATTTTATCTTTCAATAGTCAATTTATGTGTTAAGACTCAGCTTTTAAAACGATTTTAGCGTTTCTAACAGCTATTTTAGAATACTAAGATAAATTTAACATTTATCTTAAAATATTTCTTTTAATTTCCAAACTATAAAATTAAATTTATTTAGGTGTAATATAAAACGTTAATGATAAAAAAATTGAATCAAACGTTAAAATGAAATTGTACAACTGTGTTGTTTTCCCATTTTTATTTTATATTGTTTGCTTTTTTTCTGTTTAAAAGATGATTGATATATGGATGTTATATTATAATTTTTATTTTATTTAAACTAAATCTGTCATGAAATATTATTTTAGTTTATTGTTTCTTCTTTAAATTTCAATTTAATTTTTATTATTTAGCTATTGATGGCAATGTATATAACTTAGGATCCAGTAAGACACTATAATGGCTCTTACACTGAGGCGAGGCACCTAGATTGTTCTGTTATGAATTTGTTTGATCCCCACCTGAATAAGTTAATGTTTATTTTATGCTTGTAAACAAGAATTTAATCTAGGCGCTACCATTCTGATTAATATTGCAGTGTTTGTATTAGGCCCGTTCTCTCTCCAATACCACTACCAGTAGTAATTATGATGAATTAGCTGGTAATTATATTTTTATTTTTACATCATACGACTAAATTAGGTAATTAAATGTAAATATTATATTAATGGGTATTTTTCTCATAATTTACAAAAAATCGTATGTCCATCAGTACTCATTACCTTATAACCAGTGATAGATTTAATAATGCCCAAACTAAACTCGATCTGTCATCTATATAACATCCATCCTCTATAACATTTTAAATATAAAATATTCATCTGCGCTAATAACAACTTACAACTTAAACATTCACCCTCAGTACTCATTATCTCATAACCATTACTAAATTTCGATTTAAAACCAGTCCCCTCTTCTCTACACCTAATTCTGGGTGCACTTATACTTTAGGAAAAGATTCCTATCTGTCTTTTGGCCGAACAGGACTAATGAAAAATAAAATAATTAACTGGCTCTATCTTCAACTGACCACCCTCTGGCCTCAACCCAAGTCTAGTCCGATTACAGTAAAGAGAAAATCTTCTTGCTAGTGTATCTCCTTATCAACATCCCAATCTCCAGGCTGGAGACACATGCCTGCCGGGCAGTAGCACTGTGCCAGTTCTCAACTGCTCGACTCTCGAGAGGAAAACGGTCGGGTATGAAGGCTTATCAGAGCTAGTGTCAACATTCTTATCCCGGGATCAGTGAGGTGGTGCCACCTGGTGGTCATCATTATCCCGACCACTCGCGAATCGAATTTAACTTTTTAAATATTCAATAGAAATAACATTAGCAAATCTTATTTGGCATAGGATTACATATTAATGTACAAAATCCTTAAAACCTAAAATCTTTTTTAAAACATCTTAATGAAAAGAAGGAACTAAATGCTAATCATTCTCTATAATACGTAAAACTAAAAATAAACTTTTGACTTCTTTTTGATCACAAAGATTAGAATACAATTCTTAACACAATTACTTTCATTCGATGTGCTCTAATTAAATATAGCATTGAACTAAAAGCTGTTGCACATTAACTAAATATATATGTATTTATAATTATATATTAAATAAAATTTTCCTCAGCCCGGTACAGTCCTACAAATTTTTTTTTTATTGCTATGAAATGTATATTGTTTTAATAATAGCAGATAAGTACTACTTATTAAAAATGACAGCAGAAATCTTTATGCATTTTTTCTTAGTTTTTTAAATAGACAGACATTAATACTTTAAATTTTAATGCTGTTTTGACAATAAACTAATAAAGACTGAAGACTGATGCTTAAAAGGACGAAGAGAGGTTTATTTACGCTAGCAAGATATAAGTTGATCATCAATCAGTCATTCCTACTTGTCTCCCTCTTATTTAAAACCTCTGTTGTTGCAACTGTATGCTGGATATCGAGAACTTGATCGATAGACTTCGCTTGAATCATACCAGTTTACTTAAATAATTGATACGTTTCAATTACATGTGTCGTTGAGTATATTATTCACAAACTAGGACCAGTTCGGAATAAAAATTAATAATTAAATTATAGACATTTATTCTGATAATTAATTGTAAGCCCGTCTTTCAAGTTAAGTCATTAGGTAGGTAGAGGGACTGATGTTCTTAGTTTCGATATTGTATCAAAAAGTTCAAAAGATTTTAAAAATTCTTTATATTTTTTGTAATTATTCTGCAGGTTGTCGCTTCGAGATGCGCCACAAGTTGTAACTTTTCATTTTTAATATTTTCCAAAAATACAAGTTATCATTTACTTTAGTATAGAAAAGTAATTAAATTATGGATAATGATTAGATTTCGGTAATAAAGAAATAAAAGTTTCAACTAGCATTTCAGAGTATAGATAATATATGTTTGTTCAACCGATCATTTCTAGATGAAATGATTAGCAAACTATACACATTTCCCATAATTACTTTCTCTTTTCTATACTAATGTAAATGATAACTTGTATATTTGGGAAACATTAAAATGGAAACGAATGAAAAGTTAAAACTTGTGACTCAACTTGAAGCGTCAGCCTGCGGAATAATTACTTTTTTTTTTTCTTTTTTTAGTAAACCAGTTGGGACTTCAATATTGTATTTTATACGAAAAATACCCTAATATTAATTTAATAATTAGCCATCGTCTGTTCCATTGCTTTAAGGCAGAGGTTCTCAAGACTCCTTCCTCCCTTTTAAACCAAAATAAGTTTTATTTTTATCTTAGATTGATAGATTGGTTGATTATTTTTTTTGGCATGTCTTTTAATTAAAAAAAAAAAATTAAGTTTTTTTTTAGTAGTTTCTAAACAAAATCCCCAATAGAAAATGGCATTTTTCAACTTTTGGGTAAATTATATTGATCTAAAAGTATTTTTTTTCAAATATTAATTTAAAAATTTATGGATTGCAATAATTGATAATGTTTAGATAATTAATACTAGAATTATCCCTATCTTGAAGATAGATGAAAAGATGAAATTTAATTATAAACAAATTTGTGGGATTACAGTTTTATTTTGATGTTTTTAAAATGATTTCAATTTTATTATTTATAAAATAATTAATTTATAAATTAATTGTTCCTAAAGAAGGAGTAGTCAATATGTTTTAGTACATTCTTAAATATGTTTTCGATCACCTCGAAAAGCAAGGGTTCAGTTTTAGTTCTGTTAATTAATTAAAAAATGACACAGTATGTACTACTTTTTCATTTATAAATTATCTTTTGATACATGGTATTATTATATATTCTCTATAGGATCGATTTCTATAACCCATGTATTTATATGTGGTTTGTAAATGTATCATTCTGAAACAGGGTCGACTCAGCCTTGTCAGTAAAACTGTAAAGCTACTTAAATTATAAAAAAAGTTGCTATTCGCTAAAGAGAATTAAACACACATTAGGTTTTACACGTTAACTAATTAGTGGTGGTAACCGATTGTAGTAATACTCGTCCCTATCAGAAATATTGTTTCTCTGATTCATTTATTTATCTTAGATTTAAATTCAAATATGTTTTATAAAACATAATATGTTATAATTATATAAATGTTTGTTTTTGTAAACAAGATTTCATTGTCAAAACTAGTTCTTTTAGATGTATACAAAAAAATATTGATCTTTCTTTTAAGACAAGAACTTTAAACAAAGGTTGTAAAAAAAAAAATTGATTTACAAAATTATTTTGTATTCAAGAAGAATTTTAGCATTTTTTTTTTCTTAAATTTTAAATCCAGGCTCTTACACATGATTAAAGTGTTACACAACAGTTGTTAAATATTGTTGTCTGTTTATGTGATGGTGTCGAAGCTAGGTAAATCAGTTAGTGAAATATTTTAAACATCGGTTGCAATGTATACCGTGGCTTTCATGACATGTGTGAATAAAACTCACTTCGAAATTGGAACAAAATTAAGATTCTTTAAAAAGTAATAACATGGGGTCAATCCATTTCAGATCACCCAGTCACTGTTTTTTATTTTCCTTATTCTTATATCATGTTTTCTTATGGGTAGATATTTAAAAAAAATCCATTTGAAAAAAATGTTCAAGCCATATTTTCTATTTGGCAGCCATTTTTAAAATGGCGATTTTGAGAATTTGATAAAGAAAAGGGGTTTGGGGAAAATTCTATTGCCAAGTCATTTTTCAAGTTATCAGAATAATTTAAAAACCAGCTTGTTCAGCATAAAATGATCTTCAAAACGACTATATTCTATTTGCCTTATCATGCAAGAAAGCCAGTCAAACTCTTTCTCTAAAAGCTCGGAAAACATTTAAAAATCGTTAATTTTTAGGTAGGAAAAGAGACTCGCTAATAATATTTTATTTCTATGTTGAGTACTCAACATAGAAATAAGGTTTGGTACGTGAGAAATTGCAGAACTTCTAATGGTTTATTCTCAAATACGTGGTTCGAAGAATCAAGACTACCAAAAAGCTCTTTTCTTTATATATTGCTGGACACAGGAATACACAACTACAAAATGTTGTACTAAAGAACTTAATATTAGTAGTGCAACTATTACAGATTGGAAGAATATGTTGAGAGAAATTTGTGCCTGTACTTTAATAAATAATCCTATTCAACTAGACGGGGGGGGAATGACTGTAGAAATTGACGAATCTTGTTTTAGTAAAAGGAAAAACAATGTTGTTAAAATGTACCCTCATCAGTAGGTTTTTGGGGGTATATGTAGGGAAACCAAAGAGTGTTTTATGTATGCAGTACCTGATAGGACATCAGAAACTCTTCTAAATTGTATAAAAGCTACAATAAGGCGAGGAACAAGGATCATTTCGGATTGCTGGAAGGCATATGAAGGGTTAGGAGAAACATTTATATTCTTTGAATTATCTGCATCTTACTGTCAATCATTCAAAAAAATTTGTCGACCCTGCAAGAGGAGCCAACAGTCAATCAATAGAATCTCTCTGGGCGAAAGCCAAAAGGAGGATTAGAAAAGAGTGTGGAACAAGGAGGGAACTTTTAGATTCCTATTTCTGTGAGTTTTTATGGAGACAGAGGAACAATTATTATTATTATTTCTACAAATAATTGACGATATGGCTGCTTGTTTTCTTGTTTAAATTAATATTTAGTTGTTTTTGTATTAATTTAAAATAAATTTTCATTAACCTGCATTCTTGTTTACCTCATCATATGTTAATTAAAGCGATTACTTTTAAAGTAATCATTTGGTTACAAAAAGTAACTGGGAGCCTTAATCTAAAAAAGACCCATAAATCATTCCAACAACCGTTAGCGGACTGAAATTTGCACAATTAATAGTGCATTTGATGTATACAGGTATATGACACAATGTTATGTAACACTTAGGTCATGTAAGGGAGCATTTGTAGTTACATCTTTTATTTTTAAAGTTATAACTAAAATATATTAATTTTATTGTTGGCAAATGTCAAATTATGGCTTTTATTTTTCTAATGAAAGAAATCTTATTATTATTTTTATTGTACTCACTAATTATTTTTATGAAGATAAACGATTATTAGGTTTTTTTTATTCACGTTTTAGTGATTTTTTATTTAAACTTTTTCTTATGGATATTATTTTATAAGTTGAAAACTAGCTTTATGCCTATGAAACTATGAGACCCTCTGGCTAAGACTGTTAATTGAAAGATTAAGAGAAAGGTGCTTGATTGATTGAGATTATAATTTTTTGTTTGAATATTATGCAAATATTAGTATGTTTTATTTATCAATTATACTTTGTCTCGATAAAAAAAAAATTATTGAGGTTTAGATAAATTAATTCTTCTATAGATTTAGAGGAAGGAGAAGATAAAAGTATATCGTTTACTGAGTTGCTTTTAATATTAGTCGATGTGCCATCATTTGTGAATCTCTCCTGTAGTTTCGCATCCATCCATATTTGTTTATGAAGTCATTTATTTTATTTTTTATATTATTATTTCTTTCTAATTATTTATAAAAAATGTCACTATGTGAAAAATTATAGAATGTCATAATCAGAAGTATGAAACTACATTAGTCCAAAACATTTTGATTTAGAGTTTATGCTTTTGTTACATAAACTTTGTACAAAAAAAAAAATAGTAAATTATTTCTATTTAATATTGGTTCAGTTTCTAAAGCATAATACCTTTAAACAATAATAATAATATGATGATGATCATATCATATTAATTTGTTTTGTCTTTTTTTTATATTCGGAATTTTATGTAGTTTTATACTTTTGCTGACAATATAGTTCATTCATAATGTGCAATTTATCTGACTGTAATATCTTTCAAAATGTTTATAAGAACATATCACGTTTTATTGTAATACATATCTCATTTTAAAATTATGGTTTATTTTAAGTTTTGTTTTAGCCTCGTAATGTATATAATTTATTAGTACTTGGATGCTTAAAACGAATGATAATTTATTTTTATTGTTTTATTTTATAAATACATGATTTTTAATAACCTGACATGAAGATAATAATAGTGAGTCATTAATGGGAGATAAATAAAATTATAGCATCTTAGAATTTTTTTGTTTCTTTTAATATTATAATTCATTCTATTATATCTTAATTATATTACTCTATGCCCAATGCTTGAGATGAATAATTTATATTTATTAATATTTTTATCAAGAAGAAAAATCTCTCTTTTGTTTTTTAATATACCCTCAATCTTCTTCACCGTGCTTCCATATTCTGAAAAAAATGTATTTTTACTTTTTATTTGACATAATTTTAAAATTGGTATATAAGTTCAGATTTATAAAAAATTAATTTACCCATGGAAAAATTTCCTATGTCAATTGACACATACGTTAGGAATATAATCTTCCATTAATGACGTTTTTACAAGATATAATAGAAAAAAAATTTAACTTAAATAGTATTTTATTTTAAATGTATATTTGTGTTGATACAATCCCTCAACACTACCTGGATCTGAATGGCACAATACTGAAGGAAATAAAAAAGTTCTGATCAATATTTACTAAATTATTTTTTTAATTCTTGTAATATAGTCATGAAATTACTACACGGTATTAATAATACAGTTAACTGACTGAAATTGTTTTCAATTTGCTTTTTGTAGAATTGAACTAAGAACCTAAGTTCTTATTAAACAAAAGAAAACATGGAATTTTTTGGGTGATGGGTGAGTTTTATATGAAGGCACATTGTGACCTGTGATCACAAGTTAATTCACTATACACCAAATATTTTTCATTGTTATTTTATTGCAACAGTATTTCTAAAAACATAAACCTTAAGCTGGTGGGTATGAAAATCATATTTCTTTTATTAATTTTGTAATATAAATATATATTTACCAGATCCTGTTTCTTTGTTGGTTATAACTAACTATCTAAGGGTTCACCTATGGTGTAGTTCAGGCCAGCAGTCGGCCTTAAGATGTTTTAAAGGGAGTAAAAATCCTTGCTTATGCCGTCCTTCGGAAGGGTCAGGTACTCGTTGAAGATCCCTGCCCTAATTATTGGTGGATAGGCAAAAATTAAAACTTCCGCTGTAGCATCGTCTGATTAGCCATAGTGTCATAAAGTGACATTTAATGAATGAACAAACAACTGACTGTCTTAGTTTTTATTATCTTCTATTCAGTGTAAATAATCAAGTTAACCTTATTGAGGTTTCAGTGGTGAGATCCTGAGATCAAGTAATTGCTATTTGAAGATTTAAACTATCCTTTAAAATGGTCACTCTAACAGACCAGTATCCTTTTCATTGTTGTAATGAAATTTTATTGATCAATTAATGATATTTAATTATATAATACGTACAGTTCTGTTCTTCAGCCATTGGTATTGCAGTATGTTTATATTCGATGTACCTAATTATTGAAATAAACAGTCAATATGCTGTAAATTTAAATTTATTTATCTGGAAGCAATATTTTCAATCTGATATCTGAGGGATTGTATTTACATATTTATTTAGATTCATTTTTATTAATTTCTGAATTTATTTTATGGCAGGAATACCATATTCTGCAATATATGGTTATTAGTAAAACTCCCATATAATTTTATAAATAATCTGCATTTTTTTTAATTTTAATAAATTGTATATAAGTTTTATAATTTATTTTTGTTTAGTTTAATCTCCTTAGATTTATAATATTATTTTTTGTTTGTTTTTTATAGCTACTTAAAGTGACACAACATGTTGGTCATTTTTCTGTAAAATAGTTAATTACTATTCGTTTTATTGAGTATGATCGTGTCTATATTTAATGCTCAAGTAAGTTTAGAATACGTGCCTTTTTATAGAAAAATACTTTTAGAATTCTAGTCTCATTACATTATTTATTCGTTTGTACTATTATTATTATTTTAAGCTTCATATTGTATAAACAAAAATAATATAACAAACAATATCCTGCAAAAATCAATATAAAAACATCTGCTTTTACATATTTTTATTTTAGAACTTTCATATTGATTAAGGTGTTTCATCGAACATTTAGTAAAAAATTGTAACTTTATCAAATATAATTGTCAAAGAATTACTAGTCTTTCTGTTGCTATGTAAACCCATCTGTTATTTTTTTTTAATGAACAATATTGTGTTTATAGTTTTTTTTTTAAATCTGTCATTGAGAATAAAATATTTTTTAAAAGGTAAGTGAATGAAATCAAATTAGAACATTTAGTCTGTGTGGATAACTTGCTTGGTATATTGATCAGTAAAGAAAGGATATGAGATGTAATTTTGATTAAAAATGTGTGATTTATTTATTACTGCAGTCATTGCACTTGTTAGGTATGGTGTTAAAAACAAAATTGAGTGGCATTTTACAGAAAATAATCAACCCAAAAAATATGAGAAAGTAAGTTAGTGGAGGTTTTGAATGGAATTATTTCATTCCACGCCAATAGAAAATCAAACATATAAAACTGTTTCTTTAATATATAAAAAGTACATTATATTTTCAATATAACAAATTACGTTTTCATACTGTATAATAAGAATTAGTGGTGGAAAATAAATTGATTTTAACTTGATTTCATAACATGTGAAATTCCATCGAGCTATTCAAAGTCAATGTATTTATTGAACTATAAAAGAATAAAATTTATAAGTAAAAACTCATTTTTAGGACTCGGTGGGATTCATAACTCGTACATTGAAATATATCTATATATATCTTAATTTTTTTTTTTTTTGGTTTACACAAAAATTAATTTTTCCTATTATTTTCTCATATTCAAACTTGTCCTTTGAAAGGTCTTTGCTTAGTGGTTGAATTGTTGAAAATGGTACCATCAATTCGATCAGAACTTTCCATGTAATATGGTGAAATTTGTTTTTCCTTTAATTTCAGCTAAGTGGTGCTGTTAGTCATCCCTCACTATGTTTCTAATAACTTTACCAGCAGATGTTTGGCATCATCTTCCAATAGTGACTCAAGTAGGAACTTGATTCCTTCAGAACAGGGTGTATAGCCATCTAGTTTATATATTATTTAAGGTACCTGTGATTTAGCTGGTACCCAGGGACTGTTATCTGACATTATTTATAACCTGATGACCGATAATTCTGATAAAATTTACCTTCTTATCACCATTTCTATAGAATTCAGAATTCATTTGATGACCTTTTTCAGATAATTTCATCTTTGGAATTATTATGAACTTCTGGAAGTATTTCACAGCTTCTTCTTTTAAAGATGGATATTCAAAGTGTTGTTTTTATCATTTTAAATAGGTAATAACATGAGAAATAAGACTAAAAAATACAGAAAGCAATAACACAAATAACTTAAATGAGATGAGTGATAAGAAGAGGTTACACAATATAAGGAAGTAGGTTTCATGCAGGCTGGCTAACTCACTTGTACCCTATTTAGTTACAGGCGAATTCGATTTAGGTGCTACAAATTCCGCTAGTCAGAACTAGTGCAAGGCCGTTAATTGATAAGGCGACGCCATCTTTGAGTTGTACTTTCTTTCGTTTAGGTCAGCTTCAAAGAACATAAATTATGTTATTGGTATTATTAAAGTACGTTGCTTCACAGATGGGGACGACATTGGGTAAAGAAGAAGAAGATAAGGCGACTGTTTGGTTGTCCCCAGCTGTACTTGCTCGCATCAAGGGTGAAGACCAACGCTACCAGGCACTGATAAGAGGAATGGAGCAGGAGTACACCGAGATGAAGGGCATAAGCATAGAAGACTTCGACGACATCAGTCGCTCCATAGAGGAAGCAATGAATCCGATGAAGCCTGTCAAAGGCGCATTGCCAATCACCTCCTTTTACGGAAGGCATCGTCGTTCTTGAGAAAATTAAATATAATTTATTTATTTGTCTATTAAATTTTTGTTTTGCTCAGAAACTGATTTAGTGATTATTCGGCAGGTTGTTGCTTCGCGTTGAGTCACAAGTTTTAATTTTAATATTTTCCAAAATACAAGTTATCATGAACTTTAGTATAAAAAAGGAAATGAGTATACTTAGGTAATCATTTCATTTATAAATGAATGTTTCAACAAACATATATCACCTACACTTCAAAATTATTAGTTAAAACTTTTATTTCTTGATGAAATGTTTACCAAAACCTACTCAGTTCCCATAATTTCAAACTAAAACCACTCGATAAGTTTTATTTTTGGAAAATAATAAAAATGAACCGAATAAACAGTTAAGACTTGTAACTCAACTCGAAGCGACAACCTGCGGAAAAGATACCAGTTTCTCTTAATTATTTTTGTTTTTTATACCGTTTCATTCCACTTGGAATTAGGTTAAATCAAACGCTTTGAATGTATTTTGTCTTTATTATAGCCGAGTTTAGTTTCATACTTTCTGTTCTATCTTTCCTTTATCCTTGAGATTTTTGGATCGTCCGTTTTCGTTTTGGAACTTTTCTTTCTTTTATTTGGTTATCTTTTGCAGTTTCATGTGTAAGTACATTTTATACAACCTTTCCCGTTTTCTTAAACCAATTTGTTTCGATTTTCTTCTTGTTCTTTGTTAGATGATACATAAAGGACTTTCGATTACTGTATTAGAGGGTATTTTTTTTAATTTTCCCTAATACCGCAATGTGTATGAAAACATCACAAAAGCAATCTCCAGCTTACTTTACTCTATTCCGCTTAAAAGAATAATTAAAATGGCCTTGTTCCGATTTGTTGCCAAGGCTTATTGTTAGTGTTCTTCGGGAACACTTTTTTATTATCCTTAGATATGAAAAAGATAAACTTAATTTTAAGCCAGAATAGACTTCTGCTCCGTCTGATTAGTTGAGATACGTACTGCAGTAAGTGGCTTGTAAACAACATCCAATGTTTATTTAAATACCTCCACTACTAATTGTAATAGCAGAGCTGTCCGTGTAAGTTGTCCTAATTAATCTCTTCGTAAAGATTTTCTGATACAAAAATTCCTATTACAAAAAAAAAAAAAAGAATTTCATAAATGAAATTTGATATAAATGTAAAGTATTAAAGAACACATGTTTGAGCTTTGAAGCATAATTCAAAATCATTTTTCCATGTAAACATACAAATTAAACAGTAAATAAAAGTAACAAATATGGCAACAACATATAAAAAGAGACGTGAAGATTTGTTTCCAAAAGAATGTCTCGAAGCAGAATCATCATCTGCTAAATGCGAACCAGAAGGAGGTAAGTGTATCATACATTAAGTTTAAGACTAATATTAGTTTTATGTTCGCTTAAGTAGTAGGTCATGGAGCATTAGAATACAAAAGTAATTAATTTATCTTTTATTTAATACTTCTATTAAAACAAATAAAATGAACCCAATCGATTTTTACTAGTGGTATCATTTGACGACACCGCACTAGTGCTACCTAGCGTAATTCCTTGCAACTAACAGCCTTCAATTCAACTGAAAATTCGTATTCATCGGTACTAGAGAAAGGTGACTGCTTTTATTTGATATTATTGTTGTTGCCAACTTGCATTGATGTGGAAAAGTTGTAGCGATAGTAATTACAATTAGAACCCAGCCTAGACTGAAAACCACTTCTTAGTTATTTGTATATTCCACGAGTTGGCCGAAGCCAACGGCTTAAATCACGGTAATAATTAAAAGTACAGTAAGAATCCGTTGAGTTAGGTTCGTCCCTTGAACGATCGTCGACATTAATCATATTTTAAAATAATATCAAATTAAAGCGTTCATAATTTAAATAATTACAAAAAATACAAACAGTGAAACACAAAGCAGTTAGCTGCCGTGAATACCGCTAGATAGCACTAGTGAGGCCTCTTTACTGATAGCGCGATCATACCTTATCAGTAGCTGATTTAAGATGTTTTTAAAAAAATAATTATAAGTATGTTATGTTACAGAACTTTTAACCCAATATAACTTCTTATTTTATTTTTCACTTGCTGTTTAAACAGTTGACAATTTATTTGTCCAGGGTTATTTTATTTTAATTATTAACTCTTCATTAATTAATTAATTCATCAATAATTAATTTCATTCAAACAATAGATAAATCGCTTTAACTTAAAGGTTTTATTTATTTTAGCTATGAAATTTTAGTATATTTTATTCTCCATGAGTTCTTAATTGTTGAAAAAAAAAAATTGTTTATCAAAAATTCAAATACAAATCTTTGAAGCCCAATATGCTATATAATATTTATAATAATTAAACAAACAAGTTGTATTATAATTTAAGTAATCACAGACAATTATATTTCATTGATTAGTTCTGTTAGTATTATTTAGTTCTTAAGGATCAATTTATGTAATTGATCATCTCTGTTCTGATGACAAACAAATCATTCCTTCTCCTTAAAAAAAAAAAAGACGTATCAATCAATCTACAATTTTAACTAGTTTTGATTCTTACTATATTATACAGAATAAAATTTATTTTTTATCTTCAACAAGTTAAATGGATAAAAATTTTAAAATACCCTGAAGTAGCATGTTTAAATAATCATACTTACCACCTTCTTTACTATGTTGAAAGTATGAGACCATCTTCTATACTATCTTGAAAGATAAGTGTATGAAAAAAATACTGATTCTAAAGCAAGCATTCATAAATATGCAAAGAAATGATTATGTCAAATTTTGTCCAAAATGAGTTAATTGTACTGAGGGAATCATGTCACTCTCGTAGTCTTTGGATATGAATGGAGTTACAGAATAACCAATTGCTCCATTTCAAGCGAAGGCCTTACTTAGCTACTTATGCAATGGCATGATTCCGCTTCTCAAAATAACCACCACTTAATCACCAGAGCTATAGAAATATTTATTTAATTAGATTTAAAAAAAATAAGGAAATACAACTAATCGACAATTATTTTCATTATTTAGTAAAATATTTGAGCTCATTTATAATTGAAACATAAAAACCATAAATATTGACTTCACTTTTTTATCAATAATTAACAAAATAAATCAGTTATAAACAATCAGGGTGTAGTCAGCATCATTATGATTAATTTTTTTATTCTGCTTAACTAAACCTTACATTTCGGCTCAAACTTGTGAGCAATCGTCATAACTAACTTGTTTTAAAAGAGTTAAAACTAAAATTGTCAGCTACAGAGCTTCTTATTTTTAGACTGAAAATTCAGTTTTTAGCATTAAAAATATGTTCACAACATACAGATTCTTAATTCCCTCAAAAACATGACAATGGCCCAGCCTAAAACAATAATTCAAACAACATAATGCTTAGTTAGTTAAATAATTAAATATTTAATTTATTTTTTGTTACAAAATTTAATTTTAATTATGTTCACTTTTCCTGATAAAATACATTAAGTAATTGATGAATGTGTATTTTAATACCCAAAAAGACATGAGAGGTTTTATCATACTTATTTCTCAATTTGTAATAATCAAATAAAAACTTAAATTTGTAGCAACTGAATAAAACAGTGATTAATAATTAAATATAATTTAATAAAGAGGAAAAACAAACTTGAAAATATCAATTGACAACAATCTCCTCTTTAAAAACTTTATTTTCTTACAAAGTTATATTTTTTACTTATTATAATAAAAGTGAAAACAGAAAATTACGAGATAATTAATTATGAAGTTTGAGCCGATTGTGTTTCTCCTATTACTTTAGAAACTTCTTCCTTAGTATACATACGAAACTGTTTCTCTTCTGCAGTTACTACAGCTATTTCGACATTATTATCGGTCAACTTTTCTTCCATTACTTCTTTTAAAATTGTCAAAATCATCTGCATAGCCTCTTTAAGACTCATTCCTTTATGATACAATTCTTGAAGTCTTTGTTGCGCTCCTTCGCTTCCAGAACCTATAGCTTTAGCATCAAAATAAATAAACGTGCCAGATGGATCCATATGATAGAGCTGAGGTCCTTTGTAATCATATCCTCCGAACATGACAGCTACGCCAAAAGGCCTACTCATCGCTGGGCCGGCATCCTCATCAGCATCGCCAAATCTGATGGCCAAATTAGATACTGCCTGAGCAGCAGACTCTATTGGCATCTTCTCATCATATACGAACCAATGGTTAAGACACTGAACTCTAGCATGCTCAACTAAGGTTCTAGAATCGGCCATCAAACCACTTACAGCACAACCGATGTGATCATCAACCTGAAGTATCTTCTCAACAGCTTCTGGCTCCATCAAGCAAGACTTGATTCTCTTTTCAGCTCCCATAACAACTCCTTCTGGAGTGCATACACCTATTGCAGTGGAGCCTAACTTGATAGCTTCTATTGCATACTCAACTTGAAATAATCTTCCCTCAGGTGAGAAAGTATTCACTCCCCGGTCGTACTCTGAACGTGTGAGAAACATATTTAGAAGTTATACTTTAAATAAGCACAGTACTAACACCACTTAGATTGTAAAAGCGATAATGATTGGTAATGTGAATGACAAAGTTATTTACAGGGGTGAGGTTATACCGCTGTTTTAACGTTTTAGCACTATCAGTGTTGCCAAACTATCAAAATTATGCTCATTTTTTGTTGCTAATGGGCTGTAGATATTATAAAGTTATTAATAATGAAATAATTAGATACTTCTAAAAAAATTCTCGTAAATATCCTTCGATTCTATAATTACATCTGATTCAATACATAAAATTAAGCCGTATTATTCGATTGATAGATTTACACCACGTTTCTTAGAACAAGCTTAACTTACTACTGATAATAACCCTTTAAAAAGAGCCTCAGAAGACAAAAAAGAATTAATAGGATAAATATAATTAAATAATAATTTTTTTTTTATATCCTTAGATAGAGCTGTGTTCATAATAAGTGACGAAGCACTGGGCAGGCTAATCAGTGGAAATCAAGGAGGAGGAGGAGGACAATCAGCATTGAAAACCTCCCAAACATTCGAAAATCAGGAAAAGGATTGGAGGAACAAAGAACAATGCATCGATAGGATGCACGCTGAAAAAATTGGCATCGATGAAATCTCTCTCCTATCTTTGGAAAAAACTTTGCAAAATCTACAATCAAAATGCAAAAGAACACTTGACGCCGAAAATAAGCCTTTGGTAAGTAAATCGTAAATGAATACCTCAATTATTATAGTAGAAATTTGTCAATCCTCACAAGGGCGAATCCAGGATTTTTTCTGGGGGGGGGCACTACGGTCAAAAAAAATCTACTATAACATAGAAATAGACTTGTATTATTTATAGAAAGGTTTCAAAGGTTAATTAAAATATCAAAACAATAGTTTCACTCATGTTCTTTCTGTTTTATTCATATATTTTAACAACTATGATTTTGTAATTTGCCTATAAGTATGTACTGTAATGGATTCTAGACAGTAAAAAAAAAAACGAGTTTACAATCTTTATTACAGATTTTAAGTTCTAAGCAATTCCTAATTACTAATTGAACTTTGTTTGAACGTTTTAGTTTTTTTGAAACTGATGTTTATGATTTTGTATTGAATCTTATGGTAGGCCTACAGCCAGAATTTTACTCTGGAGGCGGCTAATATTTTAACAATCTCAGTAGTTTTTCATCATTAATCAATGAAATAAATCGATTATTATTTATTTATTACCTTTATGTATTCAATCACTAAGTAACAATTGAAATTATATTAAAATTCTGTCCTTAACTGTAAATATTCATTAGGTTTCCTTTATTTCTGAGGGTTCAAACTTACTCAAAGCAAATGTAATTATGGGAAAAGTGTATACTTTGGTAATCATTTCTTGATGAAGATCTACTCATTAGTCATAATTACATTTTCTTTTCGATAATTCGTTCACTTAATGAAAACCTATTTCCAGTCAGGTTTTTTTTTATTTTATTTTGTGGACACGTTTCGACTAATTTGTCATTATCAATCCATCAAGAACTTCCTTCATCTCAGATATTAAAGCTCATGATAACTGTTATTTTTGGAAAATGTTAAAAATTAAAGGAATAACCAGTTAAAACTTGTAACTCCACTCAAAATGAAAACGAGCAGAAAAGATAACTTATTATTATTTCAAGGAGCTGATTTACTACTTTACTAATAAAAACTCTGTACATATTATAATTATTTTTTTTGTAGTTGGAATGCTATAAAACCAATATGATTACCCCGCTCAAATGCAGATGCCTTGTACAAGAATATATGAAGAAAATAACAGAATACCGAAATCAAGTTTTCTTCGGTCGTTAATAAAAATATTAACAGACCTTAAAGATTAATTGTAAATACAAATATGGCTTTATTTACAGAGTTCTATTTTTTCTGGTTTCTATGTCACAAAATTTTTAATTACCAAAATTATTCTATAACTGAGAACCCAATACATAATTTAAGACCAATAAAGCTTTACTGAATTTGTAATTTCTGTATATGTATTAATGCCCATAATAATTCAAATTTTTAGGACTGCTAGGTAAAATAATTCTAATTTTCACACCTAAACCATTATATAAAAAAAAGTAGCGATATCTTAAATATAAAATAGATTACATTATATATCTAATGTATACTATAAAACAGGGATGGCCAATCCGCATCCTTATGTTCAAAAAATAACATTCAAAATTATATGATAAAATAATTGTAATGATTAAAATGTATGGTCAGTATGATCTATGTTTACATGTATGAATAATAGTAAATAAAAAAATAATAACTAATTATATTTCAATTTTTCACACGGATAATATGTCTGCAGTGAATCTGAATCTACAGATATTTTTATCTGAAGCAAATGGAATTATGATGCATTTCCAAAATGGTCTAAAAGATCATTTGGGATAGACAATTTTCAAAAATAACAACAAATCACTATATGAAGAGCATCGAATTCTGTATCCACTGAGCTCACAAATCATTGAATTCAGTCAAGTGCACCTCTTGAAATGGCTGATTCCCTGATCTGCAATAATTGGTTTTCAATAGAATACACCATTTAGGAATTAAAGGAGAAAAAAAAAATTTGACCTAATATTTTGACTATGACTTAGTCCATATGATCTTTTTTATTGGACCCTAGGACAGGGATCAGTTGTCTGATCCTACATCCAATATAGGTCAAAAGAATTATTACTTCATAAGCTTCAATACCAAATAACGATAAGTTATAGAAGAAACACAACTAATACAAATAAATAGAAAAGAAATCGACAAAATTAGACAGATAAAGATCTTTATTGGCTTAATAAATAAACATAAATAACATTAAAATTATAAATATTACAAAAAATAAAAACTATAGAATTAGAAAATGATCACAGGCGACTTATGACAGAGTTAGCTTCGACAGGTAGAGTTCATTAGTAGATAAATTGCACCAATCTGGTACCGTCTTGAGCGTGAAGTATTTTTCTTTAGTCAGAGCCCTCAACGGAAGCATATCGGTGGCTCCAAATATTGATCCTGTAGACGAGTGAAACAAATACAAAATATAGCCTCTAATATTTTTTATTAATCGATTAATCATTGTTTTCAATTATTTTAATGAAAAGCTATAAACAAAGATATTATAGCCATCAAACAACTGGTTGATGATAAAAATTTTAAGTCCTTAAAAACATATAAAATGATCATTTATTATTATTTTATTCAAACATACCTCCAAGCCATGCTGCGACGTTTTCTTTCACTAATGGAAGGTGTACTTTAAAGTTAGAAATATGTAATTTTGATTTATAAATGTTATCTTTAACGAGTCGCCTGAGCTCAGTCATCAAGCGGGACTTGAACCCGGGAGCCATGCTTGTGCCCCCGACAATCACAACATTTTCTGCTAGTGCTCTTCGTGTGTCGATTCCGCACTGAAACACAATATTAAAAAATGTTGACATATATTGAATTTATTTATCTTTGTTTAAACATTACAAAAGAAAAATTGATAATTTTTTCTTGGTTATTCTCAAGAAAAAGTGAGTTCAACAACTGTACTTTGTCCTGATACATCCAGAAATGCAAAAGTATTTTTTTAGAGTAAGAAAAAAATTCATTACTTCTATTTTTTATTTAAATCGAGATAGAAATAATAACAACTGATCATATATGTGATGATTGAAAGCCAAAGATGATGTACTGACTTTAATTTCATCAAACTATTATTATCTCTACAGCTAAAGAAAGTAGATCAGAATTCATTTTCGGAATAGGTGGCATACAGTGTACAGAGAATTCAATCATTTATTTTCGCTTAATACGAAATTTGAACTACAAAATTATCAGAAATTTTCTTATGGCTATTGATGTCAAACATTGTGTTTTTTCTTATCTTGGTACAAGGCTATTGGCGTTAGTATGAGGTTCATTTTGCTTAAGACCACAAGATTTATCAGAACAAAAACACTAGCTTTTCTTAAATCTTCAACTGGTATCAGTTCTGCAGGTAGTCGCTTTGAGTTAAATTATGGAAAGTCTAAACTTTTCATTCGTTTCTTTTTTAATATTCTCAAAAATAAAAATAATCGTGAGTATTAGTATGGCTATAATTACTGTACACTGATAACAGTGTAATTATGGGAAATGTTTATATTTCGATAATTATTTCATCAATAAATAAATGTTTCAACAAACATTTTAAAGTATAGATGATGATACATCTTTATTGAAATGTTTAATAAAATCTTGATGAAATGATTACCAAAATATACATATTTCCCACAATTACTCTCTTTTTCTCCAATCTATATCTCACAATTATTTTTATTTACAAGAATATTAAAAAAGAAACAAACGAAAAGTTAAAACTAGTAGACTTAACTCCTTGAAGCGACAACCTGCGGGACTGATACTCTTTAACCTGTTGAACGGAACATCTCTGAGTTGTGGTCTACAGGGAACATCCGTCATAATGATTCATATTTTTTTTTGCAAATTTTCACAGTTATACAGCTTCCATAACTAAGCGTAAAATATTTTATATTTTCGAATAATATGAGTACTGTCTTCGCAATTTTCACAACCACTCATTGCTAACTAAGATGCGAGCAGCCTTACAGTTATGGATAAGGTTATTCGATTGATTACTGTTGGTACATCACTATCATTTCATTCGACAGGGGCTTAAAAAAAGTCAAAGTAAGTAATAAAACATTTATTTTTCATTTTACATCCTTTTCTTTTAGAAATGATAAAATCAGTCTTTATTTATTTCATTTTTTTTTTTCCGCCAAAACAAAGGACGTTGAGGGGCTCCCGAAGTGATGCAGTCGCGTACCGATACCTTACGGAAAATGTCACAAAGACCCAGACTTGTGCTGCACCCGCCCGTGCTTTTATCAATAAAAGTGTGAAACAATGCCATCATTTTGACGTATGTTCCGTTCAACGGGTTAAGTACATACAACTAAAGTATTATTAATGCTAGTGAGCAATTTAAAAAAAACTAAATGTATGACAATTTAATGCATAGGCTAATCTTGCCCAAATTAATAAATTACTTATGTTTCAGACAGGGAAGATGGTTAGGAAAATAAAAGAATACTTATTTTTCAATATTCTCATTCATTCATTCTCTAAATATAAAGTGACTTACTTTGAGTATAGATTCGAGAACAAGATTAGCGAGAGAAGCTTGTTCGTTATCCCTCTCGAACACGACCTCATAAGTCGCTTCCCTCACCTCTCCTGGGATCCTTAGGACGGAATATCCTCCGAGCCTGTAATCGGCAAAAGGTGGCTGCGGCGGTCTAATACCGTCAGCCATTGCCTTGCCTCGCTCATAAGTGGTCACAAAGCAAGTTCTCACTGTAAATTAAAATAAATAAAAGCATTAGTTAAAAATGTAATCATTCAGAACGATTCGAAACAAGTAGCTAGTTTTTACTAAGATCTTATGAACAATTGTTAATAATACACTTTTTTATTACTAATCTACTTCCTTATTACAACACATACACCACAAAATTAATTTAAAACATAAAAAAAACTAAAAAACAAGAAAAAGATAATGAAGTTAAAAAAACATTGAATATCATTAAACAATGAATTATTATTTCCAAATACAGTAGAACATCAATTATCAATTATGTTATCTAACATCGTCAGATTTGCCAATCAATACAAGAAACAACCACCACATTTCTATTAAATAAATCTTATTTTTAATGTGTAAGTTAAATACTCTGGTATATTCACAACTGGCAAGGAGAAGATTGGGTTTCCAAACATTCCACATCATCCACACAGACACGGATTGCACGTGTGCCAATATGAAATTGGTGGGCAATCAACTGAATATAAAATGCCAATTTTATATTTGACGATAGCTTTAATTGTAACATTGGGGCGACCTGTGGTCTAGTGGTTCGCATAACAACTTACTAAACCCAAGATCGCGGGTTTGTAGCCTGACAGCTGGACCTAGGATTTTTTTAAATGAGTAAAAAATCCTTTGTAATGTCATCCTTTCGAAAGGAAGTTAAACAGGGGTCCCAAGCCTGTATAATGTCAGGTACTCATTCAAAATTCATATACTAATCAAACCTGGATTGGCAAAATTTAGAGCTCTCAATGTAGAATCGTCCAATTATCCATAGCAGCATAAAGTTATGTAAAATGAACAAACAAACAAACAACAAATTGTAACAGCCAATTAGATAAATACATTACCTTTGATGTCTTCGATTAAATGATCAGGAAGTGTTTCTAAATCCAGATCAATCGGCTTTAAGACACGACTCGCATCTCCACCAGCATTTTTAATTTCCTCGTATGCCTCTTTAAGATTTTTTCTCAATCGTCTGTAGAAGGTAGAAAAATAAATGGTAAATTATAAAATAAATAAAAAGCTATATCATTATAACAGACAAAGCTGATTTTATTATATGAGGGGTCTATATGAGGGGTCTATATGCATAGGTGTGCGTATGCAATATTCACATTCTCCTTTTTTCATAAATGATCCACTCTTTTGTTAAAAATGATTTTAAACTGATTCTGTTAAAAATATAAGAGATAAATGAGCGGGAATTTTTTTTAGTTTACACTTTATTGAAATATTATTACAATCTGCCACTTGTAGGCAATAAGCAGCTATACAATCATACAATAAAAACAACAAAAAATAAAAATATATACATGCGGATAATAAAAACAAAATAAATACTTGCGAATATGATAATAAAAAGGAGGTCTAAAAATAAAATAATTGTTCACATTTATATCATAATTTCAATTTGTCTGGGGTCCTCAAACTAAGATTCTTCCCCAAGAATGAGAGCAAAGCAGGTGTCCGTGAGGCCCCTGCACCCTTTCCCAGGCGTGTCACTGGCATTAAATGCCAATGGTAGCTGGCTAATTAGAATTTTTAAGAGGAGAGGTTGTTGTTGCTCTTTTCTTAAAATTTCTGACTCATTTATCTCATATATTAATAACAGAATTGGTTTAAAATTGTTTTACCAAAAGTTATGAAAAATAGAGAATGTGAGTTTTGCATCTACACCTTTCATCATATGCATTTGTAAACATAAAATTGAGAAAAACAAGTAAAACACTGATAATAGTATTACTAATATCTACTGGTACTGATATTTTTAGAATATTCTTTTTTATTTAATAACAGGTGCTTAAAAGTGGAAAGATTATTGGATACTATTAAGAAGAGGAAGCTGACACTCCTCAGACATCTAGACAGAATGGACAAACATAGATAAACAAAGGAAATATTTCTGGAAGAAGACCAGTTCAACATGGACTTATGGAGAGATTCAGAAAAGTTGAACATCATTAGCCAGTCTCACATATTAGAAGGAAATGAATTTGGAAGAAATTTGAAAGGGTATCAGGATAAAGAAGTTTAATACAATAACCTATCTTTAAATCTGATTTCTCTTTATATATTTCTTAGCATCGAAATATAACCCGTGTCAGTTTCTAACACCGCTTTCAAAATTACTTTAAGATTGTATTCTTATTAATTTAACAATATTGTAGGACGACAATATGATGTGAAGACATCTCTAGTATAACTAAATTTTATATTATATTGAACAAATATGTTATATTATTCTTATTCAATATGATTAGTATCGATATTTCTTATAAATAAAACATTTTATCACTTAAACTGTTTAATTACACCCACTACCATACCTGAACCAGCTTATCGACTATTATCCTAAAAGCTACATGTGTCATATCTCATGACAAAATTACAACAAAATTTAAACACTCTAAATTAGCTTTAAATTTAGACATTAAAAATTTAAAAAAATTGTTAATTCTGATAATATTAATCAAAGGACTAAACAATTTTTTTTAACTCTGGCTTCATTGGGAGCAAAGCAGTATCGTTTAAAGTTGAAAAACAACAATGGATAATCATTATTAATTAATATAATGTTTTATAAAAAAAAGATAAAAAACACTAAACAGTTTACAATAAGGCAACGTATAATATCAAACAGTAAAAAGACACATATAGGTAAGTTATATTTTAAGACTTACTCTTCAACCGCCTTTGATCCAATAGGTTGAGCTTGCCAGGCGTTGAGTACAGGAACTCCCTCGTAGACAGGAATCACTTGAGACTCAGAGTATCCAACATCCACGACTAGGGCGGTTGATAGGCCAAGTCCTGCGAGGACTACTAAGTGGGATGGGAGGTAGAGTAATGAAGAAACCTACAACAAAGAAATAATAGTATAACAACACCTCATGATAACAAAAACAAATAACAGTATAACAAAAGATTATTTAAAATAAAAACTAATAATATAATCAAAAGGAAGCATGATAGCTTTTTTTTTTCAATCCTTATAAAAAGACAACAGGAAGCGGAGTAACTCAGTGGTATAGCACTGAGTTGCCATGCTGAAAATCCTTGTTCATATCCCGCTGCCGGCAAGACTTTTATTTAGTCTGCTAGCAGCCGGAGATGGATCAAATAGGATCTACCCTCCTGGGGCTCACCCAGTCTCTAAAGTGGGTACCCAAAATAAGGGGGAAAAATCTGGCGGTTGATCGTGATCTAGGACAGATGACCTCCTTGCAGAACCATTGTCCATGAAACAGTACAGTCTCTACCATGTACTGAACCCCAGACCCGTTCACGGGTCGTAGTGGTACCACAATATTTTTTTATTTTTTTTTGGATGACAATATGGTGGGAAGACATCTGTAGTAAATCTATATTTTATATATTATTTTTTATATAAAGAGAACGATCTTTAAATTAAAATAAATAATTAAAACTAACAGAATAGATATGATTGTATTCACAGAAATAAACTTTTTTTATGGTTTATGGTCACAAACATTTGTATTTTAGGAGAATAATAAAAAGGAAACAAATGAAAAAGTTAAAAGTTGTTGTGTTTCAACTGGAAGCGACAAACAGCAGTATAAATACCCAAAATTGTATACTAAACTTATTAAATTACCTCATAATGAAGAAAAAACACTTTAGCAAGCGTATCCCTAAACTTGGTAGGTGACAACAGGGATTCAATGACCACAACATCTCTGTCCTTCGGACTTACTAAAGCGTGCCTAAAGTGAACAAATGACAATTAAAAAAAACAACAACAGAACATTATAAGAATTAGAAAGAAAGTAAAAAAGTAAACCTGAAATAAAGCTTGTGGATAAAGGTGACAAGAAGGGAATAAAGTTCTGCTTCATCCTCATAGTCAAAGACCCAACGAGATTTGCCAGTAGTTGGGCAAATGACTCGCGTTGGAATTATACATCTAGGACTAAATTCACCAGCAAACCCAAATCTTAAAACACAAATAAACATAGAGAGTAAAACATTTTACTGTTTTTCAGTAGAATAAATAAATTTACACACTTAGTATAACGAGCTCCAAAATCGAAAACAACAGCAGGTTTCCCGGCAGTTAGGCCATCGTAAATAGACATTGTTTATTCTCTAATATTGACATAAAATGTATAAGATTTTACAAATCCAACTAGCGACCCTCGCTATAACCTTATAATAAACATAGCCTTCCAGTGTTTAAGTCGATTGTTAAAAATGTATCGATATATGACTCATCTCTATGACACTTGTTAGTAAGACCGATGAATGCCTAAACTATTTACATAAACAGAGGATGGAAATTTTTGGGGGGTGCAGTCAAAATATACACACAAATAAGTGGAAACTTATTTTTTTTTAATAGATAACAACTGGTCACTCATATAAACCCATACCTCTCTCAACCGGTTTTCATACCTCCAATCCTCAAAACTCTGTTGGGAATCTGGCTACCTTACCTTCCATGGCCAGTTCTTTAACGAAATTTTTGGACTTGCCATGGGAAATCCCCTCGCTCCTGACCTCTCCAATATTGTCCTAAATGACCTTCTTGACTCCATTCTACCCCAGTTCCTTGACGATATTATTTTCATTAAGAAATATGTGGACGACCTCCTCCTTATCCTAAATCCCAACATTATTCCAGAATTATTATCATCCTTTATCTCATCCTCATCCCCGCCTCCATTTCACTGTTGAACATGAATCAAACAAATCACTACCCTTTCTTGACCTCCGTAACATTAGAAATCCAGACCACACCTTATCCACAGATTGGTATACTAAACCTTACCTATTCTGGCAGACTGCTTAATTATTACTCCCAACATCTACACCACCAAAAAATTTACGTCGCCAAAAATATCATCCACCGTGGCCTATCACTCGCTGACCCCTGCTTCCATAAAACCAACACCCACCGCATCCATAAAATCCTTTTAAAAACCAATTTTCCTCCCTATATTCTTAATAAACTCATACATGACTATAATAAACCCCTAACCCCACCCAGTCTCCACATCCACCATCCATCCCTGTTTACAGATCCTTGCCATATATACCCTCCCTCTCAAATAACATTCAAAAATCCTTACGTTCTTTGATCCCTAATTTATGTATCGCCTTCAAATCCTATAACAAACTCTCCAATATTTATACCCGAGTCAAAGATCCCATTCTCGTTTAACAACGCCCACAGGTTGTCTACCGTATCCCCTGCTCCACTCCCAATTGCAACTCTTCCTACATCGGCGAAAAAAAATACTTCCTTAAAGATCGTATTACCCAACTCAAATACTCCATTTCATCCCATAACCTAACCACTTCAAAACTCTCTGAACATGTCCTATCTTTAAACCAAATTTTTGGCTTCGAAAATACGTCTATCCTAGTTTCTGTTCCCAAGTATGAAAAACGCATCCTCTCTGAAACCATCCACATCAATTTAGACTCCTCCACTGTCAATCTCAAGTCCGACTTCCATCACCTATCCTCAACCTATTCCAAAATTTTTAATTTACTCAAAAAATCTTAAATTCTTTTACTTTGTTACTTCTTCCCACTTGCATTCTGTTACATTTTTTAATATATATTCTCGCTTCTCTGATATATTCAATAATTACAATGAATTAGTTAAAATTAAGGGCAGAATGGTAGTAGGGACCAGATGTTTGTATGCCCTACAAAAACTCTTTGAAACGATAGCCATTCCAGCAATGTTTATGTAATATAAACCTCTTGACGCACATTTTATTGTTATCATCTTTCTACCATTTCCCATTATTTTAGTCTTTTTTTTAAATATTTTTATTTCTTACCAGATCAGCCTGGTGGGCCATTACGCGGTTGTTATAATATTGATTTTTTTATATTTTTGATAGCAATTGATTATGGGGGGGCATAGTCTCGTACAATAGACACCCCTTACTAAATACATCATTATCTATAAGTAAGAAAGAAAATGGTGCAGGTAGAGGTCAAGAAAATTGTCTTTTATTAAGGGAGAACTTTTTATTGGTAAGCCAACGTTTCGACCCACATTGCAGGTCTTCTTCAGGGCTAAATATACAAGATACCAATACATCAAAATAATACATGGCACAGAATAACAATATATGTAGTTTAATAGAATATTGTACTATTTAGTAAGTAATAGAAATAAAAGCCAGAGAGGAGAGAGGAGTTTTATAATAACAAGGAGGTACTATATATTAACAAAGAGGTACTGTTTAAATCAAGCAAAGTAACAAATGGAGAATTATCTAATAAAGTGTCCAAAAATTTAACAAATTAAAAATTAAGAATTACGACAGAATTATAGTAAAAAAAAAAAAGTTAACTGAACAAATTTTGTGAGGAATTAAACAAAAATGTTTTAAACAGATGGTAAATAAGAACAAGGCATAAGGATATAATGCATTATCCAATAAAGGTATGAAATAACAAAAATAATAATTTTAATTTGTATAAAGTGAATATAATAGAATTCATATCAGTTATTAACAAAGTAAGTTATTCTGTATAAAATTCCTTATAACTCTATAAAATGCTGCTTCTTCTTCTTTTACCTTCCTCCTGAGTGCCTCTCAGCGCGGAGGTGCCACGATCCAGGCGTTCCCTCTGGCTCGGTCTTTCGCCAATGTCTTCATGGAATCCAATAGTCTTCCTCTTGTTTTCCCAATCTAGCCACAACACCCTTGGCTTGCCTCTTGGTCTTTTGCCAGTTGGTCTAGATTCGAAGAACTTGCGTGGTCCTAGATCTTCATCCATTTGGCACAAGTGTCTGAACCACTTCAACTGCCTGTTCTCTAAAATTTCAGTTAGTGGTTTAGACCTAACTCCTCTCTTATTCTAGCGTTCCCTCCGTGTTCAGCCGGCTACTCTTCTGAGCTATTTCATTTCTGAGGCGGTGATTCTGTTCTTCAATCTGTTGATAAAATGCAATTTACTATTATTCTTTTTTTGTTCTATAATTTTTAACCATATTTTTATTATTTACTATTATTCATTTTTATTGCTTATTTTTATCAATTTTCACTTTATTATATTTACTATAATTCTGTTTTATAATTAACTACAATTTTTCTTTTAGGCAGTTAGGCCATCGTAAATGGAGATTGGTGTACTAAGAAGTGGACAGGCAGTGGACAGGCAGTGAACATGCTGGGCTTATATACATCTCTACCGGACTCTGAAGATGAGGCCCCCTTCAAAAAAGTAAAGACAGGGAAGAATTCGGCCAAGAGGAAGACAAGGAAAGCAGAAGAAGCGCCACCGGTAGTGACATCGAACAGCTTTACCAATGTCAGCAATTTGGGCACACAAAAAACTACTGCAACCACACTCTAAAATGTGTAAGATGAAGCGGCTCACATATTTCTGAATGTCCACGACTAGGCGAACCAAAATACTCCAATTGCGAGGGAGCGCACGTCGCTTCTTATAGAAAATGCCTCCATAGGAAAAAATAGAAGAAATAGTGACTAAAACGATGGAAAAAAATAGATCTAAACAGATCAGTACTAACCAAAACATAACCAAACTAATGACTAATAGCATGACAGTTCGCCCAGGTGTAGAATACGCATCTTTTCTACAAGGTACCAAAATGACAACTGAACCACAGCCATCAGCCAGTCAAACCATGCTCCACCACCATCAGAGCCTCCATAAACTTTCACCTATATACCTCAACCACCGCAGACGGACTAATCAAATCTCATAGCTCTTGTCAATCAGATGGCTCAGCACATGGCACAATTTACTTTCATGATGTGAGAACTTACAACCACAATTCAAGGATTAACAGGAAAAATTTTTACCAAATAAATAAATTCACAATATTAAATCTTAACTATTAAATTACAGGTAATGAATGATATATAAAAATAGTTGATTATTTACGTATCATAAAATATGAATTTATATTAATACGAATATATATATATATATATATATATATAAATGAGTTCAGTTGACAGTTTTAGTGTTGTAACAACAAAAGTCACCACACCCACTATTTGCCCTGAAGATGGCCTAAACGTTGGCACGATTAATAAAATATATATATTTATAATTTTAATTGAAATAGTTCACAATAATTTTTTTAATGATTTACAAATTAAAAAAAAAGAATACACGATGATAAGTATCAGTAGAGAGCGATTAATTGACAAGAACACATTTAAAATTCATTAGAAACGGAAAGGGGTAAACTCCAGTCGCATGTCGGAGCTGGCACACACTTTTTTTGGGTAAAATTTATCGACTGCACCCCCAACCATTTGCAACATTTCTCAAAATATATTCAGTCAACAATTTCCAAATTAATAAAAATTATTAAGTGTTCTTATTTTGGGTAATTTAATTGAACAATATATTCTTTAAATAATAGAAGATTTTTCAGGAATAATAAATATTTTTTAAACTATATGCTTTATTGTATTAAACAATGCACCAAAATAATTCTCATTAAAAGTACACTATAATTGACAAAGGTAACGAATGGTAACAAAATATTAACAGTAATTGAACACGTGTCAATGTAAGTCATTTCACTTCTAAACATGTAAATTATAAAATGTCATGATAAAGCACCATTTGTTTAAAAAAAAAAAAACATAAACAAAAATTGTATTTTAACACTATATAATAAATAATGTTACTGTGCTGATGTACTTATACAAAATAGATTAATTTTAAATTTCTCCGATGTATGTTCCAATTACCTAAAAATCATTAGAACTGATTAGTAGTTTTTACAAAAGAAATTACCTGTTTTTAAAATTAATTTTGTAAAATTTACGACCTTAAAATTTAATGTTATTTAGAAGCTATACATGAATAGATTATGATTTTTTTTTTCATTTAAACATACAATAATATAATATGTTCCCTGCTGATTCTTATACCACAATATTTAAATGAGTAAAAATAACAGCTAATTTTCTGGTGGATACCAAAATATTTTATTTTCAGCTTTACTATAGTGAATAATTTTTTTTATTGTTTTTATTTTGCAAACATTCTTATGGTAAATTGATAAAACTAGGGAATTTGAAATAGGCAATTTCTTGGTGAATAAGTGGTGGTGTAGAATTGTGCCATTCTCGTAGTATTTGGCTTGAAATGAAGTTAGAATATAAACAATAACTCCATTTTAAGCCAAGGCCTGATTTAACCACTGTTGTACTAATAGGATGACATGATCCCACTTCCCTCAGTACAATTAACTAATTTGGATATATTTCAACTTAAGCATTATTCACCAAGGCCGCTGAATTATTTTCTAGGTTAAAATAGATAAGAAAACCAATACAATACAGAAATATTCGAAATAACAATGTTAAAGATTGAAATTTAATCACTGTCAGCATTTTTTGAACATATTTTTTACCTGATGTTTAAAAAGGTCCCCACACAATTAATGATTTCTTTTAAATAATTAACATTTGAGGAATTGATTGTAACTTACTTTTAAATAATCAGAATCTAAAATAAATATTTTTAAATGTAATTAATAACTAATTCAAATAACTAAAATAAAGCAACATTCAATCACATGTGTTTAATCTTAATTAATAACTAATTATAAGATATTTAACAAAAAATAACAGAAAAATGTTAATACTTAAGCAAAAACACATTCATTAAAGAAGTTATATAATAAATAATGATATTTACATTAACCCTCCTAATACCGGGTGGGGTCGCTAACGACCCCAAGCTCATATTTTTGACTCTCCTTAAGTCAAAAACAAAGTTATGCTCACGAGCCTCTTGGACATTTATCCTTAGACTATATGTAATACGACGAGTAAAGCTCTAACGAATTACATGTTCAAAATAAATCACTGTGGATTAATTTTTGTTCAAAAAACGAGCATGGGATCCCGGGACGACCCCACCTAGTAGTTAATGTTAGCCTTATTTCAGATCGCCAAAGTCACAGACTGTGCCTTTTCAGGCTTCTTATATAATTTCCTAGAAGAATATTTGCATTTGAAGTGTCAGTTTGGCGGTGTGGGACCCAATTACCGCCGTGAATATGTAATATATTATTATTTAATAAAATACAGTAAATATTTCCTGGATGTCATTCAAGCTTTGATGTTCTTTCGTTGGAATTCAATCACTTATTTTCTCTTTTGCATCTTTTGTTCAGAATCTATGAATTATTTGATGTGTCAGTTCCTGGATATTTCTCAGATGAATTAGTTACCTACTAAACAAAAGAGAGAAAGGGTGGGGGGGGGGCTAAATTTTTCAGAACTCTACTTGCAGAATTTCTGTCATTTGCTTATTATCACAGCGGAAACATCCTCAAAAATGATATTGAGAAAAAGCCTGACATCATTGCTCATTACAATGATACGAAATGAGGAGTGGACAATTTTGACAGAATGATAAGTGAGTATACCTGTCAGCGGCAAACTAAAAGGTTGCCTTTTGCAGTTTTTATAAATCTGATTGAGATTGTTGCTGTAAATGAATTCGTATTTTGATTGACCTACATATGGAATTGAAAAAGGCTTATCGACAACAATTTTTTTTACTTGAACTCGGAAAAAAAATTCGCTGCACCCATGATTCAGAAAAGGTAACGTGAAAAGAAGGCAAGGTATTACTTATGCTCAAGAAAAAATGACATTAAAGTAAACCTTGTTTGTACTGTTTGCAATAAATATATTTGTAAAGAGCACAGAACCACAGCATATTCATGCATTCATTGTAACTAGGTAATTTAGGTTCTCTTGGAACATGTATGTTGTTCACTATAATGAGTTATTTTCAAAATAAATAAAAATATACATTTTAATAGTTCAATAATGATTGATATTACTTTTCTACAGTCCCATTCTATCAAATTTATAAGCAATGACTCTTAAATGGATGATATCATAGTAGTTGATGGCTGAAAAAGCTGGGGTCTTCCACTTCCAGGGACCCCACCTGGTTTAGGTGTAACTTTTTTCACCCGGTATTAGGAGGGTTAATTGAAGTATTTTCTCAAAGTTAAAGAATTATTACTCATCTGACTTATTTCTGAGTTAGAACTTTTTAAAATAATGTATTTAAATCATATGAAAAATAATTGCATACAGCAAAGCATACTTCGATTTTTTAAAATATATTTATCTATTATTTTCACTATCTGTTCACAAACTTGTTATATGGTATCATCAAATAAATGTAAAAAAAAAAAAAAAATGAAATAATCTAATAACTTCATTTCTATTAATACTATCATATAATACAGCTTGAAAAGAAGCTTTCCATGCACAGAGTTATAAACAATCAAAAGTAAGATAGAATAAAAAATAATCTACTAAAAAAATAATATAAAATCTTTCGATCCATTTGATAATACAGCTTAATAATAAAATATAATTACAAAGGTAGATATAAAATTAAACGATCTTTTTGTTTTGTTTTAAAGCAATGATCGATGTTTTCAATAATCACAGTAGTCACTCTGTAATGGACTAACCCTTAAATGCATTGTTAACAGTAGAAAACAATTATTAATTTTAAAGATTTTACAATACTGGTTTTAAATGTAAACATATATACATTATTATTAATACTTTTGCCAAATAAAGAGGCTTATTATTATATAGAACTTCTAGTAATCCATCACTACCCTGTTCTGATATCTGCTAAATTAGTGATAGTGTACTGTAATGATAAAATTATAATAAATGTAAAAAAATAAATAACAATAACAAAGGACAAGCAAATTAAAAGGTAATAAAAAAGCTAACTAAATATCAAGAAACTTTTACAGGCATAGACAAATTGTAAACATTCTTATAAAAATATCAATATACAAAAAATACACTGCATATATACATACTTTGTTCTAATCTTTTAACTGAAGTTATTTCATGGCAAACCAAAATTTCTTTTCTCATATTACTATCTTTTCTTTATTTTTTCTCATATTAATAAATTCTAGAAGAAATAAAGTAGATATAAATAAAAATTAGATAGCCCCAAAACTTATTAAAAGCAAATTTTAAAAAAAGAACACATTATTTTCCCTCTAAAATACATTTTGAATATTTCATACCTCAAGATGCCTAAAACCATAGTGATAAAAACAATTACTAAAAAATGTTAGCAGTGTTTCAATACAAAAAAAAATTAATCGGAAACCATCACAAAGTTAAAATTGTTAATACATAATCGATACGAAATAGATCTAACATATTAATACTGATTAATTAAATAAATAAAAATTAAGTAAAAGATATTTAGAAACAATTAAGAATCTATCTTTATGAATTGAACAAATAAAAAACTATCTGAAATCAATCGCAATTAGCAAATAGTAAATATTATTTAAATCACAAGATTAGTTTGTTTGACAAATATTTAAACTGGTCCCTTTATATATCACAATTTATTTATTTTTAAATAAGTTTTTGTGGACTAACTTTTCACTCATTATCAGAATGTTATCAGCTTTACTAAGTCTAACAAATAACATTCACAATGATCTTTTTGAAATGGAATTAACCAAATTACAATCAAATAAATATGACAGAAAGAAAATAAATTTAAAGACTTAAAAAGCATTATCTTTTTGTCCAAATTACTTATAGCCATTTTTATTCAGAAGGGGTTTTATAACATATTATTATTAATGTTTTTACAAAAAATAATGACAATACTTTAATGCTCCAGTAAAAATATTTTCAATAAAGCAGCTGTTTAATAAATGATAATAAAAAAAATTTATATTTAACAAAAATACAAAGTTAAAATATTAAAGTATAAGCTGTAACGATATGACGTCGATATTGATCAGTACCTTTGAGACTCTGTTTGGACTTGTGATGTGACAGGTTCAGGTGAAGCAGTGTCTGACCAACCGCCAAGTTCAATATCTTGTTTCCGCCTTTCTTCTTCCTACCAAGTTTTAAGTAAAAGTTAATGTAAAACTATTAGTAGTAACATAATATATACTTACATACAATACAATAATAAATTGAGTATTATTAAATTTTTACCACTTTAGATTCATGACATGAATAGCTAACAAACGTCTAAAAACCGTCATCAATGTTGCTTAGTACATTTCCTAAAATTTCTAAAGTTTTACAAAATTATCTCATAATAATTTGGAAAAGCCGGGTCAGAGAAAATATTTCAAATATGGAATAAAAACTGTGGTCGGTAATGGTAATGGTCAGTAATTATTCCACAGGGTGTCAACTCTAAGGAGTTAAGTCACAAAAAGTTTTAATTTTTCATTTGTTTCCCTTTTAATATTTTCCATAAATATAAGTTATGATGAGCTTTGGTATGGTAAAGAGAATGTAATTATGGGAAATGTATATACTTTGGTAATCATTTCATCTAGAAATGAATGTTTGAACAAATATATATCATATATACTTCAAAATGTTAGTTGAAACTTTTATTTCTTAATGAAATCATTACCAAAATCTACTCATTACCCATAATTACATTCTCTTTTCCATAGTAAAGCTCAGGATAATATTTATTTTTGGAAAATATTAGAAATGAAATGAATATGGTTCAGTTACCCAATGGTCTCTTTCAAGGAAAATGCCAAAGCCTGATTGAAAGACTGTGGTTAATAAACTGAATAATGGTTCTGTAACATTCAACTTAAAATATGGTTAAAACAAAAACAAACAGATTGTTTCTTATCATTTGCCTTTAGACCATCATCAGATTATTAAACTTACCGAGAACCTCAAGTTAAAAGCTCCTAATAAATTTAGGGAGTTATTTTAAGTTATTAAGTTTGAGATTTATATTAAGCCAAGGAAACCCTTCAAAAGTTTAGGAAGATCAATAAACTGAAACTGTTCAAGAAGAAAATAAAATTTTGGTAACTGTTCCGCAGGTTGTCACTTCGAGTTGAGTTACAAGTTTTAAATGTTTAATTTTTAATATTTTCTAAAAATACAACTAATCGTGAGCTTTGGTTTGGTAAAGAGAAAGTAATTATATATAATGAGTAGATTACGGTTATCATTTCATCAAGAAATATAAGTTTCAACTAACATTTCGAAGTATAGATATATATGATAGATAGATGATATATGATTGTTGATATAATCATTTCTATATGAAATGATTACAAAGATATACACTTTTCCCATAATTACACTCTTTTTTCCATAACAAAGCTGATGTAATCACCATTTAAAGGTTTAAAAGATAGATATCAGTTCTGCAGATTGTTGCTTCAAGTTAAATCCCATAAATTTTTAACCTTTCATTTGTTTCCTTTTTAATATTCTCCAGATCAAAAATAATCTTGAGTTTTAGTATGAAAAAATATTAGTGTAATTATGAAAATTGTGTATGTTTCAGTAATTATTTCATCAAGAAACCTATCAATCACCATTTAGGAGTATGGGTGATTTATATCTTAGTTAAAACATTTATTTCTTGATGAAATGCACACATTTCCCTTATTAATATACTCTTTATTTCAAACTAAAACTCACGATTACTTTTATTTTCAAGAAGATTAAAATGAAAATGAATGAAAGGTTAAAACTTGATGTGACAACTCAAAGCAACAACCTGCGGAACTGATACCAATGATACTTAAAAAGGCAATAATAAATGGATTGATAATTTATAAAAGTACCTCGGCAATCATCTTTTTGTATTGCTCAATTTCATACTCATATTTGGGAGAAATGATCCCAAAGAAGTTTGCTAATGATTCTCCAAGGTAATCACAAACAGCAAGAGCTTTAGTTCCGACATAAACAGTATGATACCAAACCCAAGGCATCCACGGGGCACTATTCTATAACAATTAACAGGCATGAGATTCAAATATAAATTTAATTAGACTAATAAAGAAAGCCTAGGTGAAAAATTATGCTAGTTCTCACCAAATTAGCCTGCATAAGCTGAGTTTCATAACGAGGCTCAGCTACTTCTGATTCATCTTCATCAGAGCTATATTCCTCCAGAGTTCCATCCGAAAAATGTAATATCCGTTTCGGAACTCTTTTTGTAGGTTCTGCTTCCGTATTAGCACTACCTGTCAATTCCTAAAAATAAAACCATCAATAAAACAATTTCAAACTTTAATCTATCAAAGGAATTTTTAAAAAAATACTTCATACCAATGTTTTCACGGAATCCTGCTCCCGGTAGACTCCAATCTTACTCATCCTTTTAAAGAAAAGCCTTATAGGCTTAAAACAAGATTTGAACTTCAGTATTGAGATAAATAATGATAAGAATATAATCAAGTCAATGACATATCAAGAAAACAAACGTCCTGAGGCAGTGCTCTCACCATAGAGGTTCAAGGCTACCAAGGTGACCATGTAAAAGTAGGTCAGTTAAAGATGCGTCGAATTAACACCTATCATTACTAACTTTTGAAATGACGTCATATACAGCTAAATAATAAGTGAGATATGATTTTATTTAGTTTTTTCTAACTAATACATTTCGAAGTATAGATGATATATGTTTGTTGAAACGTTCATTTCTTGATGAAATGGTAACCAAAATATATACATTTCCCATAATTACACTCTTTTTTCCATACTAAAACTCACGATTAATTTTATTTTCGAAAATACTAAAAAGTAATCGACTTGAAAGTCACAAATTATAAGTCGTGACTTAACTGGAAGCTATAACCTGTGGAACTGACTCCATTATGTATATTGTTCTTATTAGTTAATTTCAATTAAACTAGAGTTTCATAAATAAAATGAACTGTTCTCATTAACAAACATTAACAATTTGCCATTAGAGGATTTCTCTGTACCCATTCTCACGTAATGTGCTGCTATTTCAGGTTCCCAATCTTCACAATTTATTAAAAATTCTTACCCTTAAAGAAGACACAGATTTTCCTCTCTTTTTTTCTTTTTTTTTTAATCATTGAGCTGTTACCTATCTCGATAGCGCTGAGAATTCTTTCTTTAATTATTTCTCCCGAATATGAGTACATACTATATTTGCCCTAGACTTAGTTCATACCCTCCAAAACGTATTTGACTTGTGAAAAGTCTATCATTGATCTGAGTGATAATGAACTTAATTCTTAAAAGTTTAATTAGCTCAAATTTGTTTATATTTGCAGATGACAATATACTTCTAACATTCTGTAACATGCCCTTAACATATAAAAATGTAGATTGCTTATATTAGTAATTATTTTTAAGGTAATTGAAGTAAGTTTATATCCGAATTGGTGTTTAAACAGAGTTATATGGCAAACATCGGTCGATTCTCTTGTTACAAGCAGGGACAATCTGAACCTTCTCAAAATTGTATAAGCATTACTAAGATTTGTATGAGTAAAGCGTCACTAAGACTCAACACTTTCCCAATTCATTCTGCGTTTTTGATCATATTATATTCATTCTTGTTAGCAAGTAATATAACACTTATGCATAACTTTCAACACGTTATGGAAGGACAAACAGCTTTTCAAGGCCAGAACCCAGATACCTAAATCAAATACTTAGAATCTACCATCAATGAAAGGAAGGTTTTAGACCTTAGTTATATATTTTCTTCGATCCAGATATATATTTATTTTTTTGTAAAGGGATCTGACAACAATGCACGTTCTTATCAGTGATCACAAGTATGTTTTTTCGCAAAATATGTTTAGGCCAGCGGCTAGGTACCAAAAAAGGGCTTTAGGTTGCAATAAATTGAAGAGAGCTGAATTTTTGATATGTTGTAAGGTCATGTCTGAGTAGTGTAAATCCAATTTTGCAACCGAAAAACAGATGGAAAACATTTGGTGGCCAAAAAAACTCGAAATTTTCGGTGTTATTTCAGTTTTTGGCCTGGATCTCATAATCGGTGCATTTTTGAAGGGGGAAAACCCTTCAGTAACAATTTTAAAGTAGATTAAACTTGCTACAATTTGAATCCAACCGCAGTTCTGTAGGTCTAATAGATTCTGAGTTAGGCCCCTTTGAAAATTGGTCTTTTTTTCCAAAAAGTCCAAATTTTAAGTTTTGGCCGACTTTCTTGAGAAACACCGGCCGAAGGATTGATTCTACGATGAAAGTCAAGGTAGTAAATGTAATCAGCTTTAATTTAAGCTCAGGCTAAGGCCTTAAGGTGTAACAGATTCTGATTTACGCCCCTTTGAAAAAGTCCAAATTTTAAGTTATGGCCGACGGAAAAATTCCGTTAGGAACACCGCCCGAAGAAGTGATCCTACGATGGAAGTCAAGTGATCACAGGTTTTTATATGAAAACTTATTTTATTTTTCAACACAGTCTCCTTTGAGTTATACACACTTAGTCCAACGTTTCTTCAATTTTTTTATCCCTTCCGAAAAATATGATTTGTCGAGGTCATCAAAATATGCATTTGTTTGTGAGATGGCTTCGTCAAATCTCTTTCCGCCGAGACATTTCTTTAAGTTTGGGAACAAGAAATAGTCACTCGGGGCTATATTTGGAGAATAGGGCGGATGAGAGAACAAATCGTAGCCCAATTCGTGGATTTTGCCATGGAAACTGCACATGTGTGCACACATGTAATGTCCTGGCGGAAAAGAATTTTTTTCTTGGCAAAATGCGGTCTTTTTTTTTCCCCTCATTGAATCGACCCAATAAGTTGGTATAATATTCACCATTGATTGTATTCCCTTTTAAAGTTAGTCAATGCGGATTATACCGCGTGCATCCCAAAAACCGGTCGCCGTGACTTTATTGGCTGACAAACCCACCATTGCCTTCTTTGGCGCCGATTCACTGAGAAACGCCCTGAGAAACCTACTGTTTGGTCTCCGGTGTGTTGTTGTGGATCCACGGTTACGAAACGGCGCAAAAAACTCGTCCATATTACGGTTGAACGACGCCAAACATTCCTGCGAAATTGTCACACGGTTCCGTTTGTGGTTTATTGTGAGCAAACGCGGAACCCATCTTGCGGAAAGCTTTCTCATTCAAAATTGAAACCACTGAGCCATGTGAGATGCCTATGGCTTCCATAATCTCTCTCACTTTTATTCTCCGATCGACTAAAACATTATCGTGAATTTCTGTTTGTCTGTGCTTAAATTAAATTTGCTACAACTTCATTCTTCATGACTTTCCTTGTAAGATCACTCCTTCGGCCGGTGTTCCTCACGAAAGTCGGCCAAAACTTAAATTTGGATTTTTTGGAAAAAATTACCAATTTTCAAAGAGACGTAACTCATTATCTATTAAAGCTAAAGAGTTGCGGTTGAGGTCAAATTATATGAAATTTAATTTACTTTATAAATGGATACTACAGTGTTTTATCATAAAAGACCGATTAGGAGATATATGCCAAAAACTGAAATAACTCCGATAATTTCGAGATTTTTCGGCCACCAAAAGTTTTCCCATCTGATTTTTTCGGTTGCAAAATTGGATTTACACTACTCAGACACGCCCTTACAGCATATCAAAAATGCAGCTCTCTTCAATTTATTGCAAATAGTTTTAATATATTTATTTCGATTTTACTAAGTAAAATACAACTTTATGATATGAATAGGATGTTGATAGTTGGGGGTGCAGTCAAGAAAACACGCAAAAATAGGTGAAACTATTTTATTTTAAGTGCCGACGTTTCGACCTACTATGTAGGTCATCTTCAGGGCTATGAGAAAACAGACAAAAACAGAATAGACTGTAAAAATACATAAAAAGAGGTACAGAAAAATAAGACAAAATGTAGAGATATAAAAAAGAATGATATATAATGAAAGGATATATGAAGGTATATGAATATATATATACATAATATATATATATAATAATGTATATAGGTATATGAATAAAGATGATTACATGGTAGATGGATAGAAAGGTGATAATGCAAAAAACAAAGTACAAAGAGAGCAATGAAGTTAAACAGAAAAAAAAATAAAATGAAAAAGATATGAATATAATGAGTATGGACAATTTAGTATAATAAAGATAGAAATGTATTGCAAAGAAAACAATAGTATGAAAATAGACTCATGGGGAGTATCATAAGTGCAATGAGAGAACATGAATTAAAAATATGATACCTAATAATACATCGAGAAGAATATATTATAGAATGTAAAGAAAAGGAAAGGAAAGGGAATCTAATGTATGACGGGCCGGGAAGTGAAATATAAATAAAATTTTAAAAAATATAAGTATCAGAAGTTATGTAAAGGTATAAATGTTATATAAAGGTATACACTATACATTGTATAACAGATGTTGTATCCAGGTATACATATATTATATAGAGGTATACATGGTATGAAGTTATATAAATAAAGATGAAAGAATACAAGGAACAATACATGAGAGATATAAGATATACGTAAGTGAATAGAGATATATTATAAAAAATAATAATGTTCTGTGAACATGAACTCTTAAATTAAAACTATTTAATTAAAACTATGATGGATGCTAAAAGTGATGATGGGAGAAATAGGTGTGAAGGAAGGAGATGGAGAAAGATGAAGAGAAGACATAAATAATATGAGACTGTACGAACCCGATAGGAGTGGCAGCTTGGACAGCGAGAAACTGACGCGGATAAAACCGTTAAACGACGGAAGCGCTGGCCGCGATCTCTGTCGGTCAAAGTTCAAAGTAGCGAAAAATTCAAAAAAGTGAAAATGAAAAATAAAGAAGTAGGGAAAGGGCAATATGGGGAAATATGGGGACGCGTAAAAAATAAATAAAAAATAAAGTTAAAGGAAAAAAAAGGGGGTAAAGAAATAAAATACTAGAAAAGAAAAAATAGACAGAAACGGACCGTAAAACGGAGAGAAATAAAATATGATTTGAAAATTAAGGAGTTTTTAGTAAATTAAAAATTTGGGAATAAATTGAGGATAGGTGATGTGAATCGGACTTAAGGTTGACGGTGGAGGAATCTAAATTGATGTGGATGGTTTCCGAGAGAATGCGTTTTTCATAGTTGGGAAAGGAAGATAGGATAGACGTATTATCGAAGTTGAAAATGTGGTTTAAAGATAGGGCATGGTCAGAGAGTTTGGAAGCGGTTGGGTTATTGGATGAAATGGAATATTTATGTTGGGAAATACGATCTTTAAGTAAGTTTTTAGTTTCGCCGATGTAGGAAGAGTTGCAATTGGGAGTGGAGCAAGGGATACGGTAGACAACATGTGAGCGTTGTATAACGGGAATGGGATCTTTAACACGGGTATAGATTTTGGAAAGTTTGTTATGGGATTTGAATGCTAAACGTAAGTTGGGGATAGAGGAACGTAGGGATTTTTGAATATTATTTGAGAGGGAGGGTATATATGGCAAGGATCTGTATACTGGGTTAGAGGGGGGGTGTGGAGACAAGGTGGGGTTGGGGGTTTTTTTATAGTCTTGGATGAGTTTATTAATAATATGGAGAGGAAAATTGTTATTTAAAAGTATATTTTGGATGCGGTGGATGTTAGTTTTATGGAAGCAAGGGTCAGAGAGGGATAGGCCACGGCGGATAATATTTTTGGCAACGTTTATTTTTTGGTGGTGCGGATGTTGGGAGTAATAATTGAGGAGTCTGCCAGAATAGGTGGGTTTGGTATACCAGTCAGTGGATAAGGTGTGGTCAGGATTTCGAATGATACGGAGGTCAAGGAATGGTAATGATTTATTGGATTCAAGTTCCACTGTGAAATGGAGGCGGGGATGGTATGAGTTAAAAGATGATAATAATTCAGGAATAATAGTGGGATTTAGGATAAGGAGGAGATCGTCCACATATTTCTTAATGAAGATAACATCGTTAAGGAATTGGGGTAGAATGGAATCCAGAAGATCGTTTAAGACAATATTGGAGAGGTCAGGAGCGAGGGGATTTCCCATGGCAAGTCCAGAAATTTGGTTAAAGAACTGGCCATGGAAGGTAAGGTAGCCTGATTCACAACAGAGGTTTAAGGATTGGAGGTAAGAGGTGCGATTGAGAGAGGTATGGGGTTCTATGAGTGGCCAGTTGTTATCTATAATGAGGAGAGCTTTATCTAAAGGAATGTTAGTGAATAGGCTTTCTACATCAAAGGAGGTGAGAACGTAATGATCAGGTATGGTGAGGGATGTTAATAGATCACGTAGATGAAAAGAGTTTTGGATATCATATGGGTTGTTACGGCTGAGGACTTGTAAGGAAGGAAGTAAGAATTTGCTAAGTTTTGTAGAAGGTGAATTGATGTTGGATGTAATAGGCCGGAGGGGGTTGTTAGGTTTGTGGATTTTGGGAAGACCATAAAAACGGGGAGCTATGGAATTGTAAGAAATAAGGTTTCTATAAATAGGGTATGTAATTAATTTGGAATTGACAAGGCTTTTTAGGTGGAGGTTGAATTTTTTTTGGAGAGAAGAGGTAGGATCTCGGGGTGTAGGTTTGTAAGTAGAAGTATCAGAAAGAAGGGAAATGATTTTAAGGTTATATTCGGAAAGATTCATGATTACTGTAGAATTACCTTTATCTGCTTTAGTGACAATCAAGTCGTCATGGGATTGATAATATATTATGAAATGATATTGATGATATGATATGAAAATGATTTTCTCGTTAATTTCTGCTGGGAATGTCCAAAATGGTATTTTCACGGAGCACTATTCTATAACATTAAACAGGCATGAGATTCAAATAAAAATTTAATTAGACTAATAAAGAAAGTCAGCTACTTCAGATTCATCTTCATCAGAGCTATATTCCTCCTGAGTTTCATCCGAAAAATGTAATATCTGTTTCGGAACTCTTTTTTTTAGGCTCTACTTCCGTATCAGCACTATCTTAATAGAGACTGGGTAAGCCCCAGGAAGGTCTCCAAATTATACATGGTTGATTTATGTCTAATAACTAATTTATTTACGTTCACCTGTGGTCTAGTGGTTAGCGTAACAAACTACTAAGCCCAAGATCGCGGGTTCGTAGCCCGGCAGGTGACCCTAGAATTTTTTAAGGGAGAAAAAAATCCTTAGCTACGCCGTCCTTCGGAAGGGACGTTAAACGGGGGTCCGGAGCCTGTACGATGTCAGGTACTCGTTAAAAATCCATATCCTAATTAAACCTGGATAGGCAAAATTTAGAGCTCCCAATTTAGAGCATAAAGTGACGTTAAATGAACAAACAAACAACAACAACTAATTTATCTGCCACAGCCAAACTCTCATACTGCAACTCCACTTACATCTGTAATTAACTCTTTTACCTTACCATATGCAAAAAAATCCCTTTGTTTCTTCTACCTACTCAAATGACATTTAATTTAAACTTGAAAAAGAAATGTTCTTAAGTAATACAATAACATCATCCGTACAGTTAAATATATATTGCATTTATAGAAAACTTTAATTTTTTCTTTATCTTCAATTCTATAACCACATATCAATTTTGATAACATAAACAACATTAAACTGCCTTACAAAATATTTTAGGTTAGTCCATTAAAGATGTAAGGAACTTAGCTAAGAATCAGTTTTATAATGATGGAACAGAAACAAACTTCAAGATGGGGGAATGATCAATAATATTTACCATTAGTATGTATCTCAAAGCAAAACCACAATGACCAGGATCAAATATGGCAATTCAATTTATAAATACTTACATTGTTATCAGCTAAATTAAGGAAAATGAATAAAAAAACACTAAAATTCTAGAGTTTTAATATTGTTATTTGTACATATAAACAAAATATAGCTTACTAACAAAACCACGATCAGTGTGTACTTAGTAAAAAGTCTATTCTAGTGCTCCCAAACAACAACTGGGCAGAATAGATAAGACTATAAAATTTGATTAATAGAATCCTTGTGCCGCGGCATCGTCCTCGTCGATTCCGAGGAGGGCCAAGTCAGACATGTCCCCTAGCTTACTATTACCTTCACCTTTGTGCTCTTCTCTTAAACCTTCCTCATTTTCAGTCTCTTGTTCTTGCTCCTCCTCTTCGAAATCTTCACCATCTTCTTCATCTATATCATATTCCATGTTTCCACTCTCATTTTCCGCTTCATATCCACCTTCTTTAGCTTTTTCTGCAGCTTCTTTCGCTTTCTTTTTCTGTAGGTGCCGCCTCATTCTTTGTGAAAGAGGATTTTTCTTCTTTTTAGGCTCTGGGGCAACAATGGCCACTGGTTCCATTTGAGTTTCTGGCATTTCAGGAGGCTGAACCATGACTTCCATGGCAGTCTGTTGAACTCCTTCCATGGTCGGCGGTGGATAGGCATAAGCACTGGCATATTGCCCTGTCTGGTCATAGCCCATTTGGGCCCATTGTTGGACATAAGCGTGGTCATAATACGTCTGGTACATACTCATGTCGTAACCGGGTGGTAACATGTAGGTTGTAGGAGCAGCAGCAGCAACGATGGCTTGTTGTTCTTCAATCTTCACCTCTGTTTCTTGTTGAACTTCGACTTCTTCATTATTGGTGTCACCTTTCTTTTCTTCAGGAAACAAAAGGTCAAGTGCGTCCTTAAAATCTTTGTGTAGCTCATCTTTAGCTGGTTCTTCTTCTTTAGGAACAGCAGCAGTGTCATCATCTAGCTCCATGTCTTGTTCAGTAAGGTTATCATTGGCGGGTTTGTTAAAAAGGATTTCTTTTTTTACAATGCCGGGTTCAGCAAGTCGAGGTCGCTTGCTGATGATCAAAGTGGACTTTGGAAGCTCCTCAACAGGTGTCTCAGTTTCAGCTGGTAACGCTTCCACTGCGGGTTCCTGTAACAGAGCAAGTTCTGGTATAGAATCTTTAGAAGCGGAGTCTTCAACATCCCTTTTCTCTTCCTTTTCTTCAGATTTTTGCTCAACTTTTTTCTTCAAAATCGGCATCCTCCCAATAAACGGCAATTTTGTTTTAGGTAAATTACTTGGTACAACTTTTTTACCGTCCTTTTTCTTAGCAGCACTCTCAGAGGTTCGTTTTTCAAACGACGTTTCATGCGTATCATCATCATCATTTTTATCAAGTAATTTTCCTCTTCCTCTTTTCCGCTCGTTTTCTTTTTCCTTTAGATCTCTAATTCTGGATACAGGGGATTTTTTATGTTTGTCTCTTTCGCTGATGTAAGGCTTACTTTCTTTTTTGCTTTTATAATCTTCATACCTAGATTCCTTCTCTTCCTTTTCTATTTGTTTATATTTGTCGAATTTGTTGTATTTGCTATACTTGTCTTCGTACTTCGACTTTTCTTTAGGACTCCTTTCATATTTCGAATGCCGCTCATGTCTACCAATTTCTTCTTCCCTTTTTTTACTTCTTGAAGATTGAGATTGATATTTTTCATAATTTGATGAGGTAGAAATGGCAGTTGGCTTTTTATCAAATATGACGGCATCGTCATGGTCATCATATATATTTTCTTCAGGGCTCACAAACCTTTCGGATGGATTGCCTGAAGATTCTTGACTTCCTGCACTCGATCTCCTAGTTCCCTTCAGCGGTTTTACTTCAGTAACATCATTCTTTTGCTTTGGCTTGATCTGAACCACTTCCCGCCTTTCCACTTTCGGCATCCATTCAGAAATAAAGCTGTCATCATGCGGGGGTACCTCCGGCTTCTTCTCTATCATAGTTTTATAATTCAATTTTATCATGTCCGATTCCTTAGGAGGGGACTCGTTATCTTTACTCTTTTTACTTTTCTTAGATTTTTTCTTCTTCTTTTTAGATTTCCTGCTGGGAGAATCATCCTCTGAGGAAGAGGTCGATTTAGTAATCGGAGGTGGTGGCGGAGGTGGAGGCGGTTCCTGAAATTTTGAGTTGGCAGCTATCATAGCAAGCAGCTGGTCGCTGAGGGTGGCAATGGTGAGGGGAGCAGGAGGAGGCTGGGATTGCTGTGGGACCGAGGGTCCTGTCTGCTGCTGCTTCGCTTCAGAATTCCGTTCATATGACCTTGTCCTCTCTGTTAGCCAATCAACTTCCCAATGTTGGTTTTTCATAATGAACTCCTAGAAAAATTTGTATAATGTGATTAAAAATTAATAATAACATATAAGTAATAATAACATATAAGTAATAATAATATACACTGAACATTTAAATCATATTATAAAACACCTATAATTCAGATTGTTAACACAGAAATAGGCCTATTCCACAGAGAATGGTTTTTGAATATAACTGATCCTATCAGAAGAATGAAGAAGAGAATATGATTTTTAAAGATGACATTATTCCATTAAATTGTTCCCTAGTCTGTAATCAGCCTCAGCCTTTAAATAAACAGCGACTGTTTTTTTCTAGGAAGGTATCAGTGTGGTTAAAACATTTGAAGTGAAACAAGCCATATGGTATGATATGTAAATTATTATCAACTGTTGTGTGTTCTGATTATTATAACCTCAAAATAGTTATCTCCAAATATTCACAACACTTTATCGGAACCAAATGCTGTAGAGCATTATAGTAGTAATTAGTTTTGTAATATATTGTTTATTAGCATATATTGTATATATATAGCTATATTGTAACTTTTATAAGCAGTTAGCAATAATCTTTTTAGTATCAGTTCATTCACAAATGCCAGTGATTTTTCTGTTTTTTATCTTTCAAATTATCAACTTTTCCACAGTATTAAAATTTGAAAAAAAAATATTTGTTTTTCCTTGTAACCTATTTAAATATATGCTGACTTTGCACAGAGCGTAAAACCAAATATTTTATTTCTCACATTTCAATAAAACAAGAAAAAAGATACTTCTCTGTTAGAGCGGTGCCATTATTGATAACAGCAGAGGAAAGAGCAATGTTGTAACCTTTTGGGCTTTGTTAGTGTTTGTGTATATAGTTTGTTTACCACTTATAATTATAAGTTATATCAAAATATAAATGTAAGGTTCAGTAATCTTTTCAGTGGTGACGCCCGTTCAGAGAATTACAAAAAAAAAACTACTTTATTTCCGCCTTTAGTATGCTAAAAAGTCTACTCACTTTATAACGACTAAAAATAGTTTGTACCTTGTACTAAAAATAGTTTGGAGTTTATACTCACATTATAGTTTGACGAGTGGGTGTTGCTTTGAATATGCTTAGTCGCACAGTGGACATCTCCTAGCCAAACCTTACACATCGAGCAGAACCAAGCCGTGGCCGGTATCAGGAACTGGACGCCTGCAAGCAACCCGAAAAAAATATTTTAGAAAATAAAGGTAGATAACATTATCAGTTTACTATTCTAATCGATAAAGAGTAAGATTAAGAAATAAAAAAAAGAAAAATACTCAGTCTGGATCAGAGGTTATCTGACTACACACAAATCCTCTGGGAGGGAGAGAGAGCTAAGGCCACGTTTAGAGGAGTAAATCGGAAAATGATTTATTTCTTGTTATTTGAAAAAATATTCTCATAAAAAATGAGATAATAGGAGGATGGATTTCCAGTAACGTAACACTGAAATATTTTAAATCACATTAGCTTCTTGTAAAATGTCCATGGCAAATATTTTTAAAAGAAATCATATACAATTAATGTTTTTACCTTAAATTTCTGAAATTGATAAAAATAACACACAGTTTATTGATGGATGGTGATCTTTTAAAATTATAAACACTGTTATTATTAATAGAAATAAAAGTTATACATTATTTATGTAAATTTGTAAACTAAAAATACCTAGCAGTTAAAAGACCACCATTTGACAATATAACCAAACTTCATCAATCCAATATCTTCTTGTATTTCTTCATCAAAGATAAGTTTATAATTAATATTACAAAATTTTGATTTTGAATACAAGATGGTTCACAATACAATACAAAGTATGACAGGGTTTTTTTCAAATATTTATTTTTAACATTTACACATATTTACATTTCTTTTATACATACAAAACTATTTACATAATAATAGAACAGGCTATATTACAAACAATCTTCATATAATTACATTTCAATCATTTGAAATTGTTTTATCATTCACAACCTACCTTCCCCGAAGAAGAATTCACAGTAAAAGCAACCTTCGTAGAAGAAGAATCGCTGTCAAAATGTAAATAATTGAGACTACATTCAATAAAGAAAGCTGAAAACAATTTTAAACAATTCCGGAGATTAAAATAGCACACTAATGAAATATTAGGTAATAAAACCAATACTTACCCCTTATCGGAATCCTTTTCGGAGGACAGTCCTTGTTGGCCAAGAGTGCGGTTTTCTCTTCCAAATTCTGTCCCAAATGCCACGGATAGTCTTCGAATTTCAACTTCTAAAGCACGCGTCATGAAAAAGAAAAAAAAACAGATATTAGTCAAACAAATCCATTTATGATTGCGAGATGAGTACAAAACCCTACCTCGATTAAAGCTGGACTAAGTACAATATATAATAATTTTTTTTCACATTTACTATAGATATTGATTGAGTTTAGTTTTTGTCCTGATAAGGCCAAGTAGTTTCCCACTTTCCTGCGGGTTCACAATAAGGAAATCTAAAAAAACATAAGTCAAAACATCAATTTTTTCCTTCTTCTTCCATTTTTGTCCAGAATCTATATTATTTGAATTGGGTAATTTAAAAAAAAAAGTATGTTTCCCGAAAAAATTGTAAAGTAATTTGTACATACTGTTTCTGCAATTTCATTTGAACCCAAAAGCAAAACTTGAAATGGTATATCTTCTTTTTGATGCATTGCTTCGTCCTATGCAGAAACAAAAATTTTCTGGGAGGGAATTAAAGATAGATTTGGGCGAGGAAAAATTGATTGAATAGACAAAATGTAAGCTGTTCGAGGAAAGGCTTTGATTATTGACAAACAATAACAAAAAAATAACTACAGCTACCAATTACAGTTATAATAATAATTAGCGTCAATAAAATTCATAATTAATTGGAGTAATTGTTTTTTCCAATTATATGGATGTTGTAATTAGTTTTGAATTATTTTCTTTTCAGGAAAAGAAAGTTTGCTCGGCTGTTTTCTTAGATATAGCGCAGGCTTTTGATAAAGTCTGGAATCGAGGAATAGAATTTAAACTGCATAGAGATCTTCCAGAAGAATTCTACCTACTATTAAAATTGTATATCAATGACCGATATTTCAGGGTAAGACAGGTTGATGAATATTCTTCCCTAAAGAAAATAAATGCAGGTGTTCCAAATGCAGGGTGTGCTAGGCCCTATCCTATATTTATTATATACAAGGGATCTACCTAACAGAAGAGAAACAACTGTAGCAACATTTGCTGATGCTACTGCTACATTAGCAGTAGGTGATGATATAGAAGAAACTACTAGGGAACTCCAACACTCAATCACAGAGGTGTGTGACTGGACCAAATGCTGGAGAATCAAACTAAATGAAAGCAAATCTGTTCATATAAATTTCACAAATAGAAAAATAGATAAGCCAAAGATTTATATTAACAGACAGGAGGTACCGTATTCAATTACAGTCAAATATCTTGGAATGACATGGCTTTGGATGCTAGGCTCAACTGGAAAGAGCATTTGGAAAAAAAGAAAGAAGAGCTGAATATAAAATCTAGGAAAATGCACTGGCCGCTAGGAAGGAATTCACAACTTACAGTCAAGAACAAGCTTCTGTTATACAAACAAGTCCTAAAACCGGTAGGGACTTATGGAATTCGGCTCTGGGGTTGTACCAAGAAAAGCAACATGCAAATAATCCAAACATTCCGAAACAAGGTACTCAGAAATATAGTTGATGTTCCATGGTACGCCAGAAACGACAATTTGCATAGGGAACTCAAAGTAAATTCTGTCAGAGAAAAGATTGGAAGGTTTGCGGATAGTCATAATGAAAGAATTAAAATCCATGTAACCCCAGAAATGCAGAGCATAGTTGAGGACGCTTCGCATCAAATAAGGCGGCTTAAAAGAGTGAAGCCTAGTGATTTGCTTTTAAAGTGAATTACGCTAAGTAAATAAATAAAAACACCAAACAAAAGAAAATTCCACTAAATCGGGAGATTAGCCAAGGGGCTATATCCCACACCCGAGATTTAGCACATGAAAGAGGAGCGACTTGTTGGGCTAGCTCAGTTGGTGCACAACAAGGTGGTTTTAGTGGGTTGGAGTCCCACACTATCTGAAGAATTTTGGCCTCAGGTGTCTATTGAGATTTCCACCTTGTTTAAAAAAAAGAAAACAAAAACAAACTTATTTTCAGTGTATTTTCCTTCACTGATAGAACTCCCAGACCGATTTTCTCTCAAATTTTTATAAAATGTAATGTGTATCATCATCATAACCGACACTATAACCCATACGGGTCTTGCCTGCGTCAAGTTGAATGTACTCGTATATAATTACATTTATAAAATCTCTTCCACAATGACCTTAACTTTGTTCCCAAAACTTGATTTATTTCTGATTCTTATATGAATAGTTTTAACAAGGCAATACTTCCACAACATGTTAAAAATACTTTATTAAAAAGGGGATTATGATTGAAATCCTATCTTTAGAAAAAAAATTAAATATTAGAAAGTCTTATTGTTAGCAAAAGAATATGTGGACATTTTCAACGATATGTTTACTGAAAATTCAGTGGAAAATCGAAAGGATTAAGTATAAAATATAAAGTACAAGGATAAGTTAAATATTTAACAAATAATCAAAGAGAAATTAGTACAATCTCATTTTAATGCGTACCTATATTCTGGCCTAAGTTGGATGAATGCCTAAATTAGAGCTAAGAAATTTCTAATTTATTTATTAATTTTTTTTTATCTATGCTCACTTTGTGTTACTGGAGGAAATGAAGACTTATTTATTAAGACTATTTGTCCATTTGTGGCTACAGTTTTTCAAATAAGACATTTTTTTTTTGGCAAGAAGGAAAAAAGCTACAAAATCATTTCGGTTATTTTTATCCAATAATATCATGACCATTGGTCAAAATCTATTTTTCGAACATATGAGGTACTGAAGTGTATCCCTGTTTAAAACTATAAATTAAAATTTTGGTCTGATCACCAACCTATTCCTTGAAAAGTAACAGAAGGAAAATAAAAAAAAGCATAGTCCATTAAAAAAGTAAGAGCAATTTATGGCAAAATAATATTAATCACGCATCACCAAACAACGGAGTCAATTTTGACTGCCAACAATTCCCATCTTGCAAAATTTATGAAACATTTTGTACTAGTGCTAAGATCTGAACTAACCACTTCCATCATCAGTAGGTTAGAAGATCAAGACGCCATAGGAAACCAGGTTTTTTTGTTTTTTTAATTACTTAAAGAAAACCTTCCTAAAATAAGTAAATTCCAATGGGATTAAAAAAAAAATAAGTTTTTTCCTGATACAATGGCAATTGTAATAAAGAAATGGATTTGGAAGAATTCATTACTTCCATTAACTAAATGAAATTATACGAAAATACAATGCCCATTTACTATATAAAAATTAAATTCACTCAATAATCTTGAATTAGTTAGATAAAACGATATGTAATATGACTCGTAATAAATAATACACAAGAGGATCAAATCAGAAAAGATACAATAAATAAAAGAATCCACAAATATTCTTATTTATAAATAAAAATTATTATTTGTATAATAAAAAGCAATATTTCTATATACATATCCTCCGAATGAAAAAAGAATATTCGAATTCCTCAGAAAAAAAAAACTAAACCAAACTGGTTTAAGAAAGCAGAGTGATATGAGAGAGCTCGGGTTTACAGAGGATATGTTTATGTTTGGACTCCCAAAAGCATTACCCGAAACAAAAGGATGAGGTTTAGGGCAAGAACTAAGCTAGAGATCCAAATCTCCGGTAAGGAAAGGAGAAGATCAGAGAGAATGAAGAGAAATTGGCAGGAAGAAAGTAGCGGAATGTTTGTGATCTGGAATACGACTAGAATATGGAAAATGTAATACATTAGAAATATAAAATATTTAACTTGAAAAAAATTAATTGAGTAGACTTACGGTATTCTGTTTGTGTTGAGGCGTGTGTAGATGATCTAAGTACTCACTGACCGTCTTTGGAAAGATATTGCACTCGGAGCACCAATGGAGCCCTGGATCATAATAGACCCGGTTTTCGTCTTTTTGCCTGCTTTCGTCCTTCTCTTCGCGTTCACGATGTTCTTCCTCTGGGGACTCGCTGCTACGTCGTTCCTCGCTTTTTTCTCGTTTCTTCTGAAAAAAGAGAAAAAACTTTCCGGCTATAGCCCGTAATGCAAAAGAGACAGTCCTATTTCAGCTATTTTACGAGTATTAGGATACCTGCCTTCCTATGCTTCACATTGCGATTCCCAACGCTATCACCCTCAAGTAAAAATTTATGTTTGATGATAATAAATTGGCTTCAAACAATCGAGTCTACTTATTGGAATATTACATAAGTAAAATGTAAAAGCTAATTTAAAAGTGGCAATAAAAAATTATAAGATGTAAATAATAATTATATGTATTTACTTTTTCTGATTTCTTCTTCTCAGATTTCTCAGATGACTTGATCTCTTTGATAACCTCAGGAAGACGAGCACTATCTCCAATAATATTAGAAAGCATTTCAATAACATTGTCAATTGATTTCAGCTTTTGTTGGATTTCATTCTGAAAACAATATTTGAAACATAAATATGTGGATTAAAAAAAAAAAGTTATTAAAGTGGAATGAACCAAAACAGATTAAAGTTTAAAACATATATAACCAGACCTAAGTTACATGACTTATGCTTTAAAGCAAAACAAACATAACAATGTAGTGATTAAAACAGGCTGTCCAGCGATAAATAGAATGAAAACATCTGAAGTATAATAAAAGGATTTTAAAGTTATTTACAGCAAATTTAAAAGCAAACATTCTTCTTTTAATTTATAGAATTAAATTTAAAACTATAGTTAAATAAAATTTGGTTTGTTGATGATAAAATGTATGGTGCAAATCAAAAATTAAAAAGGGATATTTCCTATTTGATTGCTAAAATATTGAAACATTGCTACATAACTTCTTATTCCGAAGACTTAACACTTCTCCAAAAAAATAAATATAGAATTTTATTTATTAACTTTCTTTACATAACAAAAATAAATTATATATCAACAATTCCGGTGAATAAGTGGCTAAATCCAAAATGAGGTGATTATGAAATGAGAGAGAGGGAGAAGAAATGATTAGCGAAGTTAATAAGAAGATTTTTTCTAAATTTCATTAAATTAGAAATGATAAAGAGAATAACTACATCCAACTTCACAATATAATACCTTTGTTGCTTGGCAACAATGTCCAATGATGTATCATTATACTAAAAACTAAAAATTCCCAATGAATGACTATTTTTTAAGCATGATTATTCCAGGAAAATTATCAGTCTTAAAAGGCTGCTAGACACCCTATTATAACAACATTACACAGATTTTTTGTAATAGCGGAAAAACGTTCTAGTATCGTACCAAATTCAGAATACTTACTAGGGTTAATGTAAATCAAATCTGATGAATGGAATCCACCATAACAATCTTGTATAAGAGGATCGATGAATAATTTAAGATGCACTGGATCATTAAAAGAAGCTATTACATTGTATTAGGCTTGTAACTAGCTTAAGTCTAACCCCAACTAAGTAAGCTGACTAATACCAGCTGACTGATAATGAACCTTATCTATTTTAAAGACAATTAAAGTAAAGATACCCGTGATAAGAACCTAGGCACAGGAAAATTAAAGCAACTTTTTTATTAACTTAACGATCCTCTGTATTAAAAAAAAAAATGACTATAATTTATTCTTGAAAAAAAAAGCATTAAAAATTTAAACGAGTAATGATTACTCAAAACATCAGAAATCTCGCATTATAACATAGAAAGAAATCTTATAATGTTTTATAGATATTTAAAGTAAACAAAAAAAAATAGTAAAACAATTAAAAGAGAGAGTCATCAATATTTATACAAACAAAGAAATCAGACATTTTATAAAAAAGACCAAACATGCTGACCACTAGATGGCCTTTAAAATATATCAAAGGAACTGTTGTAAGAAGCAATTATCCTGACTTTTTTCGGGTAATTATTCCGCAGGTTGTCGCTTCGAGTTGAGTTACAACAAGTTTTAATTGTTTATTCATTTCATTATAAATATTTTCCAAAAATACGAGTTATCATGAGGTTGTTAAATATGGAAAAGAGAATGTAATTATGGAAAATGTGTATAATTCAGTTATCATTTAATCTACAATAGAAATAAAAGTTTCAACTAACATTTCAAAGAATATATGATAAAAGGTTGTTAAAACGTTCATTTCTTAATGAATTGATTACCTAAATATGCACATTTCCCATAATTACATCCTCTTTTTCATATTAAAAATCATGATAATTTGTATTTTTGGGAAATATTAAAAGGGAAATGCATTGAAGCGACAACCTGCAGAACTGATACTATTTTTTAATAAGTGTTACTCAATTTATTAATATGCAGAAAACATTTACAATTAATTTAAAATATTTATATACTTCCATAGTTATGTTGTTTTAGATGTTATCTTATATTTAAAATTAAAATAAGATTTAATAATACTGATGATGACCTAAGTGTTCAACGCCTTTAAACGCCAACAAACAACAACATTTACTAATTGATTATCATACTTCGTATAATTAAACACAGTTATATGCATAGAAGCACAATTACTGACCTGTAGTTTGGCATTCTCTCTAAGAATTCTTTCATTATCTTTTGAGTTCTCCTTCAGCAGTTCCCTCTTTTGGTCTTTCAACCTGTTTAATTCTCGGTTCAAAGAGAATTTCCGTTTCACATAGTCCTCACGCTGTTTTGCAAGAGTTCTCTTTTGTTGGAGGAGCTCTTGCTCAATGGCTAGAATAAATACAAAAATACTCTTTATAAATTAGTCATTAGCTAAATTATATAAGTTAGTCAAGTGCAATTTCCATGTCAGTCTTCTATCCATTGTAAGGCCCAAGTATTTTGTCTGTTTTTTTTGTAATGGGGTATTGTACAGTATTTGTGGAGAGGACTCTAAACGTCGTAGTATAAATGTTACATGTTTTAATTTTTCAAAACAATTTTTTAATGAATTTAAATGTGTCTGTAGGTTCTGAGAAGCTACGTTCAGGTTAGTATTTGTCAAAAGTATGACGGTGTTGTGTTGGAAGTAGTGTTTCCGGCAACTGTTAGTATCACTTATAAATAATTGTAATTTACTGTTACTATAATTCTTTTCTTTACCATTGAAGGAATCACAATAGTTTTCTATTCATTAAAAAAAATAATAATAATTGTAAGTGACAATATACAATTACAAAAATTTACCTTCTTTCTTAGCTTCTTCAGCCTTGATATCTGGTAACACTTGATGTGAATCACCTGAAAATATTAAGGCTTGAATAAGATAATAAATAAATAAAAAGTAAAGTTATTAGTTTAAGAGATTATTTAGTATGGAGCTATTCATACAATATAGACATTCCCAGGTTAATTGTTTTTACCTGAGATTATTTCAAAATTATGTAGTCTTCAGGGATATACCTACTCCAGCCACATCACCAAAAAGATTTTTTTAAATATTATTTTACTGTCTAGTTAATTAATTAACCTTCTTCTTTGTCCTTCCCTTGTACCTTGCGGTGTCAGGGCAGCCTGTGTCCATTTCCTAAATACTTCTCTATCTGAGGCAAGTTTCTTGACTTTCCCCAGAGAGAGTCCCCTCTTTCTAGCCAGTTCCGCCATCAGGTCATCCCATTTATTTCTTGGCCGTCCTCGAGGTCTTTTTTCCTCTGTTTTCGCTTCCCATACACTTTTTGGCAGATGGTTTATCGGCATTCTTTGTACATGACCGAACCACATCATTTCCCTTCTATGGATGTTGTCTATGAGAGGTTCCTCCCCTGTCTCCTCTCTTATCCTTTGATTCCTCATTAGTTCAAATCTCGTCTTATTGAGAGCTTTTCTCTGGAAATTCATCTCGATGGCTTGTATACGGCTCTCAAATTTCTTGATACTAGGCCAGCTTTCAGCAGCATAGGTCGACGTAAGGATGATGACTTGTTTTTATACTGTGATCTTTGTCTTCATCTCCACTTCCATTTTTCTGATTATGACATTTCGTAACTGGTAATATATGTTACTTGCTTTTCTTATGAGCTGGTTTATTTCAGAGTCCAACTCACCATCATTTCTAATTTTTACTCCCAGGTACTTGTATACGTCCACCTGTTCCAAATCCAAGGCACCCCAAGTCACTGCCTCCAGTTCCCTAGAACAACTTTTAGAGACAACCATATATTTTGATTTGTTTGGGTTCACTGTCATTCCTTAACGACTCAGAGCTTCCTCCCATACTTTTAATACTTCTCTGTTTTCAGCAATAATGAGGATGTCATCAGCAAATACTAGATTTTGAATGAACACGGGATGCATTCTCCAATTTCCTACTTTTAACTTGGGGCTCCTTAGTTTAGCTTCCCATATTATCCTATCCATGTATATCACAAATAGTAATGGGCTTAGGCTGTCCTCTTGCTTTTTTTTACTCCCGTTTCCCTTCCAAATCTGTCAGATTTTTTGACATTAAGCCTGACTATCCCATATACTTTTCGGTATAGGCTAAGGATCACCTAAGTTAGATTAATAGGAACTCCTTTTTCTTCTAGTGCTTGCTTGAGTTCAACCCAGGGCACATTATCGAATGCCCCACATAGATCTAGGAAAGCGAGATGAACCTTCTTATCTTTTTCTATAAACTTCTCAATAAGGCATCGAACAGTGAAAATGTTGTCTTGAGTTTGCCATCCAGGTCTGAAAGCCGCTTGTTCTTCCAGAACCTCATGTTTGACAACATTCCTTAACCTTCTTTCTATTATTCTAGAGTACAATTTCAGAGCTACCGATGACAGGCATATAGGCCTATAGTTTTCGCATTCTACCGTGGAATCTTTCTTATAGATTGGAACTATGATATTATTTTCCCAGTTAGTTCTCAGAATCTCCTTCTTTTGGAATACCTTGATGAAAATTTGGAGTAACCATCTTTGTACTTGGTATCCACCATATTTCAACATTTCAGTTGTAATTCCGTTGTCGCCAGCTGCCTTGTTGTTCTTAGCGTATGCCATGGCAAGTTCCAATTCCCAGTCCTCGATAAGATCATCCTCATCAACAGGTTGTCCTATCAAAGTTTCTCCATGTTCTTGGATCCTTCCACTTCCAAACTTCTTACTGAAAAACTCGGCCCATTCTTTTAAGACGTCAGCCTCCTCAGTAATCAGCTGTCCTATACTGTTGTTGATGCTTTTAATCTGTTTTCCACGTAATTCCTTCACGGTGCACCAAAACTTCCTTTTGTCCTCAACATAGCTTGTTTGCAATTCTTCTCCAAATTCATACCAGCTTTTCTCCTTAGCCAATTTCACTGCCCGTTTTGCCTCTCTCGTTTTTTCTTTATATAAATGAATTAACCTACAAGATATTAATGTGTCCTGAAGCTTCTACAATGATAAGTTTCTCAATTAGCTAATTTTACTGATACAAAACAAAAAACATACACCTTTTATTTTTATTATTATTATTATTGTCTATATTTTCAACATTGTCTATATTGCGGGTTCAAAACAGAGATGGGGGACAAGTCCAACCATCTGCAGTTATTATTTTTGGTTTTTATATTTTCCATCTCTAAATATTCAGAAATTTTCTAACGATCCTGGCTGTGTCTAGGAGAACTGCCTGTTGAGCCTCCTTTAAAACCTCGACCGGAATTCCCAGCTTCTCAATACCCTCCACCGTGGATTTAGGAACCAATCCATTCGTGGAGATTACAATAGGTGTTACCACCACGCTTTCCATATCGTATAGCTCTTTTAGCTCAGCCGCAAGTTCCTGATACTTCCGAAGCTTCTCTCCAATAGTTGTGTTCACATTATTGTCGTTAGGGATCGCAATATCAATTATACTTGCTTTCCTCTCACTCGACTTTATAAGGAGGATATCTGGCCTATTATGATGCACAGTGTGGTCCGTTATAATGGACTCATCCCAATATAGCTTAAGGGGACCTTTTTGTAGTAGATTATTATTATTATTATTTTTATTTTTTCTCCTAACATTTATGGAACACGGAAAGTGTCAATATCAAAGCCTTGATCTAGAATTTCCTGTCAGGCACTGAACCGATGAGAAAAGAGAAATTATTTCTAAAAATAATATAATATAAACTTAACATAATGTTTTGTTTTTTAAAATAACTTTTAATGATTGTCTGGCTTTTTTTTTTAAAGTGAATTTCATCTAACCAAAATATCATTATCTAAACCACATCCGACGATAATAGGTCAGATAAACAATGCTCTACTGTAATTATAATAGTGTATAATATAAATATAACTATTCTCACCTGATATGGGAGCAGTGCCTGGACCAGGTCCGCCAATGATAGGAGGAGGATGGGTCGTATCTGGGAACATTTCCCAGTTGGTAGCAGGGGGAGGATGGTTTGTCGGAGGAGCTCCTATGTTATATTCCTGGACAAATAATAAAATAAAATAATTATTACATATAATATATATTATAATATTTTAATAATAAAAGAAACATATTAACACAGTTCCAAATTTGGTTAGATTAGAACTAGAAAAGCTATAATAAATAACTATATAAAATTTAATGTTTTTTTTCTATTTGTTCACTCTATCAATAAATAACTCTTTTTATGATACTTGAGGTTTTTTATGTATATTATGTCATATCAGAAAATTATTCCAGTTGATAGAGGCAGAAGTGTGATCTAACATATGAAAAATGGAGTCCCTCAACACTCACTGAGAAACTGACATTGACGTAAGAAATGCTTGGTCGTTAAGCACATTACGTATTAAATTACTTCAAACTTTACATTACCTCTTTTGAAAATCATTTGTGAAAAATCTTAATGTCATAATCCTCCATCGGACTAAATATGGTACAATAGATAACATGTTTTCCCCTCTTTGAACAGTACAATTTTCAGAATATCAAAATGAAACTTGGAGATCTCAAAAGTATAGAATAGCAAAAGAATTTAGAGTGAGCTGTATTACAGATTATTCAAGTAACGTAAATTACTTTTAAGGAATCTGATAGATAGTGTCAAAACTGGAGGATTAAAATAAATTCCCACAAAACACTTTTACCCTCTGTCGTAAACCAATGGCTTCCTTTCCTCCTGTATCATTTTATAACATCCCACAGATTCCTATAGAACAGATGCAATACTTAAAACAACATCTTGACAAACACTTAACTCAGAATCCTCATACAAGACTGAAACAACAAGAAACGCCCTACCGTTTCAGGCTACTTCAACATTTACTAGACAAACGCCCTTAGCTCCCAATTAATTACAAAACACTCATATACATGACAATCATTAGACCCATCAGTACTTACGGAGTAGAGCTTTAGGACTCTACTGAGCCATTGATTCCTCTTGTATTCAATCCTTACAATCCAAAATTCTTCCAAATATGTGTCATTCCTGCCATTTACTTGCATTGTTATAATATAGTTATAAATTTCAATTGATAAATTATATATATATATATATATATATATATTGTTACGGTCAGACCGGGGAGGAGGACCGGCTGAGAAGATTAGGCAAACAATGGGATTAAGCGGAAGGGATTATAGAATGTCGTAGAGCCTACTCGGTCGGCCTGGAATATTCTAGGTGTCCCCACCCCAATCTACCTTGCCTATATAAAAGGCCAGCTGTTCGGCCGGCCCGAGTCAGTAATAAGTCAGTGAGTAATAAGACGAGTCAGTAATAAGCCAGTGAGTAGCAGTCGTTAACTAGTGGCAGTGTGTGTGAGTTAGTTAGTATTAGTATCAGTCTGTATTAAGTGCTTAGTGAGCAACAGTGACAATTAGTGGCCGTGTAATAAGTGTAATAGATAGATAGATAGATAGATATAAAATGCTCTTTATTAAATTATTTACAACTGTTCTTTTTTAATTTTATTTTTCACATTAGCAACCTCAGCATGGTACTTATACCGTCTGCCGGGAGTTTGATTAAACTACTAAACAACAAGAAAACCAAAAAATAAATCAAATTTCTTTTTGACATTAATAATTAAATTCTGAAATTAAAAAATGTCTATAACGACCTGCATTACTTACAAAATTATATAAACCTATAAAATTCTCTCCATTCAGAATATCTATTAATTTTTGTTTTGATATCAGCTCATATTTTAAGAATTTTTTTCTATACAATTTTAAGACGGGACACACTGCCAGGAAGTGAAAACTGTTTTCAATTTCTTTCAGATTACACAGTGAGCATAGCTGTATATTTTGCGAATCAATTTCAAATGGTTTGTAATTTAGATTCAGAAGTTCCCCTCTACACTTCATAACTACGCTCATTTTTTTTGTTGCTTTAAAATGTCTATGGTAATCTATTGTTTTATTTAATGAGCTATAGAGGCCGTGGTGTGTGCCCTCTGCTGCTTTTGCATGGCAAACTTGGATAAAATAATCTTTGTACAGCTCCAACATTTTGAACATTTCTCCCTCCCAAGTATCCACGGAGTTTAAAGTTAAATCCAGTCTATAATTTATATTTTTTGCAATTTCCCCCCACTCTTTAAACCATGATATGTTTTGTTTTATTATTTCTCTTGCTATAACTGTACATAGCCTATTTTCTTTATAATCTAGTATTTTTAAAATATAATTGGATTGCATTTTTAGTGTGTACATGTGTATTAATTTTCTATTCATTTCTAAGTACACAAAGTAATTTGGGGTATTAACCGGTAATTTAAAAATTTTTTTAATGAAATACCTTTCAACTTTTTCTATTTCCTCAAAATATTTGTGGCCCCAAACTTGACATCCATAGGTTATGACATTTTTAATTGTTGACTCAAATACTTTAAATTTTGACTCTAATGGCACTTCTGGATTTTTGAACAGTTCTCTCCACATCATATTAATCCCAACTTTTGCCTTACTTACTTTTTCTTTAATGTCATATTTCATTTTTAAGTTATTGCACATCACCACCCCTAGATATTTGTATGATTTCACACATTCAATTTGCTCATTATTTAGGAACCATTTCTCTTTTTTTGTACACATTTTGCCTCTATTATTCTTCTTAAATACTATAATTTTTGATTTGTCCAGATTTACAAACAAATTCCATGTTTTACAATAGATTTCTAAATTGCCTATCATGTACTGCAAACCAACCGGATTATCTGATATTAGGACAATATCGTCAGCATAAGCCAACATATTCACTTTCTTATGCCCCACTATGACTCCTCCCCCGAGATTCTCCGCTAAATCATTTATGAAAAGAGTAAACAGGTATGGACTCAGTACACATCCCTGCTTGACCCCCATCCCCGTCTTGAATGACTCCGTAACTCCATCTTTTGTCCAGACCACTGCCTCCGTGTTTTCATAAAGGCTTTTTATAGCGTTAGTGAACTTAGTTGACAAACCCATTTCGTACATTTTGTAAATTAACGCATTCCTGTCCACAGAGTCAAACGCTGCCTTGAAGTCGACAAAAAAACAATAGATTTTATTTTTCCCTAAATGCCACATGTACTCTATTAAATTGCTTAAAATAAACAAATTGTCAACAACTGAGCGGCCCTTTCTGAAACCTGCTTGGCCTTCTATCAATACATTTCTTTCTTCCAACCAGTTTGTAAGTCTTACTGCTAGCATCCCAGAATATATCTTCGAAATGGAATCTAAAAAAGAAATACCCCTGTAATTTGTCACTTCGCCAAGCTCACCTTTTTTATGGAGAGGGAAGATGATTGATTTTCCGAAACTCTCTGGAACTTTACCTTCATCAAAACAGAAATTGAATAGCTGCAGTAGAGCTTTCGTAAAGCATTCAGGAGAATTTTTATAAAATTCACTTGGTATTCGGTCAAGCCCAGGTGCTTTATTGTCTTTTAACTTATTTATGGCTGCGACCACTTCATCATAACTGAATTGATTATCTAAATACCCATCCTTTACCCAAGGAGCCGCATATGAGAAAAGTTCAGTACAAAGATGAAGGTTATACTGTTTTTTAAAATGCTCTTTCCATTTCAGTGGTTGAATATCTCCAATACGGAAGTAATTTTTTTGCTTAAATTTGTTAGTCAAGTCCCAGAAGTCCTTGGAATCCCTCGCCCTCTCGAACTTGTCACCTATCTCCCTGAAGTAGTTTTCTTTTTTCCCTTTACAGAGTTCCTTATAATTTTTTACATTATTTAAATATGCCTTTCTGATCAAGTGGGAGTTTGTATTTCTGTACAAGTTCAATAGTTTAAATATTCTTTTCCTCTTATTATGACACTCATAGTCATACCAAGGTTGTTTTTTATTAATCTTAAAGTCACCCCTACTTCTTATTACATAGCATTTTTTAATTAGCTCCTTCATCTTCTCAAAGTCTGCCAGCCCTATTAGCTTTCTTTCTTTCAAAAATGCATCTGTTTCTTTTTCTATCTTTTCCCTATACTTCGCTGACCTCTCTTTATGCCAAATCATTTTCGGGATTAGCTGACAGCATTGTTCATCCTTTATCGCCATTTTTATTCCAATGCTTATGACTAGAGGCATGTGGTCCGAAAATATTTGTTTTTCTACTTCAAAACCCTTTACTATTTCTTTAACCCCTATTGAAATTATACCTAAATCTATTGTGGAACAACCGGCATTACTGATGTATGTAAATAATAATAAGTGTAATAAGTGTAATAAACTGTGTGGCAGTTTGTCATATTTGGAGAGTCTTACGGTCGGTGGACTTTAGTTAGCGAACTGTAAGTGTTAATTTGTAATTGTAAACTATAGTGTAATATTATTGTATTTGTGCAAATTTATATATAAATAGTTTAGTTATTTAGTATTACCAAAATCTTATATTGTTTGTATATTATTTTAGAAATTAGATAACATTTAGTAGAATATTGTTATTGTAAATTGATATTAGTTTAATAATTTAACTGTTTTAAATAATCTCATTGTATTCTTTTTAATTGGTTAATAAATATTAGATTCTTGAATTAAGTAATAGTTTAGTCCATTTTACACCCAGTAGCCCGTAACAATATATATATATATATATATATATATATATATATATATATATATATATATATATATATATATATATATATATATATAAGAGGGATAGGAAATGAAATTCCATGAGGATTTCATATCAAGCACTTTTTTGAAAAATGCAACAATAAGGTTGTTGCAATGGACAGAAGAAAGAAAAGAGAAAAATTGAGACAATATTGGAAGGACAGAAAGCAGAATGGAAAAAAATGACTGGTGAGGATTTCTGTTTAATGGAAATGTCTACATTACATCTTGAGCTTTTTCAATAAATTTAACATGGTTGTAGTTGATTTATGACAAGTCATGTGTCATTGGTTCGTCGTAACTCCACATCTAAACACACACGCATATACATACAGTCCCTGGCCAAATTATTAGACGCACTGTAGTTTTTAAAATAATTTTATGTTTCTTAAGAGTTTTTAAGTAGCAATTGTATATTTAAACTACAATGTTGTTGATTTTTATTTAAAAGATTTGTTTTAGACTACCTATTTGTAATAATATTACACTCGGTAATTAATATTTTACATGAAATCTCGCAGTGCGTCTAATAATTTGGCCAGGGACTGGTACATTAAATTTTAAAATGAGGTAGTTTACTTATGACTGATCATTTATAAAATTTCTAGTAGTGTTGAAGTTACGATTTTCAGAGGAAGTCAGAACTCTTCAAACATTATAAATACAAATACTTTCTATCAATCTAACTCTCTTATGATTTATTTTAATAAAAAAAAAAATATCTTACATTTATAGGAGGTTGTGCAGCGTGAGGAAAATTAGGTGGGTTCGGTGGGTAATAGTTCCCAGTAGATTCATATCCTGGGTAACCATAATTGCTTCCGAAATTCTGTTGCCCTTGAAAATTGGCAGGATATGAACCCTATAAAGATTTCAAACAATAAATAAATGATGGCGTTTTAAAATTAAATAGAAAAAAATCATATTATGAACAATATTAGTAATATACTTCAATATTAATACAATCAAATATTAATTGAAGTCTTAGCTATAAAGGAATAAAAGGTAGTCTTCGAGTTGAGTCACAACAAGTTTTAACTGTTTATAATATTTTCCTTAAATACAAGTTATCATGAGCTTTAGTATGGAAAAGATAATGTAATTGTGGGAAATGTGTATACTTCGGTAATCCTTTAATCTAGAAATGAACGTTTTAACAAACATATATCATCTATATTAGTAAGGTAGGAAATAGTTGGGGGTGCAGTCAAATAAAACACTAAATAAGTACCCACTTATTTAGTGTTTTATTTGACTGCACCCCCAACTATTTCCTACCTTACTCAGATCTTCCAGTCAACCATCTCCTCGCTTCTCATATATCATCTATACTTCGAACCTTAATTTGAAACTTTTATGCCTAGACGGAATGATTACTGAAGTATATATTACATTCTCTTTTCCATATTAAAGCTCATGATATCTTGTATTCTAGAAAAATATTGAAAGAGAAATGAATAAACAGTTAAAACATGTAACTCAACTCGAAGCAAAAACCTGCGGATTAATTTTTTTTTAATATCTTTTTTTTGAGTCAAAGAATTATACAAAGAAGTCACTAGGTGTCAGATATTTTATGAGAAGCGAGGGGATGGTTGACTGGAGAGTAGACGTAAGGAAGAAAATAGTTGGGGGTGCAGTCAAATGAAAACACTAAATAAGCAACCACTTATTTAGTGTTTTCATTTGACTGCACCCCCAACTATTTTCTTCCTTACATCAGATATTTTACTTTAAAAAGTATTATTGTAATGAAAATTGAGTTTAATTTAATATTTTGCATGGTAAAATTAATTATTTTATATTTTCAGCAAGTTTTAAGTATAAAATCTCCTGCTCAAGAGAACATTGGGTATCTGTTCCACAGTTAGTCGCTTCCAATTGAGTTTTAACTCTTTATTCATATAATTTTTAATATTTTCCAAAAATTGAAGTTATCGTGAGCTTTAGTCTAGAAAAGAGAAACGGTAATGAGTAGATTTATGTTATCATTTTATGAAGAAATCAAAGTTTCAATTAGCATTTCGAAGTATAGATGATATATGTTTGTTGAAACTTTCATTTCTAGATGAAATGATAACTAAATGTACATATTTCCCATAATTACATTCTCTTTTCCACACCAAAACTCTTGATAACTTGTATTTTTGGAAAAATATAAATTATTAAGTATTATAGAAACAGAAAAGATAAATGGATAAATAGTCAAAACTTGTAACTCAACTAGAAGCGACAACCTGCAGAAATGATACTACAGCTTGTGATAACTTGTATTTTTGGAAAATATTAAAAGGAAACTAATGAAAAGTTAAAACATGTTGTGGCTCAACTTGAAGCGACAACCTGCGGAATAGTTACTGAACGTTCTAGATATTATAATTTCTTGATTTGGAGTAAACAGGAAAAAAAAGCTGTAGACCCAATACCTGAACTGCAGGCGTGTAGCGAGGGGGAATGTAAGAAGTCGAAGAGGGAATATCCTGCCCTTGGGTTGAATAGTTAGGATGGCTTGGTGGAAACCAACCGCTTCCGTTCCTTTCTTCATCTCGTTTATTGCTGTAACTGCTCCCTGTCCTAAAATTATAAAATAATTTTTATTTCAATATTATTATAAAGTTTGATATTATTTTAATAATAAATTGAATAATTAATTAGAGGCAGCAACCTCACTCAAAGGGATTCTTTCAAGGGGTTGGACCTCTTGCAATCTTATATGTTATAGAAGACTTGCACAACATATCAGAACCGTAAAGAAGATGGATAGCAAGTCATTAGTATTGACAGAACATTTTGTGAATACAATACATATAATTTAGTTTGAAAAAATTAGAGTAGTTAAAAAGTGTAATAACACAACCAAGAAAGATATTAGAAGCAATCAAAATTTCAACAGAGAAGATAGATATAAATTAAGTAAATTATGGCTTCCAAACATACCAGTGGCCAAGAAGAACCAAAAAAACCTTAAGGAAAAGACAAACAAATCAGAAGTCAGTCAGTTGAGGCCAACCCATAGACTTCCCAGTCGGAAACCAGCCAATCAGACCACAGGAAGAATTGGCTCTGCCCCCAGATTTAGAAAGGTATAAATACTGAAGCCTCAATAAAACATTTTCAGTCTCAGATTAAGCCATAAGTAAGCTTGCAGTACGGTCAGCGAAACACAGTTGAAACCAGAAGAAATGCGTGATGACTGTCATAAAAATATTGGTCGTAACAATTTCAGAGAGTATTTAATTAAGGATTTGTTTTGAGGATTTTTCCATTTCAATTGTAATTGAAATGAAGGCATAAAAAAAAAAAAAAAAAAAAAATTGAATCAACCCATGAAGTTTTTGGGCCAGAATATACATGACAAGGTCTACATTGTTTGAAAGCCTATTGTAGTTGAGGGAGGTTATTTGGCCAACATCAGCAGGCACATTTTTCCCTTATTTAGGGTAACCACTTTATAGAAGTCTCGCCTAAAGTAGAGTTCCCAGATCCCACAGGATTGATTAAAGGGTATGAAAAGATTAAGTAATTTATCTGCCATATCAGAACGCGGGAACTTCAGGTCAGCAACTGAGAGTAAGTATATACATGTTTATATAATTTTTATCCTTTAACATATATGAATTCATAATTTGTAAACAATTCATCTAAAAAATCTTTAGGAATTTGGTCAATGAACATTAGAATTTGTGATTATTAATAGTATAAAATTCTGAAAAAACATTTTATCCTGCCAAATAATTTATTGATTTTGTCAATGTCAGAAATTTAGCAATTTCACAGAAATAAAGACTCAAGTTGCTAAACTTACTATTTCCTTCCAATAAAAAAAAAAATTATGCAAACAAAATTTTAATAATTATCATCCATCCTTATTACTAATTAAAACTTCGGAAGGGACAAGAGATTCATGAATAATCCGAAGATGATTCTAGGAATATGTATATATCATAATTGTAAACACAAATGTCCAAGGTTTACAATCCCTAACCAAAAACTTAACAAATTTCAGTTTTTTTATATTCATTGCATAAATTATGTATAAGTGTTATCAAAACCATGCAGAATTTTAAATACCTAAAAGAAAATTGGGAAAATCAATATAAATATAAAGAAAATACATAACCATTTATTATCAAAACTAGCCGTCTCAATGAAATACATTATTAGAGTCTTCAGTACAGATTCAAAGGTTTCACCAAAGTATTCAATGAAAAAATTATCTTCAGATTTAAAGTTACTTCAAGACGTATGTACATATTATACTTTTGTCAAGAGATTCCTTACAAACTTGATCAATTATCACCAAAGCTTCATTCAATACAATAAATACTTATTTAAACTTAATAGCTTAAACTGGAATGGTGATAGTTAAGGCCAACTGTTAACATATGCACCACATTTCAATGATATGCAAAAAAATTCACAAATATATTTTTAAATTAAAGTTATTCTAAAATAGACATAAAAAATTAACTAAATTTACCAAAAATATATTTCTAAACATATGGAAATAACAAATCTGAATATTGTATTATTCAACAGCTACTGCAATCCTATAAAAACAATATTTTTAACTATTTTCCTCTCAATATAAAAACAGTAGTTTAGGATAATTCTTTAGGTGAAAGTTAAAGATACCCTTAACAAGGCTAACAAATTTATCGAAGAATAACTGATTGTGGTAAAAAGAAAATAAATATTAAAAATATAAAAATTAGTATAAACATTTTCTACACTAAGGTTAAATAATAAAAACTGACCTTGCAGGAGATTTTCTAGGGTAAGAAGCATCTCTCTTTGACTTCGAAGTGCTCCTCCTACTTCGGTAATCAGAATGGTGCCTTGATGAGCTAGAACTTGAGCGCGAGGATGATGAAGAGCTCGAAGAACTTGACCTGGAACGGGAACGAGACCTTGATCTAGATCTAGTCTTTGACCTTCGACGTCTGTCACCAGAATCTTTCCTATATCGAGGACTTATTCGTTCACTTCCTGACTCAGATCTCTTTTCGTTGTCCATTTCTCCCATGCTCTCGAATTCTTTCCAATACCTACTGTCCATCTTAGATTTCTTAGAATCTTTAGCATTACTGTTTTTAGATTCTTTATAAAACCTCTTGTCTTTAAGTTTAAGAACCTCTTCAAGTCTCATTAGACACTTTTATTAATCAAAATTTATAATGTTTAATGAAACTACAATAAAGAACCACAAGTAATAAAAGTCTTTAAACTCTTGCAAACCGTTTAACACACACTATCTACTGTAAGACCTGAAACAAAACAATCATATCTAAGTGGTGACAAATAGAATTGAATTCCAAAGTAAACTATGAGTCTAAATATTACTATATAAACCTGGACTGTGTTATTCCAGTCATCCTCGAAAGGATAACATCCCAGTTTGCCCATGAATAATTTCAAATTGAAACAGACTGGCACTTGACTAGATACACTTTTATTATGTGAATAAAAACATTAGTGTCTTCATTTAAAAAAAAAGAACTCATTCATTTAAAGAAAAAAAAAAAAGCCACGACCGAAACAGATAAGAATATATGAAAATTAGGGGCAATCTGATTACATTAAAAGCATCATTCTTTATTGAATAAAAAAATACCTTCTACTCTAATAGTATAAATTCCAATCAGCAATAAAATAACTGTCCTATTAAGATAATTATTTCCTTAAGAGGAAAAATATGCATTTGACAAAAACTTTACTAACGCACATCTCACAGTTTACATACGCAAACAGGTTAGCTGAGCAAATCCTCCAGCTTATACAAATCCCGACCAATGAGGATATAACAGCTACTCCAACCTCAACCACATCCTAGCTCTTTGCTTCTTTCAGAAGAGACGTGATCCATGAGGGTATCCTGTATAAAATTTATAATTTCTTTTGACGATTACTTAATTTTTATTATTTAAAGAGTCAAATTACATCTAATATCCTTATTATTTGACTATATCTATTCCACCTCATATTATATTGTATTTCAAAAATTCGTTTGAACCACCTTCTTTCATACCATCAAGAGAAATCCTATACATTATAACTAAAATATTATGTATCATACTCACCAAAGATTATCGTTTCGTTCCCTTGTTCTGAAACATGAAGCAATCGACTAAGTATATGTTGGCCTTGATCTTAATACCTGGGCAACATGGTTCCAAGCATGATTAGTATCACCTATCATCATATTTTTTATTAATTTTTTTTAATGAAAATAAACTGAATAATCACTCCGCTATTCAAGGATTGTTACACTTTTTTCATTAAGAGAATTCCAACTCCAATAAGGCTAAAACCAAAATCTATTTAAATATTCTAAGCATTGGCGATTTACTCAGTCCTATTGAACAGGAATTATTATTCGTAATATCCAAAAGAAATTTATTCATGCGTAAAATTCAAGATCAATAATCCGAAATAAAATATAATATATCTCATTTACAAAACATTAAAAAATATTGATTGAAATAAATATATTAACACGACAAGAATGTTTGTAAAAATTAACTATAAGTAGACAAGTCCATTTAAGGGAAACGATCTTGAATATCCAGAAATTTAAATTGGTAGAGCCTAAGATGTTAAGCGATAATTTTACAGAGCAGGCAAGCCATTCTTATATAAATTGTGGTGAGACATGAACTCTGATTTTATTTTTAAGGGTTTTTCAGATTGAGTTTTCCTTCAACCTAAAATTTCTTTTAATTCCATTTTACAATCCCTTCTGTCTGGTATATCTACCTCTTTTAACCATGCCCGTGTATACTTTCCTCAACTCCTTCTATCCACCTTTCCCGTCGTCTTTCTCGTCGTTTCCTCTCTTCAGCATTCCAATTGAAAATTTAATTAGGTAATCTTTGCTCATTCATTCTTCTGAGATAGCCATACCAATCCATTCCAAATGGAAAAAAAAACTTTTGGAATACATTCAGAGCGATCTGATGGATTTTACCACAATGAACCCAAACGTTCCAAAAGGACGGAATACCAGCATATCTTTATTCAGAGTGGTTAGAGTTTTAATAAGAACCCTTATGTAGAATTAGATTTTTTTGGTTTGGTTCAATAAAGGATTAGGAAGTTTAGACTCAAATCCGACTCATTTGGACTGCTAGAAAAACCGAATCTCATTAATCACTCAAGTCTCCACCAATCCTATATTATATTTATATTATTTGGATTTAAATATCAATATTATATTTAAACTTTATAGATCTTTTAAGTTAAGCTGAGATGTGGATAGTTCTCGGCTATAAAGTTTCGCTACTTATCTCACCCTACAGTGAGACTAAACGAAGGCACAACTTCTACTTTAGCCTTCAAATAAGTTGCTATGTTTTGTTCTTATCGGGTATCATAACTTAAATACCAATATATCCTTAGAAGTTATCTTTTCGAGAGCGAAGAGCTACATAAATTCAATACTGATATAGGAAGTGTTAAACTTAGATCGGTTGTTCATATAATTGTTGCATTATTGCAAATATATCCTCGATCAATTAATGATGAATCACTCGTATCTACGAGACCTTCCCTCGCACAGATACTTATAGGTAGTAATCGAGTAAAAATATATGAATATTATTAATTAGAACTTCAGTAGTTAGAATGTGAAATCTCGTAAAAATAGACAGGTTTAAATTTTCCATTTTATTTTCTCATGAACTTCTATTAAAGCCTAGGGCACTCTTTGGCTCAATGGTATAAGTAGGTGGCATCGAACGGTTTAGGAAAAAAGGTTTTCTTGAAGTAAATTTTTAATACGTCTACGTGATAATTAATCATTACTCTCTCTCTCTCGTACAAAATTAATTTGTCTAACATTTTTATCTCAACATAATAAATATTTAGTTTTTCAAATTCTTGCTACCTCAGTAATAAATACTGTGGGGGCCACAATTATATAAGAGTGCGAAAAATAATGAACAGCTTGTTCCAATTGTTAGTGGTTACCATAGTAACAAATAAACTACACTAGTTAGTTACTATATTTACCCTGCAATGGCACGAGAATTGGAGAAATTAATTGATTTTAAAATGTTAGAGAATGATGCCCAAAAGGCTTGTAAGGGAGACAAACTTTATTGGGTCAGGAACGATGCAAAAATAAGAGCAGCAACTGGGAAGCCGATAGAATACGAAGAGTTTAGGTACAATTATTTTTCTTATATTTTGAATAAGTGGAGGTTAATGTTTTGTGATAAAAAGTAGTGGAAGTAAGTAGTCACTTGTACTTTATTTATTTTTTTAAACAATATTTCATTATTATCTTTTGTTACAAAAAAAAAAAAGTATGAAAGAAATGTTTTAAGGAAACACATGGGAAGAAAACTGGCACAACTCAAAATTTCAGAAAAGGGTTTTCCATGTTTTGGAATCCTACAAGGCTATTACGATTACGCAAAAATCATTAATCGCTCGAATGTGTCAGTTTTCTTCCAAACTAGCGATTACACATTTTTTAACAAATAAAATAATTAAATTATTTTCAACATCATCGTGCTTAAATCATCGTTTTATCAAGCATCTCTGAAAGCATATTTATTTGTAAACTCTGGGTTTAAATGGACAGAAAATTGATAAATAATGTATATTTAGTCTATAAATCGAAAATTTGAATGTCCTAATTATTTTGCTGATAAAAAGAGATTTTATAAGCATTATCTAGTTCAACGATTTATTATTATTATTTATTCCGATTTTAAATTAAATAATTCCCTTTTTGATTTGCATTATTATTTCAGGCAGATTGTAGAAGCTGCTCATTTGAAACCGTTGGAAAAAAAGGATACGATCCGATCCAGTGACATGAAAACGGTTTGGAACCCTTTCTGCCAAAGGAAAGAATCATATAGAAATTGATCATTTGTGATTTAATTAATACATTTAGATATAAATGTAAAATGCACTAATAAAATTCGTACATATAGTGAATAAACATTTGTATTTTTATTATTAAAAACCATATTCAGCGCACCAAATAGCTGTTTCTAACTGTTTTGTAATAAAAAAAAAAATGAAATAATGTTTATTGCTAAATAACTATTTATATTTTATAATGAAGACTAAGGTTTAATGAGCAAAAACGAGTAAATTTTTCTAGTTTAGTAATAACAGTAGTTTTCTGTTAGTGATTTGTTTTAATAAAATTCAGAAAATTATGACTTGAGACACTGATAACCCCTGATCTATCAATCCAAAGAGGTTCGAAAAAAGGTTTAGTTTTTTTGTTTACACCTAATTAGCATAACCTCGTTTAATAATTACTCATTTTGATAATTAATATTTTTTATAACTCATTTTACTAATTATTTGTTTAAATGATTATCTGTTTTACTAATTAGTTTTATTATTATTATTATTACTTCTTTTAGAAATTTCTTGTTTTAATCATGGTTATTGAATAATTTAATAATTAAATAAATGACTTGGCAATTTTTGGTTCAGTGTCAACTTTTATTTATTAATATTACGTAAACCCCATCCTTGCAATTATCACCTTCAAATTAGAGCTTTATTATGGTTCATAAAAAAACTGTACTGTAAATGTGTGCTTCAAATTTATTGTTATTATAACATCACTATTGTCTGAAATCAATCTTGGCATTTGACCTTTAGTATTTATATAACGTTTTAAATACTCAGAAAGGGTGATTTTCGATTTTATATTTAAAGTTGTGTAGTTTTAGAAAGGACAAAAATGGTTCTTAGGTGTCCTATTGTAGGTTTTACTCGTATATTAACCAATTCTATTGGACAGGTATTAATTTAAAGTGTTATTTTTTACTATTTGCTGCCTTAATATATAGTATAAAGAACTGTATTTTTAGTTGAGGACTATAAAAACGAACTCCAAAATGAGTCAGAATATTCAGGACAGTACAATTTGGTCTAATAAGTTAGAATTTTTGAAACCTGAACAAATGAAGAAGATTCCTACTTATAGAATAATTGATGAGAATGGGAAGATATATGATTCTGCTAAAGATCCAATGGTTTGATTTAATTTTGAGATAATTTAGTATACTTTATTTCCCATACAACTCTCTTCACTGGTTGTCTCTTTCAGTTAGATAATGAAACATTAATCGCTATGTATAAATGTATAATCCAGCTTAATGTCATGGATAAAATATTATATGAATCACAAAGACAAGGGAGAATTTCTTTTTATATGACTAGTTCTGGCGAAGAAGGAACTCATCTAGGTTCTGCAGCTGCCTTATCAAAAGAGGATCTTGTCTATGCTCAGTATCGAGAGACTGGTCAGTCGAAAATCCATTACTTGTTTAACTAATATATTTATGATTATTTCAAATTAAAAATTAAAATTATTTTAGGAGTACTTTTATGGAGAGGAGTGACTTTAGAAGAATGTATGAACCAGTGTTATGGAAATAGTTTGGATAAAGCCAAAGGAAAGCAAATGCCATGCCATTATGGTAGTAAAGATAAAAATTTCATTACCATTTCATCGCCATTGACAACGCAATTACCACAAGGTATTGTTTTTTCTTAAAAAATTTGAGAATAAATCAAGCAATTTATACCGGTCGTTTGCTTGAATGAAAATGATCTGAATTTCTTTGTTTAACATCTTTCAGAAATGACAATAATATTTGTTACTATTATTGCTTGTTTGTCTTTAATCTGACTTTTGCTCAACTTTATAAGCCTAAAGTTCTCAAAATTAATTTTTAAATCTTAAAAAATCATTCATCATCAGGGTATAATGTATCTTAAATTATTAATAAAATAAATTTAACAGGCTAGATTTATACTTTTTTAAATATGAGAAAAATAATATCTCTTTTCAATGCAATATATGCTGTAATAATCGTAGGTAGTATAATCGTAGAAAATAAAACTTTGGTGGAATAACTTATTATGTTTACAATTAATGCAGAACTAACATTAAGAGTAAGCTTGAGGAAAACAAATTTCTTTAGACTACTCTAAGATGATTAGTTATTTCGATAATATTTATAAACTATAACTGTCAGTTCTATTCTGAAAACTACTTAACTCTGATCATTATTCTCAAGTTTTACTCGAAGCATCAGCTTTCAGAATAAAAACTATCATGATTATCCTTTTTATTCATTCCAGTTAATATTTATTTTCTAAATGTAATGCTTAGTTGAACAAAATGTTGATAAATTACTACTTTTGTTGCAGCTGTTGGCTCTGCATATGCTTTTAAACGAAGCAAGAGTAACAGGTGTTGTGCTGTATATTTTGGAGAAGGGGCTGCATCGGAAGGTGATGCTCATGCAGCTTTTAATTTCGCAGCCACATTAAACGTTCCTGTAATATTCTTTTGGTAATTGAATTGGAAATTTTATTAATATACAATGTTATTTGATTTATTGTATTGTTTTTGTTTTTTTTGTAAATTAACATAATTTTTTTATGTTATGTAAATTGATAAATTAACAAATGTAAAAAATTAACATGGTAGCTAAATTAACAAATATTCAATTGTCATCGCCTATAATTAGGACTCCTAAATTCTAACTAAGTTCTATGGAATTAGTTGGTTATTCAAAATCTAGCCTTTTTCTTCCCAAGAGTTGCTACAGTGATGATGATAATAACTTGTAACAATAATAATTAGACTTTTAGAACATATTTATATTCATTTTGAGAAGTTTATACAATAAGTAAATTATTCATTTAAGATTTACTTTATGTAAAATTGGTCTTTTACTTTCCATACCTGAGAAGCAAGGAAGATATTTATTTGGGTCAAAATTGAAATTTGCCATTTTCAAGAGATCATGGTTTATATAACCTTTTCAAGCAAATAAAAAAAACAACACATTTTGACTACTAGTCTGTCTATTGCTCATTGTGTTGATATTTTGAAATATTTTAGGGGTTTTTTTTTATGCCACTGATGTGTGCTCATTGTGTTGGTATTTTGAAAAATTGTGTGGGTTTTTTTAAAAATAAAAAATCTGACTTCCTGTGCAATATGGTAAACAAAAAACACAAAAATTTCTAGCAAGTTTATAATTGTGTTTTGTTTTTTAAAATTATTTAAATACTTTCTTAGTCGAAACAATGGATATGCAATTTCAACACCATCGGAAGAGCAATACCGTGGAGATGCCATAGCTGGCCGTGCTTTGGGATATGGTATATCAGTTATCAGAGTTGATGGTAATGATACTTTGGCAGTTTATGACGCAATGAAAGCCGCCCGTGAGATTTCCATTACTGAAGAGCGACCAATTTTAATTGAAGCAATGACTTACAGGTATTTATAAAAACAAAAGATGTATTGAAGTACTTTCAACTTGATCTTTGAATTTATTAATTACTGTTTACTTTTAGGATGGGACATCATAGTACTTCTGATGACAGTCTAGCCTATAGGAGTATTGAAGAAATCGAGAAATGGCAAAAGTTCAACCCAATAACAAGGTTTAGGAAGTATTTAGAATCTAAGAATCTTTGGGATGAGAGTCAGGAAAAGCAATCTATTGAAGAGTCTAGAAAAAATGTAAATGACAATTTTTTTTTTAATTATTACTATTTTATAAAATTATCTTCCATTGATAGGAGATTTGGGTATCTGTTCCGCAGGTTGTCGCTTCGAGTTGAGTCACAACAAGTTTTAACTTTTCATTCGTTTCCCTTATAATATTTTCCAAAAATACAAGTAACCATGCGCTTCAGTATGGAAAAGAGAATTTAACTTGGAATAATTACCGCAGATTGTTTCTTTTTATTTAGTAGGATTTGAACATTATCTTTCATATTTCATCTAATAGGAATATAAGTGAATTATGTTTTCTAGTAATTTGGATATAATCTTACTTAAATGAAGATCAATATAATTAAGTAAACTGACAAAAACCCCAATTGACAAGATTAGCACGGTTGAAAAAAATGTTTCTAAAATCAGGCAATTCTAATATAGCTTCAATAAATCATCAACTTTCTGAGATATAACATTGTAGAACAATCCCTTATACACCCAAATCCAGATAATCCAAAATTTGGTACAAATAAAATAATGAAATGTTTTTTTTAATATTTTAAGTTTGTTTTGTTGATAAACAAAGTAATTTACAGTTTATTAAAAAAATGTCTTTATCTATCTAATTGCATTATCTTTATTGAAATAGCAGTCCTAAAATTGAATTGTTGTTATAAGATGAAGCTTGTTTTATTTTTTAAATCGATGGATTCTATTCAAATTTAAAGACAATGTTATGTTTTGTGTAATGCCTTTACGAAGTCTTAAATGAATTCAGGAACAATGGTTTTGTGATTTGCACATCTTTAGAACTATTTATATTCTAACCGATTGAACATGATAAAAGACTAAATAAAAAGTACTTGCTTAGTCCGTTGCTAGGCAACACCTTTATATCATTAAAAACTTGAAGCAATAAAAATATTAGTGATTTTTGCTTCATTACAAAAATACAAAAGCTTATATTTCTTATAGGTTCTAAAAGCGTTCGGAGATGCTGAAAAAGTAAAGAAACCAGACTGGAGAGAAATGTTTACTGATGTAAACTGGTCAATGCCAAATAACCTGATGTAAGTTAAACTTATATTTGTCATTTTTTTAATCTTTAAATCATGTTTTGAATGAGAGTTATTTCACAAGAATTTTATTATTCGACCTTATTTGAAATTGAAAATAAAGTCTAATAAGAGATCATATCAAATATTGCTACAAACTATTTCATTAAAAATAAAATTTATTTTTGTAAATGAACTGAATTTATAAATTATTTTAAAATTAATAAAGGACACTTCAATCATTTTTGAGGATAAAACTGTGCTACCCATTAAATTCTGATATCTTCAAAGGTATTGATGCAATTGCCATAATTATTTATTATTTTTTCCACATACAATATAATCATATATTATATTCTGGTAAAAATACAAATGACACTTTTAGAGAAAGTTTAATTATTCATCATTGTTTAATGATTTTTTGAAAAGTATCTTTTGAGTTTACTTTTTCTTTTTGGGGCACCACCACACCATCGAATTCCTCTCGTGTTCAATCCTTGCAATCCAAAATCCTTTGCAAAATCTTAAACACTCCTTATTTTGTCACAAATAAAACCATCCATAAAGACCTTAACGTTCCATATGTTACCGATTTAGCCCATTCCAGATACCTATCATTCCATAATAAACTCCAGGCCCATCCAAACCCACTAGTTTCCATCCTTGCATCCAATTCCATCCCGGACAATCCTCCAAGGCGTCTGTAGAGAAGATGGCCTCGGGACCTTATATTATAGAAATGTTATTAGAGTGCTCCCAGTGGGTAGTGCCTCTACATGTCCTTTCGTGTATCTAGTTAGTCATATAGCCCTTGTACTAGATGTATATATTACAGTTATACAATTCAATAAAATAATTTAAAAAAAAAAACTTTTCTTTTGAATAACAAGCTTTAATCAACAATCTTATTCTGTTTTATTCCTCTGAAACATTTTTGAACAGATTGCAAGGATATAGAGGACATGGATATTAATTTGTTTTGGGCGATTACTCTGTCGTATTTCAAGTAATATTAGTCATAAAAAAACAAAAAACCTTTACCACTACAACCTGTGAACAAGCCTGGGGAACAGTAAATGGTAGAGACTGTTCTGTTTCATAGACAACGGTTGTGCAGGGAGTTGATTTGTCCTAGATCACTCTCAACTGCCATATTTTCCCCCTTATTTTGTGTACCCACTTTATAGAAGCTGGGTGATCTCCCAGGAGGGTTCTAGATCCCATATGATCCATCTCCGGCTGCAAACAGATTAAATAAAAGTGCCAGCAGCGGGATTTGAACCTAGGACCTTCAGCATGGCAGCTCAGTGCTCTACCACTGAGCCACTCCATTCCCTAATTATTCATTTCCTGTTCAATTCACTGGTTCCCTAATTAATATATTAGCCATATTGTCCATAAAATAAGATTGAAGTACCTTTTTTTTAATTAAGTGTCGATCTTAATCTTTCATACAAATTGAATTTTGTGTTCAAAGTTTATTAAACTAAAGCATTATTTATTAATGCAAACATACTCTTTTGACAAAAGAGTTAAATAAGGTTTTTACTTTTTACCATTTGTCAAACTCTTGCCCTCAGTGACTTGCCAAAAAGTACCGACTTCCTTCTTCCTAATTTAAAAATATAATAAAAAAAAAAAGATAATGCATTGTTTTTTTCAAACCTCTTTTCTTTATATTTAGAAAAGAAGGCTACATACCTACCATAAACAAATTATGTATATAATGTTTTTATTATTTTTTGCAGAAAACAGCGAGAGTATCTTGCGAATCACCTAGAAAAATACAAAGAGCATTATCCTTTAGAAAACTACAAGCACTCTTAATATTTATCGATGATGTACGAATCCATTTTTCAATTTATAATTATTTTGCTAGAAAGATATGTAAGTTCCCTTTTTTTTATTTATTAATTTTCTTTTAATTAACAAAGAAATACTGTATTTCCTCAGGGTTTTCACATTTCGTTAATAAGTTAAGAATTTTGAGGTTTGTACAATTGGGCACATAATGGGCTGGTATTTATATTAGATTAAGGGAGGTTAAATACCAATGTGCAATTATATCAATAGACTTACATATATATTTATTATGATAGATTTAAAAATACAATTGTGTAGATACTATATCATACAAACAATTTTGAGAATAAATATTATTGAGGACAATAAAAATTACCTATTATGAAACAAAGGAAAGTAGAAATTGCAAAAATACAGGCCATCATTTACACTAATGACTGTTTCTGATTTAATTAATTTCCAAGTAGGAACTTAAGCTCAAAAAAAAAAAAAAATCCAAAAAAATAAATAAACAAAAGATAGTGCAATTTTCCATATAAATAATAATAAATATAAATAAATGGTAATATAAACATATTGAGCACCATTGTATCGGAGTGCTGGACGTGAAAGACTTGCGATTGTTACAACATTAAGGCTCAACTATATTTAAATTTTATCTAGAACACATAATACTTTTCTGATCTTCCCAAATTTAATTTTGTTGAAGATCAATCAAAGGCGGGATCTCAGTGGCAGGTTTAGTGTAATTTGAATTATACTTGAAAAAGTTAAGCTAACTCCCCTTTAAGACAACTTAAAACGTGGACTGAATGTCACAATTTGCTTTGCAGAACTGAACTGCTAGTCCGTAATACTTTTAGCATCAATAGATATATATTTTTTAAGTATAAACTACAAAATAAGCCAAAATAATAAAATATTTGCGAATCTAGACTGAACTATATAAGACTATTTGATATGTAAAAGTGAATGGAAAGAAAACAAAGTTTTTAAAAAAATCATTATTTTTATAACTACATTTGTATGAATTAAGGCTTTGTCAGGACATTAGTAGTTTCATCAAAATTTGTGATGGTATACAATTAATTACTAATTGTACAGCTGTATTTATGTTATGAGTAAACTAGCATTTTGATAAATGCCATAGTGATGTCTTAATCGACAAAAATTTTGATGGAAAAATAAGGATTTTTCAATCTTTTCAATTTGGTACTACCGTCGCCTTTTTTTCTTGCTTTTAAAAAATATATTTTAAAATACCTCAGTTATACAATTATTTTTTGTCTAATCTAATATATGTTTATTTAACTATTAATGCTCTTAAAATATTAGATTAGACAACAAATAATTTTGTAACTGAGGTATTTTAAAATATGTCTTTTAATAGCAAGAAAAAAAAAGGCCACAGCAGTATTAAAATAGCACCCAGTAATATTAAAATAGTAATATTTTAAGAGCTTTAATAGGTAAATAAACATATTTTAAAATACAGTCAAAGCCAAGGTTATCCATTTTGAAATTTGTTAAATTTAAATTGCATTATTTTTCTGTTATTGTTATTATACCTTTGCCTTTTATTTATTTATTTTTTTAATTCTTCTAAATGTGTTATAATTAATTTATTAAATTGTATATATTTAAAGAATCAAAGATATACAATTTTATGTCAAATATATGAATATCTTTTATTTAGTTGGCATTTTGGTTATCTGTAGCCACCCTCGTGTCTAAAATAAACAGTTTATTAATAATAAAATTATGATAAACTTACTTTAAATTGCTCAAAACATATAATGTATATATTTTTTAATTTACCCATAAAATTCAGTTACAGTTTTTGCTTTTTATTTATGCATAAATTAATAGATTAATTAAAACATTATAATTGATATGTTAAGATAGTAAATCTCAAAGTTTATTTGGTTCTTACAATTTTTGTTTATTTTTCATTCAATCTTTTTAGAATATCTTGTAATTCTAAAATATTTAAATGGCCATATAGGTTTCAGTTTTTAGTGTAATTAAAAAAAAAATTGTGTAAACATAATTTATCATTACTTACAAAATGTTAATTATTGTTTAGATATTGTATTTTTGGTGAAAATGTAGACATTTAGAAATATTTGGTATCTTATAAAATTTTCTAATGTAATTAATTCTCTATTCCATGCTTCTAAGCATTTTGTTTTAAAGTTGTTGATTTTAACATTCCATGCATTTATTATTGCTATTATTTTAAGACTATGGCCTATTAATAGACTTTTATTTGTTAATGTAGAAATTTTTAACATTATTAAACAAATAGAAAAGGATATTTACGAGGTTTAGTTGTCATTTAATGAAAGTGTTAGTAATAATGGGGTATATAAAAAAAAAATGACCGTTTCACCTTCCCCATGGAGAGAAGATGGCGACTAACACTCTTTCAACACACCGCACTCCCTGGCAAGTTCACGAGTACTTGTGGATGGATTTGACTCAACAGCTTCCTTCAGAACCTCATCAATATCCATTAATGGTCGCCCGGAGCCCTTCTTCCTTTCCAACGCCCTGTCTCCACTGCTAAATTTTTCAAACCAATGCCGCACAGTGCGCTGGTGAAGGACAATTTCCCCTTCATATTTAATAATTTCACGAGTTGCTTCAGCGGCTGTGAAATTTTTTTTCCAGTAATGTCTTAAAATTACGAGAATTTCCTAGAACACTGTCATGTTTCTTCTTTGAAATAAATAACTAAACTGAGGCTATTTTGAAGAAGTCCAGTGCTAGTAAACAAGCTTAGAGAATGCTCTAAAGCAGGGGTCGGCAACTTTTTGCTATAGGAGGGCCACAAATGTTGCCAGAGTATCAGACCGGGCTGCATGTTTTTATTTTACGGACATGTAATTTTAATATTTGAAATAAAACGCATATATACAATTTTAATCATATGTATATATATATATATTCATATAATCGGTTGCCGACCCCTGCTCTAAAGGGATTATTAAGTGTAAATAATAAATACCATTAAAATATTTACAGACTTTTGAACTCTGGAATTTGAAAAAAACGGTCATTTTTTTTTATGCACCCCATTATTTACCTTAAGTGTTATTTATAAATATAACATAAGGTAAATTCTGCATTTAAGACTGAAGAATGTTAAAACATTTATATACCTCATTCCGATCTCATATTTAAAGTTCATTCATTAATGAGGAAACAATTGACTGTATTTATCGTGAGCAATGTTAAAAATGGTCAGGGGGTGCAGTCAATGAATTTTACACACATAAGCTAAACATTTTATTTTGTGCCTACAGTTTCTACCGAATTTTTAGAAATGAGGATAAAGCAAAAACAGAATAGCAATATCATCAGTGGAGTACCAAAATAAAATATTTAGAGAAATGATAGAAATGAAATATAAGGAACAAAAGGTTAAATTATAAAATAATTTATTATAAATTAAAAAATAACACGAGTGAAATGAAATCTATGTAGATAATAAAGCATAGTAAAATTTTACTGTATATAATGAATGGCAGGTTATTCCAAATTTACTTAATTTAAAAAAGTATATATTTATTTTCTTAAATATATGTTTATTTTTAACTAATCAAAGTGTTATGATTTTGTTCACAACAAGATAATTATTCCTTTTCCCCTTCCTACTATGTGATCGAGGCTCACTTTAATAATAAAACAAAAAAGTACGAGTGGAAATGTTCATGTTAAGAGGTTACGTATTATATCTGCAGCCCCGGTAAATAAGTTGTTATGTCGAACTTTGTCCAAAATGAGTTTCTTGTACTTAAGAAATCAGGATTCTTTTGATCTCATAGTGCAAGTGGCTAAATTCTTGAATGAGCTTGTAATGGAGTTGTTGCTTATATTATAACTCCATATGAAGTTAAAAACTATGATAATAACATGATTCCGCTTCCTTAAATACAATTAAGTCTCTCTTGGGAAAATTTGACTTAACCACTTATTCACCGGGGCTGCAGATATATATATTGTGATTAGACAATTTTTTTTTAATTTGCTATTTTTTATTATATAATTATTTCAAATTATTATCTTTTTTCAGTATCTAAAAGTGTACATTGTAAGTCTATTAAGTTTACAGTATAATAGGTGACTGTTGTACATTATAATGATTTAGGGCCCTAATTGTTAAATGATTTATTATTTTTGAGTAAAACGTAACTGTGATAACTGCTTAAGTTCAAACAAGTACCATATTTCCTTAAAGAATAATGTTGATACATAAAAAAAAAAATTCAATTTAATTATTGACAAGATAGCTTTTATGTTAAATTTATGTAATCATTGCATATTTTATTGGAGACTGACTGCAATGATACTCATTTTTTTAAATCAATATTTATGACTTTCTGATAAAGATAATTGCTTACTAGTACAGAAAGTATTCTTGCTATCTACGAAGAAGACATTGTTTACAATATAAGATCAAAAATGTTAATTTTTTGGTTGGCATTTTAATGCAAAAACTCCTTGAAATATCTGTAGTCCCAGTGAATAAGTGGTTAAGTCGATTTTTTTTCTAAAATAAGTCAATTGTACTGAGGGAAAGAGGAATATGTCAATCTTTCAGTTTTTGGTTTGAAATGGAGTTACAATATAAGCAATAAATAGATTTCAAGCCAATGTCTCACTTATGAGACGATGGCACGATTTTGCTTACTTCAATACAATTAACTCATTTTGGACAAAATATGACTTATTCAGCAGCATCGCAGGTACTTTTTATTATTTAACCCTTTCATGCCCAAAGTGTCAAAATAAAATTTTAAAAATATCTCCTGTGACTTTTTCTGTTAAAATGGCCTTAATAACCATAAAAATTTTTTTTCAATTTTTTTACCATACCATTTATTTAAAAAAATAACCCAATAATCCATCCAAACTGAGGTTAGAAAGACTAGCTTGCCTGTGCTGCAATCTGTGACATATTCTAGAACTATTCATGTAGAATACTGGCTACACTGAGCATTAAAACTGTAAGAGGAATTCATAACAGATGTTGTAGCCAAGCGGCTACATTAGGCATGAAAGGGTTAATACAGTTATACTTTATATCACTTTGAATAATTTCTGGTTTTCACTTTATATCACTTCTTTATATATTACAATATATCATTCTTTATATCCCTTTGAAAAATTCTTTTACCTAAATAAATTATCTATCAAAACTAAATTTTATGAAGATAAATTATTTATAAATAAACAGATGCCACCCACAAATAATCCTCTAATGAGATTAATCTGATATTGAACTATTCTTTAAACTGTAAAAGCGTTAAGATGAAGGATCCAGAGAAACTAAATATCTCCATTCATCCATCTTGAGGCGTAGGATAGTTTTTTTGTCACTTTATGATACTGGGACTTATCGGGCGATGCTACAGTGGGAGGCCTGAATTTTGGCTATCCAGGTTTATATCTAACGTCGTGGAGGATCGGGACCGCCACTTTAAGCGCATAACCTAGGATTTTTTACTCCAAAATCCTAAGGCGACCAGGACTTCAAATCCACGACCTTGTGCCTAGAAGATTGTCATCCTAACTACTACACACCATACAAAACTTTATTTTTTTTTTAATCCGCTGAAATAAATTTATTTTCAATGCATTTAAAAAAAAATACTTTTTTTTTTCTTTGAAAACCGTTAATTTATTTTTACAGCACTTTAAAGTTCGTCAGTTATTTCTTCTCCAACTTGTATGAGATCTTAAAGCACTGTAGTATGTGTGCATATATATTTTCAGTACTTGTATGTTATGGTATCACCCCATCAGAATTTCATGATTATAAAACACATGTGAAGTAAACTTATGTAAATTGTTAATTATATGGTTTTTACACAGTGAGTTTTATTTCTGTGAAAACGTACTCTTTAAAAAGGATATGGCACGAAAAGACTGCCATATGATTCCTCCAAGGTAATACAGACTGTTACCTAACACAAAGGTATGCCTTCAAGGTCATGATATAATTATATATTATGGTACAAAAATATATTAGAGGTGTTTAAAACGAAGCTGCAAGAAAAGACAGCTGGTTTGGTGATCCCGAATTTTTAGCCCACATTTTTTTAGATATTAGAGATTTCTGGATTGATGCAAACAGTTAAAATTTGTTTAATACAAACATGTGTTTATTGTTTATTTCAAATTAAATCAATTCTATTAAATTCTAATGTGGCTGTTCATTCTAGTTGGTATCTAGTTAGATATGTTTTTAAAACAAGCGTAAATCATTGACGGTATTGTTTTTATTTTTCTTCATTATTTTTTGTTGTTTGCTGGGATAAAATTTGATACATATGTAAACATGAATTGTTTCTCTATATATAAATAATTGTTGTTTTCTTATTATTTTTTTTCTTTCTCTTCTTCTAATCTGTTTTTTTGGATATTGCTATTGGAGGTAATTTGCATTTTTTTTTATTAATTTTTTAATCCTTTCTCACTCATTAAACTATTTGTAGTAATTAATTAAATTTAATTATATTATACTCTAAGACCTGCTGGCTTATTATTAATACCTGTATTGTTGTTCTAAAGGGTCTTGTCCCAGAATAAATAAAGACGTTATTGTTATTATTGTAATGGCGACAATGAACAACGAGCTTGCTGAATATAATTTTTATTTTACAATATATGAACTAGAATTTCAACAATGCTTATTTATTTAATAAGGAAAGAAATTACTCCTCTTCTAAAACTAAATAAGCATTAAATGCTAACAGTTGAAATTAGAATATTGCCTTACCATTGTACAGTATAAATAAATTATAAGCGATAATTTAAATTATGGTATATTATATAATTTAAAACTTTGGCTTAGTTTTTTTTCCCATATAATATATCTATATAATAACAATAATTATAATAATAAACATGCAAAATACTATCAATCACAACAAAAGTTTTCAATTAACTAAATGATCTTACAATAGATTTAATTATGTATAATATATAAACAATACATTTTTACAAAATAATTAGTACGAGTTGTTAGTAAGCAAATGGTGGCAAGCCAATTCCATTCTTAAAACTATTCTATAACTAGGAAAAAATTTATTTTAGATAAATGTTAAAGACAGAACAATTGTCTGTAAATCCAATTTTTGAAATTTCGAATATTTTACAATTTAAAAACAGTGTTTAATCAATAAATATATATATTTTTTCCAAATAAATAAAACATATGGTAACTTAAATTAAAACAAAAATTGATTTCAATATAAGAAACAAATTAACATTGGTGTTGGTTACATCGCAGATAATAATGGCTACCAAAACTACTTATTTTCTACAATAAAAATTTACGGGCTTATCACAGAACTCATATTTCATTTGTAACATTTCGATTAGATGAAAAATAAATTTTAAAATATTTATTATTGTTTTGTTTTTTAATTTAATCCATAGATACATAAGATTTAAAATATGTAAAGTATGTAACAAAATTATAACTGGACACACGTTTTATTTTTCTAGTGTGTTTAAAAAATGACAATTATATACATTTTTTTTTTGTTTATGTAACAGACAACAAATTTGAAACAGATAAATATTTAAATATTTTCCTTTTAAATGAGCATAGCATTCCTCCAACCTAACATTTCTACAAAACGTTTTCATCAAAAGTGTTTGTTAATTGGATTTAGAAATGATATGAAAAATATTTCCAGGTTAAATTAACAAAAAATTTTAAGTTTATAATAACATCGGCAAAACTATATACGATAGATTTGATTTATTTTTTATTAAATAATAAAATTCTTTTGCAAGACTGGTTCGATTTGAAACGTTAAATAGAATTGAATTAAAAATGTATCAAACACTAACAATATAACAGTCCATAAATATTTTTTCTTTTACCAACCAACACTTTTTAACATCAATATTTAAATGGCACATCAATTGAAAGATGCTATGTAATATGATTCAATTTGAATTTTGAACGGTTCATTAAAATATATGCATAAATAGATAAAACTAAATTCTGTTGAATAAAACTGAAAAGAAAACATCTTTTTAATCATCATAAAAAATAGTGTCATAGCTAGAGCGTGAATTTGAAAGCTTTAAGCTACATTAAGATGTACAAAAGTATATATTTTTAAAAAAATTTCATTTACAATTTTTTTTTTGTAATATGATAATAATCTATTACTAAAAATCCCTATAAATTATTTTTATTTACAAATAAATGTTAAAAAATAAAAAGCAATAGCATCTATTACAAATGATTCAAATGTGTTATGATGTTTAGGACTAGATTACAAAATGGCTTATTTACAAAACGTAATCAGCATTTAGTCCAGGAATTAAGGAATAGGTAAATTTAATTTAAAAATAAAATAATTCAGTTTCACCTGCGGGAATATAATAATTACTACCTAATTAATAATAATAATACTTTGAAATATTAAAACAAATGACCAATTTTTTAAAGAAAAATTAAAATGCTTAATTGTTTCTTTTTGGTCCGAAAGTTCATTTCAGATTTTCTGAAAAATTGAAAATAATTCAGTACTTCAGATATTTTCATAAATATTAAATAATTCCTCCATGTTATAAAAGAAGGTTAATCTGAGTAATAAAATAAAGAATTTTTAATGAAAGTGGTTATAATGGTGGAACATATAGAGCAAGAGCAACGTCCTATCCGCGGCATCTCAATTTATATTATATTTTATTTTTATTAAATGCCAACAAAATAGGTTTTCTGAAGTTCCGGATGATAGTACATATCATTCTGCAAGGACAAAAAGACATCTAACCTCTTGTAAAGGTGATCCAATCTGCAGGATTTTGGTTCAATACAAAATTATTTATTTTTATGACTTTGGGTCATTCCATAATTTATAGTTTTTATATCTCACAATCAAGAAGAAGAAAAAAAGTAACACGTAATATTTCTGAAAACATTTTCAAAGCCAAATTTTTTAAAATTTCAAATTGTCCATCTTTTTAAATACAATACTTAAGTTTTATTGTTCATCAGTCATAGCCAAGTTTTTTTTATTAGGAAACCTCAAATAGTTGAGTAAGTTTCTAATGAAATTCATTTGTATTTTATGGTTTTATCTGCAAATTCAGGAGCTATATTACGTCACTATGATTAAGGATCCAAAATAAGACTAATTTAACTAAGAAATAACCAATCTTTCTTCTGTAACCTTGACTCGCACCTATGCGTTAATTGAATGGAACATACGCTCAATTCAGAAAATGAAAATTTTAAGAAGTAATAAATTTTTTATCGATTTTTTAAAAATTTAATAATATGCCAGATATAATCCTGAAAATAAATCAATTCAGTCAATATGAGTAAAGCTACTCGAGGGAATACCAAGGAATGTAAATAACATGAATTATATCTAACAGACAAAAATATTTTATACAAAATTAGATAAAATTAAAAAAAGTACTATAATAAAAGGTGGGTTATTGAAAGATGGTATTATTCAATCCATATTTCATTATTTTTATTCGTAAGATGAAAATGCAATCTTAACATTATTTTATAATTAAAAAAAAATAAAGTATTTGCATTTATTCCTACCTCTGTGAAAGCAGAATATAAAAAATAAATTAAACCTAAAATACTTTCCTCCGTGCAATAGCAACACTATTAATTATAATAATAAAGTTGCAAGAAAAAAGAAAAAAGTGAATATTAAAATATCGTAGGAAGAACTTTGACAAAAGCCTAAAGATCATAAATTGTAAATAACATAATTAGTCCAGGATCAATGGTCCATTTTTGCACTTGATTACTATCAAGCTGAATCTTCCTGAATAGCTTCGCTTCGATAAGACGCCCAACAATTTCCTGTGCGAAAATTCTCGATTGTGGTAGCTAACAGAGGTAACAAGGATAAAATATGTCGATTTGATGGTTCTCAAAAATTTATTACTAACTGGGTTTTTTTTTTTGAATCTCAAGATAATTATCTAAATTATTTGAAAAAATATTTGTCCTACAAAATGTATGGTTTGATCAAAGAGTCCCCTCCTTCCAACATGTATCGATAACGAGGTCATCAAAAATGATTACTAACCAGCTGATTTTTTGTTTTTTCATTTATATTGGAAGGAGGGGACTCTTTGATCAAACCATACATTTTGTAGGACAAATATTTTTTCAAATAATTCAGATTATTATTTTGAGATTCAACAAAAAAAAAAAAACAGTTAGTAATAAATTTTTGAGAATCATCAAATCAACATATTTTATCCTTGCTACCTCTGTTAGCTACCACAATCGAGAATTTTCGCACAGGAAATTGTTGGGCATCTTACCGAAACGAAGCTATTCACGAAGATTCAGCTTACAAATAATTAAATACAATCAAGGCCTGTTATTAAAAATATTTTTAATAAGAGAAGAAATTAAAATAGTCATCAAATCAGGATCATTCCAAGTAAGATTGGGCAGCTATTCTCCCACAATTGTACATCCTCTGAAGCTGCCATTGCTCATAGATATAATCAGAGTGAGAAAGATATAAAAACAAGTGCAGTGGCAGAGTACTTTATATGTTTAAAAAAAAATTCAAAACTCTGTTAGCGGAACACTGTCATATTTACACATCTCTGGCATCTCTAGTATCAGAGCTCAGTAATCATGAAAATTTGTTTGTGGTACTTCTCTGTTAGAGCGGTGCCGCTACTAATAACAGTAGAGGATATAGCAATGTTATAACCTTTTGATGTTTGTTACTGTTGAGCATGCTGTGTGTTTACTGCCTTTTATGTTTTTGATTAATAAAATATGATGCAAATGTGGGATCTTTCAAAAACAGAGATTGAAGCAGTTGGAAGTTTTACAAGAAGTATTGTCAACAGGATCACAACATGTAATTATGTAAAAATGAAATGATTTGGAGGTGTCACTTGAAAATTTGCAGAAGTAAGTATGGTTTAAGTAATGAAACCTCGTTAGATTTATGTTTACATAGATTTAGGTTACATTTATTTAATCTAAATCACATGTTAATAAAAAATTGTATACGTTTAGATATATAGATATATTTTGTTACGTACAAACTCCTAAACAGAGGTGCTAGTGTCGGAATGTAAGGTTCAGCAATCAGTGGCATAATTTAATGCTTGCAGAATGTAATTTCAGTAATTTAATGCTTGAAGCATATATATATATATATATATATATATATATATATATATATATATATATATATATATATAAAGCAGCCATAGGTAAATTTTGAAGCCATTAAATGTACATAAGGATGCATGTTATACCCATTGCAAAGGCAATGGCCAATCCCACATGGAATCACCTGTATGGGATAACTTTCATTTTACCGAGAAGAAAAAAAAATTTACATACCTAATGTATAAGTGTATGTATATCATTAGAACAAATTTAAAAATAAATTTGTTGTTTAAGCTAACACTAATTAAACAGAGATCAACTCTAATACAATCAAGGGTATATCGAAAAGCAAACTTAAGACATTACATTAAGTTTAAAATACCAAGTTTGATTAGGCCTTTATAAAAAGTTTTTTTTTGTTTAGTTTTTTCAAAATTAATCTAATTTACTATCCAATTAGTTTTGTTTTTTTTGCAAATAGTTTTCAAGTAAAGGACCTAGAAGAGTATGAAATGCGAATGAGAAATTAATGGAGCTGTTCCTTTACAATAATAATAATAAACAAATTTTTTTAAATTTATGATTACATGCAATGATCGTTACATAAACTGTTTACATAATTCTAATCTTCACATTTAAAAAAAAAATTATTAATTGATATCTAGGATAACTCTATATACCTTTGGAAGATACGTAAACATTTAACGAAGTAATGAAAGGAGTAATGAGGTTTTTTTCTATACGACAACGAACAAATAAACTCTGAGAGTGCGTGCCCTTCCTACGCGTTAAAAGAAGCTACGTTTAATTTAACTTTATCACATTTGAGTGTGTACCAAATAAGAACGAGAGTGACTACTCTGACTAACTATCAGTCCATTCTCTAGTTGCTCAAGTTGGCGAGGTTACTTAAGAAGTCTTCAGGAGTCAGGATGTGTGAAGAACCTGAAAATAATGACAACAATGTATGAGTCCCTTTAATATTGTTATGGCTAGGTAAACACTAAACTGCATTAATTAATGAAAGAAAAACTAAAAACTAGAAAAAAAATAATGCCAGAATATTGATTAATGTTTCAAAACAAAGGCTGAGAGGATTATTTAAAGTATCAATAAAATAAAGCCTTAGGATCAACCTTATCTGGTTGTGCTTTCTCGTAGACTTGAGCCTCTTTTAGTTAGAAAGATTAAACATATTGATGGAAAACTTATATTTCCTTACACCTTCAATTTTTTTTTATCCATCTTAACATTCTATCCACCTTTTTTAATTAATTTCATTTATTTATTCGAGAACAACCTTCTTTTGTTAAATACATATAGAAAATTTCACAAAAAGTATTCAATATTAAGTAATAATAAAAAAAATCTCACGTGGACACAAAATGATTCCCTTGTACCCCGATTAATTATAAATTGTAAGCTCAAAAAGTGGTTCTGAATCAATAAAAAAATAAAATCTGTATGAACAGCATCAACTATTACTGAAATATTATATATTACTTACAAGAAAGTACTAAAAACTAACAAAAAATGATAGATGAAATTACTAAAGAAAAAAATGTTGATAGGTAATTCTTTCTTTACCATATGGAATAGCATCATTGCCAATTTACTAACTAAATCTAAAATTTATTAACTTATTTTCATTAATATCATATAAAACCATTATAGAGAAGGATTGACATCTAATATGAGAATAACTAGAAGAATATTCTAGATTGAGAGGAAAATAGTTGACTGGAAGATCTAATGTGGGATATAGATAGTCTGGGGGTGCACCCTCTAAGAAGCGGAGTGGCTCAGTGGTAGAGCACTGAGTTGCCATGCCGGAAATTCTGGTTCAAATCCAGGCCATGACTTTTATTTAGTCTGCAGCAGGAGATGGATTATATAGGATCTAGGACCCTCCTGGGGCCTACCCAGCCTCTATAAAATATTATAAAAATAGATTACCCAAAATAAGGGGAAAAAATCTGGCGGTTGAGCGTGACCTAGGACAAGTCACCTCCTTGCAGAACCATTGTCCATGAAACAGTACAGTCTCTACCCTGTACTGAACCCCAGACCCTTCACGGGTTGTAGCGATACAGGTTTTTTTTTTTTTTTGACTGCACTCCCACACTATCTATATCCCACAGATGAATATTCTAGTTTATTTCAATCTTGTTTAACATACCAATTATGACCTCCCAATTCTTGACTGCATTAGTAACTTCGTAGGCACATCGGATCTCTGAGAAGCTCATACCTCCGATGATGAAAACGATGATACGAGGCACGTTCTTCACAGTCTGCTGGCCCTTGTCTTTGTGCCAGTGTCCGTATCGCACGCTTAGGAGGAAAAAAAAATTAAATGTTTACAATATATACATAATCTTCAAATATATATAGCAAACTACATAATTTCCTATATACAAATGTATCAAAAAAAAAAAGTCATACCTGGCAGGTGCATGGTATCCTGAAGATGCAGCCCTACCGGCCAAGAAGGGGAAATGCTTAAGGTCGAGCTTGTCGTCTATGGAATCTTCCATGAGATCCTTAATCACAGGTGTCCAACGAGACATCTGATAGGTTTGCTCGGTGATACGCTCTTTACGAGGAGGCACATATGGCTTCTTTATACGAGTACCCTGGTGAAAGAAAAAATATATTTAACATAAAATGGTTTCAATACTGAAATAAATATTTTTGGTAAAAACTTATTTATTGATATTTAAAACAGTATTAAATAATAGAACAAGTAAATATTATGAATCATACATAATGGCAAGTAAGGAGAGATACGTAGAGAAATTATTATCACTAGTTGTACTCAAATAAAACATTTAAGTTACAACACCAAAGTATTATCGGGAGTCGAAGAGGAAACTAGTTTTGAAACAGGTGTGTTTGAATGGGAATAAAGTTTGCCATGAAAAGATTGACATCGGGTTCATTCCGATTCTTAGCAACAAAAAAGACATTTGTAATACAAGGAGCATTGAGAATTCTAAGAAGGGTTTAGGATTGGATAAAAGAGGAATTCAATAGCTTAGAGGAGTCCTAAAGATCTACTTTGTAAGTCCAAATTTATAAAAGACATGCATAAGAGGTTTTTGTGATTAATTGGGAGCTTAGAGCTGTTATGGTCAGAGAGAGAGAGAGAGAGAGAGAGAAAGAGCTGGAAGGATTAAGACGACTTAGAACAGCCTGGATGACCAAATCTTAATACTCTGTAAACATATAAGTGGAAGTAATAAAAGGAAATACTTACATCCACGACAACATTTAGGCCAAGATTTCCAAGATTGACAATGGCCTGTTTCTCGTGAGGCTGTATCTGAGCGTGTTGAACGAGTTTGTTCAAGTTCTCTTCTGAAATACCATTCTTGGAAAGAGAATACAGGAGGATGATTCTCATTTTATCGTAGTTGGAGACGGACTGGTCCAGGAGAATAGGAACAATATTTCTCATGTGGTCCTTTATACGTTCACCTTCAGCGTCTGTACCCATTGCCAAATCCTAAAAACGTAACGAAAAAAAAGCATAGGCTAATTCCTCTTAAGGATAACATCTTATTTCTAAATTGACCAAAAAAACCCAACAAAAACCTGCATGACATATTTTATTCATTTAATATATTTATATTTACCATCATTTAGAAACAATACTGTCTCTACATTGCACTGAACTCAAAGACACTTCATGGGTTATAGTGGTTCAGTTTTATAAATCATTAATTATTTAAATGTTATATAATTTATTATTTTTTCAGTTAAAAAAAATTGGCATGCAGTGAAATGTTATGCCAAGACTTTAAACATGAAAATAATTTTTTAATATAAGTTAATAGATATAATTGACAATTTAGAAATGAAGTAGTGTAATAAGGAAAAACACGTATCAATAAACTTATTTTAAAGTGATTTTGTAAACATTCAGGAACGTGTCAAGAACATACAGGTTGTCTGTTTTAAACTACTAAAACCAAATAGATTTCCAAGATAATGCATGATAATGGGACAGGTTGTAAACATGCCACCAAGTTAACTGTCAATGATAAAAGTATTTAGTATTGATAAGCTACAGTGTATCAAAACCCCAAACTGACTAATCATATCTTCAATAAAATATCAAATTTTAAATGGTTTTAACATGAATAACATAACTTCTTACCTGTTCGACCTTGCAGAGCTTATCGACATGCCCTTGATAAGCATTCATGCAATCTTCTGCGAGATGCAGGTGAGTAGAATATTTGCTCAGTTCTTTCTGATATTGTGGCATCTTTTTAATCATTTGACTCAGGTCCCTCATCGACTGCTTGTCTCCTTGCGGCATTCGCTTTGACTCTGTGAACTTCTTCAAGTTCTTTGTGACGTTCCTGAAATGAAAAATGGAACGATTGAATAATTTGCTGTAGAGTCAACATCACTAACTATTCAGATAAATAAATTTTAAAATATAACAGTCAAAGATAAGTCGAGAGAAATGCATACGTAGGACAACTGTATACTTTTGTATATAACTCAATTAAATAAAACTGAACAAACCATTCTTCGAGTTTCACTTATTTCCTGATAGATGTTTTAATGTTCTTGGTAAAAACAATACATAAAAATCAGTTAAGAGAACAAAAATACTCACTGTGAGACAACAGCAATATGTTGATGGCGTAGTTCTACCCACAATTCATCGTTTTCATCCAACAACACTTCCTTTTCTGGAGCTCCAGCTGTAGCTTCATACCTTGAAAAATATATATTTTTTTATATATTACATATAACACTAAATCAATACAATATTTTTACAGTTTCGCACATTTGAAGAAAACAATTACTATCAATCATAAAAAGATCTTCAATCAACGATTTCCAGTTGTTCTGTTTTAAATTTCATTGAAATCTACTTACTTGTATACATCATTCTCGATAGGAAGAAGATCGTAGGACATTGCCTGAAGAGTGAGCTCATGGAGGAGAGGAGAGACGGCGTCGAAACCTCGATCTAGGATCAACAATTGGGAACGAGACTTCTCGGGACCCTCGCCCATTGTTGGTTCATCAGCTTTATAGGCATCCAATTTCTGCTGCACTATCTGAGCTAATTCTACATTCTTATCGAAATCACTGAAAATGAAAATAAGATGATAATTAATATGAATTAATAATGTTCATATTAAACTATTTAAATAAAACTAATTTAAACCTTTTTTGTTTTAAGCATATAGCCTTATCCACTTTTTTTTGAGACACAGAATGGCCAAAATGTAAGTTATAAATGTGATATAATTGAAAATTATGCCAAACTTAATTAAGCACAATATGATTGCAGGCTTTCACAGACCAATGGATAATTAAATCAAAATAGGTTATAACAATAAGTGGACAATAACCTTCTCTGACCAAAATCCAGCTCAGCAAGTGGCTGGCCTTTGGATTTTATAAAGAGAGTAAATAATCTTCAGTTATTCCAGGGCTGGATGAGCCCCAGGAGAGTCTGTAGAATCCAAAGGGTACATCCATGGTTATTAACAGATTAAATAATTTATCTGCCACAGTTGGATTTGAACTAAGGACCTTTGGCACTGCAACTCAGTGCTCTACCACTGAGCCACTCTGCTCCCTATGCTTTGTAAGGTACTCGTTAAAGATCCCTATCCCAATTATACCTGGATAGGCAAAATTTAGAGCTCCCACTGTAGCATCGTCGAATTAGCCATAGCAGCGTAGAGTGAGGTTAAATAAATAAACGAACAACAATAATCAAATAATATGTTTGGTTTAAATATATTAACACATTGACTTTTCAGAAATCTGGCCTAAAATGACAATTTGATTTAATCACATTATATTATTAAAAACTCCGATTCCAGTGCATAACTATCATAAAAAATGTGTTTTTTTAAAAAAAAGTCTTACAAATTATTTTGTAGTTGGCTTCTGTAACAGAAATCTGTAAGCAAGCATTGATTTTTTGTTGTTTTCCTACAAGCCATCTATTGATATTAGCACTGATATATTTTGAGTTTAATTGTAGCTGCACAAAAATGGCAAGTAAAGAAAGGACGAGATAACTCGTAGTTGGCGTCCTAGAAAAGAACGCAATTTACGAGTTATCTCGTAGTTGACAGTCAACATGTTAATGGAGATAATAGTAAAATTATATGGAATTTTTATTGTAATTCGACTTCGATCACTTGTCTTTCAAAATAATCACTTAATAAATTAATTTTCATTACTATGTGGGTCTTAAAAAGCTTAAAACCTTTTTATTATATATATATAGAATAGAATAGAATAGAATAGAAAAGTAACTTTATTCTGGGACAAAGTCCCTTTAGAATAACATATATGAACAGGAATAAAAACATAATATTTATCTGGCCAGAAGGCTAAATGTTACAAATCATAAAGCGTGAAAACATGACAGAAAACAATTTAAAAAGAAATATATAAACAAAAATAATAGTAAGTAAATAAATAGTATACTGAGTACATTAGTTACATATTTAAATTTTTTACTGAATTAAAACATAACAATGAATTATCTTAACAAAATCATACCTCCTGTATCTGACAGATGGGTATTCACCAAGTGTGGCACACAATGTGGCTATCTGTTCTGCGATACGCTCCATATTTGCGAGTCTGCTATTACTCAACGATGGGTTGTAAAAGCACTGGAACGTTTCAGGAGCATCGAGCGAGAAGACCTATTGCAATGGAATAACTGTTAGTCAACATTATTAATATTATAAATCATTCGAATAAGTAAAATAATGAATAAAAAAATCTAATTTATTTTTACAAGTTATCTACGAGTATCTGCCAGGTGATGATTAGTACAAGCAATTATCACAAGATAATTAGTAGAGGATTCTTTAACAATTGTTATAGCATTTTCTTAATTGTTCAACTAACAACTTATGCTGAAGATAAATTAATGAACATATATATATATATATATATATATATTTACAATATCAAAAGTAAGTAATAAGTACAAAAGAAAACTTAACTGCAAATTAATTCTTAGAAATATATAATCACCATCTTCTCCTAAATTAATTACAATAATCAAATATTTAAAACTAAGCATGCTTTTTATGTTGTTTTTTTGACATATGAAAAGAAAAAAAACAAATTAATCAGATAACAATAATAAAAAAAGTTAGGAACTTATAGAAACTCAAATAAAAAAAAGCTATGGTAAAAGCAAACTAACAGCCAAAATATATCTAATTAAAACTCAGTGATATTAAAAAAGTTTTAAATCAATTTAAAACAGAATAATTTTAGAAATTTACAAAAGAATACAACTTTGGAAAAATATACATATATAATACACAACATAATCTACTCAAGTTTTTTAAAAATAATTTCCACTACAATTTTCCCTTCTAGCGATCCCCATTTGTGCTAAATATAAATTTAATGTATTAAATTGAAAAAATATTATTCATTAGAACTAGATATTATAACTGCAATAATTAGTAATTTAAAATTATTAATGATGTATTACTATTGAAAATTTACCTTGGAGGTATTAGTGTATGTAGGACACTATTTAGATGAGTTATTGGTTAAAGTTGGAGGACTTGAGGGAAAATTTAGATAAATATAGAGTTAAAGTTAGTGGATTTAAGGGAAAACAAAGAGGTAAAACACTAAACAGTAGTAAAGGAAAGAACTACAAAAATAATTACATAACTTAATCTAGTATTTTATTGGGTTGTCACACATGAAATGTCCGATTTTTTAAATCCTAATCTTTATAGAGGGTTAAAGCGTTGCCTGTTGATTCCTACCAAAATATATACTATCTATAATAAGCACTTGTTAAGCCTCTATTTGCAAACTGTGTTTGTTTTTTTCCCAAGTGGGCATACAGATTTTAGTATAATTTTAACCGTGGCAATGGAAACACGCGATTTCCAAACATTTTTTTTTTTTTATAAGAACAAACTCGGTCATTCCGCTGCCCAGGCAGCAAGAAATATTAATCATGCATTTGGTGAAGGAAATGCTAATGAAAGAACTATCCATTGTTGGTTTACAAAATTTTCCTCAGGAGATACGACATTAGAAAATCTGCCTCGTGGACGGTCTCAAACATCAATAGAGGACGAAGATCTTAAGAATGCTGTGGAAGAAGACCCTCATAAACAGTCAGAGAATATGCGTCAGAGCTAGGCACAAGTCGTATGACAGTTTCCAGGAATTTAAAATTGATCGGAAAGGCAAAAAAGCTCAACTACTGGGTCCCACACGAGCTCCTTCATGATAACGCCCGACCTCGTGTTTCAATACAGACAGAGAATAAATTAAAGGAGAACTTTTTGCGAGGAAAATTGTTTACCAATGATTTAGACATTAAAAATACATTTTCTGAATTCCTTTCATCACGTGACTCAACGTTTTTCAAATCTGGGATAGAAAACTTGGTAACCCGTTGGCAAAAGTGTAACGAAAATGATGGTAAATACTTTGAATAAAAAAGATGTTAGATTTTATCTCAAATTTTTATTTTCTTCCTGGTTGTAAAAACGGTCATTTCATGTGTGACAACCCAATATTTTTATAGGTCAAACAAATAATATTCAAAAATGGATTGTACTATCATATCATAAATTTATATTTCAAAATATACATTCAAATATCTCATGCAAAATAATAATAATATAAATATCAAATAAAAGTACAGGTTAATTTATTTTAATAGTTATTTCACAAGTCAAAGCGAATGTTCATTTGAAACAAAAAAGCTAAATTTTCAGACACATGCAAAACATGAAAAAAAAAATCTAAATTTAAATCAAATAAAAGCAATTAGATAACATAACAGAGGAAAAAAAAGTATTAACAGAAGAAAACAACATGCATAATCCAAAAAAATTTTTTTAAGGAGAACTGAAATAGAACAAGGACAGACCTGGCTCTCATATGGCAAAAAAGCAATGTTGATCTCTTTCAGTGTTTTTATCTTTCTCGACGCGCACGATTTGCACAGCTCGTTAAACAGTTCCTCCTGACATACTGGCGGAAAACAAAATGTTTAACTCAAAACTGATTTAAAAGTAAATCGAAGGTTAATATCCTTAAAATATTAATATATCATTATCCCAGTCAGGCATTAGGTATATGTGATAAGTTTTCGGCGTTACAGATAAAATAGAAAGACAGATAATTTGTTAGTAAAAGCAGCAATTGTTCACCACAAACAGATCTGGAAGACAAATATGAAAAACAAGGAAATAAAAAAGCAATGTTATTTATAAGTGTTAGTCATGTTAGAGGACGCCAGAAAGCGGGTTAACAAAACCCGAAAAATAATGCATACCTGCTGCTCGTACGGAATAAATGCTATATTTATCTCCTTCAGAGTCTTTATAAATTTAGCGATTCTCGCATGACACAGGGTGTCGAATAATGGATTTGGACATGCTGTAATCATTTATACAAGTACATATGATAAAATAAAAATTAAATTAAAGAGTAATTTTTATAAATAAAATATAATTAATAAATTGGTATGGTTACAAAAAAATATTCTAAGACAACAAGTTTTTTTTTTTTTTTTTTAAACTCAAATATACTTTAGTACAGTGATGGCAAACCAATGACGCATTTCAGGTAACATAGAAATGCAATACAAGTAGTACCAACTTATCCCATAATACGAAAATATTTGCCTTATACAGTACTTGATTATTATTAACACAGGCTTATCTCAGCATTAAATAATCTCAAAATGATCAAGGGAAACAGCCAAGATGATTTGACACAATAACAATGTAGATTATTGTTAATTCAAAGAGATCAATAAAACATGACCCAGAACTAGGATAACACATTCGAATGACGTTATTTCCTCAAACTCAAATAGCACTGGCATTACTAAAGTCATTCATATTGATTATTATTCATTGTTGAAAAATCCATCAGTTTTATTCAGTCACTGATTGAATATTACCCATTCATACTAATCTTTATTATTATAAGTAGACGGTATTATATGTTGATAAATTAAAGCAAAGGGCCTCAGAAATGTAACATTCATTAGCAGGAAAAATAGTAAGATAATAAAATCTGTTGCTTTCTGAATGATTTTAATTAGTAAATGGTTCTTTACCATTAGGTTTTTGACAAATAGCTAAATGATGAAAGCTACATAGAACATTATTATTTCAAAAACCAGATTTTGCAAAAAGACATAATAAACCTTTTTCAGCAGAATCCTTCCTCAACTAAAAAAATAGTGAGATTTTTTTTTTCATTAAACAAATATTTCAATTTCCAAAAATGATTTGTGTTGTATTAACTATCAGTGCTTTCATTATAGTTTATTCAATATCAATTCAAAAATGAACATCATAAATTTTATATTTTCTTTTTACAGTATTGCAAATATCAAAATGTTATCAATATTTTTACATAAGACACAGCACCAAATTGAAACCAATCTTTTCCAGAATTTTGACACACCAAGGTCAAAAGATTTGCCATCGCCGTTCTTGAACTTAACCATAAGAGTTAACAATTGAAAAAAAATAGCCATTTGAAAAATTTAGTCACATTATTACACTTCAGAATTTTAAAATTTGGTGTTAGTGGATATTATTTGTATAGTAATAGCAAAAATAAAGTTGAACAAACAAGATATAATAAAGATTGTAGTTCAAGATAGAATATGATAATTTATTTTTCATAATAAGCTCAATAGGCAATGATGCAATGAAGTCAAAAGATTTTAGGCAGATGATATTGCTGACACAATAGAATAATGACACAACTGCAAATAAAGAAATTTAAGAAAAAAAATGTACAAATAATGATGAATGAGACTCACTCATTACATTTATGACAAGAATGTAACTCTAATAGCCTTATAACCAAATTGTGCAGTTTTTAAATATTATTTAGTATTGACCTACAATACTAAATAAAACCAATAATTATATTAAAACAATAAATAATATTAATCACCTTCTGTGAAATAGACATGGGCTGCTTTGTACATTATACGATTCGGTGAGGCGAAATCGTTCATTAGAGCGTGTACAGATTTTTCACTTGGTGTTATCAAATAAACAGCTTCCATCGTTGGAAGTGGCTCCCTCTTTTTGTTAATGTCTTCAACAACTACAAAAATAAATAAAGATAAAGATAAATAAAGATAAAGATAAAAATAAAATGTTTAAAAGATTAAGACAGATAATTGTTTTATCATGAATAATAAATAACAATTTAAATCATACTCGTCAAGCCTTCTGCAGAAATTTCATGCATTTTGCAGCAGGCTGAGATCATGCGCATCGCCAACTGGTCCACGACAAGAACTCGCCACTCAACCTCTTTCCCTTTTTTCTTTTGCCTGATCGCATCGTTCATAATTTCTGAAATACAACGAATAATTAATAAATAGCAAATAATAATAATAAATCTACATCTATTAAAAAAAAAAGAAGAAATTTATATATATTTATATGTTTATCTTTATAGTATATAAACTAAAAGCCTTTTATTACCTTTCAGTATAAAGGATTAATATGTAATGTTATTGAAAAGGATTACTTAGTATAATGGTTTCACTTGTCGTACGGCAGCAGCGAGAAATGAACTTTTTTTTTTCAGAACCTCCTTTATTATAATTACAAATAGGTCGTAAAAACTACAGCTTCTATATAAAGAAAAACCTTCTGTTACCTTTCGGTATTTTAAGGCGTTACATCGGGCTGAGACCGCTGAAGGCGGTTTTTAATCGAACCAGCACGAGGCTGCTGACATTATACAATAGAAAACGATGGGGGATCAAGTGACAGCTGAAGACAGAAGAAAGGGAAGGAAGAAAGAAGGGAAAGGAAGGAAGGTTGAGGACAAGGGAGTACTTACCCCATTTCTAGATCAAATGTAAGTACATCGACCAAGGGGGCACTGCCCTGCCATCTCCCAGTCTGGGGGGTGGTTTTAAGTCCCTTTGGTGATAAATTTTTTAATATTGTGTAATTCAACCTATAAAATGCATCACCATTGCTAACTCATTTTCACCAAAAGTTGTAGATAGGGGTTTGTTTTGACAGTGACGATATATTTTATTTTGGTCAATTATCTTAAATAATGAACACCAATCAAAATTCAAAACTTAATGCCCCTCCCACCTAAACTTTGACGTTTTACATTTAAGATGCTTAAAATCCAAAAATTAGTTTTTAAAAATGTCTAACATTCGTGGTTTATTTTAGAAATTATAGTGGTGTGATTTTTTTTTTTTTTTTTTTAATATTTGGAGAGCTTTAACAGAAAGCATTGGGCAAGTTTCATCAATTTTCTTTTCTGAAGTGTAATGGCTAATATAACAATCTTCTTTGGGGCGACCTGTGGTCTAGTGGTTAGAGTAACAAACTACTAAACCCAAGATCGCGGGTTCGTAGCCCGGCAGGTGGCCCTAGGATTTTTTAAAGGGAGTAAAAAATCCTTAGTTACGCCGTCCTTCAGAGGAAACGTAAAATTGGGGTCCTGAGCCTGTTCGATATGAGCCAATTGTTAAAGATCCCTTCTACTCTAACTACATAGGCTATATGTAGGGCTCCTATAGCAATTAAGTAAATAAATAAATACTTTTTATAAATGTAAACACTTATTAATCCTCTTTAAAACAAAAATGTTTGTATACATCTGTAACATTTTGCTATTTGGAAATAATTCAATCTTTACTAAGATGTCAAAGCGTGATTTTCGCACAATTCTGTTTTACAAGTTAAAACTTGGACGGAATGGGGCCCAAACGGACAGAAGCATCAAAGAAGACTTACGCGAAGGGGGTTCAAGTGAGTCCACTGTTCCAGAGATTTTGAGAGACAATGAAAGGCCGTAGAAGAAGTTCTGCCCTTGATGACGATGTTCTCCGAGCTTTCGTGGAAGATAATCCCAGAAGAACTGTTCGATAACTGGCAGGGAAACTGGAAGTCAGCAAATAAACCGTCGATGGCCATCTCAAGGGGATTGGGAAGTTGAAGAAGCTTCTAAGTCCAACAAATATAAACAGTTTACTATTTGGAGAGGTGTGTATTTAAGAAAACTTAAAATCCTTGGTTATTTTCCGGACAACCCAATAAAGTCATAACTTCAAAGGAATAATTAACTTTTCCAAGAGAGAAAGAAGAACTGTGTTGCAATCCCGTCAATTATCCTGTCCATGATCCACCCACATGCCTCCTAGATTAGGTCAGATCCTCATCTGAGCCCGCATCTACCGTTCCAACTAACCTTTTCTATGTGATCAATTTCCTCATAGCTGCAGTCAAGGATCGACAGTTCTTTATTTATCCTAATTTATTAATGGGCTTTATCAACGCGATAATCAGGAAACTGTAGAAACGGATTGTAAATGCTTTAGACAAACATAGGTATTTACTCTTTTACGGTTCCACGGCCACTATTTATACAAAAGGTTCCTTCTGGTTTCGACTGTGTATCTAAATTCCTCCCCAACGTCTAACCAGTCATGCTGCTGGCATTTCTGGTGAAACGTTGGCGAGGAATTTAGATACACGGTCGAAACCCGAAGAAACTTTTTGTAAAAAAAAGTATTGTTCCACAAGCTGTCGCATCCTGTTAAGTTACAAGTTTTTATTATTAATTCGGTCCCTTTTAATATTTTCCAAAAATAGAAGTAATCAAGGGCGGATTCAGGGGGAGGGCACGGGAGCACGTGTCCCCCGACAGTTTTTTGTGTACTGTGGAGAATCCATTATAGTACATAATTATAGGCAAATCACATGATCATAGTTGTTAAAATATATGAATAAAATAACAGAAAGAACATGAGTGAAACTATTGTTTTGATATTTTAATAAACCTTTGAAATATTTCTATAGATACTACAAGTTTATTTGTCAGTCATTGTTGATCTTTTTTTTCCCGTCTGTCCGTTGTGCCCCCCCCCCAGAAAAAAATCCTGGATCCGCCCTTGCAAGTAATGGTAAAAGAGAAGAGAATGTAACTATAGTTCATGAGTAGATTTCGGTGATAATTTCATGAAGAAATAACATTTCGAAGTATAGACGATGTTTCTTGAAACTTTTATTTCTTGATGAAATGATCACCGAAATCTACTCATTTCCTATAATTACATTTTCTTTTCCATACTAGAGCTCATAATAACTTGTATTTTTGGAAAATATTAAAAGGGAAACTAATGAAAAATTAAAACTTGTTGTGACTCAACACGAAGCGATAACCTGCGGAATAATTACCTAAAAATCTTTCGAAAAAAAATCTTAGTGCTTCAGCAAAACACGTCCATATCCACAAGATACAAACAAAAAATATAAACAAAGAAAAAATATATATAAACAAAAATATAAAAACAAACAAAACATATAAATAAACAAAAAATATAATAATTGCTTGGTTCATACATTAGTGGAAAAATTCCAACTAAAAACCTTAAGTCTCTAAAATAAAACAGGAAATTACAAATACAGGTATTTTTAATTTCCTGTTTTAGTTTAGAGACTTAAGGTTTTTAGTTGGAATTTATTAATATTTTTTATTATTAATTAATGTGTTAACATTTATTTGATGTCTCTTTTGACCGTTCCCTTTTTCAATATTGCTTGGTTCATTTAGAAAAATATTTCGCACAACGACAGAATCATTCCAACAGTGAATTTATATATACTCACAAAAAATAAACATTTCACAGGACAATACATCACCATAATTCTCTTGTTTTTATTTTTTCCTTCTCTCTGTTACCCAGACTTCCAATAAGAATTTCTTAAAATACACCTACTAAGAAAAGAGTAATCACTTATAAACAAAAGAGAAATTACGTATATTATTCCTACAAATAAGGGAGAAAAATCAGAGATATGAAGTTTGCAGGTTGCGAAGCTGGATATATAACATCAAAGAATACATTTTTTTTATAAAGTATTACCTACGTAATATTATTTTGACCATGGAGAGCTTTTATTTAAATAAATTTTAAAATGATTTTGACTTGGAGAATTTTTAGACTTATAGCTGAATGTAAAATATTGAAAATGACTGAGTGTTGTCGAAACGTCTCAAATGATCAATGAGGATTAAGAATATATAATGACTGCAAAATGGTTTTCTCTTTCCCAATATAAATCCCTAAAGAAATGAGTCCAGTTTATAAGATAAAATGTTATCATTTACTTTAGTATGGAAAAGGGGATGTAATTATGGGAAATGTGTATACTTCTGTAATCATTTCATCTAGTAATTAATGTTTCAACAAAGCTATATCACCTATACTTTGAAATGTTAGTTGAAACTTTTATTTATGTAGGAAGAAATTGGTTGACTGGTAGGTACTAATGTAGGATGGAAATAGTTGGGGGTGCAGTCAAAAATTACACAACAAATAAGTGGAAACCTATTATATTTTATGTGTGCCGACGTTTCGACCTACTGTGTAGGTCATCTTCAGGGCTATGAGAAAAAAAGACAAAAACAAAAATGACTGTAAAAATACATAACAGTACCAAGAATATAATAAAATAAAATAAAATAATAATAATAATATAGAGACATAGAAAAATTGAGCGAAAAAAGTGAAGGATATATTATGAAAGGATATATGAATAAAGATGATTGCATAATAGATGTATAGAAAGGTGATAATGCAAACAAAATACAAAGAGAGAAATCAAGTTAAACATAAAATTATAAAATGAAAAAAGATATAAATATAACGAGTGAGATATATAAGTATGGAAAACTAAGTTTAATAAAGATTAAAATAAAAAATGTATGATAATAGATTCCTAGGGAGTTACATAGGTAAAATGAAAGAAAATTGATACAAAATATGATGCCAAAAAGTAAATACAGAAGAATTATGTAGAAAGTAAAGAATAGGAATATCGTGTATGACAGGCAGAGAAGTAAAATATAAATATAAAATTTAAAAAATAAGTATCGGATGTTATATAAAAGTATACAATAGGAATGAAGTTATATTAATATAAAATATGATGTAAGTATAGAAGAAACTATAGAATGAGAGATATCAAATATCAGTTTGAGAATGGAGATATATTATAAATCATTATGATGTTCATTAAACACGAACTCTTTGATTAAACCTATGATGGATGCTAATGTGATGAAGGGAGAAATAGATGTGAAGAAAGATATAAATATTAAAAAACTGTACGAACCCAATAGGAGTGGCTACTCGGTGCAAAAAGTAACTGGCAAGTAAAATTTGACTGCACGCCCAACTATTACCATCCTACATTTGAAACTTTTATTTGTCGATGAAATGATTACCGAAATCAACTCATTACCCATAATTACATTCTCTTTTTCATGCTAGATCTCGGGATAACTTGTATTTTTTTTGAAAATGTTAAAAATGAAACGAATAAACTCCACTCGAACCGACAACCTGAGTAACAAATACCAATTTTTTTTTTAAAACATGTGAATTACTTCACATCCCATCGAATGAACCCTGGCATTACAACTCCTAGCCGTCATACTTTTCTATTTTCTAGATTAATTTGCCTTCCTTGCCGACAATAAACAAAGCTAACAAGAAGATATAAAGTACGTTAGCTCTGAACCCTGCGACCCAGTTGTCAGTGATAGTCACCACTATCAGCAACAGCCCAAGGCTGTGGGAGAATTGCTGTAAGAGTACTGTCAGCAAACTGCCGAGAATCGATACGGTGAGGTGAAGTTTGCTTTATAATAGTCCAATTATCAATAAGCAAATAATACATACTATTATAGAAAAATAAAAGCTTCAAAAATGTGCTAAAGAATAATGGCATGCTTTTTAAGCCGTCAGTTCCCATAAGCACGTGCATCATTTTATTTGTCATTTAATTCTGGTTCTGTCTCAGTTTTCCACCGCTATCTTCTGGTTAAAAAACAATATTACCTTTAGTTTCCATGCCTCTCCTATAAAGAGTGTGCATGATAATCACTCTCTTATCGGTTTAGACCAGAGAGGTTTCCGACTGGACGTTAGCTTTGTGAGTGTGTAATAATACTAATAATTTTTTTTTCCGAATAATTGATAAGCTAATTATTACATAGTGATATTTTTTTTTAATGTTTGTTACCATTTTCAATAAATTTAATTTGTAAAGTAGAAAACGTTTTCAACCTCAAACCCCTGCCAAATCTTCGGTGCCCATAAGAACCTAGAGGTGCACACTCATTATTTTAGAAGCTATGGTCAACAGGTAAAGATTACAAGACACTTAAATTAAACTTAGAGAATATGAATATAATTTTTTTTTTTAAATCTGTACCCTCACACAAGACTGAAAAGACAAGAAACAGCTAGACGCTTCCGACTACTTCAACACATACTAGACAAACGCTCAAAGCTTCAGATCAATTACAAAAGACTTATTTATGTGACTGTTATAAGACCTATATGGACTTACGAAATTGAACTATGGGGATCCACCAAACCATCGAATTTCTCTCGTATTCAACCCTTGCAATCCAAAATTCTTCGCAAAATCCTAAACGCTCCTTATTTTGTCACAAATAAAACCATCCATAAAGACTTCTATAAAGTCTGCACTTCAAAAGTCAAACGAGCACAAGTACATAGATATGTTTTGTTTTTTTAGTAGAAACATAATAGGACTAAGGTAAATAATACAGAGAAGTTTCCATTTAATACACATTAATGGCCAATTTACACGAGCAGGTTTTACGATCGAAGGGTACTTGTGTATTAGCCGGTCTGCAGGGCTGTTATCCGCTATTGTTTACAACCTTGAACATCGATAATTTTGATACGTACTGATGACACTTATTCATATTTAAAAAAATATAACAATATAATGCTAATGCTAGAGCCCTCCTATCCACGTCCCTCTTCTTATAGAAACCTTTTCCCTATAATTTCGATGAAAACATTTCCACTTCTATCCTTGTCGAAATCCATTTGATGACCTTTTTCACGTAATTTCATCTTGGGAATTTTATTTATTCCGAACTTTAGGAAGTATTTCATAGCTTCTTCTTTTAAAGACTTCTATTCCCAAAAGTGTCATTCTGTTTTAAATAGACAACAAAAAAAAAGGAATAAGACAAAAAAACAATTTAAAGCGAACAAAAATAACTGAAATAAGACGAGTGATAAGAAGAAGTTACACGAGATAAGGAGGTAGGTTTCATCCAGATCGGCTAATACACAAGTACCGATCGAAGTTACGGTAAAAAATTTTTTTTAGTAATTTGAGAATCGGTCACCAGGGGAAATCAGTTATTTCACGTTCATACAACATAACCTCTTATATATATATATAAAGAAACAACTAATAAAAAGAGTTGAAAATTTGAGGTTCATACCGAATTGTTTTAGCTAAGCAATTCAGCATCGACACGTGGCCATTTTTTTATGAAAGTATATAAAAAATTTATTTTTAAATACTTCTTTGAATGATTTATATGATAAAGCGGAATGTACCAAGACAAGGTAGAAGCCTCAATAAACCGACAAATTTATCTCTGAGTAATATGTACATTTTTGGCGGAAGAATCTTTTATCATCGGCTAACAAACAGGTACTATCTCATTGTTGAAACAAGCCCGTAATATAATTTTAATTATAGCTCATATCAACAGTACAAAATGGAATGCACACTTATCATCTGTTAGAACTACATTTAACTCAATTATATTGGAACACTTGGCTGGATGATAAGATAGTTTGTCAAGAGGGATCAATGTGCCATTTATTGGTGATCAAGGAGGCCTTGCTACAAGCCAATTGATACAGTACGATATTGTACCACTACAATTCATGAAGGATCTCGAGTTCAGTTCGTGGTAGAGACTACTGTTTCTAGGATAACGGTTGGTTGTGAAGGGAGGTGGTTTGTTCGAGAAAATTCCCAACTATCCTACTAATGGAAGAAATAAAACAAACCAAATTGAGAGAATTTTATTATATTTGTTGTTGATTTTATAAATTTTTAAATATTTTTATTTGAAAAGAATAGATATGTCCAGGACCGGGACTCGAACCCGGGTCTTCCGGATACCTAATCTGGGACTCTACCCGGGTTCGAGCCCCGGTCCTTGACATATCTTTTCTTTTCAAATAAAAATATTTAAACATTAAGAGAACTGCATAGAAGAAATAAAACAACGAATATATAATACAATTATTACACTTGATAAGATAAACTGATAACGACATTACAAAAGATGTCGTTAAACAGGTTAGCCAATATTTCCATTCCTCTACCCCCCGCCCCGAATTTATTTTACCCTTTTTTTTTCAATATGTTTTTTAGGGGACCAAGGTACCAATTAAGGGACGACTTATGGTCTAATGGTTAGCATAACAACCTACTAAGCCCAAGATCGCGGGTTCGTAGCCCCGCAGGTGGTCCTAGGATTATTCAGAGAGAGTAAAAAATACTTGGTAATAACGACCTTAGGAAGGGACGTTAAACGAGGGGGGGGGGTCCCGAACCTGTTCGGTGTCAGGTATTAGTTAAAGATCCCTATCCTAATTAAACCTGGATAGGCAAAATTCAGAGCTCCCACGGTAGCATCGTTCGATAAGCCACAGCAGCATCAAGTGACGTTAAATGAACAAACAACAAGTAGCTATTACAATTATAAGCAATGAGATATCTCTAATAAGTCTTTTCGAATAATCGCATTATTACCAATACATAATGCATAATAAAATGATAACAAAGAATTATACAACATTAACAATGATATTTACATTCACATGATGCCGTAGTACAGGTTAGCCAACATCTCCCAAGCTATTGTCTTTTTTATATAGAGAGAACCAAAATACCATTAAATGTCTGTCCAAAGAGATGTCTCGAATATTATCTATTTGGATGTTATTATATAGTTGGATGTTAGCGATCCCACATCTACTTGAAGGCATAAAATAAACCTAATAAATAGAAATACATTGAAACAACTACATAAAATGATTACAGCGTTACACAAGATGGCGTATTACAGGCTAGCCAACATCTTCCCCCTATTTATTTCCAATATACAACTATTGGAAGAATAAACCAAATGCATGTAAACAAATAGATAATATAATGCTTGCAACGCATTACACAAGATCAACACTGATAACAGCATTACACAAGATCAACACTGATAACAGCATTACACAAGATGCCGTACAGCGCAGACCAGGCTAGCCAACCTAATCCGCCCCCACCAAAGCTATTTTACATTCAGACCCATCCCCATGACCTCCTTTGTCATTTTAATCCCAGAGCCTGCATTGAAGTGTCTCTATGCTATGGTCTATGCAAATTGTATCCACTTGTCTCTTCACTAACAGGGCTCATTCGAACCTTAATGAGTTCAAAGTCCAAGCCCGCATCTGTTTTAAAATTAGATTGGACTAATTGTGCTTTGTTGGGAGTGTTACAGGACCATATTAAGTTCATTGTATTTTTGTGTTGTTTTCATATAAAATGTATTTTACAAACACGTAAGAAAGTACTTGTACGCAGTAGCTGTGATGGGTTACAGAAATCCAAAATTCAACACTGTGTATGTAAGATAAAGATTATTTATTATGCTAACAACAACCAGGAATCGACTCTGTAGGGACTTGAAAGCCTTCAGGGGCTCACCCAGCCACTATAAATTGGATGGTATCCTTAATTGCGAGAGAACCTGACAGTCGAACGTGATCTAGGCCAATATATCTCCCTTGTACTGTCCTTGTTCTTGCCGTATACTGAACCAAATACGTATTATTCATGGGTTGTAATGGGACAGTTTTTTGTTTTTAATTATACATATATTTTTAGACTGTTCAATTCTATAAAGAATAATCGGAGTTTCTTTCCATTGCTTTTTTTTTATTTAACCTTATGTCTTCTTCTTTAATGGCACTACAACCAGTGGGAGGTCAAGGCCTCCTGCAACAGACACCAACAGTCGTCCCTGTTAAGAGCAGGCGCCTTCCAATTCCTTATTCCAAGGATAGACCTTGCATCGGCAGCGACGCCATGTGTCCAACTGGTCTTGTTCCATGGATCTGTTCGATGAGGAGCTTCTTAGGAATTTGGTCATCCGTCATCCTCGCCACATCTCCAGCACAACGTAATCTCCCCACTTTTATAAATCTGACTAGGTCGGCTTCTTGGTACAACATTTGTAGTTCTGCATTGGTCCTTAATTCTTGATTTATACACACTGGACCAAATATTCTTCGGAGGATGCGCCACTCGAACCTCAGTAAAGCCAGCTCTTGATTCTAGGATAGTGTCCAGCATTCGGAGCCGTAGGTGATCTTATTAGTGTCTTGTAGAACTGTAATTTAGTCCTTCTAGACAGAGATTTGCTCTTCGTCGTGTGCCGCTGCAGTCCAAAATAGCACCTGTTAGCAACCACTAATCTTCTGTCTATCTCCAGCTGCATATCATTGTTTGCATTTACCAGCGTCCCTAGGTAGACAAATTCATCTACCCGTTCAAATATAAATTCTCCACTTTGGACCTCAGCTCCTCTTCTCGCTGCGCCTCGACCCCCGCCATCGTGTATTTTGTTTTATCCTGGTTTACAACTAGACCAATCTTTGCTGCGGCTTCTTTAAGGGCAATAAAAGCCTCCCTCATGGCTACAAATGACCTACCTATAATATCTACATTGTCAGCAAAGCCCAGGATTTGTGTAGTCTTGTTGATAATGGTGCCTCCCACATACACTCCAGATCTCCTCACTGCAACCTCTAATGCAAAGTTAAATAGGAAGCATGGCAGGCAATCACCCTTTCTAAGTCCCTAATGTGTCGTGAAGCACTCGGATACATCTCCCTGAATCTTTACCATGCATTACATGCTTCTCATTGTTGCTTTAACGAGGATAACTAATTTTGCTGGAACGCCTAACTCTATCATGGCCTTGAATAGCTCGTCTCTTAGCACGCTATCATAGGCTCCCATAAAATCAATGAAAAGGTGGTGGGTTGGGATTGAGTGTTCTCTCGTTTTTTCAAGAATCGATTTAGTCCTCAGAGAAAAGATCTGGTCGGTGGTGGCCTTTCCTTTCCTGAAGCCGGCTTGGTATGGGCCAATTTCTCTCTCCGCAAAAGGAAGGAGCCTTTGGAAGAGAATTCTTGAGAATATCTTGTTTGCACAGGACAAAAGTGAGACGCCACGGTAGTTGCCACATTCAAGGATGTCTCGCTTCTTATGGATGGGAATAATTGCGGTTTTACGCCAATCTTCAGGGATTTCCTCTGCTTCCCAGATGCCCAGAATAAGATTGTGAAGAAATCTTCTAAGTTCATTACCACCATGCTTAAACAGCTCAGGTGGCAGACCATCGATACCTGGGGCCTTGTTGTTTTTTACGTTTTCAATCGCCTCAGCAATCTCTTCGTCATCTGGTGGTTCCAGGTCTCTCTCTTGGATTGTCGCCTCGTCCATTCCTTCCTGAATCTCCCCCGCATTCAATAGGGTGTCAAAGTGATTCCTCCATTTTCTGAGAATATCGCTTCTGTATGTGATAAGCGAACCATCCACATCTTTGCAGGCACTCACTAAGGGCTTGAAACTTTAACCTTATGTAATGAAATAATTGTTTATATTTAAGCCCTCATTATTGCCAAGTCCATAAAACGATTATTCTTATTTATAATTTTTATTTTTATTTTATTGTGATTACTTAAATATTTTTATAATTTTATTTTGAAGAGAAAAGATTTGTCCTGGCCGGGATTCGAATCCAGGTCCTCCGCATCTCTAGCGCGGCACTCTTAAGCAACTAAGCTACCAAGGCTCGTAACCAGGTCAGACAAATCCATTCTCTTCACCGATCCCAAATCCAACATTATTATTGTCAGCTATATTTATTTGGTTGTTAATGTACGTAATTATAAATATCTCCTAGGTTTTTATAACCACTATAATCAAGAGGAAACTGCATACATTTTATGTAAAGTATATGTTAAATAAGACTTTTGTTCTAAAATAGTAAAAATTTTCACCAAAATGTGACATTTAAATTGAGAAATTGCAATCAACAAGAAGAAATCTAACCTCCAGGTTAATTTGGGGTATTTTTAGGTGTACAAGTATCTGCGTACTATTGGATTGGCCTCCTCAAGTAAATATTTTTAAAATATTGAAAATTTAATGAAAAATCTAATTTTCACGCCTTTATCTCTTTTAGAAAAATGTTACAAATTTTAATTGTTTTACAAATAAAGTTTTTAGTAACTGTTTACATATGTGTTAATATAAATATTTTAACTGTCATAATCCTCAATAAATTTGTTAGTTTATTTTTTTATTCATTAAATTTATGCTGCTATAGCTAATTGGACAAGGCTAAAGAGGGAGTCCTTAATTTTGCCTATCCAGGTATAATAAGGGATATTGAACGAGTACCTGACACAGCACAAGTTCGAGACCGCTAATTTACGTCTCCTCCGAAGTACCTGAATAAATTTGATTCGATATTTATAAATAAGACCTTAAATTCAAGACAATAAGCATTGAAAATATTAATAAAATTCAGTTTTAATTTATTAGTTATTGATTTTATTATCTTTTCTTTTCAAATAAAAATATTTAATAGTAAAATTCAAATTTAAACGTTAAGTCTAAGAACAAACTTTAAAATTTAACATATCAAATTTGCGACATTAAAGATTTTTAATATCTTGAAGATTGTAATAGAGTACAAAATATTATTAGAAATCTCTATGGCGAGATCTATATATGAGGAGAGTTATTTCCGTGATGAAGTTTTTTTTTTCTTTTTCAGCCGGGAACAGACCCGACAGTCGATATCCCGAACTTAGTTCCGTTTGACTCCCACATACGCTGTCACAACTTACGGTACATCATTTCCCAACATAGATATCTGAATGGGAGAGAGATAAGGGATCAGTCAACTTTAAGCAATATCTAAATTAAACCATCTATAGCATATATATTAATATATATATATATATATATATATATATATATATATATATATATATATATATATATATATATATATATATATATATATACGTAGAACCAGCCAAGAATGAACCAATCATAAAACTGCAATAATACAGCGGAAGTCTTTCGCTTAGCCAAGTCTTTTACTTAACATTAGTTATACAACGAATTGGAAGATACTTAAACCGTATGAGGAAATTATTACAAAATAAATCTTTACTTATATGATGTGAATCCAACTAAAATAATAAGTCGTTTATAGCATCTAGAATATTCTGGTATCAAATCCAGCTGTGGTAGATAATTTATTTAATCTGTTAATAGCCGGGGGTCTGGAGACCCTCCTAGAGTTCACCAAGCCTCAAAAAATTATTTAAGGGGAAACCTCGGCGTGATTTAGCACAAATCACCACCCTGCATAAGCGTTGTCTCAGAAACATTACAGATGATACCAAGTACTGAAGCCAAGACCCTTCATTGGTTGTAGCGGTAAAAGTTTTTTTTTTAAAGAATATAAAATACAATTATAAATCATAAAATATAAAAAGAAAGATAAAGTATAATTAAAAATACGGTAATAGGAAGAAACTGGTCCGGCTGGAGACACTGGAGATGGCCCTGAAGAAAACCTGCGTTGTGGGTCGAAACGTTGGCTTTAAAATAAATAGTTATCCTTATTTAAGAGTAATTTTGTCTGACCTCCACTAGGACCATTTTCTTCCTAATATATAAGACTAGCTTTTGCCCAAAGCTTCGCTCCCGTGGAATTTGGTCTGCAACATAAAGTTTCGTGACAGATCATTTTAAATTAATGATTTAATTTTTTAAACTATAAGTTTCTCGTACATCCGAAACTTCAGATGTCTAGCTTCAAAATTGACGGATTTCATACAATCTTTGAACCCCTATTATATTAAGAGGGAAACCCTTGGGGGTGGAATTGTCAAAATTCCTTTCTTAGTGCTCATTTAAGCTATACAAAGAACCTATCTGCGAATTTCAAGATGCTCAGTTCAGTGGCTTCTGCTGTGCGTTTACCGCTGGGTGTGTTAGACAAACAGGTTACAGTTTTATATAAACTTCCCCTGTGTGCTGTGTTGATAAAAAGTAGCCTATGTCCTTCCCCAGGCTTGAGATTATCCACATCAAATTTTATCACAGACGGATCAGCACAGCCGTGAAACATACATTGACGCTGATAAACAAACGGAACGGACAGAAGTTTACTGTCGGTCATGTCAGTAAAGGATTAGTATGTAATATTATTGAATTTATTGAAAAGGATTATTTAGTATAACGGTTTCACTTGTCGTACGGCAGCAGCGAGAAGTGAACTATATTACTTGATTTTATTTGTTCAGTGAAAATACGTTGATTTTGCGAGTAAGAAACATAGGACCAAGCATACAACTTTGTCCCCCTTTTTCGACCCCGTAGGGGTAGAATTTCGGAAAATCCTTTCTTAACGGATGCCTACGTCATAAAAAGAACAATCGCTCCAAGTTTCTGGTCTCTGCGATCAGCGGTTTAGGCTGGGCGTTGTTCCGTCAGTCAGTCATTCAGGACAAACCATTTTATATTTATAAATTAACTAATATTATTCAAGATAACCTAATAAAAAAAAACTTAAAAAAAAAACCATACTACTACAACCCATGAGGGTACATGACAGAGACTCTTCGTACAGTTTCTAGGACAACGGTTGTGCAGGGAGGTGATTTGTCACGCTCAACCACCAAGTTTTTCCACCTAATTAAGAGTACCCACTTTATGGAAGCTATATTAGCCCCAGGAGGATCTATAAATCTTACAGGGTACATCTGTGGCTGTTAAAAGAATTAATAATTCATCTGTTACAACTGGAATTGAACCCGGAAACTTGAGCACTCAACTCACTCCGTTGCCGCACTCCTCTTACCAAAACTGCAATAACTGTAATAATCACCTCGAAAATGTACCCCGATACTTAACTATTGAATCAAGATCGTTACAAAGAGGTCACGGTTATTTTATTAGAACCCTCTCAACGTTAACAGAAACTCCCAAGAACCGTTAATTTTATTCAATAGAGCGAGATAACAAGAGAGGATATTGTCGTTGGGAACGAAACAGTGACCGGGCAAGCGTGACACCCCACCACCATCTTGAGGACTCGCCTGTCTCTTCTCTGACACATGTCTCACTAAAATCGAATACTACACTTCTGAAGTAACAATGCCGACTAGTTAGGAAATTCCTGGCTATTGAAAAAATGACTGATGTGAAATTAAAGGAACAGGGGTTGTGCAAAAATTGGACTGTATCTGACAATTTATTTATTTATTGCGAATGGACGAGCCAACAGGATCACGCGAAGCAGTCTCGCGTATTTTTTAGTTATTTTATATTACTCATTTATTTTATTTTATTAGTTATTGATTTTAGTAAGTTTTATTTGAAAAGAAAAGATATGTCCAGGACCGGGACTCGAACCCGGGGTCCTGATAGTCCGGGGTCCATGAGTCCCGGTCCTGGGCATATCTTTTCTTTTCAAATAAAAATATTCAAACATTAATAAAATCAATAACTAATATCCCGGGTTCGAGTCCCGGTCCTGGACATATCTTTTCTTTTCGAATAAAAATATTCAAAAATTAATTCCTTCATCTTTTTTCCATGTATTCCTTTTCTCTCATATGTCATTTTTGTCACTGTTTCCTTCTCCAACAAGAATATCCACTTTTTTTACCTTTCCAAAAATTTGCATTGTTTATAACCTCTCTAGGTTCTATTTTCTCTTTTTTTTAACTTGGCTAATGTTGGGGGAAGTCAAATAATAAGTCAATGAAATTTGAATTGTCGTTAAATTATGTTTTTGGTGCCAGGTTTGATATGATATCTGTGGTTTGCTTGATTGTACTCGGGCATCCTACATACAATCGCAACCCTTTCTTCTTTCGTAATGTAATTACCTTTTACCGAAAATACATGTATGTTCTTTAACACAATTCTAAAGTCGCACAAAGCCACAAGAAAAAAAAAATACAGAAGAGCAAGGAATAAAGTCGAGAGTCCCAAAAGACAATTTAATACGCTAATCTAATTTGCCGAGGCAGAGATGAAAGAAAATTGGAACGAAATTTTGCTCTAATTTTATGCTATTGTTCTTCCTTGAAATAAAATCCACCATATACAAAGAATTTGAGCTGAGTTAAAATTAATATATTACATTAAACCATAACACTCCAAAAGGTACAAATAGTGCTAGAATTTTGCAAGGTTACGATTATTGTCTTTTGTTCACTGATAAGTAAGGGTATAATAAAAATAGAAAAGTATTTGCCGTAATTTTGAAATTGACTGACAGCAGCCAGGTTTCTGAACCGTAATAAGTTTCGGGCCATACTAGAATGAACCTGTAGAGGTTCATAATTTCTTAAAACCGTACAAAAGGAGTCAACAGAAATTAAGAACCAAAAAGCACTCTTGAATTATCAACTCACAACATGTTGAATAAATATTACTGTATAAAAAAAGACAGTGGGCTGGTTAAAAAGATATCAGAGGCCATATTTTTAAGTACTAAATTGATTCACATACAAATTTCCAATATTTTTAACCCTTTAGATAAATTTGTAACATTGTAAAGGTGCATACCACCGTGAATACCCCAAAAAAAGGTACTTAACACGGGGGCCTGAAAATTTTCATAAAACCACGAAAAAAAAAGGTACTCAAATTAATTTTATATAAAACATTGAAAAACCCTTGAAAGGGTGGCTCTTGGGGGTCACTACATGGTAGAGAAAGTACTGTTTCTAGGATAACGGTTATGCAGGGTAAAGAGTAGCAACTTCATAGAGCTCCGGGAAGGTCTACAGATACCATAGGGTCTATTCACTACTGTTAACCGATTAAATAACTTATCTGTCAAAGCTGCCTTTGTACCCGAACACCTCAGCAGTCCATACACCGAACTACCACGCTCTCTACAAAATATAAATAAAATAACAAAAATGCTTTGTAATTTAGTAATGAACTCATCTGGTTACTATTAGGTAACCGTTACTCAGCCTTCATTGTGACGATATCTACAAATTGCATCATCCTCTTGTTACGTCCATATTTTACAGGGGCTTCCGTTTTGTTATTGTTTTATAACACAAAAAGAAACATGATTTGAATACTTTCTTTATATAAAATATAAATTATTGGAATATTTATTGATATATTACTTCTTGCATTTTTTTTATTATTTATTTATTGATATTTACAACTATATTACAATAATATAACAAGTAGAGAAACTACCCACTGGTAGTACTCAAATCGCATGTTCAACTAAGAAGGTCACGTGGCCATCTTTTTTTCAGACGCCTCGGAGGATTATCGGGAATTGATGAGGAAGCTAGGTTTGAAACTAGAGGGTTTGAGTGGCAATGAAGTTTGTTATGAAATGATAGATAGCGGGTTCGGGCCAAATCAGTAACAAATGGGACATTAAGGTCGTTATGGATGACATTATTCTTAACAAAGTAAGGAGCATTCCTCAATGCTAAAATCCTCATTTTACGAAGGATTTTGGATTGTATACAAAAGAATTCGATGGCTTAGTGAAGCCTCAAAGCACTACTCCAATAGGTCGTATAATGTTCATGTACATGAGTATTTTGTAGTTAATTGGGAGCTTAGAGCGTTTGTCTAGTAAGTGTTGAAGTAGCCTGAAACGTCGAGCGGTTTCTTGTATTATCAGTCTAGTATGAGGATTCCAGATTAATCGTTTGTCGAGATGCAACCCTAAGTATCGGATCTGCTCTGCAGGCACAAGTGGGATATTATTAAAGCATACTGAAGGGCAGGAAGTCATTGGTATATGACGTAAGGTAAAAGTGATTTGATGGGATTTTTAGGAATTTATTTTAATTCTTGAGTTTGGCCACCATTCTTCAAGATCAGTGATATGGGATTGGAGGCTTTGGGATGCAATAACTGGATTGGTATTGACTGATAATACACATGTATCATCAGCATACGTGGTAAGGATATTAGGATGAGTTGGGATGTCAGCTGTATAAACTGTATAAAGGATTGGGCCAAGGATACTACCTTGAATCTTGCATTTTTTAAAATTATAATAATACATTATTATAGACCTTAAGATACTGTTTAAACCAAAGTATTGTGAAATTGTAAACCATTTTGAAGGATACAATCAGCCTGGGGGTGCGGTCAATAATAACACCAAATAAGCAAAACTTATTTATTACTAGTGCCGACGTTTCGGGCTATGCTATAGGCCATCTTCAGGGTAAATAGATAGAAAAGCGGCAGTGTGAACTGTAGAACACAGCTGCCTCTCCTTCTATTTGCCCTGAAGATGGCCAAGACGTAGGCCGAAACGTCGGTACTAGTAATAAATAAGTTTTGCTTATTTGGTGCTATTATTGACCGCACCCCCTGGCTAATCATCTCCTTCATTAGATCTTCCAGTCAACTATTTTCCTATCAAACATGTAAATAATTCAATAACGGGAATATTATCAATATTTAAAATCTGAAAAATTATTTAATTTAATAAACAATTCAATTCTCGAGAGATAACCCGCAACGCTAATTTAAGAATCATCAAATTCAACAGCAGCATTGAAAGATCTGATGCTCACATCACACACGCGCGTAGCGGGTTCCAAAAATTACTAAGCTTACTTCAATTGCTAGAATAATGTAGGAGTATCTCTATTGAAGTATAATTAATTAATTTAATTAAATGCACAGTTCTATAACTTGCAGAATGGGGGTTGGTCCGCCATTGGGGCCCGTCCAGTTTATCTTTAAAATTTACTTTTAGTGGCAACTCTCTTGGATATTTATGAGAACATTTAATTAAATAATATAGAAATGTAAATTATCAAATGACATCAGTTATTCATTGAAAATGTGTGAGTAATCAGTGAGGCGGAACATCGGGTGATATGGTGTGATGTGACGATGCAGGTTGCACTGGATCGATACCTTCCACGGCCCAAAACTTTTCGAGTCAATAAGGCTAAACTCTTTTCCTAAACCTTTTATCATGTCTAATATAATAAAACACGCCACTTCTTCATCATAAAGCATTGTACTAAATAATAATAATATATATATATATCACTCAAGGAACAACTTCTATAATTAATAAAATTAATTTAAAGCTTTTTTAATGAGTATCGTATCAAATTGAGAATAATATGACGATAAAGGAGGAAACATTGGTAATAATAGTTTATAATAGAAAGAACCCACACTTTTTATCTAAATATAGTATACATCTACAGCCACATCCGGGTTAAATCTAAATTAAAAAATATAATTATGCCAAATATCAAATACAAAATTTTAATTAATTATTGATTGATCGTATATATTTTGCGGATACGCATGAAAAGACATCGTGACGGAGGTCAAAGAAAGTTCTAAAATACTATAAAATCACTATTAATTGAAATCCAATAATTTGATCCATAGAGCAGATATTCTTCGGAGCTATTTAAGGAAAATATAGACAAATAATAAAAAAATTGGTAGGGGTGACCTGTAGTCACCATATCAACCTATCCCAAGATCGGCGGTTCGTATTCCGGCAGGTGGCTCCAGGATTTTTTAAAGGGAATAAAACATCCTTGTTTATGCCGTCCTTCGGAAGGGACGTTAAATAGGGGTCCCGAGCCTGTGCGATGTCAGGTACTCGTTAAAAATTCCATATTCTAATAAAACCCGAATAGGCAAAATTTAGAGCTCCCAATGTAGCATCGTCCGATTAGCCATACCAGCATAAAGTGACAATAAATAAATAAACAACAAATTGTTAATAATATAATAACAACAAAAGAAATGGAAATATTCTTATAAAGAAGTAGAAATATTGTTTTTATAGAGCAATTATGGAAAACAAAAATGAAAAGAATAACAATAAACTAGAAAAAAATGATAATGGGAAAAATAAAAACACAGTTAAAAAAACAGTAGCAGGGTAGTTCAGTGGCGAAGATTAAGTGTGATTAAGCAAAAATTAAAATAATTTAATTGTGGGAAGAAGGTTGCATAATTGACAGGCTATAAACAGGTTAACAACTTATCCTAGCAGAAGTGGAAAGGTCAAGTTTTATTCCACCAAATAAGTATTAACTTAGGGAAATAGGGCGACCTGTGCTCTTGTGGTTAGTATAACAAACTACTAACCCCAAGATCGCGGGTTCGTAGCCCGGTAGGTGGCCCTAGGATTTTTTAAAGGGAGTAAAAAATCCTTGGCTATGCCGTCCTTCGGAAGGGGCGTTAAATGGGAGTCCCCAGCCTGTACTCATATATAGGTACTCATAATAAACCTGGATAGGCAAAAATTAGAGCTCCCAATGTAGCATCGTCCGATTAGCCATATCAGCATAAAGTGACGTTAAATGAACAAACAAACATACAAACTTAGGGAAATTGCTGCTGAAACTCTAAATCAGTATCTCAAATATCAAGGATGTTTATAGCAGAAGGGTTATACCAATGCCACCCTTATTTGGGAAAAAAGCAGAAGGGTTCAGTGCATGGTAGGGACTGTACTATTCGTAGGCCAACGGTTGTACAGGAAGGCGATTCGGCGAAGATCACGCTCATCCGCCAAGGGTTTTCCCTCATTAAGGGAACTAATACTACAACCTTTATGCAATAAAAAAAACCCAGATAATCCTAGAGGTATTACAAAATGTAACGAAGTACGATCCTCAGGTACATCATATCGCCGCATTCATCCAGAGCGTGGGTGGCGGTGAGAAAAGGAAGGGGTTGTTTTCGAAGGATTCCATGATCGTGATAGGGAAAACCGGGAAACAATTGACACGCCACCAACGCTTAGTATCGATTACATTTACAGCTGTTGTTTAATACAGAGATAGGTCGACATATTGTGTTTTAAAGGCAAAAAAAAAAAACCGGCAACATTAACAATCTACAGTTATATCTTAGTAGGGGCTCTTAAGTATCATGGAAAACTGGGATTAAATAACTTGTTTTTCCACCGATGAAGGGTATCCACGTTACAAAACCTGGGTGATACCCAAGAGGGTCTAAGGAAAGGGATTTATAGAATAAAAATGTATCTATCACAGCTTCTGGAACCCGGAATTATTTAGTATCGCAGTCCACTACCCTACTCTGTTTAAACATTAAGAATATTTAGAAAACAGCAAAAAACAATCTGAATTACATCTAACAAGCATACATAATAATATAATAAATGTATGCAGAGTAATTATTCTGTGGCTCAAAATAAAAAAATTCCGTAAGGCGATAGATGTAATGAATATTTAGAAATAGTTCGTAGCTACGGTCAATAAAATTGTAACGTACTAGTAATTATAACTTATTATTTGCAATACGCCGAATAATCTATATATATAAAACAAAGTCCTCGGCCGCATTTGTTCGCGGTAAACTCAATAACTACTACACGGATTTCCATACGGTTTTCACCAATAGATAGAGTGATTCACCAGGAAGGTTTAGGTATATATTCGTAATTTGTCGAGGTTTTGTGTAAATGGGTTGGAATATCGATGGGTTTCACCGAAGACGCTGCCTAATCCCGCGCCATTATCTAACGTGCAAGATAATAAATTCGTATATAAAGAAATATTTGGTTTTGTTTTTATTTTTATGATCTATACATATAAAATGCTTTGTCCTGAATGACTGAGGGATCAACGCACAGCCTAAGCCGCTGATCGTAGAGACCTGAAACTTGGAGGGATTGTTCTTTGTATGACTTAGTCATCCGATAAGAAAGGATTTTCCGAAATTCTACCCCTAAGGTGGTGAAAAAGGGGGGACAAGTTTGTATGCTTGCTCACGTGTTTCTTACTCGCAAAATCTAAATATTTTCGCTGAACAAAATAAATAACATAGTAACATAGTTCACCTCTCGCTGCTGCCGTTCGTCAAGTGAAACCGTTATACTAAGTAATCCTTTTCAATAACATTATATAATAATCCTTTTATACGAATTTAAAAATAACTAATCCTTTACTGACAGGAACAGTAACAGTGACAGTAAACTTCTGTTCGTTCCGTTTGTTAATCAGTGTCAATGTATGTTACACGGCTGTGATGAAATTTGATATGGATAATCTCAAGCCCGGGGAAGGACATAGGCTACTATCAACACACCACACATGTGAAGTTTATATAAAACTGTAACCTGATTGACTAACACACCCAGCGGTCAACGCAGAGCAGAAACCACTGAACTTAGCATCTTGAAATTTGAAGATAGGTTCTTTGTATAATTTAAGGAAGAAATTTGGATAATCCCACCCCCAAGGGTTTCCCCCTTAATATAATAGGGGTCAGAGATTGTATGGAATCCGCCAGTTTTGAAGTTAGACATCTGAAATTTCGGATGTACGAGTAACTTATAGTTTAAAAAAATTAAATTATTTATTTAAAATGATCTGTCACGAAACTTTATGTGGCAGACCGAATTCCACGCGGGCAAAAGCTAGTACCTTAAATGATTAAATACATAATCAACAATAAGTTTTACATATGTGTTCATATTCATTAATCGCAACCATGACCAACTTCTACAAATTCGGAGCTAAAAGAATAAGCTTCCTTGTATATCAGAAGATTTTCACCGTAAATTTTACAGTATCTAAATGCTTAGTTTTTATTTGTTTTTTTAAGATAATGATATATGTTGTATTTTGTTTCGATATTTGGATAATTTAGAAGGCAATACTTACTCATTCATATATAATTATTTTTTGTTATAACAGCTATTTTGAAGTTTAGTTGAAATCTCTCGGGTAGTAGGTACATAATATTTTCTTGGTAAATCGGTTATGTGCTAAAATTTCTATTTATGGTTATTTTGTACTAACAAACACATCAATATAATTATCTTCTTGGAGATTGAGAGTTTTTGATTTATTGCCATCACATTATTGTTTTTTTTTAAAACACAGAATTTTTAAAAGTTCTAAAAGAGCACATTGACAGTAAATTAGACCTATGTAAAGAAACGAACAGCCTGTAGGCCAACATACTCTGAACTATCGATATCGGCTAAAATGTCGATATAGGTCGATCTCTACTTTAAATACATGAATAAGCAATTTCAAATTGATATTATGTCAGAAAGAAAAGAAAAAGAGAAGACTTCTATTGAATAGGAAACAACAAAAGCTTAATCGATACCAAGTTAATTAATGAAATAATTATAACATTAATTTAAAATAAACAATCAATTGATATATATATATATATATATATATATATATATATATATATATATGTGTGGCACATAAATATTTTTACATATGCATACTTAGCTGTATTTCAACAGCGCAATATCCTTTTTTGTATTTTTTTTTTGTTATAACCTCTAATAATTATTTTTAAAAACAAGTATTTAACATTTTTCATTCGACATTTCCTATCAATTTCGCAATAACAAATCAACTATGTGGATATTTAAAAGAAAATCTTTCTAATTAATAATAATTTATAATTTTTGAAGTTCCCGCATGAGAAAACGCAACGAGTTTTTTGAAAGAATCGCTCAGTCGATTTTCGTCTTTAGTGGGTCAAATCACTAGTTCTCCAGTGAGTGTTTTAAAACATTTTGAGTTCAAAATACCAAATACATTTTTATAATTAACGTATTAAATCAGTCTATTTGACAGACCTCAGCGTTCGATTTTTGAGTAAATGATCTTTAACAATGTGAGATAAAAATACTGAACCTTGTTATATTAGTCCAGAGCCTTGAACTACAAGTTAAAGGATCTTTGCAAGTAAATTCTGTTACAAGCATCTATCCATGTAAAGATATATAATCCTATACCACAACGATGCATTAAGGATCTTGGTTTTAAAACATGTCAGAGACCGTATTGTTTCTAAGACAACTGTTAGAAAGGGAATTCATTTGTCTAGATCAGTGGATCAGTGGATCCCAACCTGGGGGGCGTAAGTACAAGTAAGGGGGGGGGGGGCGCGATCCCATTAGAAAATGAAAAATTAAGACTTAATTTTATTATTTTTCCCTAACCAGTGCTTCTTCAACTTAAATTGAAACTTATATACTGTTGTATTTTGTGACAGTAAAGCTAAATGTTTTGTTTACAATGTAATACTTATTGTTTTTTTTTTCATATGCCCAAACAATTTATTGTGTAATGGGGGCATAGAAGGAATATTATTTCAACAGGGGGAGGGCGTGGAAGGTTTTCATTTGAACAGAGGGGAGGGGGCGTGGTACAAAAAAAGTTGGGAATCACTGCCCTAGATAAAGCACAAACGTCATGCATTCCAGCAATTAAAGGTACCAACTTTATAAAGGCTGGGTGAGCTCAAGGAAGTCTTTAAATCTCATAGACTCCATTTATTAAGGAAAGGAATATTATTAATTTATATTGAAATATAACAATCAAGTGCTTAAATATTTATATAAGTATATCGATGCCTTAGTTCACAAATGTGTTAAGTACAAATTTTTCAAAATTGGGTTTTGTTATATAAATAACATTGTAAAGTTGTGATCCAGAAGTCATAGATCAAATGTTGATATAAAATTAATACAGAAGCTGTAAAGGTTACAAAAATATATTTTGTGCTTAAACTTGAACTGTATTTCTTGTGATAAATTATTATCAAAGTTGACTCATATAAAACCATGGTTTCGGCACTTAACACATGTGTGAACTAAGGTATCGATATTCTGTGCCTTAGGACGAACAGTGTTTTGGTATTGAAAATGTATATCTTTAAATGAGGTTATTATTTAATAATACACTAAAATTCACTAATATGAAATTAGTGTAGAACTATCATGTAATAGGTTGCAGTTTTTTTAAAATTGTAAATAAACAACAATAAAAGTATTTTCCATTCCTTTATAATCATTCAGCATTCAAATGTACCATCTCCAAAATTACCGTCAGTTTCTTGCTAACCACACATGTTTCTGCAAAACATACTACGATAATTCATCTCGAAAACTACACAAAACAAAATTTGTGATTACTGAAATGTAAATTGGAGATATAACGACCAGCAGAAAATAAAAATTAAAAGTACAATAAGAAAAAATTATAAACAAAGCAAGAAAAAACAAAACAAAATGTAATTAAGTTAATTGATCCTAAATTGCCCAATTGATATGTCTGCTGAGATAAATTGAGCCATCGAGCAATTAACAAGGGACAAGGAGAGAATTGATTGTTGAGATAGGAAGCAACAATCCATCGTGCAACTTTATCAATGTTTATTATAATTGGAAAAATAAAACATCTGGTGAATCGCAGAAATTCTAAGAAATCATAAATAATTCCCTCACTTTCCCGATCTTCTTTCATAATCAAAAGTTCTTGATTACCGAGAGAAATAAAAAGTGAAAAACCATCGGGTATCCACCACACATACTAAAAACACAACTACAAATGATAAGGAGGACAGAAATACCCTCTAGTATGATGAGGCCCAAGAGTGTAGCCAAGGGTCGCCTCTGGTCTAGTTAGCATAACAATCTAGTATATCAATAAGATGGCGGTTTCACAGCCCTGCAGGTCCCCCTAAGTTTTTTTTAACGGAAATAGAAAATCCTGATTCATCCTGTCCTTCGGTGAGGACGTAAAATGGTGGTCCCGAGGCTGTATTCGCTAAAGTCCTTATCCTAATAAATTTGGTTTATTTACTTAATTACTATTGTAGCGTAGTCCGATAACCCATAACAGCATAATGTGAAATTAGATTGATAAACAAGCAAATCTGGCAAAGTCTAAAGTCGCCAATGAACTTGAAATTAAAATAAACAAGGGATTTAGGTATGGATTTTTTGGTTCTTTATTTGAAGCCAACAGAAATAATCACAAGGCTGGAAGTAAGATTGTACCGATATTTTTAATATGATCATGACTGTAATGATGCCTCAATAGTAGAGAGCAGGAAAAATGAGTACACCAGGACCGGCTAAGCAGTCGCCTAGCACGCTAAAGTTCAAGGAGAGACAAATTTTTTCTCTAATCCATGATCTATCAGCATTAACGAAAACCGTACGTGTGTCACATCCCAATAATTTATCATAATATTAAGTCGAGAGTTACTTTTGGAAGAACAATATAAATTGGAAATAACTTGCAATACTGCTAGCCACGGTTAAGCCAATTCCGATCGACAACCCCCCCCCCTTAAAGAGGTCAATTCAGTCGAGGTTGTCTTCCGGTTGTAATTAAATTTCTTACTGTTTTAACTACGTGAAAAACTGCACAGCCCGTAGTTCGGGCACATACGTTTTCAATATTCAAGATCGGTAGAGTGACTAGATTTTAATAATGCTGTAAAATCCAGAAGATAGATCTACAGCCCCTCAGAATAAGAGGTTAAGCCAAATTTTGTCCAGAGAGACAGATAGAGATAACTCTATTCCGGGAAGCGAAATCGGGTTATTATCGTAGTTTTTGGCTTGAAATGGAGTTGTGATATAAGCAATAACTCCTTCTCAAGCCAATCCCTGTCTAACCCTATTATTTACTACGAAAATAACACGATTCCGCTTCTTCGAGTACAAGAAACTCATTTTGGAGTTAAACCCGACTTGACCTCTTATTCATTGGAGCTGTAGATATATGTAATGGAAGATGGAATTTCAAATGTTCCACACTACATAAACGAATCCACATAGGTTTTTTCTTACTAGGTTGTCCAATTTGATGTGGAGTCAGCGAACATCTCAAGGTGTGCCCCCCTCACTAGTTTCAAGATATTTTGTTAAGGAGACAAAGATATATATGTATATATATTTTTTTTTCTAGAAATGGAAGAATATATTGACGAATAACATAAATATCTCATAAGCGTACCTGGCGACCTGTACATAGCTTTGACGTAATCATCGATAACAGCGAGAGTCATTACTATTGAGTCAGGTCTGGTTCTGGTGCTGGTTCAAATAGACCTTGTGAACAAAACAGTAACCTTCTAATATCCGAGCGATTGCTAAGCTGATAATGTTGACTGACCATGGGATATGTTTGGGAGGTCATGGGAAGAGGAGAAAAACACGGAAATCTGATACTTTCATTCTCTATTCAAATGAAGAATTTTCGAAGATAACAACTTTTCCTAACATCTAACACCCGAAGAATACTTATTTATGAAATCTCTGTGTTAATTACATATTTCTATCGATACAACAATGAGATACATAAAAGCACTACAATAGTAACCTTCACAAAATAATAATGTAATATGTACCATATTAATCTACTATAATCACTACATAATTATTTATACTAATCCCGGTTTAATTTTTCATTGGTGCTCAGGAGAACGAGAGACAATAAATAAAAAATAAAAATAATCTATACATATTATAAAACAAAGTCCTCGGCCGCATTTGTTCGCGGTAAACTCAATAACTACTACACGGATTTCCATACGGTTTTCACCAATAGATAGAGTGATTCACCAGGAAGGTTTAGGTGTATATTCGTAATTTGTCGAGGTTTTGTGGCAATGGGTTGAAATATCGATGGGTTTCACCGAAGACGCTGCTTGCCTAATCCCCTGCAATTATCTAACGTGCAAGATAATAAATTCGTATATAAAGAAATATTTGGGTTTTTTTTTTAATATAATTTCTATATAATAAAGTACATTAGCTGAGATGGGAAGAAAGGAAATCAAGACTCCCAAAGAAGCCTAACCAATGATATTCACGTGGTCCTTAGTGGCCGCTACGTGATAAAAAAAATACATTAGAAATACAAATTATGTAGGCATAATATGCCTTTTTACCCGAGCAAAGCTGGGGTGGATTGCTAGTAAGAAATAAAAAAATAGCATATTGAAACGTACAAAGTTATAAATATTATATATTCATAGACATATGAAAGAAAGTAGTTGCTAATATTCTCCACTTTTGAATAATCAGTACATATCATTTCAGCCTTTGTATTAAAAAAAAAAGAGTTTAGGGTCACGTGTCCCAAAAATAGAAATCCTGTAAGCTCATTAAAAAAAAATTAAGCATTTTCTACAAATATAGTAGTAATACATATTAGCAGTTATCTAGTAAGTTATGTCAGTTCGTTAAAAATGAAACATATTCCAAATAAACAAATAAAACATTATGTAATAATAGTTAAGATTAAAAAACAAAACAATGTACATAATTTCTTTGTAATGAAAAAAGAAATCAATTGATTATATTATTTCATGTTTCGTAAAGAACAGAGAAATGCGAAGGTAAACTTTTAGTAAGAATTAAAACAAAAAGAATTTATTTCTGATTTGAATTATTTTATTAAATTATATTAAAATTACATTTTAACTCGTATTGATTGCAGAAAAAACAGTTACTGGCAACACTGACTCCACCCAGCGGAAGGTTTTATTTACTAGTTCAGGTTATACCAGTCATGATAGCTTCAATATACTTGTGAGTGTGCGTTCTGAATCGAAAACAAACCGGATTCTTTGAGTATGGACAATCTATTACAATATGGAACTGATAGCGAAGATGAGGACGACATGGTCGGGCCACCCATACCGGAACAGTATAAAACAAGGGTAAATGAACAAACAATAAAACATATATCACCATCAGAAATTTTTGATGATCAAGTAAAAATGAAGTCTCTTAAAATTATAGATGAAAATATCACTGATAAGAATAAGGAAGTCATTTCAACGAAATTTTCTGACAAACCAGATAATGAAAATTATGAAATTACTGGTCTTCCCATACCACCACAGTTTCAAAATCAAAATGATGAAACTGATATTATTGGCCCTCCCATACCACCACAGTTTCTAAGACAAAATGATGAAAAAAATGAGGCTGATGATGATGAAGAAGAAATAATTGGCCCACTTCCTCCACCCGATGTTTTAAAAAATCTTAATAGAGAAATTAATGAACAAGACAACTCTAAATTAACTTCTAGAAAAGAAAGTGAATCTGATGAAGATGACGATGATAATGATGATGATGAAGATGATAATGACAATAAACCCGAAGAAGATGATCAGCTCAGTCAAATTCCGATGAATGACAGCGTCTCATTAATGCATGGATCCAAACCAGTTGTAGCCGTTGCTATAGATTCATCAGGATCAAGGCTTGCGACAGGATCTGTTGATTATGATGTTCGATTTTGGGATTTTGCAGGTATGGATAGGACTATGCAAAGTTTTCGAACTCTGACACCTTGTGGTAACAACCCGATAAAATGTCTAGATTATTCATCAACTGGTGATGCTGTCCTGGTTATATCTGGAATGTCACAGGCAAAAGTATTGGATAGAGATGGACATGAACTGATTGAATGTGTCAAAGGCGATCAGTATGTAACAGATATGGCGAGGACGAAAGGTCATATAGCACCGCTTACCTGTGGCTGCTGGCATCCGAGGACAAGAGAAGAATTCTTAACCAGTTCAGAAGACAGCACATGCAGAATATGGGATGTCAAAGAACAGAATAAGCATAAAAACATCATTAAATGTAGAGCAAAGAATGGTCTGAAAACAAGTCCTACAACATGCAGTTACAGTCGAGATGGAAATCTGATAGCATGTGGCTGTTTAGATGGTTCGATACAAATGTGGGACCATAGAAGAATGTTTGTCAACACAGCATATTTAGTACGAGATGCTCATAATTTCGGTTCCGAAATATCATCAATTGCATTTGCGTATGCAAGTTCATTATTGGCTAGTCGAGCTGGAGATGGCACTCTGAAATTATGGGATTTAAGAGCCTTTAAAAAGCCACTTCATTCAGTTAGTGATTTATTTTCAAGATACAATTCGACTAACTGCATGTTTAGTCCTAACGATTCAGTAATAATTACAGGAGTTTCCTTGTCTAAAGGAGAGAGTGAAGGAAAGTTATTATTTTATAACACAAAAACATTTAATCTCATAAAAACAGAAGAAGTTACAGATTCTCATGTGATTAGGACTTTATGGCATCCTCGACTACAACAAATATTTGTCGGTTGTGGAAATGGTATAGTAAAAGCATATTTCGGCGACAAGAGTGGAAGAGGAGCTCAGTTAGCGTCATCGAAACTAAGAAGGAAAAAGAAACAAGTTGAAGTAATAGCAGCCCAACAGATTATCACACCGCATGCGCTGCCTATGTTCCGACAGGACAGGCCTAAATCATTGAGAAAGCAAATGGAAAAAGATAGATTGGATCCAGTAAAATCAAGAAGACCCGAATTACCAATAAAATCAGGTCAAGGAGGAAGAGTTGCAGCATCTGGAAGTACCTTAAGTTCCTATGTTATCAGAAATCTCGGCTTAAGCAAAAGAATCGATGATGACCAAGATCCAAGAGAAGCAATCCTTCGCTATGCAAAAGAAGCAGCAGAAAATCCTTACTGGATATCACCAGCTTATGCTAAAACTCAACCTAAAACAATCTTTCAACCTGATGGTGAAGATAAAGATGAGCCAAGTACAAAAAAGCAGAAGATTTAATTCATGAAGACTTAATAAAATATATTATTGTATACAAATAAAAATGACACATCTGTGAACATTTGTTTTTAAAATGTAAATATTATGTATATAGATAAATAAATACTTCTACACATTAGTCTGTTTTATGCCCTACATTACTAATTTCTATTTCAATAAATAAAAGCAGAAACATTTATGGAGGACAATAATCAATAGGTGTTAAATTTAACTTTGTTATCTATCTACTGATAAGTATAAGTGAGTATTTCCAGCTATCTAACATAACCTAGAGACTCATATAATCATTTTTTGATACAACTAAAATTTAATTTTACAATTAATAGCACAGATAACGTCTGTCACCAATGACAAGAATTTTAACAAAAAGAATGTTATTTTTCTGCGATGAAACAATAGCTCTTTAATAATGTGAGGATTATTTATTCATTCGGGTTTAATGGCCTTTTATACAATTCTTTATTTTAGATTTGAATTATTATGAATATAATAACGAAACAGGAATCAATGTAAGAGTAAACAATACAAAACCACATTGTAGTAAAACTAGTATAAACTCAAAATTCAGTTCTCATGCCAGGCTAGAGATTAATACTTCAAGAACAATCTGTAAATAAACGGTGGTTGATTTAAGTTCAGTATAAAATGCCTAATTGTTTTCATGATTTAGATGATAAGTAGCTTTTAGGTTAGGTTACAATAGTTTACACTTTTCATTATTTAGAAATGAGACTTGTTATATATATATACAAGAAATGAAATAATTGATTAAAATGCAAGCTGACATTAATCAGTAAACCAAGACGTTTCATGGAGATACTCCTTGTGAACTATCTAAGATAGATAGTCGTTTTTACGGGATGTATCCAACAATTACCTTTTAAAAATTTTATATTTTCAAACAAATATTGTTTATTACGTGAAATTATGAACTTACTTTGACCAACGAGAGCCTTCAGCGCCATTTTCACTCGTTTGTGTCAAGTGTCAAACTGATCTGGTCTAACTCTATCACTCCCGTATCAGAACACTACCATTCAATTCAAGCACTTGTTACTCATCTTCAACAACCAGAACTCAATGTTTCTCTTTTATTTTTTAACGAATTAACTGTACTCAAAACTCCTAAAATAATTATTATTTTATAGAAAAATAGGAAAGGACAAATGAATTTAATACTTTGTAACCTATATCGGATAAATTTAAGCAACAAATTTCTCATTTAACTTATATAATCATCTCCAATGCATATTTTAAGTTTTTAAAAATAATTAATTATAAACTTGCATGACAAGAACTCAAAATTAAAACTGAGATTCACTAATAAGTCATTTGGATGGGGAGGGGGGGCGTTTTCTTTATTCTACAATTTCTAATTCTGTTATAGTCAACGCTAATGAGATAATTTTTAAAAATATAGTAATTTGTATGGAGTAAAGTATACTTCCATGTAACATAAAAGTATAAAAGAACGGAAACGTGATGTAAAAGTATAAAATAATCTATAACTTCTAAGTCTTTTTTGTATGTAATAAGAATGGCAATAACCAATTGAACATGGCAACAAATAGAAATAATGCCTTCAATGAACAAAATACAATAGAATTTCTACTTGTTATGGTACATTTCTCATTTTTTCCTATTTTCAGTATTATCCAGTTTTTATTTATTGTCACAAGTGTTACCATAAATAATTTTAACACCAAAAACCTAATAATAAAAACAAAACAAAGAAACATGAACCACCAAAGCCCTTGGGTTCAGTATATTTTTATTAAATTGTATTAATTATTTCTAAGTCGAGAATTATAACAAAGAATACCTTAATTTCGTCTTTTTTAAATATGTTTAAAAATAATAATTTTTTAATGAGTAAAGATACTATTTTTAATAATCTTGGTATTGTAGAGGGATTATTAATATCCCATCAAATCCAAGAGTTACATTATTCTGCTCATTGAAATTATTGAAAACTACTTGTCTTCAATTATTGATTACCTGTCAGTAAAAAATGGAACAGCAGAGCATAGTTGTCTTCAATAATAATCTTCATTCAAAACACTCTAAGTAATATTTTTGATACTCAAAGATTTACTGTGTAAAAATGGTGTTATAGTATCTTTTTACAATAAAAAATTAATTAATAATAACGGAGGCATTTTTCTTGTTTTAGATTCAATAATTTATTTATAATATCAAAACATAGAGCTTTGTAAAACAAAATGATAAACAGATATGGGTTTCAGAATCAAGAAAAAAAATTAGGTTCACATAAACATATAAAAATATCTTGAACCTGTAAAAGAAAAAGCCAATTCATATCTTTGGAACCATTTTACAAAATACAAAATCAACAATGTGTCAATGGTCAGAATTAAATATATGTTTTAGTTTATAAAAAGAAATAGGGTGATTAAAAGTAATTAGCCTCGTAGTAAAAACAGATCCTATTATTCTACAAAACAAATATTTGTTTAATATAAACAAAAATAAAAATTTAAAACAAATATGAACAATATTTACAGTACAACAAAATAATTTACAAATATTACAGCTGATTTGATACTTATTGATTATTTGTTATATGTTACATAATTTATCAAGCCTTAATGTGGGCATGCTGCTTTAGATCAGAACAAAACAGAACCTGTGGAAAAATTAAGAGATTAATATATTTTACTTATATCATAAATATTTTATTATAAATATAATTGAAGTTACAGTGTGCGCCCATCCTGCATAAGGACCGAATGTCTTTCTAAAACATTCTCCTATTTCTTTGTAAGAATCCTTTGTAACTGTTTTCTTATTTTTTAAATGAGGAAGATAAAATCGTTTTGCAATCTGAAATACATGAGTATCGACTGGAATGGTTTCCAAGTGGTCTAGTGCTGTCAGACAAATACAATCAGCAATCTAAAAATGAATACAATTTTTATGTTAGGCAATTGTATGAGGCAAATCTGAAAGCTTTTTAAATATTTGATTAGAAATGTTATCTAACTACTGTTCATTTTTAACAAAGTTCAATAATTTTCCGTGTACAGAGAAAACTTTGTGTGAGGTGATGTATCTAAACACTATATTCATCAACTAATTAAAAAACTTAATCTTCATATAAATTATGTTCTCAGGAATATAAACTTTTAGTACATCTAAAAGTGGTTAAAGGCACAGAAATCTCTAGCTTATCTCTACAAATTAAAACCAAGGGGGTTTGGAGTCGCAAAAGGGGGGTGAAGAAGATTGTATGAGCCCCCCATTTCGATTTTTTAAAAATCAGTAATATATTCAAATCAAAAACAAATTAGCTAGGCTCATTAATTGCCATATAGATCATTGCTTGGTTGCTCTGCTCATTGGATTTTTTATTCCTTGGATATCTAACCAAATCTGTTGGGCCCCTCATACCCTTTTTTTATTTTTCATAAGATCTTTAATTATAAGAAATAAGCAAATATTTGACTATTTCTGGATGAGGAAAACCACAACAATATGGACTTAAGAAGCAAGGATTGGTTTGGAAAAGTTGAACACCACAGTTTTACACATTAGAACGGAGTGAATTTGAGAGCAGAATGAAAAATCTGGAAGGTGTGGAGGATGAAGAAAGACCAAAGAAGGTTGGACAAAGTCAGACAGAAGGCACAGGAAACATGCCAGCGAACGCATGAAAGACTATTGGAGACAGAGAAAAGTAAAGAAATAATATCAGCTTAATTTTATTAGATAAAAAGCTAATGCTTTGAACTTGGTAAGGTAATAAACTATAACCTTAGCAGCTACACCAGGTAACTTCACGAGTTCCGCCTTAGCCTCTTCATATGGCAAACCTTGAAGGTTTCTGAACCATGTATCGCCACCATTGGCAACAATATATTTTGCAGAATTATGAACATATTTTGCTCTAAACCCAAAATTTGCTTTTACAAGATCTTCTAAGACTGATTTTTCTGCAAGTTTAAATACTTGTGGAAAATCATAGTAAGTGATGTTGTCTAGATCTCCAATTTTGTCACCGTACATTGAACACATTGCTTCAACCATCGTGGTCATTCTAAAATCAAAGTTAAATGAATCGATTAATGAACATGTTAAATAATCATGAGAAAAAACTGCAAAACATGACTTAATACTAACATGTAGCATCTAGGCTTTATTAAAAGTATAATTTTAATTTTCCTACAGCCAAATGATGAACAATTTAATAGAACTCACCTATGAATTGTATTGTTTGAAGAACATATGAAGGCAAATAGGTTTTCTACGATATCCTGTTTGATCATTCTCAGTCCACAAAAGTTTTCAGAAATAGATTTAAAATGATCGTCTAGATCAGACCATCTTTTATAATGTTCTTGTAAAGGAAAATCCAAACGAAAATAGTCTTTTAAAATCTCTTCACATTTCTTTTCATCAGTGACTAGCACATCGGCAGTATCACTTTTCCTCTTTTTAGACTGAGCCTGAGAGCTAGGGGATTTGGGGAAGGTAGAAGTGTAATCAATATGGCTCTCCATTTGCTTAAAAGTCCAAATCTTTCCAGCGAAAATACCTCTCCAAATATCTGTTTCAATCTCCTTAAACCTATGGATGTATTTAAAATTTGTAATTACTCTATTCTCAATTTATCATAATTTTTTATGTATTTATCTTTAACAAAATTAACAGACATTCTGAAAAACAATGATCACAGTTTAATGCAAAGAAAACATTCACTATATCATTTCCTTTTTTTGAGTATACCCTTACCATCTGCCCTTTTAGTGTACAGCAAGCATAAAAAAGAAAACCTCAGAAGGATGAGAATACCTATCATGTAGGCAGATAATAATATTATTTCACAGCAGTTAAATGAACCCTAGCTAAATTTTTACTTAAGAGACAAGTTATTTCCTAGTGTGCCCAAGCAACTTATAACCATAATGATCTTAATGACATATAAAAGCTGATTCAATGTTTAAATATTGAACTGCTATTAGAAATATCTTCTAAATATTTATGTAAGAATCAAAGTAGAAATAGCATTAAATGATAAGCAAGCAAAAAGTAAAATAATCATTCCTACCTGTAAGTTTGACCAGAAACAAATGTTGTTTTCAAATTTAAATCTTTTCTGGTATAATTCAAAGTTCCAGAAACAGAAACCAACTCTGAGCCCAAATCTACAAAACAATGATGAAATATTATTTTAAGTTTTGAATAATATTATTCGACCTTATATATTGGTCCGGGTGGAGGTCAGAACAAGTTCTCTTAAATAAGGAGAACAATTTATTTCAGTAGCCTACCTCAGGGCTTATAACGAGGTCCTGAATACAATTATTTCCTTACATAATTTGTATTCCACTTTCAGCCGTTAACCGCCATTATAAGCCCTAAAGAAGGTCTGCAATGTGGATCGAAATGTTGGCTTTCAAATAAACAGTTGTCCTTATTTAATAGAATTCTTTCTGACCTCAGCCCGGACTAATCTCTTCCTAATTATTATGAGTTCTTAATTCTAAAAGAGTTAACATGATAAGAGAGTTTTTTCTATTTTATTTAAGTGATGTAGACATTTTTCATGGTACCGAATCATAAATAGACAAGAGGTAATGACTAAATATATACATTTTTAAAATATGTTACCATAAAAATTTAATTTAAACGCTTCAAAAACAATTTTTCTACTCCCCAAAATAGTATAAACCTTTTTAACCTACCTCCAAGAGGCAATACAGTTTTTCTCAAAATCAACTAAAAAAAATTAACAGTGTTCCATTTAAATTAAAAAAAAAAGTTTATTTTCACAACTTTAAAGGAGAATACAATAAATTAATTAAAATAACTTAAAAATGATTTTAAATATATCGATCATGCTTCAGTACATTTACTAATTTCAAAAACAATATATTTTTTAAATCTACATTTCCCATCTAAACAATATAATGGCAAACCTCTTTTAACTGAAGCTTTGGGTTTTTCAGCAGGCTCAACAGCATTTCTAAATGTCTTCAGATCTCCGCAGAACAATATCTATAATAGAAACAATCCCAAATAATCATCATGAACTAAGGCATTAAATATCACTTTTCAAAAAGTGTCCTCATAAGGAAACCTAAACCGCAGCCACTTTCAGTTTATAACACAAATAAAATTATAGATTGTGATGACAGAATTCGTTCAATCAATAAGTATTTTACATTTAATTTCCTAGTTGGTGCTACAAAATAAATTTTTTTAACAAACTGTTGTCAGACTTTATAGAAATATTAAGGATACTTTTTACATAGGAAGTATCATGATCTATTATAATTGCCAGTTTTGAGTTGTTATTTTTTAAACCAATATTGAGAAGAGCTTGAATATCAAATCAATTAACGTTTACAACACATTGAACAATTACACATTTTTTCATTATTCTCAATTATAAAAAGCAAAATTTTCAGTTACATTTTTCACTCTTTTGATAAAATACATACTGATTTATTTTATCAAGGACCTACTATTATTGATATGAGTATATAAATTTAAATCCGAAAACAGATTTTATTAAGGTTGCATTAAACCCTATAGAAATAATTAAAACATTTTTTAAACTTACTGTATGTGCCCATCCAGCCAATGGACCGTACAAATTTCTAAAGTAATCTCCAATTTCATTGTAAATTTTATCTGTAACATTTTTGACGGACTTGAGATGTGGCATGTAACCTTGACTGGCGATTTGAAAGACATGAGTATCTACTGGTAGTGCTTCCATGTGGCCAAGTGACATGAGGCAAATACAATCAGCCACCTGAAATAAAAAATTGAGCATGTTATAAAAGTGAAAACAAAATTTTTAAAATGGGATCTGAAATTTCCTATACAAAAGAAAATTTTAAAAAGACAAAAAGTATACTTTAAAATATAATAAGCCCATTTAAGGTAGATAAAAAAACGGGATTGGATAACAAAATGTAGTGCAATTAATTTTCAAATTTACAAATATTAAAAAAGACTTGGTCCATCTACTAAAAAATGAAAATACAATCACCATCAAAATAACAATTAATAAAAATAAATTATAAATAATATAATGACGTAAGTCAACAAGATCCTAATTAAAGTAATGCTCAATGAACATTTGTCACCGTGTATACATTATATATAATATTAGCAAGATACTAATAATTCAGTATATTAATATTAATACAATGAAGTATACCTTAGGACCAATACCTGGTAGTTTAATAAGCTCTGCTTTCGCCTCTTTATAAGAGCATTGCTTTAATTTCAGTAGCCATTCTAAACCACCTAAAGTTTCTAACTGTTTAGCCGACTGTTGAATAAATTTTGCACGATAACCAAAACCAGCTTTCCTCAATCCAGCATCCACATCCTCACCAGCTAACTTTGAAATATCAGGAAAGCTATAATATTTTTTTCCATCGTGTGAACATATAAATGAACCATAAAGAAAACACAATTTTTCAACCATACTTGATATCCTACAAAATACAACATTGAGATAAAAATTGAAAAGCTTTCTACTCAGCAATATACATTGATAAAAGCTTTGTAAAATCAAACCTTGTGATATTGTTGTTAGAAGAACAAATGAAAGAAAACAAATTTTCAACTGGATTTTGGTTTAAAATACGTATTCCATAACACTTGACAGCTATACTGTTAAACTTGGGATCTTTCTTTCCCCAATCCTCGTAATGTTCCTCAAGAGGTTCTTCTAATCTCAAATAAGAACGGATGAAATCGTCTAATTTGTCTTTTGCAAACTCTATGTTGCATTTAGATAATTCTGAATTAAGATGATTATTCTTTCCATTTATTTCTGGTGATTCACTCCTTGCAGTGTATTCTAAATATTCTTCAAACTGTCTCAGAGTCCAAACAACATTTAGTACTACACCTGTCCATTCATTGTTAGAAGTTTCTTTCCACCTTAAACAATGTATAACTAGGTAAAAGGAAGTTAACATGGAAATATTTTCAATATAAATTAAATCTGAATTCTAACCTAAAGCATTGTCCTCCTTCTAACATCATTTTTAAATTTAGAGAACATCTTTTAGCCAATATTTTACCCGAAATCATAACTAAAAATTCAAGGAACAATGATCATTTAATATTTCAAAATAAACAAAAACTATTTGGCGCCATAAGATAAAGGTTTTACTGAAATTTCCAAAGAAGATGTAATAGCTTCCAAAGCATAAGGGAAAGAAAATCAATGCGTTTCTCTCTGGAGCTTTCCTCTAATGTCTCTGTTGACTTTGGCAAAAACAAAACAAATCTGCTTCTGCCTATTTACCGGCAGTATAAAGAGGATAGCTGATTACAGTAAGGTTGATGAGAATTGTGATATCAAAAATTAATTTTTAAAGAGCTAAGTTTCAAAATACAACTCTTTATTTCAATTAGGTCAGAATTAATTTTCAATTTCTTGTATATTAGAAAGAGAGCTTTTCACTTTCTGAATAGACCAGGTGGGGACAGGTTACGAATGGATTTGGCACGGTAATATTAATAAATAAAAACTATAAAATATATCAAATATATAATATATCAAAGCCTCTATCTATAAATTATATTTTAAAGGATCTCTCTTTGCTCTATGTCCTTGTTTGCTTATTCACTTAACGCCACTTTATGCTGCTATGGCTAATCGGACGATAACTCAGGCTCGGTGCCCCAATATTATGCCCGAAAGACGGCATAACTCGGGATTTTTTACTCTCTTTAAAAAATCCTAAGATCCGAGATCTTGGGTAAAGTAGGCTATTTAACTAACAACTAGACATCAGGTGACCCCCCACTCTATGAGGTACAGTCGAAAAAACTGGGATTCCTGTTAAGCGAAAATTGATTTTTTTAAAGAATAGCTTTAATTTTTAGAGCAAAAATACAAGTGACATGAAGACATCGTTTCCTTATGTGTGCTGGTATCTTCCAATAATTTGAGCATTTCGGATTTCCTAAATGAGTACATAATATACAATATTGTTGTGAGAAAGAAATAGTTGACTGTGGGTACTATAATAGGATGTTGATAGTTGGGGGTGCAGTCAAGAAAACACGCAAAAAATAGGTGAAACTATTTTATTTTAAGTGCCGACGTTTCGACCTACTATGTAGGTCATCTTCAGGGCCGATGGCAGCTAGGACAGCGAGAAACTGACCAAATACAATATTGTTGTTTGGTTTAAATTAAATTAAATCATGTACTTGAGAACACCATTTTATTACACACAATGTTGTACATTATTTTTTAAAAGGTGATCCGAAGTTACAAAGCAATGTTACCAAACATCTCCCTCATTTTAATATATTTAATAAAACTCAAAAGATAATTTAAATTTAAGATTACATTAAATAAAAGATAATTTAACATTCAAAATTATAAAAAAGGAAAAGAAAAAGAAAATTATACTTCTATGCAATGACATCAAATTCACAATAACTGATTAATCATTATATCTTTTTGGTCTTGTTATACTTCTTCCCGATCTTGTTACATATAGGTCATCATCAGCTGTCACGTCCGGTTCCAAGTTCCCCTCCCTCACCTCTCGCCTTGACATCTGACAGAACACTGAAATCCACGCATTTCTCAAGTGATCGATGGAGTTTGATCAATTTAGTTTTTTTTATACAGCCTCATTTCTCGTTCACCCTAGCAAAGCTTCCAGGGCTCTGTTGAGGTTCCCAGCGGTAGCAACAAACATGAAGGTAACTGTCTCCTCCAGGCAAACGCTTATCATATTTAGCATTATCCATCGATAGAGCCTTGGCCGAAGGTGTGCTATTATATCTAACCACTACCTCCATGCAGAAGTAGATCTTGAAAAAAAACTTGAAGAAAAGGCAGTCAAATTGATAAGAGAAGCACTGACGAGTTGGTAATGATATTAATACCTGAATATACAAAATTTTAAACATTGTAATAAAAGATTTTCGCTTATGGAATATTTGATATTATGTAGGGATAGCTGTGTTCCACAAGACTGCAACAGTTTGATGAGCTTTCCATTGCTCATAATCTACAAATAAGTCTAAATTTGAATATAATCACAATGAAAATCTGGAAGGTGGGTACCTTCACTACATAAGTATCAACTATACAGATAACTTGATTCTTGTGTATTTTTATTTTAATATTCAGCAATTGTAATTTTAATTTTTATCTTTTTTACCTTATGCTTTAATTTTTCCTATTTCCTGTATTAATTATTTTATTCTTTATTACTTTTTGTACTACCTTCCTTGTCACTTAGTTATTAATACTCTTGATGCTTATACATTTCAACTTTAACATGTACCGTCATTTAGTCATTTTTAATAACTTAGTCATTTTTAATTGTCTGTATTTTGTATATTTAGGCCTGTAGAAGACCTGCAATGTGGGTCGAAAAGTTGGCTTAATAAACATTTCTCCCTATTTAAGAGAAATTTATTGCCTCGACCCGGACCATTTTCTTACACAAATAGTTTATTACTATTTGAGGAATTAATTCTTTGTTTTCCATCCGGATGATTTTCTTACCCATATAAATTTCAGTATTCATATACTTATGCGTTTCAAAATAAGGGACAGTTTCCATCAAAGATTGGCTTCATCATATATTGAGTTTTTCTTAACTTTTGCACTGGTAAATTTGATAACGTATTGTTTAATTATAGCTGTTCATGGTGATATTTGAAAAAAAATATTGCTTTTTTGAACCGATTTTTTCAGAAATGAAACAAAACTGTAACGATGATAGCCCATTATGTTGTAATGGATGTATGCGTGAATAACTTAATGTATATATGTATGTCCACGTGCTCGCGCGATGTTCTCTTTGTTTACTAATGCGTTTCTTTTAGTAGCATTTGATGACATTAATCACATTACAGCAGTAACACTAAGTGTTCTATTTTTATAATTATAATTTATAGTCAGTTATATAGTATATAGTTAATGCAAAAACACTTCTGTATGCACTATAGTTTAGGAAAGACAATATGATATATATGAAATATAAAGCAATAAAAATGGTCTTAAGATTAATAGTTGTTTGATATATTTTTAAATTATATTATGACCTTCTTTTACATAATGTTAGATTTAATTTAACCTACGTATTTATAATAAAATTTAAAAATCGTTACGAGTAAAAACGTTTTAAATCTAAGGGTTAAGAGGCGGCTATCGAATAAGCATAATTCTATTTGTATTCCAAATGATCATTGGTTATTGCTTGCTTAAGTTATTTTTTGATGATTAATTATTTTAGTTAGAGCAAAAAAACCCAGTGGATAATTAAAGTATGGTTGAGTAACTTTTTAAAATAAGTTATAAATACTTAAAATTAATTAGGCAATTAGAAATTATCTAATTCACAGTTTATTTTATTAATTAGGTAGCTTATTATTTTGATGTATATTCATTGATGATTATTTCAATGAAAATAGCTTCACCCTTTGTTCTCATGTTAACAAAGAGTCGGAGTCTTTACTGGATTTTTATCCGTGTGTATTTACCCTCTTACCAGAAATAATATTTTTCTTAACAAAGACACCCTCAGTTTTTAAAAATTACAATTGAGAGGAATAACAATAGAAACTGGTTTCCCCCTTTCCCTCATGAAATGCAGGAATCCCTGGCAAAAGGTAGTTGTGAAAATGGGCACGAGGTGGCACTGCTGTTCCTTTGTCCTTTCAACGCTTCTCTTTCCCTCACGGTTCCAGTTTTAAGCTCTATGTTTTAACGGTCGTTTCGGGGTGATGGTCAAGTCCATTTTGTAGCGGTATGTGTTAGTGCGAATTTGAATGTAAAATTAAATTTTAGTTGTTTAATAAGAGTAGTTAGCATCATCCGAAGTGAGGAAATCGTCTGCCGCTATGAACAACTTCAAGATATACATCGATGACGAAAATGCTCATATTAGAACAGCTAAAGACAAAGATTTTCTACAGGCGGGGAAAAGACCAGTACTCGGCCAACTTCAAAATACCATACCCTGTGATGGAATCAGCGATATTCTCAAGAAGAAAGAGGTGCATACAGGTTTTACTGAAACCATTAAAGCCTTAGATATTAAGGACAAAGAGAGTAGAAAATTCAATAATATAAAATGTGGTTACCTTTCACCTCTTAAAGACGTTCAGAAGCCGACTACTCACAAAAATGTCGAATCTTCGAAAGCTTATTCTCCAATAGCCATTGATGCTGACCCCATTGTTTCAGATAAAGAAAATTTTACTCTCAATGAAGATTCACAAGCTTCGAAGAGTAGTACCCCAACTAAAGCATCTGAAAGTCCACCTCAGAATTTTACCAGACTTGATATTTATGGTTGTTATTCTTATTATGATGCAATTTATAAATACATGAGGAAACAGGAAGAGCAGTTTAAACCCAAAGCATTTTATATGAGAAGGCAGCCTGATATTAGCTATTCCATGCGAACAATTTTAGTCGATTGGCTTGTTGAAGTTGGAGAAGAATACAAACTTCACAATGAAACTCTGTTCAAATCTGTTGCATATATTGACAGATTTTTGAGTAGTATGGCTGTTGCGAGGCCTAAATTACAACTTTTGGGAACCTGTGCAATGTTTATTGCATCTAAATTTGAAGAAATCTTTCCTCCTGGAATAGAAGAGTTCATATACATCACTGATGATTCCTATACTACGAAGCAAGTGCTACGAATGGAGCGGTTGATTTTAAAGGTACTTTGTTTCGATTTATCTTCACCTACATCATATACTTTCCTGTTACATATAGCTGCCAAAGCAGACCTTGCTTCCAAAGTTTGTTTCTTAGCAATGTACATTTGTGAACTTACACTCTTGGAAGCTGATCCGTACCTGGAGTTTTGCCCATCGTTAATTTCCTGTGGTGCCATAGCTTTGGCTACGCGATCATTGGGTTGTGGAGAAGTTTGGCCTAATAAGTTAGTCGATATTACGGGATATACATTGAGCCAGCTAGCACCGGTCATCAATCATCTCAACGAAACGCATCGTAAGTCTTTTACCCTTGCTCAAACAGCTATCAGACAGAAATACAAAACAGCTAAATACCAACATGTTTCTGATGTACCTTATAAACCACTGACAGTCCGTGATTCTTTTGCATTACCATAAAATTATTATTTATTTCTATATAAATTAATGACACCAGGACTTGCCTCTCGCCTTCTAATACTATAAATTTGTTTTATTTGATGTCGAACATTATTATTAAGTGTATTAGCCATGCTATTTTATTAATAAAATGTATGAACTTTTCCCATGCGGGAAAATTAATGATTGTTATGTATTATTAGTCATCAATACAGCATGAAATCAGGAGCCATCATCAATCTAAATTTAGATAGGGGATATAGATAAATACGTATTTTCATTTTATGTTTACTCTGCTAAGTGTCTATAGCAGTTATGTCAAAATAAATTACTTTCGTTACTATCAGAAGGAAAAAGAGGCAGTCAGGAATAATTCCGAATGATTCACTCAGGCTATCGGCCCTTTGGGCTTACAAGAAATGTGAAGAAGTTCATCCTTCCTCGTCATTATAATCGATCTTGGCTGTTTCCTTAAATGAATAAATATCTTGATGTAAGTTATGTTTAACAAGATACCTGTTAAATTTTTATAAATAAATCATTAAATGGACACTCAAGACCGAGTAAGTTGATAATGGCAAGTTGCATTGCTTCATTAAGTTGCCTGCTGTATTTGTTTTAATCTAATTAAATATATTTTTGGTATTTTAATATTATTTTTATTTATTTAACCTTTCTAAAGTATGTAAATGTTTTTTAGTTTTAAAGCTATGTGCCTGATTTTAAGATCTAGTAATTTAGTGTTCTATCATTTCATGATAAAAAATTAAATTTTAATAAATACTCAGTTATTATGTTTTTATTATTATACTCATTTGGTAGATATTTTCATCGAAGGATTACCAGATTGGTAAATGTTGCTTGGTATAAAAGCCAAATCCCATTTTAGTGCAAAGGTTACTAACACTATAATGTTCTCTTATATTTACTAACTCTGGGTTGTTTTGATGTCATTGTGATCATTAAATTAAAACAAACCATATTTTTATTGTAAAAAAAAAATGAAACCATTTTTAAATTAACATAACTTTAATTATTTCATATTGGGATTTATACAATAAAACATTTGGTTATTATATATTGTTAACTGCATATTCTTATTCTTATTACCTGCCTTCCTGTTCATAATGATCTTTAAAAAAATACAAAAGTTTATAACAAGTGACATTTAAGTCCTAGTCTAGCTTTTACTGAATATGTTAAGGTTAGCCAACTCAGCTTCACTCAGTCATGAAATTTACTTTTAAGTGTTTATTCATTTTTAGTATTTATATATATATACATATTTAGTGCAAAATGAATGAATTGTGTATATTCCTTTTGAAACATTTGAATAAAATTTATTTATACTCAAATTTTGAATAAAAAAAACTGATTATATCAATTGTATTAACTGTGTACTAACAGTATTATTAATTAATGTGGATTATATTCAGTATTTTGTTTTTATAATCTTATTAATCAAATGGACATATTTACTTGAGCCATCTTAGTTATATGGTTTTGTTTGATGAACAGAGGGGGGGGGGGGGTTATGAGAATAAACCTAATAATAATAATTAAACCTTTCATTTTGTAGAACTCAGAGCCATTTATGACTGAATCTGTCATTTGAGTTAATTTTTATACATTGATATTAGTAAGTTTCCTTATGTTAAGGTTAAATTTTATATAAGTAACTTAAAAATTCTTGACATTGTGGAAGAAATGTTTTTAAACTATCCTTTTAAAGAAACTGCTCTTTTAAATTTATAGTTTTTAATAAAATGAAGCTCCTAACCTTTAACAATTAGTTCAATACTAAATTTTGTTTTTATCAATAGATTTTGGAAACACTATATGTAGTTTAGTATCAAATTATTAGCATTCTAGTTTTAAATGCTAAAAATTCACAGCCACTTCTGAACTATTTATAATGTTAAAAACACAATTTTTATTCATTAAAACGCTAAAAATGTTTATCTCGACCAACTCTAAGAAAAATAGTCAACTTTAAGAGTAAATATTTCCAGAGATAAAGTTTAACTAAAACTAATTCCTTTTATTACATTAGTTATTGATTTTTAAATATTTTTATTTGAAAAGAAAAGATATGCCCAGGACCGGTACTCGAACCCGGGTCAACCAGATCACTAGTCTGGAACTCTACCAATTGAGCTATCCTGGCTACATTGTAGCCAGGATAGCTCAATTGGTAGGACATATCTTTTCTTTTCAAATAAAAATATTTAAAACTAATTCCATACGTTTCTATCATATCTACTAGATCATTTTACAAATCGGTAACATTAAGGTCATTACAAATGACTTTGTTCGTAACAAACTAAGGAGCATTGAGGATTTTTGATTGGAAGAAATACAAGAGAAATTCGATGGGTTAGATGAGCCCCAAAGCTCTACTTCATGTATTTGATACATGAGTGGATAATGTTCAATTTATCCTTTATTTATGAAACAATAGAGTGGGTTATATAGCTTTTTAGAACTATATTGCAGGATTTTAACAAAGTATTAGTGTAGTAGATTCAAAATATGTAACCTTATAAAGTTTCACTTTCATCTCTGTCTAAGTGGCCATCAAGAAGTTTCTGCTTTGCCGATCTTAATTTAGTCGTCTCCTTTAGACATAACAGATCTTTTCTCTCCTAATTTAAAAATCATTTGAATGGTCCGGAACAATTCAATTTATAATTGTGTAAAGGCTCTTATCAATATCAAAATAAAATATCAGTATGAGGTTTCTGAAGACTCCAGCAAAGTATAGTTGAGTATCACTGCTGTGTATTCTTGCTACTGAAATAATTGTTGTTATTTAAGGACGGCCTTGATGAAGAGATATCGAATCTTACAACTGAATTATTAGGTATTTAAGTAAGGAAGGAAATAGTTGGGGGTGCGGTCAAATTAAACACTTAATAAGTGGGTACTTACTTTTTATTTCTGCCTACGCTTTGACCTACTTTGTAGGTCGTTTTCAGGCCTAAGAAAGAAAACAGACAAAACTATAAAATTACATTACAGTACCAAAAATATAATAATATAAAAATATATGTAGAGTAGAACAAAAAAGTGAGGGATATATAATTTTATATATATATATATATATATATATATATATATATATATATATATATATATATATATAAATATTACAGAGTAAATGTACAGAAAGGTGATGATGTAAAAATTACAAAGATAAAAGAAGGAGGTAAACAGAAAGTTTACAAAAAGAAAAAGTATAAACATCAGAGGTGAGATGGAAAATTATGGAAAAGCTAGTAGAATATTGATAAAATATAAAATGTATGATAATAGACTCCTAGAGAGTTTACATAAGTAAAATGAAAGAAAATGTCAAAGAAGAAGAAAAATGACGTCAAAGAGTAAATACCGGAAAAAGTAAAGATAGAAATCTAGAGTATGACAGGTAGAAAAGTAAAATGAACATTAGGAAGAAAATAGTTGGGGGTGCAGTCAAATAAAAACACTAAATAAGTGGTTACTTATTTAATTCAAGGTGGCACATAATGTGCTTATTTAATTAAACCTGGCACATAATTAAGTAAGTAACCACTTATTTAGTGTTTTTATTTGACTGCACCCCCAACTATTTTCTTCCTTACGCCTATCTTCCAGTCAACCATCCCCTCGCTTCTCATAAAATGAACATAGAAAGTAGAAAATATAAGTAAGGGAAGTTTTAAAATGTATACAAATAGAATGAAGTGGTTATAATGTATGAATGTATAAGCATAAAATATGATGTAAATATACAAGGAATGTATAGAAATATAAGTAAAAATATGGTTTGAGAATGGAGATAGAATATGAAATAGTGATGTTAAATAATAATGAACTCTTAAATAATAACATATGATGGATGCCAAAGAGCTAATAGGAGAAAAAGGTGTGAAGAATGGAGAAGGAGAGGGGTGAAGAGAAGATATGAATATTAAAAATGTACTGACCTAATGGAAGCTGAGGCTAGACTGGAAGTGGCCTAACTGACAAATAAAATGCGTTAAGAAGTAAGAGGGATGTCTGACGGCCAAAAATTAGGTATTTAGTTAATAACTACATTGTGTCGGGAGAAAAGATTCAATGCTAGATTGGGAAAACTCTCTCTTATTCTTTGACCTTCAGTATATGTTGTAATCAAATCTACCACGTTTAAGCACTATGTGGTACTTAAATAGCATCCCTAGAATATTCCATATGTTTAAGACAGTTGTTGAAGATATAATATTTTTGGAGTTTGTTGATAAACTCTTTTTAATTACCTGTATGCAGTTAGTGTGATCTCATATTACCAAATTTCAACAATATCCATTCTTAAATTTATTTTAAGTAGTTTTTTCTAGGATATGTATGTTTATTTGTGTTTTGAATAATGTCAAAAACAAAATTTTAGATTTCGAGAAAACAATACATATATATAATTAGACCAGTTTTTTTAATGGTCGTACAATTATTTTGAAGTTCTCTATTACAATAATAAGTGATAATTTAGTCGCAATATACACTTAGCTTAATTTTATTCAAGATCTCTTTTTGAGCATCCAATTTTAATTTATTAATTAATAGGTGCGCAAGTCATGTGTTGTCCACATTAGAGATCATTTAGTTGATAAACTGCTTAGGATACTTGACTCTCAACTGCTCCCTCAGACAGTAAGGGAAGTATAGGGATTATATTGCATAACATCGTCTATAGAGATTGACATTTGTCTCTAGAAATTGTACATAATATTTTTTATATAGTAAGCAGTAGTATTCAGTAATAATTAATAACTATTAAGTTAATGACACAGTAGAGCAAAATAAAATTAAAAGAGGAAGAAAATGCTCCGGGTGGAGGTCAAGAAAATTCTCTTATGTAGGGAGAACTGTTTATTTGGAAGTCAACCTTTTGACCCACATTGCAGGTCTTCTTCAGGGCTATTGTAGTAGGATCACGGTTGACACTAGTAAAATTAAGTTAACTCAAATTTTAATTTGATATTCCAGCCACCAATTACAGTTAATGTACAAGGAACTTATATGTACTGTTTTTCAAATTAATTTAATGTTAATCATATCTATAGTACCTTAAATGGCTATTGGTCCCACATAAAATGAATTTAAGCTATATCACTCTAAAAAAATGTTTTGATCGTGAAATTCCCACTCGTAGACAGGTGGCAAAAATATGGCCACTTTCCGTTGCAGAAATAAATATGGAAAAAACACTTAATGTTCATAATATTTTAATCGAAGAAAGTAGACCAAGGAGGAAATAAGAAAAAAATAACACACATATTTCAGTAGATTGTCTTTATAGTATATTTGACATTTAAATGGAAAGTCACTGTATATGATAATTTTTTTTTTTTAATAATTTTACATTTGGTTTTGTACTACTGAACTCAGTATATATATATATTATTATTATTTATATCATTATATACATTTGAAAGGATTAAAATAGGCCAACTTTTCAAGAAAATAGTTTGTTTTCTATTCATTAATCATTTCTAGACATTCATGTCCTTTTCTGGTAGGTAAATAATTACCTTTCCCTAGTATCAATAGAATAGATGTTATATATATATATTATATAACATATAATATATGTATATATGTTGAAAAATACAGGGTTAGAAGATTTACAACAAATTTTAAATCAGGCTAATTTACAATATTAAAATAAAAAGAACAATGCAAAGCAAAGGACTAAAAAAAAATCCATCACAATAAATATAACAACTCTAACTTTAGTACTAATTGAACGGACATTTACAATTTAAAAAAAATTGAAACAATGTACAAGTTTAATACACAAACTGACTCAACAAAGCCTAATGCAATCAATAGTCTTAGGTTAGGTGTATTATAGGAAAGACAATAGTAATCTTAAAGTCTTCATGTAACACATATTTACATTAATGTAATATTAATACCTAGATAGGCGATTGGAAGAAGGTCCATACGGATTTAGAGCTAGTTATATATTCAAGATACTTTTCAACAATAAATTTGGTCGTTGATGAAACGATATTTATATCACACCGATAATATTTAAATTATGACAAATAAATAAATAAATGAAATGATCGTGGGCTGTGACAAAAGATAATAATATACCTTACAATTATAATACACACAATCCAAAGTATTCATGTGAGGCAGTGGGTTTTTTGAATCTTAAAATTTTTTTCTTCCCTAAATATTTACACTTAATACCATTAAAGAACCATAGGTCATTAACAATAAACAAATAAATAAATTGTGACTGGATTCTACCATTTGTTCCAAGTATCAAATAATCGAATATCAGGAAGTGTTGGGTACTATACAAGTATATGTACAAAATGCGAAGAAAATAAATCAATTATGATAACTTCTTACATAAAAATATAAATGTATTTAATAGAAAAAAAAGTTATAAAATAATTTTAAATACATTTATTATGTACTAAGAACATAGGGTACTTAAGGTTTATAAAAACAATAAAAAAATAAATCTATGAAATCATAAAGAGAGAAAAAAAATGAAGATATCACGATACCTTACAAAGTAAAAAATAATACTTCAATTAAAAAAAATACCTGTTAATTTCCATACAGAAATGCTTGTGTTTGAAAATCAAATTAATAAATACTGTATAAAATTACAAGTTGCCTTTAAAAATATATATTTACTGAATGATGGCTAAGGTTGTACCGTTCGCTTAAAACATATCTAATCAGACTCTTCCAAAAATACTGCAGTCTACATCAACATAACTATGAAGAACACATACAGTATTTGTATGTTATAATAAAACAATTAATGACTAGCAATGTGTGGATTAAGACGTGTCTTGGCCTCTGATAATGCTTTAAAGTTTATATCAACATTAAAATAGAAAAAACAAAATTTCCAGATTACGCTAGCCTGGTAACTTCATTACTTATAGATAAAAATCCTTAATTTATACATTCCAATATGAATTTAAAATACATTGATGCAATAGAAAACTAAGCAATAATGACAAAAAAAACAACAACAAAATTTTACATAATTTTGAGGTAAAAGACCTGCAAAAACTATGCCTCCTTGATACACAGAAATATTATATACCAACAGATAAGTATATAATATATACTAGATATTTCAAATACACTATCATCAATAGTGAAAACAAAATAAAATGGCTGACAGATAAATGCACAAATTTGAACGTTTCAATTAAGAATAATTTATACTAGGGTGTATTCATGCCTTTGCTAGGTTTGCATCTCTGTATTTGTGCAACTGTTTAAAATATTGATTTTTATTTTCGATCGTTTATCAATTAAATAAAAATATTCTAAAACAAAATTAATAAAAAAAAGCTGGTTAGTTCACTACTTTAAACCACTCTTTACATTTCTGCTTGCCATGAATACACATCAATGTTATTGATCATTTTATTTATTTGTTACATAATAAAAATAGCAGTAGTTTATTGCTACAAACAGCTACTGTATTTGAGAAATAAACAGAAGTGAGGAAAAATATTTTACATGGAAGGAGGGAGAGAATTAAATGTATCAGGTGTCAATGTAATTTAAAAAAAAAGAATAAATTTATATTTAGGTAGAATTGGTTAAACCAATACAAAAGAGTTAAATGAAGGATGGAATTAGTTAGGGGGTGCAGTCATAAATAACACCAAATAAGTAAAAAAAAACCTCTACCACTACAACCCGTGAACGTGAACCAGTACATGGTAGAGACTAATATTTCATGGACAACGGTTCTGCAAGGAGGTGACTTGTCCTAGATCACGCTCAACTGCCAGATATTCTCCCTTATATTAACTTTTTAATAATTTTAATATTAAACAATTTCTAATTAGAATGAAGTGTACCGATGTAGGCCGGTGTTTCTCACGAAAGTTACCCAAAACTTAAAATTTGGACTTTTTGGAAAAAGTGACTCTAATTTTCTAAGGAGCGTAACTCAGAATCTATTAGACCAATGCTGCGGTTGGGTTCAAATTATAGCAAATTTAATTTACATTAAAAATGCGTACCAATGGTTTTTTTATCAAAAATGCACCCCCTTATAATATTTTACAGAGGCTGGGTGAGCCCCAGGAGTGTCCTAGATCCAATATGATCCATCTCCAGCTGCAAACTGACTAAATAAAAGTCTTGCCCACAGCGGGATTTGAACCAGGATTTCCGGCATGGCAGCTCAGTGCTCTACCACTGAGCCACTCTGCTCCCTCCAAATAAGTAAACTTATTTATTATTAGTGCCAACGTTTCGACCTACGCTGTAGACCATCTTCAGGGCTATGAGAGAAAAAAATAAAATAATAACTAGACAACTTTTTTATAGTAATTTTTGTTTTGTTGGTTTTTCTCTCATAGCCCTGAAGATGGCGTACAACGTATATCGATACGTCGGCACTAATAATAAATAAATTTTACTTAACTTATGACTGCACCCCCAGACTATTTGTATCCTTCATTAGATCTTCCAGTCAACTATTTTCCTCTAAAAAAAAAGCGTTTAATTCAAAAAAAGGAACTCCCTTCATGTGGCTGTTTTAAGAGAAATTATCTTTTAGTATTTAAAGATTATACAAATAAAAAAAATGGTAGAGTTACTGTAAAAATAGTTAAGATACTATTTTATTAAAGAAAAATAAATAAAATATAATGTTTCTTTATCTGTAATATCTACATGGCATAGATAAAACAGTTAACATATACTCAAATTTATTTATTGTTTTAGTGTATATTTCGATTAGAATTATTGCCTACAATTAAATTATAACAAATTTTTGGCAAGTAACATGCATCACATTATAAATACAAAAAAGAATATTGCTTCAAAAATTAGCTCTATCAGAGACCACAAACAATAAAAAACTATCAATTTAATTAATCATAATAAAAATACATATACACAAATATATTTTACTAATAACTTACAAACATATCACATATAAAAACTAAGATTTTTTCCACTTTTTTTTTCTTTTTTAATTTCCTTTTATTGCATAATATTTGTTTATGCTTTTTCTCTCTTACATTCAGATACGCGATAAAGATAACAGTCATTCATCACAGTTTTACAAACCATCTGTTACATTCAAAAATATTTCCTATACTTTTAAAAATTAGGCCTAGTTCAATAACTATAATCGCATTAAATCTATTCTAATCACTAACCGATATTACGATGTGCTGGGTTTAGACACGACAGATATGATAGAGAGGGTTTTGGTACAAGTTTGCACAAGGCTACTAACAAACTAATCACCGTCCGTTATTTTTCACAACATTATTCTTTTTTCTTCAAAATAATAATAATAAAAAAAATCATTGCACAATATCTAAAGAACAATAATAATAAATGAATCGGTAATAGGCAACATATCATTTATGAGTGATTACAAATGCCTTGTGCAAATACATAAAAAGAAAATACTTTACAAATCGTTGCTTAGTTTCATTGTTATCGTTAAAGTTCATCATTAAAATATTAAAGCATTCTTACCACATAAAAAATGTTTGAAGCGCACTCTGAAGACTGAAATAGGACCACAAGTCAGAGAGAGTAGTATTTATTATTTAGTGATAACAGGAAGGAAAATGAAAAGAAAACGAAAAGAAAAAAATATGACAGGCAAATCTTTTGGTATTGAATCTCAAGAACCCTTAATTCATTCTTATGATATATAAAATAATTAATGATAATGAACAAGATTTATAGATAGGTCCCACTTTTAATAAAAAAAATAATTAATACACTCAATTTTTATTTTAAAATAAAGGGCTGAAAAAAGGTGAATCAGAGAACACTATGGAAAAAAAATACTGTACCAACACTACCACTACAACCCATGAAGGGTCTCGAGTTGCGGACTTGGTAAGGACTGTACCATTTTTAAGATAATAGTCGTATAGGAATGTGATTTAGCTGAGACCACGGACAACCACAAGGATTTTCCCTAATTTTGGTTTCACTTTCCGGATGCTGAGCCCAATCTGGCGGGTCTTCACATTCCACAAGCATAAATAATTTATCTGTCACAGCTGGTCTGGATATTTTTTTTCTGAGAATTGCCCAGTAAATTAAGTATATTTTAATTTTTGTAATATCAACAATAAAATTAGTAAAAACTTATAAAAATGGTGTAAGAGATTCAATAAAAAAATAATTAAGCACACAGTAATCTTTAGAAATAAATAAAAATGTTTACTTCATGGAGTTTTGTTAAGGCTGTCACTTTATTCTTTGAGCTTAGAGAATAATACTTTATTGAGATATTCATGTCTCATTCGATAGATAAAGAGTATTTAAATAAGAAAAAATATCACAAGAATAGAACAACTTTTTATAAGGAGTAAGTCATTACTTATTCGACCGACAGCCTCAAGTTATTTTATAGATTGTCTTAACAATTTTCAAAATGTAAATTAAGCCGAATTGGTAGACACATATTTATTGCTGGAATCTTAGCGGATTCGAGATTCAAATAAGATTTGACCCGCCTCATATTGGAACTGAACATTAACAACGGCGGACAGCGGGGGAATAGAGGGAGAATAGGTGACAACTAGTTAACTATTCTAAGTTCTATAACAATTACTTAGGTAGCTTATGTATTTCAATATACTTTTCATTCGGAAAAATTAATTCTTTTTTTTTTTTTTTTAATATAAATTGAACCTGACAGACTTTAGGAACTGGAACACGTTCCTAACCGAACCCCTGTATTCGTTAGAACCATCCCTAAACGCTTTCAAACCCGTATTAATCTTAATGGTACTCACATTTATTTACAATGTTTGTTATGTTTTTTTTTAAACATTAATCTATTATATCCTCACTTTTCTTAATTTTATTTTTATCATTACACTTTTAAAAATGACCACTAATTTTTTTTTTTCTTTTTCCTGTATATATATTTTTTTTTTTTTGTTCAATTTCTTTGAATTTTGGTCCTGTAAGTTGCATCAGTGTTTTGAACACTCTACATAATTGCTACTTTAAGGCATTAATATAATAGATTCCTGATGTTTTGATATACATATTTGCTATTTATTTTCTTGTTATCCGAAAAATTATAATTTTAATAAACAGATGATGTTAATATACAAATACATATCAATATTTTGTTTAATTTTTTTTTTGTTCGGTTTAGTCTTATGATGATGATTATTTGAACAATGTAGCAAATTTCTACTGTCTGAATGAGTTGAAAAATTAAATGCTTTCGTTTAAAGCTTAGGCAATTTTTTTTTTTAAATTTTTAAAATATTTTCTTTCTTATCATATTATTATTTTTTTTATAATTTAAATTATAAACAATAATATAGATAGGCAGAAATAGTAACTAGTCTGAAAAATATTGCTTATGTGGTTATGCTTCACTATCTCATAGCAAAGGGACGACAGCCCTTATTGGTTGACCTTCTTCGAGCCTCTTGGCTTGATGCTTTCTGATATCTGCCACATCGCCTCTTCACAAAGGCAATCGTCGAAGTTGTTGAAGAAGGCGATAATTCTTTCGTTCTTCTTGAAGTTGTACATCCTGAAATAACTCGATATTAATACATAAATAAATATATTTAAACAATTGCTATAACAGGGTTAATCCTTTAAATAAAACATTATCTTCTCAAAACTGTAACATATATCGTTACTTATAACAAAAAAATATGTTAATAAGGACAAAAAACAGAAATTGTCATCTGATCTGAAGTACTTTTGCACATAACTGGTAAATAATTGCCACGACTGTAAATCTTTAAACTTCCTCAGGGTGGGTTGCATGGTTTGGTGGTACATCTCAATACTTTACATCCTGTAAGTCAGACAGTAGAATTTAATGGCAGTATCTGAGAGATTAATGTTTCTTGAGTATTATTACTATTAATACTCGAGAAATATGACATTACTATTGTCATATGGGTAATAAAATGGCATCCAGAATATTTTCATATTACTTTTGACTAAATTGTTTTGATATTTGATACTTTTGCTTAAATATAAAACTATATCTCATCAATCCATTAATATTTTATGAATACTTATTATGTTATACGTTCAGATGATTTACGACTTCCATCCCCTCCACTTTGGTGACATAAATTTGATGTCACTTCCTTATCACTGAACTAGAGTCTAGGGACATACGAACAAGTATCAAGCTCGGGCGAGATCGCCGAACACCTATCCGCCAACTAGTAGCAAGTGTCTTTACGTTTCCTATCTTTTAAAATTTAATATTTTAACCTTAATAGGAAAGAAAATAATTAATAATTCATGGATTTGAATGTGTTTTGCTGTACCAATTCATAAAAAAAATACATAAAAACTTCCTAGTGATTATTCACCAGAAATTCTAGAACATATTTTAATAACGTTATTAAACATCGTTATTCTTTATTGATCAAATATCATTATTCTAGCTTGACTCTCTCAAATCTCTCTTATATTCCGGCATCACATTTTACTTAGTCCTTATTTATCCTATTGTATAATATTTTAATATTTTTCCTTTCAGTTCAGTACCCAAGCCTCGACACTGCATTAACAGATTTTATGTCAGGTACTGACTTCACAGGTGCCAGCAACAAAGCCCTTGTTTACCCAGGGGTGAAATAGCCCGTAAATTCAACAACTCTTTGGGACTAAGTACAAATACAGCCATCAGTACATTATTATGATGTTTATTGGCTTCCATGATCACAACAATTCGATTCGTAAACTATCTGTTGTCATGTAGATTTAGATGAGCTTGAGCGAAGTAGACACAAAAACCGCAATGGTGATTTAATAGTTGAAAATGGACCATAAAGGAAAGAAGGGCCCCACTGACAAACGATAAATAAAGACGATTGCTGTAAGGTAGATCCGTAAGGGACGCTTGTCGAGACAACAATGAAGTAAGCTTGATACTTGCTTTTTGATACTTGTCCGTATGTCCCTAGAATCTAGTGTAGAGATATGAGTGGTGTGTAGACGGCGCTAGCTGTCACCTACATCAGAAAAGTGGAGGGGATCGAGGTCGTAAATCATCTGAACATATCATTCTTATTAGCTAAGAATAACTTGAAATGCCAGTCATATAACCTGAGTAAAATTTTTAATTTATTGTATTTCTATGTTTGAATAGTTCTAAATAATACACTTCCTGAGATATAGGAACGCAAAGAACCATTCATGAATACGAAGAAAATCAACACACTTTTCATTTTAGTTATTTTACAAACCAGAAATATTGTTAAGATGATTAAGTAGGATGACATATATCTAAAGAGAATTTTAGAGGGATGTAAGGAGTACACGACCATCAACGAAAAAATTTAACATTTTATAGGTAATAAAATTATTTGCTACTTTCCTGTTATACGGGCGACACTGATAATAATGCTTAAAATTACATTCCGACACTAGCTTTGACGTAAGAAATCATTTCACGAAGATATTACATAAGTTTGTTTGTTCATTTAACGTCACTTTATGCTGCTATGGCTAATCGGACGATGCTACAGTGGGAGCTTTAAATTTTGCCTATCCAGGTTTAATTAGGATAGGAATTTTTAACGAGTACCTGACATCGTACAGGCTCGGGACCGCCGTTTAACGTCCCTTCTGAAGGACAGCATAACTAAGGATTTTTTACTCCCTTAAAAAAAATCCTAGGACCACCTGCCGGGCTACGAACCCGCCATCTTGGGCTTAGTAGTTTGTTACGCTAACCACTAGACCACTGGTTGCCCCTATATTTTTTGTATTGCCCCTATATTTATTGTAAAAACGATCTTAAATACAATTAGCCTACAAATAAAATGATTAAGACGCTGTATTTCTTTCCCTTATGATTTAAACCTCATTACAGCCAAATTAATTTAAAGGACGGCGTAACTAAGGATTTTTTACTCCCTTAAAAAAATCGTAGGACCACCTGCCGGGCTGCGAACCCGCCATCTTGGGCTTAGTAGTTTGTTACGCTAACCACTAGACCACAGGTGACCTAAAATTATTATTATTTTTATATTACATATGTATATTTAAATAATAATAATAATAAAATTTATATATTATTTACAGGCCAATTTATGGCTATAATATCTAGTATTTTCTTAGTTCTTTTCTCGAAACATAAATTTGATTATGTATGATTCTTAATTGTCTCTATCGGTTCCTTTTTCTTATTTCGCCACAGTTCCCCACATTCTTTCAATAGTTTGAGTATGCACGCCGTTTTCTGGGTTAACAGAACTGTGTGAGTGGTTAATTATTTTTCACTTAATATGCAAAATGTTTTATAAACGAAAAAAAAAAAGGAAACAAAAAACATACACACACACACACACTAATGAACGTCAAACAAAGATTGCTATACCCTCTCCACTTATCAGTGATGGTGCCCATATAACTGGAAAGTACTAATTAAAATATTTTTAAAAATAATAAACCTAAACATATTGCCCTAAGAAGAATAGTCAAATATGACAAAAGTTAATAATAAAAACATACCCTTTCTTAAACCTTTTCATATTTTCGACAATATTGAACTGCTGCCACCTCTTGGAAAAATTAATGACATTATCTGACAGGTAGTCACTGTTCCCAATGTGGACGAAGGTGAGATCCTGAAGGACAAGTCCGCTGAAAAAATTAGAAAAAAAATTTAAACCTCTATACATAGCATTTATAATAGTTAATGGCTAATAAAATTCTTAAAAATAAAGATGTTAATTTATTTCTGGCCTTCTTCTTCTTCTTTCTCTATCTCCTTTGTGGTGTTAAGCGTGGAGTAGTCTCGGACCATCTTCGGTATGTGTCCCTATCCTGGGCCTTCCTTCTCATCTCCACCAGGGTCGACCTCGCTCTTGCCTGAGTCTATCCATATAACTATTATATGTGATTCTCGGGCGTCCAACCGGTCTTTGCCCTCTCGGTCTGGCCTCCATCAGCTACCTTGCTCAACGTTTGTCCCCCATCCTGCAAACGTGCCCATACCACTTGAGCTGGCGTTCCTCTATGACATCCCTCACATGTCAAACTCCAAGGGTATATCTAATTGTTCTGTTCCTCACGCAGTCTCGTCTCATCTTTCCCGCAGCTCTTCTGAGATACCTCATTTCTGTTGACGTCACTCGTGAGGCATTCTTGTCCAGGAGTACCCAGCTCTCGGCTCCATATAACAAGACCGGGAGGAAGATAGATCTAAAGATACGAAGCGTCGCCTCCTTGCTCACCTCCTGCTTCCCCACCAGAGTTCTGGAAATCTGGAAGAAAACCTGGTTTGCTTTACGCACTCGATGCATAACCTCCTGGTCTATCTTCCCATCCTGACTGAAGATTGTTCCCAGATATTCATAAATATCAACCTGCTCCAGTTGGTGTCCTTCACTCACAATCCTGAGCTCCACCTCCTCCCGTCCTACTTGCATAACCTTGCTTTTATCCGGATTGATGGCGAGTCTTCTTCTTTTAAGCTCCTCGGACCACTCCTCCACTGCAACTTGCATAGAATCCATATTGTCTGCTACCACCAAAATGTCGTCTGCATAAACGAAACACTGGGCCTGGACGGGCAACATATTCCAGTAACCAACGATTGCTATGGGTGTTCTCCGCTTGCATAGCTTCAACACCTCGTCTATGACAATGTTAAACAGGAGTGGACTGAGGATATCTCCTTGCTTAACCCCTTTGTAGATTCTGAATGGAGCAGACCATTTAATCTAACCATGCCTTTTGGGTCCTGGTACGTTTCTATTATTCCAGCTATAGAATAGAATAGAATAGAAAAGTAATTTTTTCTGGGACTAAGTCCCTTTAGAATGACAAAAATGAACAGAAAAAGAAACATAATATCTGGCCAGAAGGCTAAATGATACAAATCAAAAAGCGTGTAAAAAGTGACAGAAAACAATTTAAAAAGAAATAATTAAACACTATAGTATATTTATGGTAAACAATAATGCATATACTATTCATTATTTTTTTATTTAGGGTTGATCAGACCTATATCTCATTGACTATTGCTATTTCCAGTAAAATTTACAATATTTTCAACCTATTACATAATTATGCTAATAAAATTGATAATTTTCTCAACCTATTATATGATTTTTTCAACCAATCTCATACACTTAATTTAATGAAGTATTGTTATCAAGAAATCATGTAGAATTTGAAGAGGATTCGATCGAGGGAATTAGAGATTATTCAGTAGTAGTTTATTTATTTTATATCGCTGTCCCAGTAATTCACCGGACTTGTTACTGTACATATATATATATATATATATATATATTTTTATTTTTAAGAGAAAATTTTTGCCCTGGCCAGAATTCGAACCCGGTTCGTCTGGATCTCTAATCCAGTACTCTAACCACTGAGCTACCAGGGGTCGTATTCAAGCCAGACAAATCTCAGTGATTAGAGCACTGCACTAGAGATGCAGATGACCCGGGTTCGAATCCCGGCCAGGGACAAATCTTTCCTCTTAAAAATAAAATATTTAAAAATAATCACCACTAAAGAATATTTATTTCAATTCTAAAAATATACAATTTTACCTTAATACAAGTATTTTATTATATATACAGTAGACTCTCACTAATCCGGCAGATATCGGAGCAGGGTACTGCCGGATTACTGGAACCTCATTAATAAAAACATTTAAATGCACAAAATAGGTCTTTTATTGGACTTGTACAATTCCAAACTATTGTTTTAAAATAATGTTTAAAAGCCGGTAAAACAGCCACTTTCATCGGCATTGTAGACTTGCTCAGGAGTTAGGGCTAGTTCATTAATGATTTATTTGAACTTTTCTTTCTATGGGTCGACTGCAGCAACATCACAAGGAAGTTTTTCGCCTGTAATACTTAGCAAACGAATTCCAAACCGTTTTTGAATTTTTCAAGGCATCCTTCACTTGCCTTAAACCGTCTTTCCCTATTATTTTTTCGTAAAATATCTTTGCTTTTTCTTTAAGAATTTCCCCTGATATCGGTGTGTGCCTATTCCTTTACCGTGTGTACATATAGGCTATCCTCAACCTGAGGGAACTCGCCCTTTTCAACATTTTCCGGACACTTTTAACATTGTCACTGCTTTCACAGAAAGACTTAATTTTGTTCCGGTTCTTACGTATGTCATGTAATGTAGCACGGCCGACTCCATATTCATTTGCTAGGTTGGTAAGCTTGTCACCCTTATCAAGTCTATTTAAAATCTCGTTTTTCTGAATCAGTGTTAAAGTTTTGTGCTTCCGTTTACACTGAGACATTTTCACTCATCAATACATACATATCTTGAAATATAAATTACTTAGGACTGGCGCAGTGTCGGACTAAAGAGGGCCTACTGTATATGTAATGAGCAACAGTTTATATTTATAATAGGATGTAATTAGTTGGGGGTGCAGTCAAGAAAACACAGCAAAATAGGTGAAACTATTGTATATTTTATGTGCCGACGTTTCGACCTACTGTGTAGGTCATCTTCAGGGCTGAAGATGACCAATATGACCAACCAAGATGACCAGCCAGCCCTGAAGATGACCTACACAGTAGGTCGAAACGTCGGCACATAAAATACAATAGTTTCACTTATTTTGCTGTGTTTTCTTGACTGCACCCCCAACTAATTACATCCTATTATAGTACCTACAGTCAACTAATTTCTTTCTTACAGTTTATGTTTATGTTTAAGTTTTGTTTTAATGTTGTATTTTCAATTTAGCGTTAAGTTTTATTAAAATGTAAACAATAGAAAAAAACAACATGAAAATACAATTGTATGTAATGTACTATAAATGTACAGAACATATATATAATATGATTTCCTGACAACTTAAGCCAATTATAAAACTTAAGAGTATGAAATTATTTGAAAAAATGATGGAATTGATTTGAAAAATTATGAAATTGAATGAAAAATTGATGAATTTGAATGAATTCACTGGCAAAAACTATCATATAAAATTAAAAGAAACAATCAATCGATACTCACATGTACGGTATACAGGGAGGCTGAGTTTCAGCTAGGGCCTGGCGGTATGCTCGGAAGCTGGATGAGCTGTCTATGAGGGCACAATATTCCTTCAGACCTTCCGTAATGTGCTTCTGCCATTCGAGCCGCCTGATCGGTGCAGAGTCCAAGGCCGAGAGGAGGGCAAGGTAGGAATTGAAGTTGTTGATCTTCCTCAGATGCTTCATGATCTTGATGAACTTGACGACGTAGCGCTCCCTGTCTTTAGCATCGTTCTGCTCCAATATCCTTGATCTGGCCCTGAAATTATACAAAATATCTCTTCATCCTACAAACATTTGTCATTTAACATATTAAATTATACAGCATAATAAAACTAAAGACATATAGAGAAAAAAAAACAAACTATTTTTCAGATATCAAAAATTTATAATAAAATTTTTTTTTTTAAACTTCTTTTGGGGGGGGCGTCCTAAGTATAATTTATTTATGAAACAACAAGGAAAAAAAACATTATTAATTTTATGTTGTTTATTAAAAACATACCTCAAGGTATTCTCAATAATACCTTCAAAACTATACTTAAATAAAGGTTTAAAATGGTCAGGGGGTGCAGTAAATAAATTTTATACAAAGAAAGTGTAATTTCTTTTATTACTAGCTAAAACGGTTTTAGCTGCAGTTGTACTTTACACCCCTTCGCCCTGATAATGACATACAAATTAGGCCGTAACGAAAACACGGATAAAATAAGTTGTACTAAGTAAAATTTATTGGCTGGACCCTCCAACCATTTTAAATATTTCTAAAGATATATCCAGTCAACCATTTCCACATCAATATACTTTTAAAAAATAAGACAAAACCAACATAATTAGCCCATTTTTTAAAAGTTATTGATTCCTTAACATCTAAAATAACAATCCGAGGACATCTATACAGAATGAACAAGAATAAATTGGTCAAGCAAATATTCGACTATTTCTGGAAGAAGAAGACCAGTACAACATGGACTTAAGGAGTAAGGAAAGTGAATTGAAAAATCTGGAAAGATTTCAGGATAAACTAAGACCAGAGAAGGTTGTACGAAGTTGGGCAGAGGATCAAAGGAAACATGCCAGCTCATGAAAGAATTTTGGAGAAAGAGAAAACTCCACCAGAGAGAAGGAAATAAATAAAGTTGTTTCAAGATCCGAAGAGGTCAATCTGAAATTAAAAAAAAAAAATTGTTTCTGCCTGATTCTTATTCTGATATAATAACTGAAAAACTTTGAATTTGTCTGATGATCGATATTTTTAAACCTTCAATGCTAGTCATGAAAGTGATATGATAAAAGCATATGCTTTTATTTCAATCTGCTAGTGAGAAATCTACTCTGCATAAGATGATAGTTGTCGATACATAGTGGTAGTTACAAGAGGACTTCCTTAAGAGTTCAGATCTGCACTTACGCTTACTCAAGTTTTGCTAGGGCAATAACAGATTATTTCTTAAACTGCCAAGGAGACAGGATATAATTCACAAATTATTTTGAAGGAAAAGTTCTGATGGCCCCAGTTACCAGAAAAAGTAAAAATTACTAAGCGAAAGTAATAGAAAACAAGTTGGCTAACCAATAAGACATTTTGTTGAAATGCTCAGTGAAACGCGTGAGGTTCGGGCTCCTTTCCTCATTCTGCTCCTGTGCCCAGATCAGAACTTCCGGAATCTCGATCTTCATGAATAGTTCCGAGTCTAGGAGAGTCATCTGTTCGGCGACATGATCTGATTTGAAATCGATAAGGCACGATTGCCTGAAACAAAAAAAAAAAAAAAAAATTTATAAAGTGAAGTAAAGTAGGTTAAAATATTTTTTAAAAAACATCACAATCATACCTGGTATAGATGTTCTGCGAAGAAAGAAGGGTATTCATGGAGTAGTACAATTGTTTGTTGTTGTACTTATCGAGGATGATAAGCCTGAGGACTTTAGCCATAGTGAGGTCTCCACTTTCGAGAAGATGGTAAACGAAATCCATTAAAGTTTTTAACAATGTATCTTCTAGGTCTGAAACTCTACAGACATAAGCTAAATTAGAGATGTAGTAATACCAGAAATAAAAAAACATTATGAAATATTTTTGTTAGGAATTTAAACAAGATATAAAAATTTAATTAGGAGTTGGAAATTGTGTTAAAAATATTTGTGAACGTTAGAAAGTAATATTACATCAATAAATATAAACATATTATGGAGGATCAAATTTACATAATATATTTTTTTGATTTGTGAAACTGCTTATACATACAGTTGCATTATTGTTTGAAAATATTAAACACCAGTTAGGTCCAACCACGGTTCATTAAAAACATATTTTGCTATACCTTTGCTTGCTAATATTAGCCTAATTAATTTTTTTTATTTTAACTTAGATTTGTAGAATATTTAACTATCCTTTAAATGGGCAATTGGGATATATAGTTTTCAGTTTATCTTAAGAGCAAAAAAAAAAAAAAAAAGATCCCCAGAACCACCCACTTCAACACATGATGGGTCTTGGGTTCAGTACATGGTAGAAACTGTACCGTATCGAGGAAAATGGTTGTGCAGGGGGGTGATTTATCCGAGTTCACTCTCAACCGACAGGTTTTTTCAGCCATTATAGAGGCTGGGTGTCCCACAGGTTCCATTCGTAGACTATTAATTAAATAAATGATCTGCAATAGCTGGATTTGAACCCAGAATGATCAGCACCCTACAAACTGAACTATCCCACTCCCAAATAATTAAATTAAATTAAATAAACTTTGCTAGTACTAGTCCAATTCAAATAATCTGTTTAGGATGCGTTGAATTAGTTAACATTCAAATGATCTTGAATAATAAAATATTAAAGTGGGAAATGATTATGAAGCTTAACATAGAAAATACAAGAAATAATTTTTGAAATTTATTTTCCTATTTCCAAGAAAATGACCTGAAAATGGCAACGCAGAAGTCGCCTCGGGCTGGTTGTGTACAGGGAAGCCATACCCTTCCCCGATACAAATGCTATAACCAAATGAAAATTATAAATAAACTAGTTCTATCTAGCATGTGGCGTGCCAATTGATATACTTATCCTATCCATTATCTGACACAAGGGATGTTTTTATAGAAGCAACAGGCTTAAGGGTTATAGTAAGATAGATTAACTATCAGATCAGAAACATCAAAAAATTTAATCAAATAGAAATTATAATTTATAATGGATCTGATTGAACATTAAACTAATTATAAATAGGAAAATAAAAGAATAGACAACTCACGTAAGGTCGGAAACGACCCTGACAAGAAGCGAAAACGATTCCCTCGCTGCCCTCTGTTTTGCGAGATCTATATTGCCGCTGAACCTTTGATGCCTAGTGCATAACTTTTCAATCAGGTCTTGCGGTGATAGGAATGTTCTATATGTGGTTAGAAAAGCTTCTTGGTAGAGGAAATCTATAAGGCAATGAAGTGATGAGTTATAATGAGAAGGTAAGTTATAGTAATAATAAATAAATTATTTGTTTGGTATAACTTTCATATATACCTGTTTCTTTCTCTTCTGTCCCATTGAAAGAAGGAAACAAAGAATTTTATTTGTATTTATTAAAAATAAATTAAATAAGCATAAGGAATAAAAAGTATATTACTCATTCAATGCAATGACAAAAATAAAATAATTTAACATTCTTTCATACTCCTATTAATGGAAACATAATGGATTGTATCAGTCCATTCAAAAACTCCATTTAGATGTAAGGCAGTGAGAAGCCAAGAGATACAGTGAGATTCAGTCAAAGACAATATTGCTCAATATTAACAAAATCTATAATAGAGCCATAATATAAGTGTGATAAGAATTTAAATTTAAATTCAAGTCTTGTTATACAATTTAAAGTCTTGTTATTTTTATTAGTAAACAAGTTGACGAACCGTTCTTGCTCGCTTTTGTTGCATGTATGATGAGGGCAATGGGCTGCCCTCCCCTGATCATAGGACCCTCCTCGTCTGGCCTCTTCAGTACCAGCAGCCGAGCTACGTCAAGATCGTAGAGGCAGTCCACGTCACCGTTCGTAACAATTGATTCTCCCTCTATCATAGGAGCTGGTTCTTTATTATTTATTGTGATTTCCTTACTAAAAAAGAAAAAAATATATTATAAATACGTAAACTAAATAAATTATTTTGTTTATTCTGTCATGAAACCTTTTTATTGAATTCATTATAAAATTTTTACATGTTATACAGCCTATTAAAATATTGTTGAGGAACAACGAATCATGATAGAGTTAGAATCTTGTGGAATTGCACTTTCTTTTTTTTTAATTTATCAACAATTAATTTACAGGAATTAAGATATTCTGATTAACACATACAAGTTTTATTCTACATGAAATTGTAAATTTTAACTTTTTTGATTTAATTACATGTTTCATGTAAAATAGTGATAATAAACAGTATAACAGTAGTAAATATAATAAGTATTTTATCATATCAATTAAAGGGATTAATTCTTCGACCTCTACCCAGACCATTTTCCTCCCCATATATATAAAGTAAAATAATATTATTCAAGTTTATTTGTAAATTTCTAAAAAATGTAAACATTAAACCAAAATTACAAAGTAACGTTTCATGAAGTAATGCATGACATGTTATAACCCACTAACAAATCAGAAATAAGATCCAACTTATAAAGAAATTTTAATGCAAACATTTTTAGCTATAATAATGAAAATATATGTAATGTGTCGATAATAATTAACACTTACAAAGGAGCCGGGGTAGAGGCTGCAATCGGCTGCGGGCTCGGAGAGCGAGGAGGACTTGCAGGCAGCGCTGGTTCGGGCGGTGGTGTAACAACCGATTTAACACGACTCTTCTTTGGAGGCAGGGCTGGTGGGCTTTTCAAATCTTCCATTTGGAATGAACCCTCTATCTGGTTCCTAAAAAAAATTGGAATAAATTTTAATTTTTAGTGGTCTGAAAATAATGAAATTAGTTAAAACATGTTATAAATACCTATAATAAAAATTTATTGATGAACATAATAATAATTCAGTATAGATCTAATATTATAACGTGTTTAAATACAATTTTTAATATTAAACGAAAATATGAAAAATGGAAGATGTGAAAAAATATATATTTCTTTTTGACAATATAAAACTAAAATAAATTAACGACTGAATTATTATCATCTTTTACAATCAGATGCAACATATAAATTAGTAAATATTTGTATTACTCAATATTATCCACCTTCTATATTAAGAATTTGACCTCCTGTAAATAGTATAATGTTACTTTTTTAAATTTTGAAATGATCAGCAATGTGATCCAAATTAATGACATTTTTATCCATTATTTTTTCAACTTATGGTCTAAAGAAAAATATTTTTTTCTTCATCTAGTGTAATAGCGTGGATATTGTAAACAAAGATGTTAGTGGTCAAAGATGTCAGTGGTCAAAGATGTCAGCGGTCAAAGATGTGAGGGGTCAAAGATGTGAGTGGTCAAAGATGTGAGTGGTCAAAGATCTCATCCGCCTATTCTTATCTCCCTTCTAATATTTATAATTCAATAAAACTTTGTAATTTTCTCAAAATTTTAAATCTTTTACATGCCATCCATCTTCATCCACTAACTTTTCTATTATACTTAAAAACTAACTTGACTTTGTTATCGACAAGTATTTTAATTTCCTGTTTTAGTTTAGAGACTTCTTGGTAAGAATTTGTCTATTAATGCCATAAAATGTATTAATCATGTCTCTTTCGAGCTTTTTCTCTCCAATATTGATATATATATTTTGTGGAATAGCCGAAGGCCCACTGGTTTCTTGATCTCCTTTCTCTATTCACCTTTACTTTCCTCATTCTTTTAAATGGTCTCTCCTATTTCATGTTGTTTTTTATTATTTTTTTCCTGTTTTTTTTTAAATTGTGTATTTTGCATTTTCTACTTCCTATTTTTCAGCCGATCTTTTCCAGTTGGGGCTGGTATCCTTCCTTATGATTCAGTAGTTGCATTTGGACCTTAGAGGTGGTGGGATGTTTCCTCTGGTAGCCTTACTGTATTTTGAGGTTAGGGTTTGTTTTGTTTTTTCCTTTGCTCTCACTATTCTCTTTCCGTCCTGAAGATGGCTGAATGGGTAAAATATTGACAGGTATTTTTGTTTGCAGTTTCAATTTAGAGACATAAGGCTTTTCGGTTAAAATTTTTCCACTAATGTCTCAAAAAATTTTCCACTAACTAATGATTTTCATTTTTGTTTATTAAATTTAGAAATATTTACCCTTGTGCGATGGAGAGGGTGCGGCTGCTGAACGATGAGCAGGAGTGGGTCAGCGAGATCTGCTGCTGCTGCTGCTGCCACTCGGCCTGGAGGAGTGAGTAAGTGTGGACCGAGTGCCGGAGGAGGTCGGAAGCGTTCGGCTGCGAGCAGTTGCCGAACATCTCCATGTAGGCCATGACTAAAAGCAGAACAAATTGTAGAAACACAACAGGTACTATATGTATAATTTTATGAAACAAAATTTCTAATAATAAGAAGTTATTATATAGTTAATATTTATCAATTAAGCTAAAAATTTATTCAATGATCACTCTTCTCAATCGACTATAGAGTATTAAAAATTGAGAGACATATAACTGTAACTCTGGCGAATAAATGGTCAAATTTTTTCCAGAGAGAAATAACTGTATTGAGGGAAGCGGAATCATGGCATTATCGTAGTTCTTGGCTTGAAATGGAATTTTAATATAAGCAATAACTCCTTTTCAAGCTAACGCATGACTTAGCCCCTTATTCACAATGAGAATAACACGATTCCACTTCCCTAAGTATAAGAAACTCATTTTATAGAAAATTTAGCTTAACCACATATTCACAGGGTAAGGAACTAGAATACACTCCTTGGCCAAATTAAATACAAGCTGATCTAATGATGTTTTTTCTGGGAAAAAACAATTAAACAGTGAAAAAAAATTGTATATATTTCATCTAGGTAACATAAAAATTGATGGTAAAATTTAATCTTAAGATTTTTTTTTTACAAAAAACACGAGAACCCACCTGTGACAAAAAAAAAACTATAACCAAAAAATTTCGTAAGCTTCAAGAAAAAAAGAAGTGGATAAAAAAGGCCCCTTTGTTTGTGTTTTTTCACACTTTACCATATTCACCTACAATTAACTAATTAAAAAATTCAACATAAATAACTTTTTCTGCTATACTAATTATTTCATACCCATTGTTTTTTTTTTGTTCAGGTTTTTAATATAAAATAAATAAAAATAATGTTGTCTTCGATAAACTGAGTATATTTTTAATAATAGACGACGTTGATTTTTAGTAAACTAATCAATTTTTCATCTAAATAATGTAATACTAGATGTTTAATGGAGTAAAAATATATTTTATAACATAATCGTTCATTGATAATTTATTTAATAAGAACAAACACTAATAACTACTTGTTCATTTAAAATTTGGACCTATAATGGTGGAGTACATGCTTGAGTCAAGACTATTTTCTGTAGGATTTGTTCTCGGAAATGTTTAAACCTTTATATTAATAAATTAAGTGTTGGTTGAGGTGGTGGCTACTAGATTAAAAAATAGTTTCAGTTGAGATTTATTTTAAAAAAAAGACTAACATCACACTTACTAGAAATTTTGAAACTGGATTGAATTTATCTAATAATTCCTTCACTGAATGAAAACCTATTTCCAGTCATTTGTGCAATACAACTTTATTATATGGAAACGTTTTGACTATATGTCATTTTCCATCCATCTAAGAACTTAATCTTTATCATCTTGAAAAGAGCTACAAGTCAACATTTCTCTTTTTATTATTAATTGTCATTTACTAAAATTTTTTCTTGGAGGTCCATTGTCCTCCATGGTACTTTTGTTAATGTTTATGTTAATGTTAATGGCTTACTACAAAGAAATTTGGAAGTTTTAAAAATTATATAAAAGATTAAATCTATTAATTAATATAAATAAATTGAGTTAATATCATAAAACAAATAACTAGTCTATATAGTTATACTTACTACTAAAATAAGGCTATGTTTTTATTCATTTTTCAAAATTTTAAAAAAATATACAATAGAATCTAACATATTCTATCTACCTTTTCTTATCTATTTTAATTTTAAAAGAAAGTGACAGAATAAAACAAAAGAAAAACTTTATGGACACTTCTTTGTGTTCAATCTATTCTAGATTTAATGACGTATAACACAATGGCATATCAGACACATACTAAACACTTACATGCATATTACATAGAAAGAAGTATGAAGAAAATAAATATCTTTAGTTAAATGAAATTCATCAGAGAACGATCACAGCTTAAATTAAAATGAAGGAGTGAAATTTGTATTCACAGAAATTAATCTGGTCGCATCACATGAAATATATTTTAAAAAACTTATTAATTACATTGAAAATGATAATATTAAATTAAGAACAAAATATTAATGGGAGGTCCAAAACAGGAAATAATATGAGAATATGCTTTCTGGCTTCAATAAACAAACAATTTTTTTTTTGTTCCTTCTTCATAATAAATTTAAAAAATAGTTTATGGTAATTATTAAAATAAATAAGTATAAAATGAATCACTGATTGGTCTTTAAGATAACCAGAAACTTAATTAAATCTCTGAGTTTATATATGAAATAGATAATCAATAATCACATAAAATACACCGGTGATTTAATTTCAAGTGATTAAAACCAGATATAAAAAGATAAAAAAACAAAACAATCTGTGGTGAAAAATAAATTAATTTATAAGATACAGACAGGACAAGTTAGACATGTTACACTTTACACCAATGAATGCCTATCTTATGATGATTATGGTGATGATGATGATGATGATGATGAAGATGATGTACATCAATGATGAGAATGAAAATGAATAAGTGGTTTCTAGAGCAGTTTTTTTTTTTTTGCATGCGCTAAAAAGCATTAAACTACTGACTATAATTCTTACCCGAATAAGCCACCGACTGGAATACTGAGAGAGAAATATATTTGTTAAACAGTTGCAGTATAGGCCTTTCATATCCTAATGGTCTTATCAAACACACAGAAAGAGTCAGCAATCAGGAAGGCAGTGGTTCAGAATAATCTCATTTAAATAAATTAAAAATGTATACATTTACTTGTCATCATAAAATGCCATGATTTGTATACAAAAGAACTGAACAAAATAAAATCAAGGTCGCGTTGAAGATCAAAATGAAAAAGACAATAACTCTGATATAAATTTATGCCTAATGATTTTTTGGCTAACTTTACATTCGCATATGAGAGTCACAAATAAGATATAAACAATTAGATTGAAGTACTGATTTATTTATCACATAACGATAAAACCTTACCTGTTGCTATGTATTATTCATTACATATATGCACAATTTAGTTTTGAAACAATCGTATTAACACCAGCCATTTAAATAATAAATTTAAAATAATAGATACACATTCAATTTTACTGTTCAAAATGTGAAAAGAAGCCATCATTCTGTTAATGTTGGGCATTACTCAGTGGTTTATTGGCACATATTTCTTTAAATTTTAAATAGACATAAAAAAGACTTATTATTGAACTTATAATACAAGCAAAATTATGTGTATTTTTCAAATAAAATTGCATTTCCATTACTGCCTGCGTATGTGTCCTTGCGAAATACATGAAAACCATCCAAAGTTATTTGTTTATTCATTGTTAATATTTTGTTAGTAGCCGTAGTGAAGGTATGCATTTTTGCGAAATCCGTGTAAGGATTAAAAAATGTATGTTTCATAATAAATTTTGTACTGTACAAATCAAACAAAATGAATCCTCTGCTAAAAAAAATTGACATTCTGAAATGTAACATAAACATAACTTTTGATGATCTGAAAAGAACTGTCAATACAAGGTAACTGGATGATCTGAAAAGAACAGTTAATACAAAGTAGCTGATAACCATTTTATCCTATTTTACAGTAATACATATTTGTTTTTGATCAGATTAAAAAAATTAGTAAAAGAAAATATCAGGACAAACTTTATCCACGTAATAAATTTGTTGTAATGTAAAATAGATAGGAAAAACCATATAAAATGAGTCTGAGAAAAGCATTAGAGCATTAAATTAAGAAATATTAATCAACACGTTCGGAAAATTTTACAAGACTATTTTAGCATGAAGAAAGTGTCCTTAAATTGGAGAATCAGAAGAGATATACAGGATTCACAAAATTTCCCTCACTGTCTACGCAAGTTTTTTCCATAGTATGTTTCAAAATACAAACAATTTCCACATTACTTTTACTCTGATAAAGAATTTGAAATTCATCTCAACCATACATGGTGAGGCATTTCCTACAAAACCATTAAATTTTAAAATTTCTCTGTTAACTCTTCCACATCTATTTTCCTTACTCTGAAGTTTAAATTTTTTTTATTTTAGGCAGTCTTGATGTTTGAAATAAAAATTAGGTTCAAAAGCCCATTCACATCTATCAAAATATCCTTATATACAATATACTAAATATAATCATTCTTTAGCTTTTAGATCTGACAATGAAATTTAGTATAGTTTCATCATTGTAACAACATGTTTTTGCCATACTGATTGCTGACTACGCAGCAGACATTGTCGGTACAACATTAAGCAAGTTTTCAAAAGGAATGGGAAAATAAAACGGGTACATATTTACAAGTTTTTGGCTAAAATAAAAAATCATTAAAAAAAAAATCTGTCAAAGCTCTTCCTCCAAAATATACATTAACCTAAGCTATATTCGATTTCCGCAGGCAACTAAATAATTCAATTCCAAGTTTTAGCTTATCAATTTAAAATTATGATAAAAGCAGGCATAAAAATAAAAAAAGGAGAAAATTCTGTATTGAGTATTTTTCATCTTGTATTTAATTTTCCTTTTCAGTTAAAGTTATGGTTAATAATAACTATTAATATGGTAAAAGCACTTTTTTTGTGTGGATAATTATATTTTGTTCTAGAAATTATAATAATAATAAAAAGCTTTTGTGAATAAGCGACATCTATCACATGCCTTTCCGATTAAAGCTCTACACAGGCTATCATGATAGGAATCATTGTCATAATATAAAATTTTCTTAGATTATAATATTTAAAAATTTATTAGTGTTCACTACTCGGCTCTAAATTGTGTAATTGCAAAAATTAGAAATATAAACCAATAAACCTAAAATGGCGAATATAATATAATGGCATGAGTTAAAGCAAGGCATTGAATCTCCATCGAGGGTGTGGGCAACCTATGGCCTAGTGGTTATCATAACAACCCACTAAACCCAAGATCGCGGGATCGCAACTCGGCTGGAGGCCCTAGGATTTTTTAAAGGAAGTAAAAAAACCTTAATTATGCCGTCCTTCAGAAGGGACATTAATGAGGGGTAACCAAGCCTGTACAATGTCAGGTACTGTTTAAAAATCCCTTTCTCAATTAAACCTGAATAAGCAAAATTTAGAGCTCCCACTGTAGCCTCATCCGATTAGCCAATAAACAAACAAACATCCGTCAAGGGTTTGAAGAAATAAAAATGTTGGTTACCCAAATTTAGTGTTTGGGTTAACAATTTTTGTTAATAACCTAAGACTAAATGGTAATTATTTGATAGAAAACAAATTTACCCAATGCTACCTCATAGAAATTTTGTAACTAAAACTTAGGTATTTGGTTGTTGAGTAAAATTATTATAGTTGAAAATTTTGTCGTAGGTAATAAGAGATACTGGTATTTATTAGTATATATAAGAATATAATATATAATTATTATATTATATTAATAAGTGAGAATATATTTTCAATTTCTATTAAGGTTTAAAACAGTAGGCAGGAAGCAGACAGATCTTTCTTTCTTTATTTTATTTTATTTATTTCCATTTTTTAATTTATTCTTAATCAGTTTTTATTTAAGAAAAACAATTAATAACCTAAAATAAACTAATTTGTTTAAATTAATAATTCTTGTCATGGAAATAAAAGAAACAAAAATTATAAAGGGAATGCCACTGAAAACAAATCACAAAAATATTTTATCTATACTGCAAATTAACAAGGAATTTTGGCTATGATTTTCTAAACACAAAAGTTAATAAATAGCAGCCATTTAACAATTTATTGTGTTTATGTAACATCTAAACATTTTAATAAAAAAGGTAACTGGGTTCATATTATTACACCCAGCTATTTCTAAAGCGCAGCAAACAAACAATATTTATCTAATAAATGGTTCATATTTTACTTACTGTGCTTTTTCTTCAGAGGTAGTGGAGGTGGCTTGTTATCCGTGGGACTGTTTGTCGAGGGGACATTGTCGTACTGAGAAGGCTGCCGTTCCCTGCGAGACCTCTTCTTTTCGGGCAGAGCCGGAGGAGTTTCCCCAGGACTCGAGACCCGCTGTTCAAGACAGACCTGAGACGAAGACGAAGAAGAGGAACGCTGTTCTATGCTGACTTGCGAAGACCTTTGCTCGATGGACATTTGTGAAGATCGTTGTTCCACGCTCATGGTAGTGTGAAGTTTCCGCTCTTCTGTTGTCGTTGAATTGTAGCAAACGGTACTCGACTTGGTCGTAGAGTTGCTGTAGTTATAACTCTGACTTGAACTACGTTGTATAGAAAAAAATCCTGAGGAAGTCGATGTCCTATCAATCGTGCCCAAACCTGAAATTTAAAAATTAGTAAAGGCAGGAGAACAGTTTTTGTATGAAGTGAATAATCATTAAGCATGCAGTAAAAATTGTGAAAATTATTTAATGATATACCAGAAATGTGCAATTATTTTCTGGGTAATGTATATATACAAATTTATTTATTTTTTTCAATTTTTAAACATGTTTAGGTTAAGAAAATACCTTTTAGATTGAATAATTATTGGTCATAAAAAGAATAATATTGTCTGAGTGGCTATCAAAAAAGATCTTTTTGACATTTTTTTTTTTTTAGTCTCCCAGATTTTATGATGTAACATAAAATAAATAACATTTAAATAAGTTGGAAAGGGGATACAGTATTTGAGGATACTGGATCTTTAGGATTATATATTCTTGCATATAATATTATTAAGTGTTCTATAATTTATATATATTTCATAAAGAATATATAATATATTTTTAATAATTCTTACCGATACTGTTATTGTAGGAGGGTGTGGGATCTGGGGATTCCGTCAGTTGGACGGGGTCTGAGGTGTTGCTACAAGAACTGTCCCAGCAGCAAGAGCTAGTCTGGCTACCGTTGACGACAGAACTCATCCCTGGTTGAAGAAAAACAACTAAATAAGGCTTACATAAAATAAAGGAAGTAAATGATGAACATATGTAATAATTTTTAATATAAATGTTAATTTTAAAAATGTGGTGACGTAAGGTAAACTGTAAAATAGAAATTTAATAATCTCAACAAAAACGATTGATTCAATAAAAGTATGTAATTATAATCTGAAAACCTTTTATTACTCATGCTCAATAGGTGAAATATCTTATTCATTTTCTCTTCTAAGTGAACTTAAACATTTCTTTAAGTTACTTTTTAAAGTGTCTTAAATCATCACAGAGATTAGAAAGTTACTGTGATTACCTGTATGGTTTTTATATAAGAGGAAAAAAATGCATTTTAAATACAGTCTTATCTGTAAATAAGTTTTTAACTGAGCAATAAGCAGGCATAATTATAAGAAAATTACCTCCGTGAGGAAGCAAGGAAGTATCCGGGAGTGTGATGGAGTTTTCCTCATCCATGAGGCCATGAATCTCTTCATCCCCTCGGCTGGAAGTGTTGAGGATCGAATCCAACGAACCCAATGACGAGTTGTCTGACCTCAGGGATAGCCTCTCCATAGAATGTGAAGGTGGTCCGCCACTGCTGCCGCCAGACTTCTTCTTCGGGGGCAGGGGTGGGGGAGAATCTCCGATCCAAACTTTCCTATTATTTAAGAATCAAATAATTAGTATAATTGTGGAAGAGAACAATGATGTAAAGAAAAAACATACACAATAATTTTAGTTTTGATTTATAAATAAACTTTTAGATTCCATCCATCTTTCTTTCACTAAGGGTTTGTAAATGGCATGCATGATCTCAATCACTCCCTTAATAGAGAGAAATAGCGTTCACTATAACGGGCATTACAGAGAATAAGTTTGACAATTAAATTAAGAGAAACATTTTGGCAAATTAATTAGCTATTTTTACATATTAATCATTGTGGTAAATTATTTAATTAATATAATGTATTGTTATGTAATAAAATACACCTAAATAATTAATAATAAGATGGCCCAAGGGAAGAATCATTCTTTGACATTTAACTCAGGGAGTTCGCTTCTTTTAAAAATAGATATTTACAAAACAAAGTTGTGATAAATATACGAGTATTTTATAAAAGAAATGATATGTTAAATTCTCATAAAGTATTTAATAAATCAATAAAAAAAAATTATATTAAAAACCATGGAGATCTTAAAAGAACCACAGCTTTGTTTACAGTGGAATGTTGACAATCTGGATTACATTATTAGAAAAGAATATCACTTACGTTATAGGTAAAGGAGGTTTAGGCGGTGGAGTGTCCGTGATAGATTCTGAGCTGTAGGCTACTTGAGCTCTCGAGCTCTTTTCGAGAATCTGCCTCTCTCGGGGTGTGAGTGGGATATCTGGGAGGGAGTTCCGCAATGGAGGATCGACAGAAAATTTTCCAAAAACAGAGTTATCATTCGAGAATACTGACTTTTCGGCGAGGCTTTTCTGGTCAGCTATCTTCGCTCTCACCTTCGTTACAAGCTCCTGGTAAATTAAAATAATATTAACAATGAAACAAAATTAATGAAATAATGAATAACATAGATTCAAAATTCTTTAAAATAAAACAAAAATTGAATTTAAATTCAGAGCATAATTAACTTACAATAACTGCTTCGTCGACTTGCTTCAAAACTTTATGGACGTTGTCTTTATTGAGTACTTTCTCACCACCAATTAGAACATCATCACACAACATGATGAGTTTCATTAAACTTTGGTATACTTCTTTTGTTGCAGTGGTTAGTGCGGTACTGAAAAATAAATTAAAAAGGTAAACTATTGTGTTTCAGAATAGAGTACAAGCAATTTATGATAAGATAAAACAAAAATAATAACATGATAGTAAATTTTTTATCAAGTATCATACATAAGAAACAACTTGAGAAAGAACCTTGTGTAAGGAGTTTATCCCCCGAGGTTAGGTTTAAGGAGTTAAAAAAGCCTTTTCTCACAACATAATTTCTGACTTCTCAAATATACATATTAAATTTATGTTACTTTTGATTGCGTTTAATCAATTACATAAGTTTATTGATAGGCACATGTACATTCCCATTAGTTACTTCCTCAAGTTTTACTTATAAAAACACAAAATTGTTAAAGAATTGTGAGGGAATAGTACAAAACCATTTCAAAATATCTGGCAAGTTGTCATTAAATGTAATGTATTGTGTCAAGTAGAGAGAACTGTTATATTACCCAATAAAAAATTATAAACAATTAAAAATTATACGATAATTTTTATTAAAGGCTAACACCATAGCATTTGATCCAAAATCTTGTTGTGTGCTTGTTCTCAATTTCAATTATTATCATTTCTATTACAAAATATAATAAATGATTAGTTTTGATAGCTAAGGTATTAATTTTATAATAAACATCTGTAAAATAAAATTCATTCTGCTATTTGATATAATCGTATCATCAACATCAAATCCAATTAGTGTTAATATAGTAATACAAATAAAATTACACAATAACTATACAATGTTTTTTTTGATTTTGAAGAAAAAAGATTTGTTCTGGCTGGGATGGCTGGGGTTCGAGCCTGGGTCTTCTGCACTCTCGTGCGATGCTCTAACCATCTGAGCTACCAGGCTCGTAACCAGGCCAGACAAAGCCATTCTCGCCACCGGTCCTATATAAAAAATAAAAAATAAATTATAAATATAAAATAGACATAAGTCAACGAGATCCTAATTAAAATAATGTTCAATATTCTTCCATCCTTCAATGAACAATGAATGAGAGCACGGGGATATGGTATCGGTGAAGAGAATGGATTTGTCTGGCCTAGTTACAAGCCTGGTAGCTCAGATGATTAGACCACCACGCTAGAGATGTGGAAGACCCAAGTTCAAATCCCGCCCAGGACATATCTTCTATCTTCAAAATAAAAATAATCACCATCAAACGAATAATAAATAAAAAGTAAATTATATATACAATCATTAAGTCGATTCAATAATCACTGAGAACATAAAGAAAATAAAGGATTATATTTTCCACTACAAATTTTTGGTGATTGATTCTCGCATCCTATAATTGAATGACTGAATTTTTTTTTTTTAATTAACAGCCTTCGAGGAATAACTTTAAATATCGCAGGTTATAAATGAAATCCCACAGAATAGATTACCGTAACAAATAAAAAAATAGGCTAATTATAAAAAACACTTCTTGAAAGCTGTTATTTAAAGAGTCAACTAATGACTCTCTTAATAAATAAATATATATATTACATTTTAAATCGCAGACAGTTTCAGTATCAAGTAGCGCAGCAAAAGGTCTTTTTATTGTGTACCTAGGTTTACTTATATTTTATAGTGCTGGATCGATCCATACTACAGAATGGTCATCTTTTTTTTTTTTGATGAGTTAGTCACTTGTTTCTCAGGAAAAAGAAGTAGTATTTCAGCATGGATTTGGCTGAGTGAAAAATTTTGTACAAAACATGTCTGTTGATTTTGGAATTATATAATTAACATAAATTTATAATATCTTAATTTTAATATTTATAATATCTTAATATTAAATAAGCTTACCTCTGATCAATAAAAACATAAGTCTTAAGAACACTCTGTATGGTGGCTATGCTTTCTAGGACGATCGTGCCGTTGCCAGGCAAAACTTCTAATTTATTCTTCGATACAACGTCCCTGAAGTGTTTGAGAGCGAGCTGTACCTGTAAGGCAGAATCCATAATTATAAATTCAACATCTCTCCTCAGGTTTGGAAAAGAGCCAAAACATTAATATTTTGAGGTTATTACTCTTTTACCAGGTCAGATATTTATATTATATAAAAATAATATTTATTATAATGATTAATTAATTTTTTGTATATTTTAATTGGATCATATGAAACAGACATTCCTACCAAATACAGCAGCAATAATAAAACATAACAAGGGTTAAACAATCATAAATAATAAAATGTAAATAAATATATTACATTTGTTTATATAGTAATTAAACATAATGAAAAAAAAAAATTGAATACATTTATAAGCTAAGAAAGATTGAAAATGATTTTTAATACGTCTGAAAGTTTATTTACCTTTATCAATGAATATAAATAACTTTTATTTTATTTACTTTCTTTTGACCCTCTGATTTAAAATAGGATCCCTTATCTATTTATATCATTTAATATATAATAATACATGTATTTTAATATAAAGTACAAGTAATTTATAAATAATAATATTACTTACAAAAATTTGAAGAGTTTTAAATTTAATTTTTTGAAAAATATATTTTAAGTCATAAAAACTAAAATATTCTTACATTAAAAAAGAAGAACAAGAATGAAACTGTTTCTTAATCAGCAAAAAATAGAATCGATCATCTGATTTGCTGAGTTGTCAATTTTTTAAACTGCCAACAGGATTAATAACAGGTAAAACAAGAATAATATTCAGATTTAAAACAATTTTGGACAAGCTAAGAAATATTAATAATTATTATTAGAAACAATTTTTTTTTTCTAAAATAAAGGTACATTTAATGGTAAGGAAAAAACAAAACAAATATTTTTATTGTAAGGACATCAGTCATAGAACTGATAAAGTGATATGTACCAACAGGAGGAAATTATAATTTTGAATCAAGATGCGGTTGTCTTTTTAATTTTTAATTATAGTACACACTCATATAAAATATCTTTCTCACTCATATTTTAGTTTTATATTCTACAAATATTTTTTTGGTTGAGAATCGAAGAATAAACAAAAAAAAAAAGTTTTGAAAGTACATACATAACCTAATGTTCAATGAAATTATTCATTGCTTACTTTAAGCCTCCAATGTTAAAAATAGGTAAATAAACATTGCTGTCCATTTTTTATTCAATATTCATTTGTTTGGATGCAGAAGTATATTTTTTATTTTATAATTTTCATAATTTTTTTTTTAAATATAATTATATTTATTAATTTATACAAGTAGTCATCTCAACTGTTCATGGGTGGTGGATCACACAATTAGTAATGTTCTGGGTGGTACACATCAGTAATAAAAAATACTATAATTTTTTTTTTAAGGTTTGAAAAGTTAACAAATATTATTAACAAAGGGAGACAATTAACTTTTTATTAGTATTAATATCAATCAATGGATGAGAATAAACCAGAAGAGTTAAAAAATGCCATCATTAATGGATTATAGTAATCTAAGAAATAATTATTTTATTTTCAATTCCAATGTTTAACAGGGAATCCTCCTACTAGACTGAAATGACAAGAAACTGCATGTCAATTCAGTCTACTTCAAAACTAACCAGACAAACGATCTAAGCTCCTAATTAATTACAAAAGACTCATATATATGACTATTATAAGATCTATTTGGACTTATGGAGTAGAGCTTTGGGGATTAACTTAGCCATTGAATTCTTCTCATATTCAATCTTTACAATCCAAAATTCTTTGTAAAATCCATAGTGCTCCTTACTATGTTACGAATAGCAAAATCCATAATGATCATGGTGTTCCATTTCTTGCTGATTTGGCCTGAACACGATACCAATCCTTTCATGTCAAACTTTATTCCCACACACATAAATCTACTTGTTTCAAATCTAGCATCCTCTCAAATTACCGATAATGCTTCTTAGTGTCTGAAAAGAAGATGGCCTTGTGAGCTAACTTAAATATTTTATTTGAGTACAACCCGTAGGTAGTTTTTCTACTTCCCGTTAAATATCATTCATAATATTTACTTGTTGTATTACTTAATAGCGTTGTCAATTTTAATAAACAAATATAAAAAGAAAATATTTCCGATTCCGATTTTAAAGGAAACATTTTCATGGGATGTTCTTCTTGTCTTAACTACAAGAGTTAAATTGGAACCATTAATTTATCTTCATATGGTAGTATGACTATTCTTTCTTATATTAATAAGTTGTTTGAGCTAAGATAGGTACCTGTTTAACATGAAGGTCTAGATCTGCGAGGGGACTCCTCTCTTCGGGAACATCACTACTGCTGGCCGTCCTCGGCTTGGGGGAGCGGGGGGGTTTGGGGGAACCGCCCCCACCTGGTGACCTCATCTGGGAGAGGATGTCCAGGAAATCCTCCTTGAACGACCTCGCCCGCCTTGCCAGACGGCCTCCTCGTCCTCCTTCGCCTGAAACAAAAGTAACAAGAATAATATAAGATGGTTAACCTATTGCAATAATGAAGACTGTACATCAATAATAATAAGAACTGGCTAAGAATCAGTGATAGCCTTCAGAGCCTTTAGAACTTTAGAAAAACTCAAATAGACTGATTCAGAATGACTACTTAATACAACAAGAGAATGAAATATTTGTTAAGGAACGAATTGACAATCATTACATATAAATGGAACAGATAGTATAAATACATGGCTAAAAGTGAAGACGATATCAAGAAACGCACTGTTGAAAAATCGACTCCACCATCTTACATTTAACAACTATAATTTACTTATTTATGCATAGGTACACATGTTTTAAAACAATTTAAGTTTACAAATATTTTGATTTTCTGAGTAATATAACCATTGAGAATTTATAGGATAATATTGTTGCCTTTACAATAGCATCAATATTATATAGATTTATTATGAAGGGAAATGTCATGTATTACCTGTCACATATCATACATTATTGTAAAATTATTTCTCGTGTATTATATAATTGTAGTTTTCAGTTTCTTAATCTTAATACAATTCATTTTTATTTATAGTTCTTTTGATGGTGATTATTTTTAAATATTTTTATTTTGAAGAGAAAAGATTCGTCCAGGCCGAAATTCGAACCCGGGTCGCCTGCATCTATAATGCAGTCCTCTTAACCACTGAGCTACCTGGGATCTTATCCAAGTCAGACAAATCCATTCTCTTCCCCGATCCCATATCCCCGTGTTCTCGCAATTTTTGCGATGTAAATACGGGGAGAATGTTCATTGAGCATTACTTCAATTGGGATCTTGTTGATATGGGTCAATGTTATATTTATAATAGATTTTTATTTATAGTTCTTTTAATAATAAAAATCTATTATAAATATAAAATTGACGTGAGCCAACAAAATCCTAATTAAAGTAATGTTTAATGAACATTCTCCCCGTGTATACATCCCAAAAATTGCTAGAACACGGGGATATGGGATCGGTGAAGAGAATGGATTTGTCTGACTCAGAAACGACCCCTGGTAACTCAGTGGTTAAGAGCTACTGCACTATAGATGCAGACGACCCGGGTTCGAATCCCGGCCAGGACAAATCTTTTCTCTTCAAAATAAATATATTTAAACTTAATATAATTCATTTTTTCCTTCTTATTTTTTAATTTATCATCCATTATTTTATAATTTAACCTTCAGCTCATATTTAATTCCAATCAAGTAATTGTAATTCTCAGTTTTTTTATCTTCGTAGATTTCATTTCTCTCTTATTTTTTAATTTGTCATCTATTATTTTATAATTAAATATTTAGTTCATTATATTTAATTTCAATCATTTCTGTTTTATTGTCTTTGAAACCGCACTACTGTAGTTATTTTTTTTTTCAGTTCTGATAATGGCTTTAAAGTTAAACCAATATAATATAATCTTATTGACATAAATAATTAATTCTAATCACCACACCCCACCCCAATCATTTTCTATATTACTCACAATATAAACGAAGCATTAATCAATAAATTACATTTAAAAAATAGTGAAATATAAATACACCCTAATTATTAATTAATTATAATTATTGCTTTTTAGGATAATAAGCAATCTTGTGCACAAAATCATTCAAACATTAAAAAAAAAAAATTATAACAAAAAAATTGGAGTGTTCCGCCTGCAGTACTTTTCAAAGATTCATTTTAGATGTAAGTGAGATTCAGAAAACTATTTTTATTTATTAAAAAAAAAAATTGTATACTTCAGTAAAATTAATAAAATTACAAACTTTAAAACGAAACAATTTTGAGAAAAATAAGTATCAACAATAAGGAGAAATAAGTTGGAGCGATAGATACAAAGAGGTCATAGACTCAGTCACCAAAATCTAACATTCAGGAGAGAAGCAATCAAGGAGTCAGAGCATTGACAAACTCGGATCCAATATAGAATCGATTTTCGAGATAATCGATAACCTCGTTCATAATTGTTATTTTATAATATCGATTAATTCCAAAGAACATAAAATACATTGAAATACGAATGACTGATTATTCTTTCATGTATGTTAACAGGCAGGAAAAAAAAGATTAACAATTTTTAAAAATCCACCTGATTGCTGTCTATCGTATGCTAATTCCTTTAAATAGGAAATATCCCTTGATTTACATCTGTTAAAAACTAAATTTAAAAATATTCTTAGATCTGAATCTGTTTGCTGATTTAGGCTACACCTACATTGGATCCGATTCGGTGCGACGTGATTCTATCACATACGATGCTGGGGTGTATACATTATACATATCTTACTATACATTATAGTAAAATATAAATGTATTAAAAATAATTAATAAATAATCTTAATTTTATAAATTTAAAGAACAAAATGTTATAACTCTCGATATATTTCAGTGATTTGGTTTGCTAGCGACGTCTCATCGTATCACACCGGATCCAATGTAGGTGTAGCCTTAGATTAATTAATACTTCCGGTCTATAGCTTCTAGCCAACATTTAATACGTTATTTTTTCATTAGCAAAAAAGTCTTGCGTAAAAAATTTAAAATGAACTTATGAATTTAAACTGATTTTTTTGTTTAACAAAATCTTTTTTAGATGTGTATGTAAAGAACCACTTATGGTTTGCCAATTTTAACTAAAATCTAGCATTTTAGATTTAATGAGTGGATGAGATTGGATGAAGACCCGGCATTGATATCTATCAACTTGGGGGCTAAATTGAACCCGTCTCTAGAGAGATGGATAAATATAAATACAACGGATATACAAAAATACAACGAGATAAATAATCGTGGAATCGCAGACGGTAGTCTCGGCGCTGAAATATGCCGTCATATTCTGGAATACCTAACGAAGAGTTCGGATCTTGTCCGCTTATTCTAAATAAGATGATACACATAACTTGTACTTGGATTAGTGGAATAATATTACATCACAGGGGCGCACAGTATTTATTTGTAATCTGATCTACGTGCGTTACCCCAAGTGCGCAAGCGTACGTATTACATATCGAATAGATCGCGAAGAAACTGTTGTTACAGATTATTCAAGTTATAAAACTTTACTAGTTACAAATATCTGCAACCCCCGTGAGCAAGTGTTTAATTGGAATTTTCTACAGAGACATTTAATTGTATTGAGGGACGCGGAAACGTGCCATTTTCATAGTTTTGGCTTGATATGGAGTTATCATATAAACATTTTTTTTTTCTTAGCCCCTTGGCTTTTATTAATTTTTGACAATAATATATTAATATGGTACATGGCATCTCTTGTACTGCACCTGGTGCATTTTAAGAGAGGATTGTGCATTCAATTATCTTGAGATCCATTTGATGGTAGGAGTAGGGGGTCTAGTGATGGGGCTCACTAGTTCTTTCTGATTGAAGTTAGTCAGTAGTTCACTCAGTCCATGTTGAGTGTCTGTACACGTGTTTGCCAGCGCTGAGGTCGGTCTGTCGGTGTAAGTGTGTTGAATAGTGGGTTAGAGGATTGGATCAAAGAATTTGATATGCCTAATTTAAGTGCCAGTCGAGGGTGACACCGAGATTCATTATCATAAACCTAAGGTAGAGGGCGCTAATTGTTTTGGAAGGAGAGAATAATACAGTCGGCCTTCTTGGGATTAACTGTAATATTCAATCCGTCCAGTTTTTTAGTTATTTCCTCACAGGCCACCTCCGCCTGCCGTAGAGCTCTCTCTGCATTCAATGAGCTACTGTAGATGGCGATGTCATCGGCAAACGCCGCCACAGTAGCTTTTTTGTATTTGGCACCAACGATTTCCGCCGTATAAACTGAGAATAATACCGGTGATAGCAATGACCCTTGAGGTACACCACACGTAAGGGGAAAGGGATTGGACGGCTCTTCGCCGACTCGTACCTTTATTGAACGTTGTGTCAAAAAGGACCTTATGATAGTATAGAGCTGCTCGGGAATATAATAATAATATATCATATAAACAATAAATTTCATTTCAAGCCAATGTGTCTTAGCGACTTTTACACTACGAGAATTACCGCTTCCCGCTTCCGAAAGACATAGTATACTAAATTCGACTTACCCATTTATTCACCGGAGCAGATATATTTTTGAAGATTTTGACTATAAAAACCAGAATATAACGATTTTTAAAGAACTTGTGCTTAGCCAAATAAAGAGTTACTTTACAACTATACTGATAATTTAATTTTAATTTAAAAAAAACTACGAACAAACATTCGTAAATCTAGTGAATTAAAAAAAAATCAAAATAACTATCACTCAACACTTTTTTTTTTTAAATTCAAAATTAATATTTTAACAGGTTTTCATATTATTTATTTTTAAAGGGACCAAGTGGATAGCGTGCAGAGTTACTTATAACAGAAAATTATGTATTCTGTAAACAGTACATATCTACTCTGTAGCTACTGGGGTTCACCAAGCCTCTTTAAAGTGGGTATCCTTAATTATAGGAAAAACCTGGATGTTGAGCGTGATCTTGACCAAATTATCTCCTTGTACAACCGTTGATTTAAATTGTATAACCCCAGAATAATCCCTTCGTGGATTGTAATGAAACAGTTTTTTTTATAATATTTATTTTGTCAACTTTACGATGGTACTATTGGAACTTAAATAAAATTGTTTTTGAGTGATCACTTCTTAATTAATAAATTTTTTTTTTGTTTTTTTGTAAAATAAAATCAGATCAACTTTTTTTTTGTCCTAGCAGAGAAAAAAAACTTTTTCTTGTTTTTTATTTAGTATATTGTTTAAATATAAATATTAAGTAATAATAAACCAAAATAATTAATTCGTCGATGGATCATCGACTAAACGGTTATCTTGATTATTCAATCGCAATCAGCCATCATCCATCACTATCTAATTAAAGATAAAACAAACCTTTCATTAATTTTTAAAATATGACTAAAGGCTTGAAAAAAAAAGGCTGTCATGTATTTGGTAAATATTAAGAGGGATTTTCCACCTTGAATCATGTTGCGAGAAATAATTTTGTCGATAGGAGTTCATGGAAAGATTTTTATTAAAGCAAATAAAAAATGTTAGACAATTAAGAACTTTTACTGCGAATCACAATTGTTAGAGGAAAATGAAAAATATAGAAAAGAAAGACAAGGATTAAAAAAAAAACATGCAATAAATTACATGAAAACAACCAAATTTTATCTGGATTTAAGTTAGTCAAAATAAGCGATTTATTTAATAATTTGATTTTCTATAGATAATTTATTTCATTTTGAAAATACAGAGGGATATTTGATGTTCTGTGATCAGTAATACTCGATGTAACTGAATGCATTGATCACATTTATAAATATAAGATTAATCTTCTTAATATATATCGAATTAATTTATTGACATTAACCTAAATAAACATCGAAGCTTAAATGTCTACGTACGCGATATATGAGCTGAAAACAGTGTAAAATAATAGATATAATTATAATGATAATGAGAGAATTCATGGCACAACAAGAAAATATAATATCTAACAAAGATTTTTTCGAGAGGTTTTGTTTAGTCATATAACCATGTAAATTATTTTAACATCACGGTTAAAAAGCTAGTGACAACACAGGCATTTTTAAAAGCAGTAGATACCGCTAGTGCAGGTTCGACTCCCGACGCTGAGTATAGTTAAGGGCACGACTTATTTTGGATTAACTTCATCACAGATTATACTATTATGTAATAATACATCGTTTATTTATTTATTATAAGTAAAGCATGTTTATAATAATAATACAACAAGTAAATAGAATGAATGGTACATATTGGCATGAATAAAGACAACTAGAAAAACTACCCAGTGGTAGTTCTCAAATAAAAAGTTCAAATAAATAGTGGCCGTGGAAACTTGAAAGAGTATTTAAAAAGTTCAACTTAGAAGGTCACGAGGCCATCTTCTTTTCAGACGCCTCGAAGGATGGTCAGGAATTGAAGAGGTTGCTAGGCTTAAAAGTAGTGGGTTTGAGTGGAAATGAAGTTTTTCATGAAAAGATTGATATCGGATTCGGGCCAAATCAGCAACAAATGGGACATTAAGGTCAATATAATTTATTGACTGTTGTACAATTCCTCCTTGAACCCAACAGCTGTTCAAATAAATATGATCAGATGTACTTCTAAATAACTTATCACCATGGTTACAATATCACTAAAGATATCACTTCAGTGAAATCATCACAATAAACAGTCGAATTATATAAGATTCATCCAACATTTATATATACTAATAATCATTGAGAACACTTTGGTTATTTCATATGTATAACTCATACGTATAAAAATCATTCCTCCCGGATGTGTGTGTATGAAGATAATGTGTAATGAAAACTTAAATTAAATGGTTGTTGTTTATTATTAACACACATTTTTGAGATGTGCTTGTAAATATATTGGGCTTCTTAGCGAACGAAATCCTATAATGTCATTTGACTCTGAGCCAACTTGTAAACGTTGAAGGGTTAGGTCGAGGCCAGGTGAGGGGATTATGTTATGAACGTTAGATTTTGGTTTAGGTAATAGATTTTAAGGGAAATTTGTAAGAAGAAATATGGCGGTTTACATCTATATAGATTTGCAACAATGACTTGAGCCTCTCAAATCGCTGTAAATTAATGATGCCATTGTCAAGTAGATACTCGTAAATAGTAATAATAATGATTAGCGAACGTGAATTGTCCTTATATCTACAGCCCCGGCCAATAAGTGGTTAAGTTGAATTTTTCCCCGAGTGAGTTAGTTGTATTGTGGGAAGCATAACCGTGTTTTTCTCGTAGTTTTGGGCATAAAATGGAGTTGTAATATAAGCAAAAACTCTTTTTCCAGCTAAATCCTGATTTACCCCCAAATTCTCTACGAAAATAATATGATTAAGCTTCTTTAAGTACAAGAAACTCATTTTGTAGAAAATTATACTTAACCATTCATTCACCGGGATTGTAGATATATCAGAGTGTTAACTGTATTGAGGGAGGCGGAATTGTATATTCTCTTGGTTTTTTTGCTTGAAACAGTGGAGTAATATAAGCAATAATTCCTTTTCAATTCCTGACCTGGCCACATATCCACTACGAAAACAACACGATTCCGCTACCTTAAGTACAATAAACTCATTTTGGGGAAAATTTAGACTTACCCACTTATTCATCGATTAGATCGATAAGGATAGATCGAACACGCTAGGCCTTATTGTTATTATTACTATTTCCGAGTATCAACTTGAAAATGACGTTATTAATTTACAGCAATTTGTTAGGCTCATGTCTTTGTTGCGAATCTACTAATGATAATTCTACAGATTACTTTGATCGTTGCGTAATCTTGTTGACAAAGCACAGATAACTTTACCTTTCTTGATGGAACCATCTTCCGACCCTGAACTGCTGTTGTCCGACGGTAGCTGCTTCCTGAATCTCTCTACAAATTTATGGGAGACTTCTTGCAAGACCATAATTTCGAAATCGAGCTAAAACTTCTCGAGACACTCGAACCGGGAAAAGACAGATAAGGACTGAGGAGGCTATGGGATATAGTGCCACTTCATTATCGCGTGCTACGATGACGTGACCAAAAGATAAAACGCTCTGGCCCAAGTCGAAATCAAACTTGATAAGTGTTCGTGTAAGGAGGAAGTTTTTGAAATTAGTGTTTTTGTTTTATTTTTATTTTGATGAAAATAAAGGATAAAGATCGATGGATCAGGTAGCAAATTTATGGATCTGATCTCTTAGAGACGCACGAAGTTATAATATTTGACTGCAAAAAGGCATCTAGTCCAACTTTTGCGATTTATGTTTTTAAAACTCTTAACTCTTAACTCTGGCACAACGACTAGTCATTCCTAAAGTAGATTTTAAAATACTTCAGAAACATCGTAACTATTTAAATGAAAAAGGAATTCCCACATGACGTTCTTGCATAGAGCAAATACGAGGGTGGTCTGAAAAGTTTCCGACCTAACAAAAATACAAGACATTTTTCTGAAATATTTTTTTATTTTTCAACATAGTCTCCTTGTAACTCTACACACTTCTCCCAGCGATGCTCCCATCTCTGTAACCCGTCCAAAAAGTACTCGGCGTTTTTCTCTGCAAAATAATTGTTCACGAAGGTGGTTGCCTTCATTTGACGAAAAACTCTGTCCTCCGAGTGTAATTTTTAGATGAGGGAACAAAAAGAAGTCACTTGGAGCTAGATCTGGTGAGAAAAGCGGATGGTCAAGCAGTTCAAACCGTAATTCGTGGATATTCGCCATGGCAACCGCTGAGGTGAGAGACGGTGCGTTGTGATGGTGAAACAGGGTTTTCTTTTTCTACAAATGTGGCCGTTTTCCCGCAAATTCTGGCTTTAGCTTGTCAATTAATGATGCGTAGTATGCTCCTGTAATGTTTTTTTCTTTTTGAAGACAATCGATTAAAATAACTCCAGGACTATCCCAAAAAACAGTCACCACCACTTTCCCAGCCGAGAAAACTGTTTTTTTCATTTTTCGGAGCCGGTTCCCCCTTTACAGTCCACTGTATTCTTGTTTCAGGCGTATAATGGTGTATCCATGTTTCATCTACAGCAATTAATCGGCGCCAAAACTCGGATTTATTGCGCCTAAACTGCGCCAACAGAGCGTTAGAAATGTTCATGCGGCGCCTAACGTGCTTTCTCATATCTAAATGTTGATTTAATATGTAACAAACACGTTCTTTTGATATGTTCATAACCTCTGCTATCTCTCTCACTTTAATTTTGCGGCCGTCTAGCACCATTTGGTAAACTTTGGCGATGTTCGGCAGAAACTTTTCAGACCAATCTCGCATATACCTCTATCAAAAACAATAAAAAAAAACCTTTACGATTACTACTCATGTATGGATGCAGGTAATGCAGGTAAGTGATTTGACCGAAATCACGCTCTACTACCAGGTTTTCTTCCCCAATTAAGGGTACCCCCTTTATACAGGTTGGCTAAGCCGCAGGAGGGTCTGTAAATCCCATAGAGGTCTATCCGTGGCTCTGGCGGATTGAATAAATGCTCAGCCACAGCCGGTTTCAGCTTAGCAACCCAGCACCCTACACGCTGAGCTACCAGCCTCCCCCCCCCCCTCAAGAGTTATTAGCAACTACAATATAAAATAAGTAGACATATACTTTTAAAAAATATATATTATTTATCTCGTTTCTCGCCAATTAGCTCATCCTCTCTCACCTTTATCTTTTTTCTCAGAACTCGCTCTTCTTAGGGATCTGATTAAAAAAAAGAAAAATAAGATATCGATAATAGTTATTGAATATCGATATTAAAACTGATTAAATTGATATCAGGTATTCGTTAAAGATCCATACCCTATTTATACCTGGATGAGCAAAATTTAGAGCTTCCAATGTAGCATCGTCCGACAAGCCGTAGCAGAATAAAGTGACGTTAAATGAAACAAACAAAAAGTATAATTATTCATGAACCGGTACACAGTGATTTTAATTGTTATATGATTCAGGATAACATTGTGAGACATCGATTTACTGTTCAGCGATAAATCGATATAGGATGACCGCATCGGATATTTATTATAACAATTAGATTATATTATTTCACATTTAATAAGTTCTATGTATTTTTTAAATTCCTAAATTCATATAGAGAAGAAAAAACCATATTCCAGTAAACCATATTAAACTTTACAAATGATTAAAAAACGTTTCGACATATATTTGTCATTCTCAATTTCAGCAATTCCTCGTACAACTTCATTTAAATTTATAATTCCAAATCATTACTTAAGGTCAAACATTATTTCAAAGTTAAAAAGTTAAAACTTATATAAAATCCTGGAACTTGTCTATCTTCCATGGTCATGAATATAATAGCGATTACATTGAAAACCAAACTTTTCAATCGATTATCAAACTGAATTCGATTCAGTGTTTTCAAACGATCAAAGTTTGTTTTTCAATGTAATAGCTATTATATTCATGACCATGGAAGATAGACAAGTTCCAGGATTTTATATATATTCTTGACTTTTTAACTTTAAAATAATGTTTGACCTTAAGTAATGATTTGGAATTATAAATTTAAATGAAGTTGTATGAGGAATTGCTGAAATTGAGAATGACAAATGTCGAAACGTTTTTTAATCATTTGTAAAGTTTAAATAAGAATATAGTCTTTTCTTCTATATTAAATTATATAAATCAAGAAGATCGAGTCCAGTATATAAGTAAAATCTTATAAAGAAAATTCCTAAATTCTAGAAAGGAGTTGGTTTTGAATTCGGGTTAATCCCATATAGGGTAGTTACGACCTTTCCAAACGATTCCAAATACCTGGACCCGAGAACACACCTGCACACCTGGCGTTGTAATTGACTACAAATAATTAATGATATTATAATGTGCATAAATGGGTGGAAGTCGACAAACCTTCAAGCCATTTTAAATATAATTTTAATTTATTTTTTGGGAAGCTGCGACTCAATCTCACGTGATGACCCAGTGATTTTTTTCTCTTATATGCCATTATATTATTTTCAACACGAAGTAATTAATTTCGGTGTACTCCTAATTCTTAGATACACATGTTTTCGACTTGATTTTTGTATATAAAGAAGTGTGAAACAGCAGCAAAAAAATACTAGGAGTACAGAAGATAATGAGTACAGTAAGATAATGGAAAGGTATTGGGAAGATAAAAGAAATATAATAAGAAAGTGTAAAGTTGTGCTATTATCAAGTTCGAAGGCTCTCCTAATGAGGAAAGGTCGGTTAAATAATAAAATATCAAGGCATCAGGGGAAAAACGAGGTACTTACTCTTTCCTAAATGCTCAGGAATAGTTATTTATTCGACAAGTGAGGAAAGTGCCATTTTATTACACCCGAGTGTTATAAGCACTTTTCTCACGTGTTAAATATTACATTTTTCCTGAAACCATTTAAAAATTAAGAAATTAAAGGTGAAACTATAGACTTGTTAAAACTACACTAGCGCTATCTCTTAAAATTTTCTATTACTAACCATGAAAATTATAACTCTAGGACGGTTTACTCATCGAAACATTTATTTATTATTATTTAGAAAATAATATTCTGATAACACATACGAAAATAAAATAAACGTATATCATTATATCTTGATTTATATTTATATTTCTCTTCATATCTGACTTTAGATGTTTTTGGTAAAAGTTGATTTATTGCCTGTTCAGCCTGTTCCTTTATGAATGGAGGAGTAAATTCTATGAATTCATCACTATCTATTTCCATTTTTTATTCTATTTGTGGTCTGATCACTGTTTTAATGCTAGATCTCTAAATTTCTAATGTGTGAAGGTTCTAATACATTTAAGGTTATATTAAATATTTCTATAAAATCGCTTCAAAATAAATAAAATCTATCTATTAAATATAAAATAGCTGTAAAATTATTTATTTTAACATTTTATGAATATAATAACAGAGTGCTGATTGACAAATTCGATCGATGGGAAAAATCGCTGTTACTTTTCCCCACTAGTGGGGGAAAGTGGGACTTTTCACACCAGTGTTAGTTATATAATTTTTTTTATTAAAACCGGATTGCTGGTCTTTAAAGCTGACAATGAAGAGGATGTTTGAAAGGCTCGAAGCCCAACTCACTAAGGTGGTATTCACCTTAGCTAGATATTCTTCAGGCACTGTGAGGATCAACTTGTTTTTTTCCCATTTAATGATATACTTAAACAGCGGTTAACAAATTTTGAGGAAATAATTGGGTTACCCCCCCCCCCTCCGTCAATAAGTTCTTAAGTCGGATTTTTTCCAGAGAAAGTTAACTGCTGATCAGATAACCGGAATCGTATCATTCTCGTAGTTTTTGGCTTGAAATGGAGCTGTAATATAAACAATAACTCTTTTTCAAGCCAACATCTAACTTAGTCCCTGATTCCGCTTACTTAAGTACAAGAAACTCATTTTGGAGAAAATTATATTTAACCACTTATTCACCTGTAGACTGTAGACGAAGGATCTTGATTTCAATACAAGTTACAGACTGTACTCTTTCTAAGACAACGGTTGTGCAGAACTACGATTTGGCCGATATCACGCAACCATATTCAAGGTTTTATCCCAATTAAGGCTACCAAGTTTATAGAGGCTGGTTGCGATGCAGAACGAACTGTAGGTCTCAGAGAGTCGATCTATAGATTAAATAATGGATAGAATTGGTCAGGGGGTACAGACAAAGATAACAAAAAATAAGCAGGACTAATTTTTTAATTGTGCCAACGTTTCGGCCTACGGTGCAGGCCATCTTCAGGGCAATAGCGGGGTGTGGTGGCTCGTCAAACTAACACCTGTCCACTAGCCACTTGATACTATCCATCATTAGAATTATCTAGTCAACTATTTTCCACTCGAATATAGATGAAATAGATCAGACTATTTAATCTATAGCTGGGACAAATAAGAGCTTTGCAATTCTGCGCTCTACACAGTGAACTAATACGAGTAAATCTATACATTCAAAAACCTTGTATATTTCCAAAATGATTGAGTAGTTAATTATTATCACTGAACGCCAAGTAACAATTATCCTCTATTCAATTCCTCGGTTACATCCCCTCTTCCCCCTTCCCGGCTCCAGAACCGACAGAACACATGCAGACAACCCTCTAAAGGTCAGCCCGACAGTGATTGACGGCGAGGCCTCAAGGATATCTTCGGCGAACCGACCAAGCTCAGGAGTCGAGTCTGATGAAACGAAAATTAGAAAAAACATCGAAAGGAAAACAGATGAAGAAGATATGTATATTGTAGATGAGTAGGAAAACATATGTTAATCTAAAAAAAATCCTAGGGTCACCTGCCGGGCTACGAACCCGCGATCTTGGGCTTAGTAGTTTGTTACGCTAACCACTAGACCACAGGTGACCTATTCAAAATCGTGATTTACACCTTACGTGATTTAAAATTACTGAATATTGATCGAATAACAGGTTATGTAAAAAGTAAGCAAGCTAACATTTAATTAATTATTTTTAATGGATTTAAAAACCAATATTAATATAGTAGAAAGGAATCTTATGTTGATACATAAAATGTATTAAAGATAACGATCTAATTAAATGTTTAAATGCAAATATATAATATTGGCCCTAAATACTCCATAAATGTAAATTAATATGATAAAGCAAATGAAGGTTACAACCTGTTTAAAATAAATGACCCATTAACCCAAATCCTAAGTCGCACCTGCGTAATACATTAATAAATAATTTTAACACATAAAAAAAATTAAGTATTTCTATATATTTTATACGAATTATGTCTTGTGATTCCAGAGGGCAAGTACTAAAATAAACATACAAATGGCCATGCAAAATATAATTACTAAGAGAGTAATTATAACATATTAAATATAACGTCCCAGCTTCAGTAGGTCAGTTGTGAAAAATCTATATTTATATATATTGGTTTTATATTTATAATGCATTTATTTAAAGCCTAAGTAAAAATAATGAACTTTTAATGGGAGAAATTGTTTTTTTTCTTTTTTTTCAAAAACTCTCCAGGAAATAAAATATTTAAAAATAACTCTACCAGAACAATCCATGAAAGAGGTCCGGGTTGTAGATGTCCATCCGTGGCTGTACAGATTAAATAATTTATCTGCCACAGCAGAATTTTAACCGTGGGCCTTTAGCACTGCGAACCAGCACTCTATACACTGCGCTACCCTGCTCTCTATAGCTAACATAAAAGTTAAAAATACAAAGGAACAGACGATAGTAGAAAAAAACGACATTTATAATTATAAATAGGCGGGGGGGGATCCGGAGGTTCAGCGTGATCTAGGACCAATCTACTGACCCGCCGCGGGTTGTAGTGATACAGTTGATTTTTTAACTATTATTATTGTAATATTCCTATTATAATGTAATAATACAAAAATGTCAACAGATGTCTATCCTCTCTTTAATGTGTCAACACTCTTTGAGGCCGAAGACCATTTTGGCGCTCCATGTTAGTCCAGGAAATTTCTCTCAAGATGTCGTAACAAGTATGCAATCCTTGATGTCAAGTCGCAATGGCACGTTCGCCGGTTAATCTGTTTTTAATACCATAAATGTTTTCTAAATTAATCATTAAATTATGATAAAATTTAATTTTTTTAATACGAACATTTTCTAATTCATGATAGTAACGGCCATCTTAACTATTTATTTCAATTCAATCATATTAAGATAAATGTCAGAAGCACATAACTGAGAACGCAAATTACTTTATTTTGATTGAACCAATTAAAGTATTGACTAAAAAAAATAAATAAATAAATCAATTGAAAGAAGAAAACAACGAACTTCAACAACACATAATACAATATGGTACATTACTTTCTATAATAACATAAAACAATAGATATTATAATATGAATACAAATAATTTTGATAAGAGGAATTTATTATTAAAGCAATGTATTATGTATTTTGTAATTATATATTATTATTATTTGTATGTATCAATGATAAACGGATAAAGGCGGCCTATGCAGATTTTTGTTAACCTAAAGACGATCAATAAAACACCTTCTTTTAATTACTATAGGTTTTTAACTCAGATAGCATTGTATAAATATATATTATAAGTTTAATGTTTCTAATGCCCAAAACTATCAGTTTTATTCATAAAAGATATCATTAATAGATTTTACGGTTACAAAAGGTTGTTTAGCAAAGAAATATGTTCTTTCTGGAAGAGTTTTCACTGTAATATCTTAAAAACTATTACTTTAAATAAATAAGGATAATTTTATATTTATTTATAGTGTGGAAGGTATCACATAATATTATGAAGTCAAAAATCTGCTTTGGCGAAATTGTGTAACACAACACATTACGGCTGAACCCTTCAATTTCCGTTACACCATATGTTTATATTTTCACTGAAATGAAATTATCCCACTTAAATACACACTTAGAAATGTGTTAAAAATTGTTGATAATTCTAGCGCCTTTAACATTACGTAGGTCGAAAACGTTTGCTCTTTGATAAGACATAAAATATTGCTTTTTGCACAGAAAAAATATTTGTTTAGTCAAAATATGCGAAAAAAAATAATAGTCACGATAATATTCTTTTGCAAATTAGTTAATTATTCATAAAAATGTTAGAACGATAAGAGCGAAAAAGAATATAAATTGAATTTAAGAAATATTTTGGGATAATAAAAACGTCCATAAATTCTTATGTAATCAAGAATTTTCCAAGTCGGACCAAAAACTCACCATTGTCTCTGGGATGCAAAAAATAAAACAAAAACACCGCTAACAATAAAAAGTATTTTCTTTTTTGGTAGGAAAGAAATGAAATATTTTCATCACCATCGCTCTCCTTTGTGGTTTTCTAAAGGTTTTTTTCCTAGCAGCTTTGATTGGAGTTATTAAACAAAATTTAGTGTTGTGCTATTTTATAATTATTATTTATTTATTATTTTTAATAAAACGACCTAAAGTAATATCTTAAACTATATATGAGATATAGATAGTCTGGGGGTGCAGTAAAAAAAACACTAAATAATAAAAAACTTATTTATTATAAGTGCCGACGTTTCGACCTTCGTTGGATGCCATCTTCAGGGCTGACAGCCTTATCCTCCAGCTCCAGCTCCAGCCTTCTTAGCCCTCAAGATGGCCTACAAGGTAGGTCGAAACGTCGGCACTTATAATAAATAAGTTTTTTATTATTTAGTGTTTTTTTGACTGCACCCCCAGACTATCTATACCCCACATTAGATCTTCCAGTCAACTATTTTCCTATCAATCATGAATCTTAAATTATAGTTTATTGAAAACTTAGATACAACATAAACTGAAATACAATTCACTTAACTTGATAATAAACGTCTAAGCTTCACTTCTGTTTACGCTTATTTAAAAAAAATAAGAATTAAAGATAATTTTATAGAGGTATCCATGTATTTTTTAATAAATCGATATTAGAGTTTGTGTATCGATAATTGATAGTTTTTCTTTTTAAGAGAATAAAATAAGTCTTATTAGGTATAGTAGCATTAAGTATAAAAATAAGAATAACAAATAAATGAAGGGGAAACGGTAGAATTGACAAAAAGAGGGCCAAAAATACTTTGGTAAACAAAAAACTCAAAATATTGATTAAAAACTAATGATCCAGAAACATTTTTATGAAAGCTGTGAAATGAAAATATTAAAAAAAAATTTGTAAACTTTTTTAAAGAAGTAAGAACTCAAATATAATTTTTTTTAAAAAGTGCTCAGTTTTTGCTAATAACAAAAAATTGGTTTTATATAAGCACATAATAATAAGAATACTTGTTATTGGAGCTAACTCGCAATTTATTTTTATTTATTAATTACATTGTAATTGTATTTTACTCGAAAACACTATAGTTTATATTTTATTTTTACTAATGTTATTCTAAAGAGACTTGTCCTAAAATAAAGACTTTATTACTATTATTAAACATGGAATGAGTGTTAACTTTTTAAAAAATTCATTTAAAAAAATGATTTTAAAATTGAGAAGATGGCCTCGAGACCATCTACTATAGAACTTTATTGGAGTGCTACCGATGGGTAGTTTCTCCACAAGTGTTTTTCATGTCATATTGTACATATCAGCAGATTTACTAGTTATAATAATGTTATAGTTGTAAATATCAATAAATTAAATTAAAAAAAAAGAAATTGAGAAGTTTTTTTTTAGTTTTAAAAGAATAGAAAAAGTCCGGTAAGGAATAGTAGCATAAAGTGACGTTCAATACGAAAAAACAACAATAATAAATAAATGAAGAAAAAGCGGTTAGTTTGACAAAAAGAGAACCAAAAATGCATGAAGTGAGTGCGTGTGAGTGGACTCAAAATATTGATTAAAAATCTAATAAGGAAATATTTTAAAAATAAATAAATAAAAATTAAATGGTGTATGAGTGAAATCCTATATAAAGCGTATGTGTATAATCCTATTGAAGGCTTAGTGTTTAAAATGTAAACGTATTTCAAGAAGTCACAATAACTCAAATATATATATATATATATATATATATATATATATATATATATATATATATATATATATATATTTTGAATGCCTTAGTTTTTGCTTCTGAATTTAATTTAGTTTTGATTTTATATAAGTATTTAAATACAAGTAATGAGTGTTAAATTTTTAAAAAATTCGAAGATGATTTTAAAATTGAGAACATTTAGCCTCTTAAAGGTTTACCAATTCCAGGAGATATAAAATAGCGTTTCAGTTTCCAAGAATGTGGAACATTGACACCGGACCGTACACACCCCGCAGCGGAATGCCATCTAGCCGAGAAGACATCCGGTCCACAAAACGTACACGATATGATAACACATATGCATATAATAATACTTAAGGACACTATTACACTACCTGGTACACAGGTGAGACCGTTGAACATGGCGAAGATAGAGAAGACACTGAGGAAGACAGGAGGGAAGACAACATCCTGAGGACGCTGGATAAGGAAAGGATCGCGACGTACTGGGCGAGAGGAGAGCGAGCTACTGGGGGGAGGTCTAGTGGCTAGTGGCTACATCAGCCTCACCTCACCAACTTTCTTCCCTTATCCGTCCTCCAGTTCTTGGCTGTCTGCTGGAGCTGGGTCACCTTGAGGATAACTGAGCAGCCGGCTGGGTAGGGGAGTAGCGGAGAGGATAGCTAGGGTCAAGGGACGAAAACTTGTCATATCTATAAAATATATACTCTGTAAATCAGAGTTAACTTAGAGAAAACATTTAACGAAATTTTGTTCGAGAATTAGCCGTAAAACTAAAATATATGATTAAAAAGAACTGTGCCACTACAACTTGGCTTCAGTACGTGGTAGACTATTGTTACCGCTAGGTTCCCCCGTTATTAAGGGTACCCACTTTATAGAGGCTGTGTGAGCTCCAGGTCCCACTGGATCCATTCACGGCAGTTGACAGACAAAAAAATTATGTGAGACAGCAGGATTTGAGCAACTCAGTGCTCTAGCACTAAACCACCCCGAAAATACATAATAATATTTTAAATAAAAACTTATATTTTGTCGAATCTAACTGGTGAACATGTTTCACTTAATTTTAATGTAAAAAAACTAGACGCTAAACTTAAGTTAAAATAAATTCAAATTTTACGTTTTTTTCTATTATTTTTGTTTTTCAATCCTTATTCTAGCATTTTATTTAAATACGGCCGAAATAACAAAGTTTTTTTTTGGAGGCATGTAGAATAGCATTAAGATAAACATAGAATTATGTAGAAATAAACAAATAAATTATTCTAAAATTTAAAAAAAGTTGTATTTAGCTATAAAGTGATATTACGAATTTACTTACGTAGGTAGATTATCAATTTGTGAAATATTAATTAAAAACCTAGTGTAACAGAACTATAAAAAAATAAACATGTTCCTAAAATCAATATATATATATACACACACACACATTTATATACATACCTACATACATATTATAATGAAAGGTTACTAAGGTTTTTTTTAAAACTCAATACCAATTCCATGGTTGCAATTAAACGATGGATTACAATATTCTACAGAAGGCCACGTATATTTTACATATTATTCGTTTTTAATATTTTCCAAAAATAAAAGTTAACGTGAGCTTTAGTATGGAAAGGATAATGTAATTATCGGTAATGAGTATTTTGGTAATCATTTCATCAAGAAATAAATGTTTCAACTAACGATGATAAATGTTTGTTGACAAGTCCATTTCTAGATGAAATGTTTACCGAAGTATACACTTTTCCCATAATAACATTCTCTTTTCCACACTTAAGCTCATGATAACTTATATCTTTGAAAAATATTGATAGGAAAACGAATGGAAAGTTAAAAACTTGTAGAGAACTCGAAGCGACAACCTGCGGAATAATTACCTAAATATTATAACCTTTCTAGGAGCGTTCGACCAGTGCTTGCTAGACAAGGATGTGCCAACCTGCGTTCCTATTGGTTGGTACTTGACTCAGAATAAACTTTGATAACGATGAGCACTTCCGACGAAGGTTGCCGACGACAACGAGGGAATGCGGACGTGGTTGGAAGGAGGCTGCCATGGTACGACAAATCGGCTTCTGGGAAGGATATACCTGTCCCAGGACCTTATTCGGAAACGGCCATCTTTTCTTTTTCATTTCTGCAAGGACTCCACAGCGGCGCCGATATTTATCGCTATCTCAGGATTGGACAATGGCGAAGAGCTCTGGAATCCCGAAAAAAAATGTTTCCTGAACTGAAGGAGTTGATGACTCAGTCTTCTTCTACAAATGGATGTTTTTTCATTAAGGGATTATCTTACGCAAGGCATGACCTGAAGAAGAAAAATATAGTCTCTTTGCAAATATTTTTTCATTAGGTTTATCTATAAACGGAATATATAGCTCCTTCAAAAGAACAACGACATAACTAAAAAAATTGGTATTTTTTAGTTAAGCCTTCAGTAGCAATTGTATTGGTTGAAGGTTTTTAATTCGGGAACGAAATACCTGATATTATCTACCTCAACATACCTGATTCATTTCCAAAATGGTTTTTAAATATTTTTATTTGAAAATTAATAAAATCAATAACTAATATAACAAAATTGTTTTTTTTAATAAAGTCATATTGATAGTTGTATCATGTTCGAACTTGTTTTATGGGAATATTGATAAAAGTTAAAATCAAAAAAGTTTCAAGTTTTTAAAAATGTTTTAATGGTTAATAATGAAATTTCGATACCATCATTACAATAGGAATGCTTTGTTTTACCAATACCCAATTTTTTTTAACTCTCATGGAACTTTCAAATACCTCTTTGGAATTTTTTTTTTTTTATCAGGGGCATGTTTTTTTGAGGGAGCCCATTTTGTCATCATGAAAAAAATTATAACACGTAGTATTAAACGGAAAACAACGTATTAAATTTCCAAAAATACAAATAACGCTTAACGCAAATGGATTAAAAACGAATAGGACAACTATCACAATGCTTTTCTTTCTTTCTTTTTTTTCTAATGTTTGACCATCATGTGTTTACGCGCGAATGACAAGATTGTGTATTAATTAATATGTTCTGTCGAATATAACAAATCCTTCATGTAATAAAGCACTTATTTTTTATATCGAACAATATGAATTTAAGACAAAGTCAATCTTTAACATTTACAAATGAATCTTAAGTACTTGTGTAATAGCCGGTCTTCATAAAATCTAACACCTTATCTCGCGTAACCTCTTTTTATCACTCGTTTCATTTGAGTTATTCGTGTGTGCGCTATTAAATTGTTTTTGTCTTGTTAATTTTGTTCATTATTTATTTAAATTTTTGGATATGTATATATTTCAAAATTTAACTTCGTGTTTGTGTCTTATTTCTTTTGTTATTGGCTATTTAAAATGAGCAGAATAATAATTTGGGAATAGCCGCCTTTAAAAGAAGATGTGAAATAGTTTCGGAATAGTTCAAAAGATGAAATTATGAGAAATAGATCATCAAATGGATTTTGAGAAGGATAGAAATGGAGATGTTTTCGCTATTTTTCGTCGAAAGTGTTGGGATAACATTCAAGAATATTAGATGAGGATCGTGGCTAGAGGGGACTAGGATCAGCATTTTATTATTACATTTTGATTATTTTAATTTTCATTAATACGAATAAGATGATAGGTGTTATCAGTATCTGAATTATCAGAGTTGAGGTTATAAAACAATGGCGGATAACAGTCTGCAGACAGGGTAACACTAAAGTACCGAATCTTATCTATGGAGACTTGAACGCCACGTTCGCGAACTACACCCACCTCACCTAACAAACATACAGTAGACATGAAGAAATATCGTTTAGAACCGGTCCATGACACAGAGCCCCGCTAATGTGAAGCAACCTCCAAGGCCTTATCAATTACCTCCTTGTCAATGCTCGGATTATTAATGAGGCGCTGGAGACGGGCCCTCGAGCAGAAAAATGGAGGACCTTATACTCGTCTTATTAATTATGGGGTTCGGAATTGGTCTGAGGAGTAGATGGGAGGATTCAATTCGCTTGAAAAATATTTTGAGAGGTTCGATTTCGCATTAATACATTGCCGAGTCGAGTCCTCGGATTTAATGGGAACTAACCTTATAATGATATATTTAGACATCAGAAAAAACGAATTGCAGATTCCCGTTCAGCCACACAGCAAACAAATTGTCTATTAATTTTATTCTTGAACTAACGTTATTCAAAAGGGAGGTCTATTCAGAGGTGTTCAGTCCAAATGGAATGATGGCGTTGAGCAACTGGAGTGTTCGAGTACACATATCTGAATCAAATTACTCCAACGCTCCAAATAACAAGTTATTGAAAATTATGTAAATACCAATCATATCAGATTTATAGTCTATGAATATTTAAATAAGTTATGTAACTCCTGAAAACTAATATAATATAAATATATCATTCACAATGGTGTGAACATTAAATAAAATACAATTAATTTAAATAAATTAAACATAAACAAAGATTTGATTTTAAGCATATATTAAATTAATTATAAACCTACTAAATACATACATTTCTTTTTAATTATATCAAAAATTTTAAATATAATTAAAAGTAAAAGAAAAAGTATAACATTTTAAGTTATACACATTTTATAAAGTCAGCATACTAATGTGGTGTATAAAAAAATGACCGTTTTAACAAAAATTCCTGAGTTCAAAAGTCTGTAAATATTTGAATACTATTTATTATTTATCAACACTTAATAATCCCTTTAGAGCATTCTCTAAGCTTGGCTACTAACACTGGACTTCTTCAAAAAAAGCATCAGCTTAATTATTTATTTCAATGAAGAAACATGACAGTGTCCTACCAAATTACAGCCGCTGAAGCAACTCGTGAAACTATTAAATATGAAGGGAAAGGTGTCCTTGACCAGCGCACTGCGCGGCGTTGGTTTGAAAAATTTACCAGTGGAGATACGACGTTGGAAAGAAAGAAGGGCCCCGGGGACTATTAATGGATATTGATGAGGTTCTGAAGTAAGCTGTTGAGTCAAATCCGACCACAAGTACTCGCGAACTTGCTAGGGAGTGTTGTGTGTTGAAAGATACTGTTAGTCGCCATCTTCTCTCCATGGGGAAGGTGAAACGGAAATTTTTTTTTATACACCCCATTATTTTATATTTTAACTGCTAGAATAAAATTCAATGAATCTAAACACAAAGGTACTTTTTCGTCTTAATCCATCTATCTTAAATTAGGACGAAAGGTAAAAAAAAAAAAACCCATTTTTTCGCAGAGGGAGATATTTATTCTTTGTTTTGAAGCGATATTGATCCAAAATGTCGACCAAGATGCTGAAATTTGTTGGTACCTCCAATTCTGAGACACTTACGAACTAAATCGTGACTGAAGATTACTAATTATTATTAATTAAGAGTAAATTAATTAATGACAGTAAAGAATGCTTCCGAGTGACAAGAAGGATTTGCTATTTTTAGAGTTCGATCGGCTCAAATGACTGAATTTTTCAAGATGGGTGAACACAGACTCGATACAATACTAATTTGGACCTGCTTCGATTCATGGGATTAGTTCTTAATACCTGACTGCATACAGACGTAATTTTCTTACAGCATCCATGCAAGCGGATACTATCCTATATATCATACACATGCAATAATATTAAATGAAACTAAAAAAAACAAAAACTGTACCACTGTACATGAAGGGTCATGGAGTATGTACTTTTTCTAGGAAAATAGTTGTGCAGGACGACTCAACCACCAAGTTTTTATCCTAATTAAAGGTAGTCACTTTTTAGAGCCTAAGTGAGCCCCAGGAGGATCTCCAGATCCCATAGGATATATCCAGGGCTGTTAACAGATTAAATGATTCATCTACCGCAGCCGGATTTGAACTCGAGACGTTCAATAAGGCAATCAAATGTAAGTTTTGACCATTTGTACAAGTGCCACAACAAAGATCCGCATTTAGCCCTACTAAGGCCAGTGGTCAGGTGTTTGAAGGACGCCATAAATTGAAGATAGCTGCATTTTTGATATGTTGTAAGGGCATGTCTGACTAGTGGAAATCCAAGTTAGCAACCGGAAAAACGGATGGGAAAACTTTTGGTGGCCGATAAATTTCAAAATTTTCGGAGTCTATTCAGTTTTGGGCCCTTATAAAATAAATGTTTATAATAATAATTTTATAATTTATAAAAAAACATAAGTGTAGCTCTAATAGATTCTGTGTTACGCCTCTTTGAAAATTGGTAATTTTTTCCAAGAAGTCCAAATTTTAAGTTTTGGCCCACTTCCGTGAGGAACGCCGGCCGAAGGAGTGATCCTACGATGAAAGTCAAGTGAAATGGAGTTGTAATAAATTTAAATAGTTTTAATTTAAGCACATAAAGAGGCCTGTAGTTGTTATACTTCTCTTGTTAGTTAAAAAAAAAGAAGGAAAATCGGGGAAAATGTGTGTTTTAAGAAAATGACCTTGTACGCCACGAATCGATCTAACACAGCTTGTTTATTGTCAAGTATAAATATTTACTTGTAAATTACCTATACAATAAAATGGTAGTACTAGTAGGCACTACTATTTAGGGAGGGGCACCCAGTCTCCCCGAGGTTTATCGGTCACCAAAAGTTTTCTCATCCGTTTTTTAGGTTGCAAACTTGGATTTCAACTACTCAGACATGCCCTTACAACATATCGAAAATGCAGCTCTCTTCGATTTATTGCGACCTGAAGCCCTTTTTTAGTACCTGGCCGCTGGACTATACTAAAATGTTTTGTTGAGTAAATTTTCAAGGGGAAATGTAAATAACTGCTCTTGAAGGTTACGCTAACCGCAAAAATAATAATGAGGTCGAGCGTAAATAAAAACAGGTGCATCATATCAACAGCGCAAGTTGAACACCTTGGCGAACTCTAGCGGCTGATTTGCAATACACAATTAATTAGACTTCATGCTTCGGAAAAGGCCGTTTTTGGAAGGCTCAAGAGAAAAAGCTGTACCAATACAACTCATGAAGGGTCTCGGGTTCAGTACATGGTAGATGCTAAACTGTTTCCGAGACAACGGCTGCGTAGAGAGGTGATTTGATTATCGACCGCTAGGTTTCCCCAATTAAGGGTACCAACTTTATAGATTAAATAATTCATTTGCCACAGCTGAATAAGACCGGCGACCTTCAGAACAGCAAACGAGTCGATTAATTGTTCCATATTAGACAAGGAGAGAAAGTAAAGCCGCCAAAGCTGCGGAGATTTAAGAGACTGGCAAGGATACCGAAGGAATATCCAGTTTCCTTCCGAAGAAGTCCTTGATGGCTAATGGATATTTTACAGCACGTAAGACACGAGTGTGGTTTTAATAGAGTGCTAATATGAATCACCTTCATCGGGGAGATCGCTAGCAAGGTCTCTGTCTTCCCAAGGATAACTTCAGCTAATATACACGTGCAATAATAATAAAAATAAGTATATACTGTATACTAAAACAAACATATCGCTCCTGCAAAAGAACAACGACATAACTAAAAAGTTAGCATTAGAAACATTTTAAGAGCACGAAACTTTTTTGATGTTAACATGTCATTATTTCTATAAAACTTGAAATTCAAACAGGACATAACTCAAAATATGACTTTAATAAAAAAAAAATCAAACAAAAATGTTGGAAATGGAATATCAGATATGTAGAGCCAAAACTCAAAACGAAACATTAAATTTTATTAGAATGCAAATGGAAAGAACCACAAGCAGAGCCTTATGTTTCAAATCTGGTATAAAATACAAACAATTTTAAGTCGACTTATAATTGTTTGTATTTTATACCAGATTTGAAACATAAGGCTCTGCTTGTGGTTCTTTCCATTTGCATTCTAATCAGATATGTAGTTTAAGAATTAAAAGCTTCAACCAATACAATTGCTGCTAAAGACTTAATTTAAAAATACCAATATTTGAGTTACGCTGTCTCCTTAAAGTACAATAGACTACAAAACTACTAGATGGTATAAAAAAAAGGAGACAGGGTCCAAAAGTTCAAATCCGACCAACTGATCAACTGCACCAGTTCCCTGGAATGGGGTCACTCACATCACCGTTACCTATTCCTGCGGAGTTGTCAGTAGCAATAACAATAAGTACGGACAAACACGAACCGCCTAACAAATCAAACATGCTTCCTAAAGTATTAAATCTTTCCAAAAGTCGAATAAGTTACAGTTATCTATGGCCTCCTGTATTGTAATTTATAACATAACAAAATATGGCCTAGATCGCGGGTTCACAGCCCGACATGTGGCCTTGAAGATGAGTGAGTACAAAATCCTTAGTTATGCTGTCCTTCAGGAGGGACATACAATGGAGGTCCCGAGGATGTGCGATGTCAGGTACTCGTTAAAGATCCCAATCCTTATGTCCAATAGGAAAAATTTAGAACTCCCACTATTAGCCATAGCAGGATACAGTAATGTAAAATGAATAAACAAATTTAAAATTAAATTGACATTAAACAAAAAGTTATAAAATTAAAATTAACATTTCCACCTAATTATTTTATCAATATTACACCGGGATCATTTTTCCCTTCAAATACTTTATATGGCCAATCAATTATTTATTACTATTGAAGAGTATTATTATACATTCAGTCGATCAATAATGTAAAAAAGAAATGGTAACAATTTGGTATATATCTGTATCTTTTATTTTCAAGGGAAACTAAAATAGAATATTTCTAAATAGAAATAGAATATTTCTGATCATGATTCTACTATTTATCCTCTTGATACAATTTAATTTACTTTATTTTTATAAATTTCAACCCATATTGCTTGTAAAATTATTATAAACGAAGAATTTATTAATATAACTTATCTTTTTTTTTTTTGTTATCCGTCAAGATTTTCTATTTCAATATTATAAATACAATATACAATACGATGAACGGTATTCATAATTGTCTATATAAGTTTTATATGCATCATATTATGAGCAACGAGGAAATATTACCGCCAGGATGATGAGTTGGCTAGCTATCAAAGGAAAAACAAAAATAAAAGCGATGAACTCAACTATGACGAATAATTAATGCTAAGATTGTTTTTTAATTAGAATCATATTATTTTTATAGTTAACATTATCTAATAAACATAACCTTTTTATCTAAACAGCAATAATAATACTTTTATTCTATATATATTTATCTATCTATATATTTTCTTCTCTTGAGAACATCATTTTTTTTTTGTAAATAAGAATAAAACGTTGCTTATTTACAATACTAAAGCTTCGTAGTCTTTCTATACTCGCGCAATATATTAAGCCCCTCAAATACTAGGTAAACACATTCATTCAACGATTCGTCAGTGCAGACATCAGCAGAACGATAAAATACACACAAATGGAGCTATAGCACATTTCATAACAAGAGTATAAAAATCCTGACCTAACAATCTGTAATGAGATACATCGTCCGTCTGTCAGTATTGGCCAAATTCGAAAGTCGATTTATGACTCGATACAATTTCTTTTAAATATTAAGTACTAAATAGCAACTATAGTTACACTTGAAATGCGTGAATTTACTAAACATAATAATGTCGTGGTATGGTATGAATCTTAAGTTTTTGATGTGAAACAACAAACGTCGCGTTTGGCCAGTGAGAGAAACTGTTGATGTCGTGATGCGAAAACTTCGAGCAGTCCCGTGGCTGTGCTTCTCGTTAAATTTATTATTTAATTGAACATTAAATGTGCTCAAATTTAAGTTATTTAAAATTATAATGTTTAATATTAATAAAATTATTATTCTTGTAAAATTACGCTTTATGTGCTAAATGTGCTTCTCAAATTACATTAGATGATGGGAGACAGATACTCATGGTTGTTGTATACGAGTATATTTCACCTAACCAAAAAATCAAAGTTATCATCTCATTTCTAGACCGTAGTTTACTTCCGTACAATATAGGTGGTTCAAGAATTTTAAACGAAAATTGAGATGAATTACCCATGATTTTAGCTGGAGACTTTAACGTACATTTCGCAAAAGATGAGCCAACACCATTATTTTCAGTTGCATATTAATAATAATCCAAGGGAATCTACAACAAGATATGGCACAACAATAGATGCAGTATTTACAAGACACCTCCATAACGTTAAAAGTAACACTTTCGTTGCTTATTTTAGTTACCATCGGCCTATTGTAACTTTGATACCATCAGAAACATCATCGAGTGTTAATATTACAGAAATAACTGATGATACTGAATTGTAATATTTTATTTGAATTATAATAGTCTTTTATGTATATTTTTTAATGAAAATAATATTATTTTTATCACATAAATCTAAAAACATTCCTGTATTCCCTTCCATTACATCTTTTTCTTACACTTAAATAATTAATTCTTTCCCAATTATATCCAACTTCTATGTTTCACATCTACCAGGCGTCCCCCGACGGCATACTTGTAATATTATTTTAATATTACATTTAACAGTTTTTTTAACTTCTCTCTTGCTACAAAATAATCTCAATAAACCCTGGGTTTGCATTGTTAGTTATGCAATCCTAATATCTAGTTTAGCCTCGCCACTAAGCAATTTGCAGCACCGGTGAATAAGTAGTTCAATTGAAATTTGTCCAGAGTGAATTAATTGCATCCAGGGAAGCTGAAACATACTATTATCGTAGTTTTTGGGTTGAACTGAAGTATTGGGTTCTCACACATGAAATGTCCGATTTTTTAAATCTTAATGTTTATAGAGGATTAAAGCGTTGCCTGTTGATTCCTAGCAAAATATTTACTATCTATAATAAGCACTTGCTAATCCTCTATTTGCTAACTGTGTTTGTTTTTTTCCCAAATAGGCATACAGATTTTAGTATAACTTTAACCATGGCCATGGAAACAAGCGATTTCATAACGATTTTTTTTTATGAGTAAAAACTAGGTCACTCCGCTGCCCAGGCAGCAAGAAATATTAATCATGCGTTTGATGAAGGAAGTGCTAATGAAAGAATCATCCGTCGTATTATAAAATTTTCCTCAGGAGATACGACACTAGAAAATCTACCCCGTGGACGGCCTCAAACATCAATAGAGGACGAAGATCTTAAGAATGCTGTGGAAGAGGACCCTCATAAAACAGTCAGAGAATATGCCTCAGAGCTAGCCACAAGTCGTACGACAGTTTCCAGGCATTTAAAATTGATCGGAAAGGCAAAAAAAGCTCGATTCCTGGGTCCCACACGACCTCCTTCATGATAACGCCCGACCTCATGTTTCAATACAGTCAGTGAATAAATGAAAGGAGTTGGGCTATGAAGTCTTACCACACCCCCCATATTCCCCTCATCTATCCCCAACAGACTACCACTTTTTTTGGAATTTGGACAACTTTCTGCAAGGAAAATTGTTTACCAATGATTTAGACATTAAAAATGCATTTTCTGAATTCCTTTCATCACGTGACTCAACGTTTTTCAAAACTGTGATAGAAAACTTGGTAATCCGTTGGCAGAAGTGCATCGAAAATGATGGTAAATACTTTGAATAAAAAATATGTTAAATTTGATCTCAAATTTTTATTTTCTTCCTGGTTCTAAAAACGGTCATTTCATGTGTGACAACCCAATGAATGGTAACTTCATTTCAAGCAAATGACTTAATTAGTCCAAAATTCACAACGAAAATAAAACGATTCCGCTTCCCAAAGTACATGAAACTCATTTTGGAGAAAATTCGACTTAGCCACTAATTCACTGGGGCTGTTGATATATGTTGGTAAGAAAGCCGACAATGACACAACCTTAGGAATGCGACATCAGTTAGAGAAGATAGGATCCTGATAGAGGCAAATTGGTTTCACAGAGATGACCTCACATCCTCCAGCGGTTGAGAGGTCATCAAGGTTCTTCGTCATTTAGTTCAACCTGATCCCTCACTCATTCCAGAGTTTGTCCATTGAAGCCAGTAATAGTTTACATCACCAATGTACCTTGTTGTTTATTCGTTTAACGTCACATTATGTAGCTATGGCTAATTGGACGATGCAACTATGGGAGTCCCCAATTGCACCTATCTATGTATAATCAGGATGGAGAGCTTTAACGAGTACCTTACACCATATTGGTCGAGGAACACCATTTTACGCCCCTTGCGAAGGAGGAGAATAACTGTGGATTTTTTACTTCCCTTAAAAACTCCTAAAGCCGGGCTACGAACCCACGATCTTGGGAATAGTAGGTGTTACACTAACCACTAGATCACAGATGACTGCGATTTCTACGTTAAGCGTTAGTGTACGTAAAACTATTTACTAGATCCGTATCATTAGAATATTGTATACACAGCGAATACGTGTAATAAATAAAGTGGTGAGAGATGATTTAACCAAAGCACCGTGTAGGCCCTAACATGGAAAAGCTACTTAGGCTTGGCTGTTTATAGAGTATTTTTTTTAGAAAGCAACAGGTTATTGTTATTTTATTAATCATAAGGAAATATTAACAGAATACTATAAAAGTTAAGACTTCTGATTAAAAAAATATATATATTATAATATAGAAATTATAATTAATCCCATTACATTACGATAATCCTCGACGCATAAGAGGAAGTCATTTAAGGAGAGCATTACAATCAGAAGTTAGCGCCTGTTAAATCCTTATCTCTTTGTCAATAACTATTTTAATATATTTTATTCTATTAATAACAGTTTTGCAAAAATTATAAATTATTTTAAAAAGTAAAAAAATCAAAAATTATTTTCTGCCTTCTTCTAGTTCATATGTCATTAGAAATTATTTTTACATTAATTTTTTTATTATATACTAATTTTCTTTTATTAAAATTATCATTAATGTTTACACGCCATTATTGTATCCAATATGGATTGAATTACATTTATTTAAAACATTTATTTGTTAGCTCGGTTTCTATTGAACCCTATTTCTAGTATTAATTGTAAACGTAGTAATACATTACAGCAAAAATAATAAACTTAAAAATAAGCAAATAAATAGTAACAAAAACAAAACAGTAAGCAAGAACATTTGAATATTCTAGTTTATACAAATATTAAAAATCAATAAAAAAATTCACCATATTGTTTTCGCCCAGGATCGAACTGGGGACCTTCTGCGTGTTAGGCAGATGTGATAACCGCTACACCACGAAAACTGGTTAGTGAAAGTGAAATTTAAATGGTTTATTTGAAAATTATTACAGATATAAAACTTAGTTAGTTGATAATTGAATTTATTCCTATCTTATATATTGTTAATAAAAATTTTTTTTATTATTTTGGAAAGTTTTTATGGATAATAATTTTATATAAATCAAAATCTGACGGTTCCTGAACTGTAGAAACGTTGACCGATTTGTTTATCAACTAAGTTGATTAACGGTTTTCATTAAAATACTAGAAAAAACATTATATATTTTTTATTTTCTATAACATTAATACTAAAAAAACGACAACGCTAAAATTAATTTAATGTATAGTAAATAAAAAATTAATATAAAAAAAAAATTACTGTTTTCGCCCAGGATCGAACTGGGGACCTTCTGCGTGTTAGGCAGATGTGATAACCGCTACACCACGAAAACTGGTTGCTCCCATGATGGTCTTAACCAGGCCAAACGCCCAACTAAGTTTTATGGTATACTAAACTTATTTAATAGTCAATATAATATTATTATTATTAGAAACTTATTAAAATTTTAACTTTAGTGAAATTTAAACCAGAATGGTCTTGATTTTACTGTTAAATAATTGAATCCTAAACAAAAGGATGGCTTAAATATTAGATGTTCCTCATAAGAAAAATTAATAACACCGTTATATAGATTCAAATAGAAACTATTATATTAATTAAAATATATTAATAGTCCACTAAAACAAATGTTTATATTAAAAAGTTCTTTTTAATCCCTCTTCGTGATATGAGATTTATAAATATAAATTCCTCTAAAGTGTTTTAAAAAAAAGTTAACACTTCAAATTACCTTTCCTTAAGCAGAAGGCACGAAGATATTGCTACCTCTTTGGCTGAGAAAAAACTAATCGCCTATTAACATGTGAAAGATAACGGTCCGGGAGGAAGTGTTACCTCAAGTGCACTTCCCTTACTGCAGTTACCGGTCGAGGAGTACAACTTTGTCGGCGAAAAATACACTAACTGATCGTTTAAATCTAAACATGCTAACTTCAACTAACAAATAAAAAACAACGTTGGACCATACATGTGCGTATAAGCTACTTATATACTCGTATCTCAAATGATTGTTGTTTATTATGAACGATATAATTATTTCTCCTATGAACCTCCTACCTATTTTATCTGTATACAAAAAAAAAAAAAAAAAAAAAAAAAAAAATCAAGCGGAATTAGAAAGGTTCACATTTTTAGTTTATCTAAAAATTTTGTTTGTTTACACATTTTTAAAAAGATTATATATATTAATAAAATTAATATATATTAGGTAGTCACTCCTATTGGCTCCTACAAAGTAGGTCGAAACGTCGGCACACATAAAATATATTAAGTTTCCACTTATTTATTGTGTAAATTTTTGACTGCGCCCCCAACTATTTCCACCTACATTAGTACTTACAGTCAACGAATTTCTTCCCTACATTTTTAAAAAGATCTATGTGTACCTAAACATACATGTACTCATATTTATTAATTTATATTGTTATATTGTATTTTTTTTTATTATAAAATAAATTAGGAGGGTAAGAAAAAAATAAAATAAATATACAAGTTAAAAAAAAAAGAAGGAATACACAAACAAAATCTTTGAAATAATTTTGTGAATCTTTCTCCACTTGATTTTTTGTCGGTTTATTGAAGAAAAGATTCATAGAGGGAAGAATTAAGGCGTAGACTTCGATATATATATACTCAGCTGAATAGGGGGCGACCTGTGGTTCAATGCTTAGCGTAACAAGCTACCATGCCCAAGATCGCAGGTTCGTAGCCAGGCATGTGGCCCTAGGATTTTTTAAAGGGAGTAAAAAATCCTTAGTTACGCCGTCCTTCGGAAGGGACGGGAAACGATGTCAGGTACTCGTTAAAAATCCCTACCCCAATAAAACCTGGATAGGCAAGATTTGAATCTCCCAATGTAGCATCGTCCGATTAGCCATAGCAGCAAAAAGTGACGTTAGATGCACAAACAAACAATACTCATATGTATATGTATGCAAGGAGAGGGAGTGCACGGAGCACTGAATTACTCTGTTAAGGGTTCTATGTCCGAATCTGGTTGTGACAATTAAATTAATTAATCTTATAACAATCATAGATCGGCCCAATTTGATCAATATACGCTCATTAGGTTCACCCAGTCTCTATCAAGTATGTACCCTTAATTGGAAGAGTCCTGGCGGTTGAGTGTGATTTCTGCCAACTGCACAAGTTGTTTAGAAAAAATACAAACTCTGCCATGTTATCGAGCCTTTCATGCTTTGTACTGGATCTGTTTTTTTCCCTCCTAATGATTAATAATCTTAACATAACACAATTGGATTTTTCGATCCACGCAATATTTTTATTAAACAGGGCAGGGTTGAGAGCCATGAATAGCCATGATGAATGCAGAACTAAGTCAGATACACGAGGTTAGATATTCTGTTAGGACCAGCTGGTGCAACCTCTGGAATCTATGATTGGGTCTCAAGGTCTGAGAACAATGCTCACTGTATATAATTTACACTTAACCATCTCTGTCTTTTCTCTTATTGTTAGTTTATTGTAGTACTATAGTGAAGTATCATATCTGTCTGCTATGCTGGGAAAAACATTGAAGAAACAAAAATATTAAAAAAAACAAAATAAAAACTGGTAAACGTCTATTTACAATTTTTGTTTTAGTAAATATAACCAAAATGTAAAACAAGAAACTCTATCAAATTTAGGATATAATATAATATTCTTGGAATATTAAAAAACTCCCTGGTTTGGATACAAAGTGATGGAAAAAAGCTTTTTTTTACCAGTAAATGATTAATTCATACTTTTTTTTCAAGAATATAACATACACATTGATAAAAATTACCCATGTATCTTTATCGAATTTAGTTAGAATATTATAGTACTTTTTGGATTGCTCATTCATTTATGTTTTAATAAAAAGTGAAAATTATAATGAAGTTTAAGTTATTATAATGAATATTAGAAGAAACGTTATAGACAAGAGATATATACAAATATATAAAACAATATAATTTAAAAAACTTTAAATTTTGAAGATATTTTGATATTTTCCAAAAAAGAATAAATTACTTATTATTTTAACATAATTTCGGGAGATAAGAAAATAACAAATATAACTTAAGTTCAGAAATTAAAGGAATGGTGCGTAATCAGCCACCGATTTAAGCAAAATTAATATACTACTCCACTAAATAAAATACAATTAAATTCTATTTTATTTTTTATTAATTGTTATAATTTTTAAATATTTTTGTTAGAGAGGAAACTAGTTGACTGGAAGATCTAATGTAGGATGGAAATAGTGGGGGGGGGGGTGCAGTTAAAATAATCAGCAAATAACTGAGGACTTATTTATTGATTGTGCCTACTTTTCGACCTTACTTTGTAGTTCATCTTCAGGGCAAATAGAATAAGTTGCGGCAAGGTGAACCGTGTAACTCAAAATTTTACACAGGAGTGAGTTACATGGTTCACCTAGCCGCAATTCATTCTATTTGCCCTGAAGATGGGCTACAAAGTAGGTCGAAACGTAGGCACAATCAATAAATAAGTCCTCACAATCCGCTATTAAATTAAATATGGCACAAATGAACAATAAGAGCTAACTATGAATTTTAACTTGCATACTTTTCTTCAGCGAGTGAAATACTTTCAATAAAGTACATTTTCACGTATAAGGAAAATTTGATGTAGACCAGTGTTATCCATGAATATATATATATAATGATAATAAATATACTAGCTAATACTTGCGTAACACTTTCCACGTAACACTGAAGTGTGAACTGGACTTACCTGTAATAGGCAAAAGAGAACAAATAAGTTTTCATAATTAATAAAGATTATATGATTAATATTGTGATAGAATATTTTTTTTCAAAGAAAATGTTTAATATAATAAATAAATCTGAAGCATTATCAACATTTCAGTTTAGAATTTATATATAAACTGTAAATTATAATAATAATTAACATGTAGTACTCCAAAAATAGATCTGTAATGAAAATATTAGTCTTGCTAATAATTTCAAAATAATTTTGAAGGAAAAACATGAAAATCGTTCGCTAATGTTTATCCCCTCCCCACGAAAAAATTAATAAAGAAAATTCATTTATTTGTACTAAAGCGCTACAAAAATAGAATTGGGTATATATATATATATAAAGTTTATTATAATTTGAAGAAACATACATCTCTTTAAACCGATAAAACATACTGTCATTTTCCAATTCTTTATACAAACATATAATTTTAAACATATGTCACTATCCACTACACTCCGAAAAAAATTGAGATACAAGAACATATTTTAGAATAGAGGGAATATAGTGTGTATTGTTACAAAGCGAAAAGTACTACATACATTTTCCATTTTTTTCACACAAAAATAACAGTTCCAACTCATCATCTTAATATTTTGAAAAATCGAAAAACATTAGCGCTTCTCAGCTGATGGTAGACACCCCAAAGGTTAAGAATTTAACGTAAGTGATGGGTGAGCGTATATATTTTTGTTTGATACGACGACAATGAAATATTTTTTTATTTTTAAACAAATTTTAGGACCACTATTAAAGTAAGGTGAGATGTAAGAAAAACATATTTAATGTTTGAAATTAAATTGAAACACATGTGTATACAAGCAGACACAACACATGCATCTCTTTGTAAGATGATCGGAACTGTTATTACCTGATAACGTATCACCACAGGAAATGGATACCAATAGGACGAAATAGAGTCACGGATGAATAGTCGAAATAACAAAAGAACTCGATTCGTCTCCAACGGGAAAAGGCTTCAATAGTCGCTACTGTCAATTCACACAAAGCGACATTTTAGAGGTATAAGATTGCTTTCAGAGCCTCCGTTCCTCTCAATATAATAATTTTTCATGTTCAAACAATCTATATATATATAAAACCATCAAATACGAAAATTGAGTAATATTCAATTGAAACGGAATTTATGAGAAATATTTCAAAGTTGTTTATCGATTTCTTTAATAGAAAAAAAATTAATTATTTCTCTATGTACAGATTCAAATAGAAGGTGGAGCAGATTCAATTGGTGGCCAAAACCTGAACTAGGAGAAAGGTGGGAGTTGGCCCACCGGCAGGTAGGTAGCGCTCCAGTCCACTCCCCATCTATATCCTCAATACATCATTGTTATATTTTCAAAAAAAGGATACAAGATAATTATAAATTTACTTAAAATGAATTTGAAACAACTTAGGAAAACTGAATAATTGAATAATTATAAAAATAAATTTATTAAAGAATAACCATAGAGAACTATGATTACTATAACTAACACTGTTCTGGGATGTAATAAATATTATTCAAATAAGGATTTTTATAAATAAAAATCATACCTACGTTTTCATAGGTAGATTCGTATAATTACATTACAAAAATATCGATTTACGATACCCAACTTTCAATGCTGATAGTGACATATCGATTATTGACATTTTCCAAATAAAGCTTTTCATAGTGGAATTTTAGATCGAGGGCCGGTACATCGATTTTTTTTTTTATATTCATGGTTCGATATTCATACTTTATCATTAATAATGTTATATATATATATATATATATATATATATATATATATATATATATACATACACATATATAAGAAGGTTATATGATAATATTATTATCATAATAATAATATTATAGGTATATTGACTAAGTGATATACTTGAACACATTTCGTCATCAATTCGTAAGCACAATTTATGTATTAACAATGTCTTCTACCTAGTCTTACAATTGGAAATTTTATAATTTATACCTGTGTGTTATTAAGTATAATTCTACAGCCTGCTTTTTCACTGTTACATTATGATTATAAGACCAATATAGTCTCGAAACAATCAATCAATTTGCTAAAAGATAGTTCAATCTAGAATTGAAAGAATTTCTAAAGAAAAAAAAACTTGCATGCACATGTTATAACTTAAGTTTTACTATTTTTTGCATGCATTGCTAAGAGTATTATCAAAAAAGCAGAGATTGGATTTATTTAACTTTATACATTTAAATTAATATACTAATTGGGAAGCATGCGTTCCTCTCCATATCAGAGATCCTTAAAACGGACAAATGAAATATAAGTGAACATATATATGAAGCATCTTAGTAAATAGATTCTTAAACAGTATGGACAATTGTAATCATACATTTAGAAAGAAAAATATTCATGAAAAAAAAGCAAAAACATAACTATATTTTCGATAAAGTTTGTAAATTAAAAAATTATTAATTTTTTAAATCAATTTGGCATACCATTTCAATAAGACGTCCTTGCGATATCCTGATAAATACTATATACGTATTTTTTCAGATGGACGGCTAAAACGCTATACAATTCAGATTGCCGAAACAAACGTGAGTGGCTTTATAAAGTTAAGATATACGTCATACTACTTACTAAGAATTCATATTAATATCCAACAAGGATTACTAAACATGATCACATTGTATTGTAACTGTGGAAACTAATAATCACTTGTATAGCGATTTATATCAATTTAATTACACGACGAAGGATTTTTAAATCTTCCTAAAAAAACAGCGAGGTTATTTAAAGGTCTATGGCTTCAATATTCATAAGATCATAATTTTTTTTTTATTGCAATTCGTTTCATGGTCAAAGATTTTTTATTACCTCAATAGCTGTTTCAATTTTTGTTACTTATACACCATTATATAAAAAGTTATTTAGGTTCATTGAACCAACTAATAAAAAGGTAAACAGAATTAAAGAGTAGTAAATAATTATTTTCCTGTAGTTGATATGAGATATTAAGTACTAAAGTTGCCACTACGGCCTACATTTTGTTTAAAACTGTAGAATCCCACGAAACTAACACAATATATATAAAGTGTGTAATGTTATACATATATACACACATATATGAAATAGCTTTCACTGCAGAGCTTTCAGGTATAACGGTATTATCCGAACTAAATTATGTAAACTAAAGCTTATTAACATACAATAAAAAAGTGGAGAAATTAAGAGATACTTACGGACATAAAAAAAATAACAAATACCTCTAAGATATTTATTAAAAAACGGGACAATTGTTTGGACATTGTTAAACATGTATAACAAAAAAATTAATTTCAGTTGGTCTAATAAATTTTAAATCATTCATTTACTATATATACTTTTAAAAAAACATAAAAATAAAAACATCAAGTATCAATAAAATAATAATACCAATATTTTAAATAATTATTATGTTTTTTTAGACTTAGATGGAAACCAGTACTGGCTCACATTGAAAATAACCAGAACTTGAACCAAGGCTATCACGGTGACTTATGACATGTCAATCCATGTTAAACTCACTGACATTTTACTAAAAAAACGTTTTAACGTCTTTATATAATACACACACACAAAATGTTATACAACATAAAAACGATTAGTAGAACCAAAACATAACATATGGCGATTTATCATTTTACCTAATACAGGAAAGGAGAGGAAAATAAACATCATATTTAATTTGTTTACCTAGATTAATCGATCAATAAATAGTTCCTTTTTTTTTTTTGGATATTTTTGGCTTACCTCCTCCAAAAGTAAAAAATAATAATGTTATCTATAGACATTATATACATATACATACTTCTAAATTGATATTCTAAAAATCTTTTATTTTATATTGAGTTAAGTTAAAAAAAATACACGAATACTATAAAGTATCAATAGTTAACGGTCAGGCAGTCTTGAGAATTATAGTAAATAAAAATATTTGAAGGAACAAATAATAACTGTATAACATGAAAACACTTCTTGTGAACAAACACAAACTATCGATAGTGAAAACCACTTTACAGGAGAATTGTAAAACTGTTTCAAGACTAGAGAGAAATGGTTAATTTTTTCAGGAGTGCTGCCCAACTACATTGGATTGCCATAGCACACAGCATACTCATCAATCCATATTGGACATAGTGTACACTACAATTTTAAATTTATGAATATTCGTTTTACACATTCAATAATTTTTTTTTCTCTTTATGTCTGTATCCACACTTATCCGGTAAAAACAATTGACAATCAGCAGATTGGTTACGAGCAAAATAAAACAAAATTACGTGAGAGGCACGCTGATGAACCTCTCCTGTATAATAGATCCCTCTACCAAAAATCAATAATTAAAACCGTAAAATGGATTTTATCTATGTCACTATACGTTGTTTTGTCTCTTATAGATGACACTATATGGATTTCAAATAATTTACAATCTGAAAGCAAACGCTACAGATCAAAAAGGAAATTGTTTTGATTTTTTCACATTTGATATTTAGCATTTTTATCTACGATATACGAGCACGCTCTACTTTTCACAATTCTTTTTTTTTACATTATTATGATTTTTTTATTGTATTTAATTATACTTTTTTTATTATTATATGTATAACTCTTAACTGAAAGTTAAAACATATACACATACAGCTTACCTCACTAAGAATTTATAATCAAAACATTTCAATTACAATTTAATACTACCATAATAATAAAAAAACAAACAATAATTCATGTATTTTAAATGTTGTTTTTTTTAAAATGACTTGGATAAAAACCTGTACCAGTAGCTTTAAAAACTGCCAGAACTTGAAAAAGGGCTACCATAGTGAACTCTGACGTAGGTTGGCAAGTTTAAGGTTCATCTAAAAACGTTTAGATTTGACAGTTTAAAGCTGCAGAAAGGTATTAAAGCTGGGAACGTTAACAACATTTTTACAATGTTTTCAATGATTATAATTTTATCAACTAGGATAAATTTAAGCTATTATAAAATGCTTTCTTCTTATTATTTAAAAAAAAATGTATTTATTGATATTTACAACTGTACTACAATAATACATCAAGTAAATAGGCTATGTGATAGGTAATGGCATGAGTTAATGGCAATGAGAGAAACTACCCACTGGTAGTACTCAAATCACTAGTGCAACTAAGAAGGTCACGTGGCCATCTTCTTTTCAGACGCCTCGGAGGATTATCGGGAATTGAAGAGGAGGCTAGGTTTGAAACTAGAGGGTTTGAGTGGGAATAAAGTTTGTTATGAAAGGATAGATAGCGGGTTCGGCCCAAATCAGCAACAAATAGGACATTAAGGTCGTTATGTTATGGATTCTTAACAAAATAAGGAGCGTTGAGGATTTTACGAAGGATTTTGGATTGTAGGGATTGGATACGAGAGGAATTCGATGGCTTAGTGGAGCCCCAAACCTCTACTCCGTAAGTCCAAATAGGTCGTATGGTCATGTAGATGAGTCTTTTGTAGTTAATTGGGAGGTTAGAGCGTTTGCCTAGTAAGTGTTGAAGTAGCCTGAAACGTCGAGCGGTTTTTTGTCTTTTCAGTCTAGTATGAGGATTCCAGGTTAATCGTTTGTCGAGATGCAACCCTAAGTATCGGATCTGTTCTACAGGCACCAGTGGGATATTATTATAGGATACTGAAGGGCAGGAAGTCATTGGTTTACGACGTAAGGTAAAAGTGATTTGATGAGATTTTTTAGAATTTATTTTAATTCTCCAGTTTTGACACCATTCTTCAAGATCAGTGATATGGGATTGGAAGCTTTGGGATCCAATAATATTCTTATTCAACTTTTAAAATACATGACGTATCGACATTTTTCCTATTATACCAATATAATCAAATTTATGTTGGGTTCAGGAGAAGACGTCGCATCAAGAGATATGATGAAAACATAGATATGGTTTTTGGACAGATTGTTATTGTCTTTCACCTTCCTCAGATATTGGAAAGAGTAAAGCTAAAAACAACAACAGTAGACCGATATGGTTTATTCTGATATAATAAGGTTTTTATTTAGACGGGGAAGATGAACAACAAGTATGAAGTAATATCGGCACTCGAGTGCAGGCGGTGGTTACGTACACTGGCGTAATAACCAACTGAGAACCAATTGCGTAAGTATGACCTTATCGAAGTTTACTAAGAATTCATCTTACCCAAGGAGAATAGTGAAGGCATAAATGCATACTACAGGTCCCAATGGATGCTGGGATTGGATACATTTTATTTATTAACAAAACTTAAAAAAAAAAATTATTTTATTGAATTGTACAACTGTAATACAATGGCCATATGAATAAATAAATACATGAAAGGACATGTTGAGGCACTACCCACTGGGAGCACTCTAATAACATTTCTATAATAGAAGGTCCCGAGGCCATCTTCTCTTCAGACGCCTAGGAAGATTGTCCGAGGATGGAATTGGATGCAAGGATGGAAACTAGTGGGTTTGGATGGGCCTGGAGTTTATTATGGAATGATAGGTATCTGGAATGGGCTAAATCGGTAACATATGGAATGTTAAGGTCATTATGGATGGTTTTATTTGTGACAAAATAAGGAGCGTTTAGGATTTTGCGAAGGATTTCGGATTGCAAGGATTGAATACGAGAGGAGTTCGATGGTTTGGTGGAGCCCACTAGTACTTGATCTGAAGCTGTTTAACGAAACTTAAATTTCATTTTAATAGACAATAGAAGAGGAGTAATAATGCCCGAAATTAAAAATAATTAAGTATATAATATAAATCTCTATTATATTTCGCTCTAAGATGTTGACATAAAGAGACATTAAAAGGATTTACAAATACGAAATGCAGAATGTAGGTATTTGTAACGAAAAAAAAAACTAACAAAAAAACTACGACACATAATTATAAAATAAATGAATGAAACTGAAACCATTAAACCGATGTAAAGAAGATTTTTTTTTTAAGTCTAAAAACTGTTATTACCTAATTAAATTTCTCACTTATATAAAAAGGTTTATTGTGAATATTTACTGTTTTATTTCACAGCTGTAAAGCGGGACGAACCGTAACAGAGACACCACACTTCTTATTCTTAGAATTATTTTTCTTCAAAACAGAAATATTCTTCTTTTTCGCATCATTCGATCCACGGAACTCCTTGATTAACTTAGAAATAGTTAAAACAAAACGAATCCAATGTCAAGATAGGCAGCACCCAAAGGATGAATACGGGAGGGAACTGCCACTCCAGGTATCAGATCAGTCACAGCTGTTTTTACAACGAAATTTGCTTCATATATAAATATAAATGACGATAATATCCAATTTAACATTTCTCTCTATTATATTATATATATATATATATATATATATATATATATATATATATATATATGAAAATGTAAAAATGTTTACATGTAATGTAAAATAATAAAAATACTTATTAAAAAAATGAGTTAACTTTATTGAAAAAGAACGCATATGCTTTATAAAATGGGAGCTAATCACCCTCAGGTAGATAAGAGATACCCTCTAGCAATTAAAACAAATATTAATGAAGTGAATAAATAATAGCTATTTAGTTGATTTAATTTAATTGTTACAAATAATTGGGGTTCAGAAAGAATTTTAATACCAGTAAATAGCACAATGAATTCTAGTCAATAAAGTACATATATATAACTATACTCTAAAGATGCAGGAAATAACCGTTTATTTTTAGGAATTAATTTTAGGAAAAAACAAAGTTGTGTGTTATCATATATGTGTTATAATAATACTTGGTGTGCCTTATCAAAATCACTAACACGAGCAGGAGAAAATGATAACTCAAAGGCAACTTCTACTTTTTGTTATTAGAAAATACTTTAGACTGTCAATCCTTGTAGATCTAACTTTATAGTACTTTTTACCTCTTAATTGTTTTGTTTAAAATATTGTAGTAATGAGTGTAGATAATGAAAGTAAATTTAAGTAGTCCAGTCATTTTAGTTAATGACAACTATTATTCATCTAATTAAAAAAGAGTTTGATTTGAATTAAAAAAGTTAAGATTTTTCCCTAAATAAGTTCATAAGATAAATTTGAAGGTATACTTGATTATATATAAATATATATACATACAGGGTGTCCCATTTCAAGTGGATCAAACGTTTTTAACATTTAAACCAAACAAAATTCAGAAAAACGTTTCAGGTAAAAGTTGTAGTTATTCAGACCTAGTTTGAATAAATAAAAAAACATTTTTTGTTTTTTCACTTTAAATGGTCAATATCGACCTTCGAAAAATGTAGTTTCCTCTTGACCCCCATTTATTTTTATTTTTCTGAAATGTACAATACAAAACATAGAAAAAATGTATGTAACATTTTTTTCTATCTTACATAGGTTAAGTAGAAGAAGCATTCAAAGTTCACTACTTTAGTATACCTACCTCCTTTACGAGGAAACGTAATGTAGCATCAAGTTATTTTATTTAAGAGTTTCTAGTCGTTATAACTTACTAATCAAGGTATTTTGAATCTTTGAGAAAATGTCTGGACATTTAAAAACCTTAATTTTAATAAAAACCTGTTTCGTCGTTTTTATCGAAATTAAAAAAAAAAATTAAAAGTAAGGTTTTTAAATGTCCAGCCATTTTCTGAAAGATTTAAAATACCTTGATTAGTAACTTATTACAACTAAAAACTCTTAAATAAAAAAACTTAATGCTACATTACGTTTCCTCGTAAAGGAGGTATACTAAAGTAGTGAACTTTGAATGCTTTTTCTACTTAACCAATGAAAGATAGAAAAAAATGTTACATACACTTTTTCCTTTGTTACATATACTGTTTTGTATTGTAAATTTCAGAAAAATAAAAATTAATTATGGTCAAGAGGAAACTACATTTTTTGAAAGTCGATATTGACCATTTAAAGTGAAAAACCAAAAAGTGTTTTTTTTATTTATTCAAACTAGGTCTGAATAACTACAACTTTTACCTGAAACGTTTTTCTGAATTTTGTTTCGTTTAAAAGTTAAAAACGTTTGATCCACTTGAAATGGGACACCCTGTATATGTATATATATAAATAAAATCAAGTATACACACACACACTCATTATACCCATGAGGTTGTTAATATGCTAGATACGGATCAGCCAGCAACTCTATAAAATTTGCTGAGACATTGAGTAGCTGGCTCCTTAGGACTCGTTGTGTTGTGGTAGCGGCTTCCGTTCCCGGTTTGCCTTTTATGTCACTGTACTTCGCCTGCTGTTCACATTAGCCTTTTCATTATTCAAGTTTCTTTCTTATCTCACAAGTCCTTGTACGATTGTCTACTTCTTTTTTTTTATACATCGTTACTCAACTTGTCCCTTTCTGTTACAATAAAAAAACTAATAAATCAAATAGACAGGCCATGTTTTATTGTTGTATAAAACAATTCGAATCCTTGAACTCAAAACGATTATTACCATTATTTATTTCATTGATAATAATAATCATTTTTATATTAACTAGGGAAGTACCTCTTGTCCGCCTAAGGGCATATATTTTACGAATTATATGCGTTTTTCACCAGTTAAACTCAACATTTTAAGTAGTCCAACTTATATGTAAAATGAAACACATTTCATTGTAGAAAGAACACTGACTGAGCAGTGCACTACCTCGTTTTGCCCAAGTATAGCGTATTCGTTCCTTGGCTACACCACAATCTTGACTGCGCGATATAAAACTGAATTAGATTCGCTGTTTTTAATATATTTATTCTGTCGTAACCTTCTTTAAATTATTAATCGATTTAATTAATTAGATTAATCACAATCCCGATGGGAAGTAGTGGCCTTTTTCAGATTTGGAGAAAAATGGTACTCCATAATCGTGGGAGTAATAATTCTTGGAATAAGAAGAGTGGTTTCTCCGTTACGGTCCGTCCCGCTTTACAACTAAAAAATAAATTATTACACGGCCATTAAAAAGTTTTTTATACAATAGAGATATGATTTTTAATTATTTTTGTAATATAGTAATATTAGTTCTACTCTGAGGACAAAAATAAGTAGCGGTGTATCCCGAGGATCCAGAAATACCCTTACCTATCTAGAGATCTATTGTTGAAGCAGCGAAGGGTGGAAGAGTATATATATATATATTACTTGCTTTTCCATTATTTTACATCTCACCTCTGATTTTTATAATTTTTCTTTTTGTAAGCTTTATGTTTACTTCCTTCTTTTATAATCCACAAAGTGGGTCGAAACGTCGGCACATAATTAAATAAGTACCCACTTATTTATTTATTTTATTTGACTGGACCCCCAACTATTTTCTTCCTTACTCTATCTTCCAGTCAACCATCCCCTCGCTTTTCCTTCTTTTATCTTTGTAATTTTTACATCACCACCTTTTTGTACATTTACTCTGTAATATTTTTATTCATATATATCCCTCACTTTTTTGTTCTAATTTTCTATTACTCTACATATATTTTTATATTATTATCTTCTTGGTACTGTAATGTACTTTTATAGTTTTGTTGTTTTGCCTGTTTTCTTTCTTAGCCCTGAAGTTGACCTACTAAGTAGGTCGAAACGTAGGTAATATCAATAAATAAGTACCCTCTTATTTAGTGTTTAATTTGGCTGCACCCCGAACTATATCCTTCCTTATATATATTTTAATGTTTTATTATATATATATATATATAGCCCCTCTAGGGCCGGTCTACCTTCGGAGTGATGGATCAAGCCAATGAATGATGGAATCTAAATTTTCTAAACACTTGAAAATAGCAATTATTTGATAACTCAATTTTTCTCGATTGTATGTCTATGTGTGTGTGTGTAAAACTATTTGTGTGTATTGTTATTTAGTTAAAAGAAAACAGTTTTGTAAAAGGTGTGTGAAATGTCAACTTCAAATGTTTCTTTTTTTACAGGTAAGACTGTATAGAATAATGAGTTTGTAAATGAATTGCAGGAAATTATTGTTATAATAAAAATAATTTTACTTTTTTTACAGAGAGAAACGTAGTTTAGTTTTATTTCGACACCTACTAAATAGTCATAGTTGGAATGTTTATCACCATCTTGTTTATATGTATTGGTAAACATTTGAAATAAAATTTGTCAAATAGCTATCCTAAAATAAATTGTCTGGATAATGGTATTATTTCTTTTTAAAGCCCAAGTATAAAATATATATATACAGACATAATTATAAGGTACTATAGTAAAATATACAAATGGAGCAAGGAATGCCTCATTTATAGCCTAGGCAGTTCTGTTAAGGAGATTAGCGCAAAATTCAGATTTCGAACAGAATAAAATATGACTTCAAAAATAACCTGTACTGCTACGACCCATGAAGAGTCCAGGATTCAGTAAGTGTTAGAAACTAAAACAGTTTCTAGGACAACGGCTGTACAGAGAAGAGGTTAGTCCGAGATTACGCTCAACCGCCAAGTTTCCTCCTATTTTGGATACCCACTTACTAATTACATGAAAATTAATTGTTTTTTAAATTTCAGTTTTTAATCATTACTTCATTAAAACTTAAGATTTATTTATAGTTTTTCTTTAGTAATTATCCAAAAAAAGATAATACAGGTGAATACAGGAATTATAGACAAAAATGAACATATTTTAAGAGACGTGAGATATGATGTCATCGAAGAGCGATGTGCCCATCCTACAAGCGTTTAGGCTCATCTCTGACTCACATGACTACGACTACATCTATCGTATATTGGGAATTTTGGTGATGTATTATATTTGAACCTCGAACCATTACAATCCGTGAATGGTCTTGGGTTCAATACGTGATAGATATTGTTCTGTTTCAATTCGAAGTTTTAATGAAGTAGAAAAATAAAACCTGCTATAAAAAACCCACAAAATACAGTTCATTTTCATTTAATGAGTAATATGTTTATCACGCCTATGAGTACCTTGTTAGAACACGTAACATTTATGGATGTAGCACGTACCTTTAATGTATTTATTTTTTAATTGATATTTTTGTCATTAGTATCTAGTGATCACCAAAGCTTAAACAAATAAATAACTTGGAGATACGGTTGGTAAGAGAAAGTGTCTCTTTATATGATATACAAATTTATTTTATGTAAAGTCTATTAACACCAATAATATATTATTTGTTATCAAAAAGAACTAAAAAGCTATAAGGCTCAAAAATATGATTGATTTTATGTCACCATCTGTTCATTAAAAAAAAAAGGTCCATTGGAACCCATAACGGGCCAATCAGAATAGTTTTCTAGTCAACGGTTGTCAATGCAGGGAGTTGATTTGGACAATCGGTTTGATAAAAAACAACAATTGAAAGCAAGTTTTGGCCCATCAGATCGCACAGGGTCCATCTGTGGCTGTTAACAGATAATGTGTTAATCTTTCAAATGATTTATATTTACATTTTATTTTTTTTACGAACGTTTAGTTAATATAAACATTTTGAATAAATTTTCTTAAGTAACTACACAATTAAACACAAAAAAAAAATTAAACACAAAAATTACTCAATATTTTGCTAGTTATGGATTTTTTTTTCTTTTCTTATTCCCGGTATAAAATTTAAAGCACACTTTTTTTGAGATGGAATTATCATTTTAGGGTGATTTAGAAATCAATAATATATAATTAATTAAGAAAATGAAAAAAAAAAGTCTTTTTCCTTTTTTTAGCTTCCTAATCAGAACGATGCGGGCACTTAGTAACCTAATCCTTTCAAACACTATAAACTTCCAACTCCGAACAAATAAATAATTATTTATTTTTTGTCGACGTTTTGACTCACCTAGTAGGTGTGCATCTTATACATGTAATAGCAGAATAATTAGGTACAAAATTATCAATAACGATAAACTAAAAAGTACAAAATTAGGTAACAGTGATGTGTAAGATGAAGATGAGGAAAAAATTGAATGATATAATGTTTCTTAGCTTAAAGAGTTACAACACAGAAGTAAATCTACTGCAAAATAATCTTTGGTAAAGTAAAAAAACAATTAAATATTGTTGTTACTAGAAACTTAATTTAGTAACCTGAGTTATTACAAGCCAACCTGGACTGATCAGGTTTTGATGATGATTTTGTTAAATTTACTTTTGCACGAACACATATTCTTTTTCTAATCTTCAATATAAATATAAATTTGGATAAAATAAGGTCCTAGAACAAAGAAAATAAATATATCTTCTTTAAATCTATATGACATTTTTAAATGGTTTAACTGATTTTGAATCAATACGATTTCATTTTATATTGCATTATGGGATAGGTATAATAATTTTGTATTCAGTGATAAGATATCATACTATTGATAAGGTTAACTGATAAGCGCTTAGGAGGGGCTGTGAGGTTGAGGGTGAGCTGGGCGTGGGTAAAGCTAAAGGTCAAACAGTCACCGGGTCACTAAGCGTCTTCATCTCTTCTCACATACTCTACTCTCTAGAAGTATATAAGCTTATATATATATATATATATATATATATATATATATATATATATATATATATATATATACATATAAATATATATTTCTTTCAACTTCCATTCAACATTCTGGCGACGTTTAGAGACTATTATGGCACACAATTATGCCAAATTGATGATTTTATGCCATTGATAAGGCATCTTTCAAGTAGAGGCTACAACTCAAAATGATTTTTATTAAATTTTTTAATAAATATTTATTTGAGAAATTATACAAATGTCAATTGGCTCATAGTGTATTTTAGATCTTTTCTTGAAAACCTCCACTAAGGGATTCACATGGAAGCGTGTATGGAGAAAACTCCCATTGAAGCAACTCCTGACGTGGTCCATATCACTGTAGTATTTCCCTGCACCAGAGACGTTGTTAAATTTTATGATGGGATAAGTTGTAGTCTATTTTTTAACTTAAATTAAAAACAGCGCCATATGCAACGGCTTAAAGGTCAGGAACAGTGGCTTTGTGATCTATCGATTTTTAAAAATATTTATAATTTAACTGTTCCAGCACGGCAAATTATTAAACAAATGAAGGGTGCAAGGGGAAAACCAAGATAATCAGAAAAGTGTGTTTCTAAGGAAATTAAAAATACAGATTTGAAACGTTATATTGTAAAAAATACTGAAGCGATGTAATCCATAAATGTTTTATTGAAAACCCTATTTACTTATTACTTTATTTTTAATATATATTCTCAATTTATTTTTTACATTTTATTTATTTGGTAGGTTTATAAAAGAATGGGTTTCTCCTGTGCAACAAACTAAAATACCTAAATAACCCGCGACTGCGTTGTTTGTTCCCGTGCGTACCTCGGCCAGTTGAAAGAATGAATTTGACGATTCAGATGGCATAGTTATCTCAATATTTAATTTTTTTAACTTAAGTTGGTTTTTTCCCTGCACCCTTCAAATGCTAGTTCCTCAAAACGTTGCTAGGCAACGCCCATAAACGCCACTAAAGATTTTTTTCGGTCCTGAGCCATTAAACCTGAATATAATTTGTTATTTTATTAATTATTGATTTTATTAATTTTTAAATATTTTTATTTGAAAATAAAAGATATGTCTGAATATAGATTGATCCACTTAAAAAATTATTACATAATCTCACAAGAAGGGATATTAAGTATATCTATACTATTCCAGTATTTTAAGCTGAAAAGGTACGAAAATATTATGGAATCGAAACGAACATGAGTATTGGTTGATCCGGTCTTCCATAAAACTATTCAAAAATTTCAATAAAAATATTTAGAACAATTTGTGTGAATTATTTTGAGCGCAAAATGTATGCCATCAAACCGTTTGCCAAAAAGACGTGCCAACATAAATTCATGGTTAACATACCCTCTGCTTAATTTTTTTTTGGTATAATTTTCGTATATATATTTTTTTGATCCGAAGATTTCACTCCAAATCCAGCTGGCAGATTATTTATTTAATCTGTTAACAGTCGGGGATGAATCCTGTAGGATCTGGAGACCCTCCTGAGGCCCATTAAGCCTCTATAAAGTGTAGTACCAGACCGATGAGCGAGATTTCCGATAAATCACCTCCCTACACAACGATTGTCCTACATTTCATTCTCTACCATGTACTGAACCTAAGATGCTTCATGGGTTGTAATGGTACAGGGTTTTTTTGTACATACGTAGACCTCTGAACGTAATGACTGTTCCGCAGAACTAGTACGTAAAAAAAATATTATCTTATCAGGCGAGGTCTCCTCTGCCTTTATCTACTCCGGAGGATATTACGCAGAGCACCTGAGTCAGAAGGACAGAAATAAGACAATGGCGAACCTTCCTCGGAGGAAAGTCGCTGGAGAAGATTAGCTATCTCTTATTCCCATTGGCCATTGGACCGGAGGGTTCACTTCCAAGTCCACGCTTTCTGTGTCTCTGCGATAGCAACGGCTCCAGTTCTTCTTTAACCTCTCTTTTCTATTTTTTAACATAGTAATATAAAACTTTATAGCGACTAGATAATTGATCAAATACACTTTGATATTATTTGATTTGTTTTGTTCTTTTAAAGTAAATAGTAAGCCCAAAGTGTGAATAGTATTATCATAATACAAAATGTAAACAGCGCTTTGTTTATAATTGTTGTAAATGTAAACTATATATATTTAACAATTAATATTTATAAACAATTACATACTAAAGGAGCAATTCAAAACGGCCTCAATTTTCTGAAAAATATTAATGGTGGCAAATCTTGGATGTTTTGATTATGAGACGAAAACCAAGCACCAAAGCGTGGAGTAGTGCACTTCAGTCTCTCCAATGAAAAAAAAAAAAGCATGCTTATTTGCTTTTTTGATAGCCAAGGAATCATCCACAAAGATTGTGCCACATGGCCAAATGGTTCAACAATTTTATTTATTTACAACGCTTTGTGAGACCAAAGATCAAAAACATGTGAGTGTTGCATTACGACAATGCTTCTTGTCACACCCCAATTTTTTGCGAGTTCTAGCACAGGGTACTTATTCCGCTGGTTGCAGGGCTAATCACAGTCACATCATGTAAGTCATTTCTACGTAACGTTCTTAACTGTGTCGGTGGTGTCCCCCAAAATATCCTATCAGTAAATAAGTAGAAAAACAATAACATAAGATATTTAACCTAGCCAATAATCTAGCCAAAATTATTTTTGTATTAGAATCTGGCATAATTTGCTGTTCCTTTACATATAATGGAGGTTATATTGGGCTTATCAGTTAACCGAAAATTATGCCAGCTGAAATTAAACTTCGTGATAACCCGTAACTGGTTATGTCAGTCATTCTCAAATTAGATGTCACTTGTCACTTAGTTTTATTGAGGCGTATGTATGCTTTATTTTTTATTACGGCCATTCCAATTTTATAGATTACAAAACGTATAAGACTATAATTGATAGAATCGTCTTCAGTGTGGCTTTCCACTTTGAAGGCAGGCAATATTAATTCGAAATTTTATTTTAGTAAACAAATTGTAAAAAAAAAATCAGATTAATTACATAATTAATAATAATAATTAACATTACTCGTAATTATCAACAAATTTCCTCGAATTTCATCCAACTCAGCTGTCTGAAACATCAAAAATTCTTTAATAAAGTTGCCAATAGATCCTTAAAGCTTTAATGATACAATATTATTAACATAATGTAGGATGGAAATAGTTGGGGGTGCAGTCAAAAATTACACAACAAATAAGTATAAACCTATTATATTTTATGTGTGCCTATATTATTAACTAAAATTAAATATTATTAACACTTCGGAGGAGGATGAGGTGAAGTACAAACGCCATGAAGATGAAGATCCGGCTCTGATTCAGCGAGGATTACTCACTACAGTCTAATTCCTGGCCTTTTAAATCCAACATTGTTTCTCTCTCTCTGCATCTCATAACCTCCTCTTGCTTAGCCGTTCATGTTATTGTGGGTGGAACTTGTAATTATTCATCGCTTGAATATCAAACAATCCTAGCTCCATATGTATCTTTAAATTGTAGTTAGATGATTTTATTACTAAAAAAAACTTATATTCCTAAAAACATAAAGGATAATTGGTTTTCAGTATAAGAGAGGAAGCGAACTTTTTCAAAGTCAACACATGTACGAGGAGATGATTTGGTGGAGATCGAGCTCAACATTCAGGTTTTCCTACAGTTAAATGCTAACTTCGTTACCAGAAAAAATAATTGTGTGCCTTAGCCGGTTTCAAACTATACTAAGAGATCAGCAGCGCATTAACTGATGTACACCTCTTCTTAATTTCATTATTCAATGTTTTAAATTATTATCTTTTAAATTAATTAGAAAATTATGTTCTCAGTTTCATATAAAATTAGGTGGAGTCGTCCGTCACTCTTGTCTTATCTAAAGATTCGGGGAATAAAAAAATAAAAACTGTACCACTATAAGTTAGGTTTTAATTTCAATACGTGATAGAAACTTTATTGAGCCATAAGTTTTTTTCCCCAATTAAGGTGTTGGTTTTTAAAGGTTGGGTGAGCCTCTGGAGCGTCCATAGATCCCAAAGAGTTCAAGTATGACCGTTAACAAATTAAATAATTTATCTGCCATAGCCGGATTTGAACCCGGAATCTTCAGGACAGTAACTCAGTGCTGTAAACATAGAGCCCCCTCCCCCTATCCTTCTCCCTAAAAGTAAAATAAAGTAAATTTTTTTTTAAATTTAATTTATTGATATTTACAACTATAATATGATTATAACCAGTAAATCTGCTGATATGTACATAAATAAAGTAAATGAAAATATAAATATAACGGAAATGTATTTTAATATAACAAAGAAATTAGATTCACTCTAATTAGTCTCATTATCTGCTTAAAATGATTAGATTAAGATTTTTTTAATTAAGTTTAAATGAATTAAAATCTATGAAAGGAAAGCATACTTCTTCTTAACATATATCCCTGTCCTGCTTTTTTAATTTAATATAACTCAATCCAAATAATTGTACTTGAAGCTCGACCATAACTAAAGTAAATGCCACAGATATGATAGTAGTTAGTGGTCAGCGAAAAAATAATATAACACGAGACAAGATTAAGTTAGCTACAAGATGGAGATACTTGTATTGACTATTAATGGCGACCAACGGTTTTGAACAACAGCTACATATTGACGAGTCCGCTTTCTTCCTCGAATATTCAATGGAATATTTCGTTTCCAAAGGGCGATAACCTTAGTTTCGATTCAAAAACTCCCAACATATTGCTGTCCTGATGTACTAGATTTAAAAAAAATATAAGTTAAGTATAAGTATATTAATTATTACTCATTATATATTTTAATTTTTCAATATATGAATAAGATCGGTGAATCAATAAACGTAAACATAAATACGACAGTAAAGAATTTTCAATGTTAATATATAGTCTGAGAAACGAAAAGAGTTATGTATCTACAGCCTCGGTGAATAAGTGGTTAAGTCGATAACTTTGTCTAGAGTGATTTAATTGTTTAGAGGGAAGCGGAATCGTGTAATTATCGTAGTATTTGGCTTAAAAAGGTGTTGTAGTTTAAAGAATAACTCCATTTCAAGCCAATGCCTTACCAAGCCCCTTATGCACTACGAAAATAACATGATTCCTGATCCATCTGTATATAAATACAGTACAAGTAATTTTATTTGTAACAAAATTTATTCACTTTTTAACTTTTAAGACTTCAATGTGTTTTAACGAATATAAACTCTAAAATATTTTTATTTTGAAGAGAAAAGGTTTGCCCCCGGCCGGGATTCGAACCCGGGTCGTCCGCCTCACCGTGGCAACGCTCTGACCATTTGAGCTACCGGCGCACAGTGGAACGAATCAACGCATTTGTTGGACATTGGACCAATTCTAAATAACTAAATTTTTCCTTTATTATGATCTTAAATTATACTTTATACTTCTTCTCAACAAAATCCATTGATAAATTAATTGTGATATTAAATCTTATATGAAAAATTCTGAATTGAAATATAAATTTTTCTAAAAACTCATATTTTTAAAGCAATCTACTGTTTGAGGTAATGCATTAAATTAATCGTGCACCTACTGGAAAAAAACTCATCCATCATAAGATATTTTAGGCAAATAAAACTTGGGATTATTTCAAACGTTTGGGAATTTTCGGTGAAAATTAGGGGATAAAACTAAAATAATCAATTGCGAAAATCGCTCAAAATCGCCCAAAAAACTACCTTTACAGTAAATAACTAGAATGTTTAAAGTTTTTTTTCCATTAGTCGGATTCTGCTACTAGGTGCTATTTTCCGAGAAAATGATTTTTTTCTTCTTTTTTTTTCTTTTCCGGGCCTTGAGAATTAATTAAAAATAATTTCTGTTGATATTGGCGTCTACTTTACGCAAGTTTTCTTTTGTTTACCAATGTTTGTTTTACATTCATTTATCCGAATCCTTATCTAACATAATAGTATTAACAATGAAACTTAGTTTGTGTGTGGTATTTGAACGACATATGTGTAATGGTGCACATAGGTGCAATAGCCCCTACAGCAAATCGTCAAGTTTTTAAATTTTTATTTATTTATTTTTTAAATTTTTATTTCGTTATTTAAATAAAAAATCCTCATACAAGACTGAAAAGACAAGAAACCGCTCGACGTTTCAGGCTACTTCAACACTTACTAGACAAACGCTCTAAGCTCCCAGTTAATTACAAAAGACTCATCTACATGACCATCATACGACCTATTTGGACTTACGGAGTAGAGCTTTGGGGCTCCACTAAGCCATCAAATTCTTCTCGTATCCAATCCCTACAATCCAAAATCCTTCGTAAAATCCTCAACGCTCCTTATTTTGTTAAGAATATAGTCATCCATAACGACCTTAATGTCCCATTTGTTGCTGATTTGGCCCGAACCCGGTATCTATCCTTTCATAACAAACTTCATCTCCACTCAAACCCTCTAGTTTCAATTTAGCTTCCTCTTCAATTCCCGATAATCCTCCGAGGCGTCTGAGAAGAAGATGGCCACGTGACCTTCTTAGTTGAACATGCGAATTGAGTACTACCAGTGGGTAGTTTCTCTACTTGTCATTATATCATGTATCACTCAGCCAATTTACTTGTTATATTATTGTAATATAGTTGTAAATATCAATAAATAAATAATAAAAAAAAAAAAAAATAAAACAATTTTATATAGGCACCTACATTTATTATAATTTTGATGTACCAATTATACCTAGTGTATTAACTAACATAAGTAATTATCAATTATTATATTCATTTTGTTTAATAATTAAATTATTTGGTTTGTTACTTTTTCCTTTGTATAACTTTATTTAATACCTATGTATCTGTCTTTCCATAGAATACTGTATTGTACCCATTCTAGTAGTATATAGGTATAATTAAAATAGTATAATAAATTATCTAACATCGAAATATCAAATCTAGAATTTTTACACGTTTCCCCTAAAATGTTTGATCCTGTTTATCATATAATTAAATAGTCCATTCAAAAAGCTTTAAAACCGTAGCAATAGCCTTATTCTAGGAGAACCAGAAGCGGAGATATTAATAAATGTCCAGGCCTCCCTAACACTCGTTCCACTGTGCGGCGTTACCCCCCATCCTTGTTCGAATCCCGGCCGTGGGCAAATCTTTTCTCTTCAAAATAAAAATATTTAAAAATTATAGCAATGATTTTAAAAATTATAATGAACTCTAAAAGTTATTCCGTATTATCTTGTAGAGTTTATATTCGTTAAAACACATTGAACTCTAAACATACACATTAATTAATTTTGAATTTTTAGAGAACAATATCAAATTTTTCTACTTATTTCCAACATTTCTTATTTCTTTCCTAAAATCCTTAAGATCTTTAAATTAATTATTATATCCTTAATATGAACAACGTTAGGAATGTTTTTAAAATATTTTCAGAGAAAATAAAAACGCAAGACTTCGAAAACATCCTTCAACATGTCATTAAGTCAAAGTTGTTTATGTTTGGAATAAGAGTTTTACGATTCTACTGAAAATGCTGGCGACAGTTGACTGATTGCATAACCTCTTCTGTGCAAGGATATGGAGATAAAAAATATTTGTTATGATCTGGAACAAACTACACGACGACGATGACGATGCTTCGGCAGACATGACACCTGCCGATACGGAGCTCGCGAGATGAAGAAAACAATACGAGATTCCACATCCTTCAAGGATTTTATAACTTGAAAACAAATGAAACCCGAAAGGAAAACAAAACAACACAAATAATAATAATAACATGTTGAGGAACTAAAGCTATAGGCAACAGTATCCAACCCCCCCCCCCCATGTTTTACTTATCATGAAATATTAAATAAATGGGATTATAAAAAAGTAATTAAAAAAATCGAATTTACCCTCAGCTATAATAAAATATCATAGTATAATAGTACTGATCAGGAAATGTTCGACATGTACTCAATCCAATAATAATGTCCTTCATAGGCTCTAGAAGTCCACAAGTATTTTATTTTTAACTTGCGTATTCATTTACAAGTGTCACTTCGCTGTAATAGTCAATTGTTACGTTTTACAATAAATTGTGTTAATTTACAGTATAATCCTTAGACTACAACAATAATTACAAGCAAAATAGTATGTAAATTAGTAATAAGAGAACGTGTTATTTTATTTAATTGTTTACATACGAGTATAATGGGTTTTCCCCACCTTACCGCGGTGAATAAGTCGAATTTTCTCCATAACGAGTTTCTTGTACTTAAATAAGCGGGATCGTGTTATTTTCGAAGTAAATAAGGGGCTTAAGTCAGGCATTGGGTTGGAAAGGAGTTATTGCCTATATTTCAATTCCATTTCAAGCAAAAAACTACGATAACGACACGATTTCGCTTCCTACAATACATTTAATTCTCTCTGGACGAAATTCGACTAAAACAATTATTCACCGTGGCCGCAGATACATAATGGGAATAATTACATAACTAATGTCAAATTATTTCCGATTTGGTAATTACCTATTTCTGTATGAATGTTAGAACTGAATATTTCTACTATTAGTATATTTTTCTTAAAGACCTCTATGCAGAGTACAGTTTGCTAGTTTGAGGACGTAAGCTATAATGCGTGTATATATTATATTCTGGATAACAAGATATTTAATATTTGATATGGAGGGGGAGAAAATATTACGGCTGCGTGTCAATAATAAAATCATGAATAGTAATCAAATATTTATTACAAGCCAACATTCCGACCCACTTGGCAGGTGTTTATCTTTGCTTAATGGCAAGTATGGGGATGGTAATGTACATATTTATATTAATACACTACAAACTCCGATTTGGTTCTAATAGTATTATCGAGTTGACCGGGCAAGATTTTAATCTAGTTTCACAGATAATCGACACTTAGATGGATCATTAAGATTGCATACATGCTTATCGACTTTCACTTCAAGGAAAGAGAGTGCAATGAGGACGTTAATTGGTTATCAGTTGCAGCAGACCAAGGGCAGCATGCACCTTCTTCAGGCGCCACGTTGTCGCACCGTCGAAGTAATAATCGATAGGCAACTATCGATTTCACTTTTAATTTTACAGTACGGATGCACACTGAAACTCTCTTAAATTATTTATTCCATAAAACGCTCCGAAGCGATCTGCTAACCATTCCAAGTCTCACCGGGCATTTATAAAGTGGATAAGCTTAATTTGGTTAAATGCCTGAGGGTTGAGCATTATATAATGCCTGAGGGTTAAGCATCATTTAGGGCAAATCACACATATTTATGCGAATACAGTTTTGTAATAGATTTTTATTTTTTCTTCCGTTTAGACAATCTAAGGAATACTTTTTTTTTAATCACCCAGATATTAAGTTTTTGCTCATTATTTTTTCTGCAGTAATCCTTCATTTTTTTCCTCCGTCCACCCCCCATAACCATACCTCATTCTCTTCTCCGTAATAATCCTGATGTGTTTGAGTAAGCTCCTAATATAAATCTCTCGCTGTCCAGGCAGTCCTCGTCTGCTTTGCATAACAGCTTTGGTTTTTCAGGTTGTATATCTTAATCTTATCAAATATTTGCTTATTCAACCTCTTGGAATCCATCCTGATCATGTGCTCGTAAACACGTCGTAATTTCAAAGTCCTCTGACCTTTCGTATACTTATTTCTTTGATCTCAATCTGAAGCGACCCAGTGATTATCTTGGGGCTAAAAATTGTTATTAATATTTGCCCTTCCATCTTTCACGAGCTTTCCCAGGTTTGTGAGTTAGCTGATTCCGTGCCACAAAAATCACTGGGCTTACTAAAGTATTGTAGAGCCTAAATTTCTTACAGACTATAGAGTTCTTTTTGTTATAGATATCCTTTGTGTAAAAATACAGTTTTTCTAATTCTGCTTACGATCTCTACGAAATGATATACTTTTTTGTAATTTTTCTTTCTGTTTTCTGGTAAGAGATTTATAGCCTTACCTTCTCAGATATTTCTTTTAATTTATTAATTACAATTACGGCTTCTTTTTCTGTCACAGTTAAGGATTAATTTTGTCAAAATAGATGAATATTTTTTTAGTCAGTCTATAAATATGAAACAAAAATCATAACCACAGATATGGAGGTAAAGGACACCATGAGAAATGATCCATAAATTTGAACTATTAAAATTTGTTTCTTCTTTACTAACAGGAACAGCTTAAAGAAAATTGTTCAAATCGTAATTACAATTATTGATCATAGTAGTTATTTATGACAATTTTCTAAAATATTACTTATTTTGTGCCCTTCATCTACGGAGCACAAATACATTTTTTTCTATTTTATCTAAGTGCTCATAATTACATTGGTGCTCAAGAGACTGGAAACAATCTTTTTGCGAAATAAAAATAACAAGATTTGTATTTTATACCATAGTATAAAATAAAATTAACAGACGTCCATCATACTTAGTCGAATTCACTTCTTATTTGGTAATTCCGAGGTGCTGCACTCTATTGCCAACCGTAGTGTCTCGGGGATAAAACTCGAAGTGACAATATAATCGATAGAATGCCAAAGATACCTTCATTACACAAAAAAAATCTATTTAAATGTAACACGGTTTACAGTCGTATCCAGTACATACAACACGTAACCTTTGTAAGGTAAGAGGAGGTAAGTTAGTGGAACACCTTGACATTATTGCCAATGGCACTTTGTGTTAAGCTGACAGTCTGCTAAGTACCTCAACAATAACTAGTGAGGCCAACCACACCTCTGTTGTATATGACATATAGCATAATCATATGTTAGTAATATAGATTGCATGGCATACGTTTAAAGTATTATACATAGACATAACTATTTATAAGCAAATCAATTACAACAACTAATAGTTAAGCATTTAAGTTAAGATAAAATAATAGTATGGATTTTCAGATTATTTAAAAAAAATAAATAATATGTAATAGTAATTACAAATCTATTAATATTAATAATGGAATGAATTGGCCCGCGGCAGCAGTCAAATATAACACAAAATAAGAAAAATTTATTTTAATGTGCCAACGTTTCGGCCTAAGATACAGGCCATCTTCAGGACAACCCGTAGTGGTGGGTGCTGAGCCTGAGATGAAGCGTCAAACTAACAACTAATGTTAATAATCTACAAACACTACTTGTCTGTTTGTACGATACTATCTTTACGCCATGCTATTTTATCTAATTTTCTTAATTTAATAAATTAAGACAAAGGAATATATTATTATTAAAAATTGAGGGCGATAAAACATAAAAATAATTCTGGCTTGGGAAACTCAGTTAGAAATGTTGTTCGATAAGAGATGCTTCTAAAATTATTTAGTTTTTAATAAATAGCATTTTACAGTTTGAGAATTTCCTTTGGCCGCCATCTTAGTATATACAGGGGACAATGGTTATATCCTCCATATAATTTATACGGAAAACCAATAATTAATTAATACATTAGTGGAAAAATTCCAACTAAAAACCTTCAGTCTATAAACTAAAACAGGAAATTAAAAATACCTGTCCAATATTTCGCCTATTCAGGCATCCTCAGGGCAGAAAGAGAATAATACCAAAGCAAAACATGAATAATGCACCCAAAAAACACACATCCCACCACCCCCAAGGCTCAAATGCAACTACTGAATCATGGGGAAGGTTACTAGAATCCCAGCTGGCTAAGGTTAGATAAAAACAGCTGATAAGTACTCCAGATTTGAAACATCAATATACACTCACCAAACCCCAAAAAAACCAACAGGAAAACCAAATAAAATAAATAATAGTAACAAACAACACAAGAACAAAAGACAAAAAACCATGAAAAAATGAAAGTAAAAGTGCAAGAAAAAAAAAAGAAGATAATTAATAAAAAATCAGTGGACTTATGGTTATTCCACGAAATATATATTGAAAAAGGGAAAAGTCAACAGAGACATCAAATAAATGTTAATACATTAGTGGAAAAATTCCAACTAAAATCCTTAAGTCTCTAAACTAAAACAGGAAAAAGAGATCTGGAGACGCTTCTGGGGTTCTCTTTAAAGTGGGTACCCTTACTTATGGGAAAAATCTCAAGTGTAATTTCGGCCAAACCACCTCCTTGCACAACTGTTAGCTTGGAACCCGGTCCCTAATATGTAATGAACCAGATCACATTCACCGGTTATTTATTTTATTCTTATATAATAGTAATACCAAGGATTTTGTAACGTGGCTGTAAAATATCTTTTCCTGATATATTATTTATAATTATCGAGGATGATGAAATTATTTTTAAAAATTTTGTTTGAAGAACTCACTAAAACCCGTCCAAGACTCTTAATTTCTCCCTTAGATAATTATAAAAACAATATTGAACGGATTATAAATGCAACGAAATTTTAATACTTGTTACTATAAAATTAAATATTATAGACGTAATATGCTGCTTTACAATGGATACTGTTTAGAAGCAGAAATATCAAGTCTAGGTACAGTCACACTATCAGCCTATGTACTGTCATATACTGTTAGTCTATTTACTGTCACACTATCAGACCGAATAGCGGATCTTGCTGTCTCCGCTAACTTCGAGTAGTTGTAATAGCTATGAATGTAGCGATCCTAGCCTGCTATATTATAGGCTCCAATTAGTGCGAGGCTTTTTGTATTATTAAAAAACATAAATTATTGTAATATATAAGTAATACAATTTATAATTAATACCGATGCTATATATAGATACTATACCGAAAAAGAAAATGTGTTAAATTTTCTAATATTCATCTGATACCCCACGAGCTGAAATATTTTTTTGCATAAGAGAGCCTAATTTTTAAATGAAATTTATTAACCACTGATATCAAGTATGAAGGAAGTGCATTAATTGATAAAGAGAAAAAAAAACTGAGGCTGAAAAATGGTTTTATTTTTAATTGTTTTCTTTCGAATTTCGAACATCAAATGGATAAACAGAATCAAATAATGTATGTGTGAAAAAGTCTTCAATAAAAAATATTTGACCGTAAAAGACGACAAGGGAATGAAAAGGGTCCGGGTAGAGGTAAAAAAAAATAAAATCCTTAAACAGTGAAACTATTTACTAGAAGCCGACGTATCGAGCCACCTTGCAGGTCTTCCTCAGGGCTTAGTGCTCACAGATATCGGAGTGAGGGGAAAAATAAATAAATAAAACAAATGTCGGTTACTAATAAATAGTTAAATTATTAAATGAATAATTATTTTAATATAAAAAGTTTCACATTTCTAAGAAATTTAAAAAGAGCTGAAAAATAATAACAGAAGTAGTAGTGATTTACAAAATGGTTACAATAAAAAATTTATTTTTTAACTAATAAAATATCTAGGTTTATCACAAGACTAAGAATCGGCCATACGTGTTTGACGCATGGAAATCTGTTCGACAGAGATGCACCACCAAAGCGCGTAAGTTGCAGAGTGCAATTAACTATCACCAACATCTTGGAGGACTGCCCCCAGTATGAAACATATTTTTAAGGCTTGGGAATGAATAGAAAAATCCTGACTATCCTGGGTAAGAACACCACAAATATAGAAATAGTGTTAACTTTTCTTATGCATAATAACATGTTCAGTAGCATATATTCGGTAGAGCGTGACCTAGGACAAGTCACCTCCTTGCAGAACCGTTGTCCATGAAACAGTAGAGTCACTACCATGTACTGAACCCCAGACTCGTTCACGGGTCGTAGTGGTTACTAAATTTCGAACCAAAACAGGGAAGACGGTGATGACCATGGATGCTGTGCGTCTATAAACAATAAAACCTAACCTCTAGCCTCTAGCTAGATATCTAACTAAAATGATACATTTTTTTTCTAATGCAGTAAAACGACCATTTATTATTTTAAAAACCCACAAATTCTACCGTTCGACATCCCAGTATGCTTCACTTCCTCTCTCCTATTCATCGAGTGGAATCCAACGAAAAGCACGGAAATTAGTCTTATTTTGTTTTTTATAAAAAATCATTAGCTATAAAAGTATGTTAATATAACAAGATTCAATAGTAAACTAGGGAGTGATGTGGCTCAGTGGTAGAGCGCAGAGTTCCCGTGCCGGGTGGAAGGTCCGGGTTCAAATCCAGATGTAGCAGATTTTATTTAATCTTTTATTAGCTGAGGACGGATCCTTTAGAATTTAGAACTCTCCTGAGGGAGGTAAGCTCATCCAGCCTCTATAATGTGAGTACTCAAAATAGGAAGGAAAAACTGGAAGTTGAGCGTGATTTAAGTACAAATTACCTCTATTCACAACTGTTGTCCAAACAGTAGTCTAAACTGTCAACTGTTGTCTAAAACAGTAGTCTCTACCACGTACTGAACCCAAGACTCTCCTTCTGTTGTAGTGGTATAGCTTTTTTTTTTTAAAATAATAAAACTATTGATGATTAAAAATTGCTTCGTGATGACCATGCTATTCCTAATCTTTGGCGATTTTAATGCACCTAATAAAAAATCGAACTTAGTACTCACATTTCACGGAGTGGTATTTTAAGTTGATTGTTATGAGGCGATGATTCAATAAAGGAAGTATTTTTCTTTTTTACGCCTCCGTGATTCGGTAACAGTAAATGACACAATTCCTCCTTTCTTGCGGTAAACCGATATCTAAACTCCCCCGCAGACGGTTGCACCATTTTACCTTTCAGTAATCCTGTCTGTCTACCACATCGTCTCGGCAATAAGAGAGATTCTCTTTGAGTAAAATATAGTAACCCCCTACTTGAGCATACATATATATATATATATATATATATATATATAGACTTATATGTATATAATTTATAAGTCACAGTTGTACATCAGTAGAGTAGAGTAAATTACATAAAAGTAGAAAATCTATTCAACTCACATAAAACATTTGTATTACCAAGGTTTTTATAAGGCTAACAATGAAGTATATCTTAATATAATATAATAGCCTTCCCTAATTGACCATATAGATTACGGAGTACTAGGGTGAGAAAGATGTATTAAAGGCGTCCATGTCCCAACCAAAGAAGGAAATCGTTGCCGTAACAAAACGAGCAAAGAAATTAAGGACCTATTTCTTTATTAAGGGCATTTCTGTTATTCTAAAGGGACCTGTTCCCAGAATAAAATTATTTTTCTATTCTGTTCTACATAGGGACACAGCATAGTTTTTGTATTAAAGCCAAATATTAAGATGCTACGGCCTTTGGAATTGAATAGATAGAAAAATACTCAGAAACCATATCTTGGAGGAAAGTCCAGACTGGGATGGACGGACGATGTTAGTTTTCTGGGGTGCGAGAACTTAAAGAAAAGCCGCAGAAGAACGTTCAAAGTGGAAAATTGTCGAGAAGGGCAAGATCCTTCATGGATCATATAAAATATCAAGAAATAAAACTATTTATTTATATTTTTAATTATGTAACTCGACGATTTTATTGAATTATTGAAGGATACTCGAAAATTTGCACAAATTTATTTTACAATTTGAATATGCTTTCTCAGGGAGCGGAGTCGCTCAGTGGTAGAGCACTCATTTGTCATGCTGGAAATCCTGGTTCAAATACCGCTGCAGGCCATGACTTTTATTTAGTCTGTTTGCAGCGGGAGATGGATCATATAGGATCTAGGACCCTCCTGGGGCACACCCAGCCTCTATGAAATATTATAAAAATAGGGTACCCAAAATAAGGGGGAAAAATCTGATGGTTGAGCGTGACCTAGGACAAGTCACCTCCTTGAAGAACCGTTGTCCATGAAACAGTACAGTCTCTACCATGTACTGAACACCAGACCCGTACACGGTTTGTAGTGGTACAGATTTTTTAAATATGTTTTCTTATAATTAATCAAACGCAGAATGGACAGACCTATATAGAGGTGGATAGACGGAGTCAACAGTGATGCAAGATCGCTCCCTGGAAGACTGGAGAATGACAGCTTATACAAGAAAGGTCACTAGGCTTAGAATGCTGGAGGCAGGACACACACATAGGTTGTAGCGCCACTTAATTTAAGGCAGTTAATTGATCAGCTTTGTTAAGAAGGTCAGTGGAAAGTACAAATTTCTGATCCAGGTAAAAATTACAAGGTGTAGTCGTATAACTAGACAATATGAGAAACATGAGTAGTTAAAAACAGCTGTAACAATAGAATTGGCCTTATTTCAGGCGAGATATTCTTACGTAGTTAGTCGGAAACCGATAGTTGTAGAGATAGCACGAATGGGTCATTACTTCCTGATTAGTGCAACTTAGTTGATTAAGGTCATGGAGTTCCTATGAATTCTCATGCAGCCAAGTAGCTAGTAACAAGACTCAGTGAAAGGGGAGAGGCCCGGCAGGTGGTCTCCTCTGGTGCAGTGGTTATCTTAACAACCTGCTATGCCAAAGATAGCAGGTTCATCTCCTGGCATGTAGCAAGTCCTTAGTTGAGCCGTCCTTTGGAGGAAACATAAAATCGTGGTATCTAGCCGCAGGTACTCGTTCAAGATCAATATTCTATTTATACTTGCATAGCCAAAATTTAGGGGTCCCACTGTAGCATCGTCCTATTAGCCAAAGAAGCCTAAAGTGATGTTAAATGAAAAATATAGAAAATCTTTGTGTAAGGTGTCGACACTACTACCCTATGACATGTGGTTCCCATGGACATATAGTAAAGAGCTCCTATGTAGAGTAAATATGTACATTTTTTAAGTTTTAATTTATTTATTAACTAGTAACCCGCCACGGGTTTGCACGGGTAGTAAGACATATTAAGCCTACACGATTTGTCTGTCTAATGCATTTTATTATGTAGACATGTGCGTTAAGTTTTTGCGATAACCCATAAAGTCCAGGATCCATTTTTGCACTTAATTAGTATCAAGCTGAATCTTCGTGAATAGCTTTGTTTGTATGAGACGCCCAACAATTTCCTGTGCGAAAATTCTCGATTGTGGTAGCTAACAGAGGTAGCAAGTATAAAATATGTCGATTCGATGATTCTCAAAAATTTATTACTAACTTGGTTTTTTTTCTTAAATCTCAAGATAATTATCTAAATTATTTGTCCTACAAAATGTATGGTTTGATCAAAGAGTGCCCTCCTTCCAACGTGTATCGATAACGAGGTCATCAAAAATTATTACTAACCAGCTGTTTTTTTTTACTTCTTCTTTTTTAACTTCGTAATCGATACATATTAGAAGGAGGGGACTCATAACATTGTAGCCATAATGTTAAAAATAAAGCCATACTAATAATGTTAAAAGCCATACTAATTACGAAACTAATCCGCTGATCTTATTAATGAACAAAAACTTTCATGTGCAAACCAATGTACTTACATTCGCGATATTATCAATGAATTCAAATTGATATTCTTCTTCGGTAATAAAACATGTAATTTTATTTTTAAACATTGATAAGGAAGTAATAACTTCAACATAAGTTAGATAATAAACAGATACGACCTGTTGTTATTATGCCTGTGTAGCTAAGTCACTATCGGTCACGTTGGATCACATGGCGTCCAGTTACCTGGATTCTTACCTGTCACGCGGGGTGGGCTGTATATATCTACACCCCTGGTGAATAAGTGGTTAAGACAAATTTTGTCCAGAACTAGTTAACTGTATTGAGAGTTGCAGAATGGTGCCGTGCTTATAGTTTTTGGCTTGAAATGGAGTTGAAATATAAGCAATAATTGATTTCTAGCAAATTCTTGACTTAGCCCCTTATTCACTACGAAAATAACACGGTTCTGCTTTTCTAAGCACAAAAAAATCATTTTGGAGAAAATGTGAGTTGACCATTTATTCACCGGGGCGGTAGATATGGCATATATAAGAACAAAACATTTATTATTGTAGGATACAAGCTTCTTTTATTTCATTGTTATTGTTTATATATAAATGTATATAAGTTACTAAGAATGTATGGTTACAATTTTTGTTTATTTTATTATTATTATTAATTTTTTTTCTCTTTTGTAAGTTTTTTTATTCATTTATTCTACCATTGTAAATTATGATTCTGCACAGATACATTTGAATTTGTACAATTTTTTTTAAATTTGAGACATGTCTATTTGCTACAACATGTAATTTTGTGAATTGTAGCAAATTATACAAGAAAAAAATATAAATAGAAACTTAAATCATTTATCTCATATCTTACAACAATATACATACTCATTGTCTTAATAGCAACTTTTTTAAAAAAATAATTACTTTGTTTAAAATAGTATTTATTTTCTTGTATTAATAGTTATTAGGTGCTTTTTAGTTTCATTTTTTTAAATGTTCACGTCAATTATTGTCCTTTTCTTTCCGCATGTTTATGTATAAAGTTAGTTACGACTAAAAAATTAAAAGAATCTACGAAGGTAGGTAGCATCTCTCAATATGTAAACAACGACTAAATCATCTGTATAATTATTTTTATATGATTAATCCGTCCTTTTAATTTAGAATGAGACAAGAAACTGGCAGTAGATAACTAACTACTGAACTGCCTTGGCTTCAGATAGATTACAATTAAAAATGAGTGACTGAAATAGTTATTGGGAGGAAGCTAGTTAGCATTACAAAGAGGTCGGAGATGAACCTTTACGTAATTAAAACAGATAAAGCATTCAGTGCACATCCTCAGTTGACGCATTCCTCCTACCTCTGGCGCTAGCAGTGAATGCCTCCTCAAGGCTAGTACAATAATTCGAAATAATATATATATATATATATATATATATATATATATATATATATATAAATCTATACTCATATGGGTTTAATGATCTTATGTATAATTAATTAAAACAATGAAAAATACGATGTTGTTTATTAATTTAACGTCACTTCCTGCTGTTATGGCTAATAGGACCCTAAATGTTGTGTATCCAGGTATAATTAGTTAAAGGGATCTTTAACGAGCCCCAGGCATCGAACAAAATTGGAAATCCCATTTTACGTCCCTTCTGAAGGACGGTAAAAACAAAGATTTTTTACTTCCTTTAAAAAACCCAAGGGCCACATAAGAAATAAGTAATTAACTATCTTGTAATAATAATTTTGAAGCGTTTTCATTGTTTTAATAATCGTTTTTATGAACTTTTTAAAATTATTATAATGCTGAGCTTTGTATAAATACAATCTTTTGAATAAGCTAGAGGAATGTTTCAGGAGATGCTTAGTATTCTAACGGCCTGATAATTTCCATGGATGAGTTTAGAGACCTCTGATGAGCTCAATTTTTTTTTTCTTGTTCTGTCAGTATTTTAAAGCTTAGAATGTCTTTGTCTAAAAACAAAAACTGATTGTTATGTTCTTAAAATATAACAAAAAACTTACGTACTACTGCATCCCGTGAACGGGTCTGGGGCTCAGTACATGGTAAAGACTGTGCTGTTTCATGGACAACGGTTCTGCAAGGAGGTGATTTGTCCTAGATTACGCTTAACAGCCAGATCCTTTCCCCTTACGTTGGGTTCCCTATTTTTACAATATTTTATAGAGGCTGGGTGAGCCCCAGGAGGGTCCTAGATCTTATATGATCCATCTCACTTTGAACGTTCTTCTGCGGCTTTTCTTTATGCTCCCACACCCCAGAAAACTAGCATCGTCCGTCCATCGCAATCTGGACTTATATTTTCAAGCCAAAGACTACAATAATGGCGCGATTCAGATCCCCTCAGTACAATTAACTCTTTATGCGCAAAATTCGGCTCGACCACTTTTTCTCAGCCACAAATAAGTATTGCCCTTGGTGATCAACCCGTATTGAATTTTAAATTTTTGTTAACATTTATTTGATTGATAACCTTCCAGTTGATTTAAATAAACCATATCTAATCCGAACACCAGATCGATTCGATTCATCGTAAAAACTAGAACTAAAATCGATGGGAGGTAAAAGAGTCTAACCTTTGCGGACCAATGAGCGGCTGTTGTTGGAGAAACGATTTGGGTAAGAGCTGTGGTTAGAGGGATCGGTGAAAGTGTCGCACAAAAGTGAAAATACTCAATTATCTATAATTCCTTGAGTAGTTTCTCATTCCGGGCTATAAATATTCGTTTCTTCTCATCGGGCATGAAAAAAGTCGATTGTCAAGAAGAAATAGCTTTCGTAAACAGTCGATTTATTTCTTTTAATGATTTATTATTATTAATACCCCCAGTTATTTTGGAAAGTAATAGAACTCCTTAGGCTACACCTACATTGGATCCGGTGTGATACGATGAGACGTCGCTAGCAAACCAAATGACTGAAATATATCGAGAGTTATAACATTTGGTTCTTTAAATTTATAAAATTAAGATTATTTATTAATTATTTTTAATACATTTATATTTTACTATAGTGTATAGTAAAATATGTATAATGTATACACCCCGGCATCGTATGTGATAGAATCACGTCGCACCGAATCGGATCCAATGTAGGTGTAGCCTTAGAGTTAAACTACAGGAGCCCTTGACTCTACAAGATTTGTACAGTCATGTAATAATGATTATGTTGATAAAGATTTGTTTATAATGTACCTATTTATTATTAATATTGTAAGAAAAACGGTTGTTTATTTTTTAAAAAAAACTAAAGTAAATTTGATGATAAAACACATCAATTGACTACTAACACAAGACGTTTTCAATAATCAATCACTTAACAAAATGAGCTGGATGTGGGGCTGATTGCAGTTCTCTTCTCCATTTTTCATTATTTTCTTATTCTCACAAATCTGTTATTGTTCAATATCATCCTTTTATAAAACATTTGCTAGATATGCGAAAAGGTCGGGGAGAAAAAATTGACATAAAATATACATTTTGACAGTAACTGCAATTAGGTATTACAGGCATAATAATATTTTATCAGTAATTGCGTTTAAAATTAACTTCTTTTAGATGTTGCCCGACTAGTCAATGAATCAACCATGGTCTGTCATACCAAAAGGTAATTCAAAATAACATTTAATAAAAGTATTGCAGCCAGAACCCTTCGCGAAATGTGCTGAAAACCAGCTAAAGCGATAACCCATGAAAAGTCTAGGTTCCTATACATGTTAGAGACTGTACTGCTTCTACGCAGACGGATGTCCAGGGAAACGATTCGGCTTGTTGTGGTATAAAATTGAAACAATTTTGTGATTAGAGATTAGACATCTAGAAGTGGTCATATGAAAGCAGTAATGGTTCAGTATATTTAAAGGTGTTTTTGTACATAGATGTTCAGTGTATTAAATCTATATATACAACATGCTTTGTCTTGAATGACTGACTGACTCACGGATCAACACACTGCTTAACCGCTGATCGTAGAGACTTGAAACTTGGAGGGTGTGTTCTTTGTATGACGTAGGCATTCGATAAGAAAGACATTTCCGAAATTCTACCCCTAAGGGGGTGAAAAGGGGGGTAAGTTTGTATGCTTGCTCACGTGTTTCTTAGGCTACACCTACATTGGATCCGGTGCGATTCGATGAGACGTCGCTAGGAAACCAAATGACTGAAATATATCGAGAGCGCCTACATTGGATCCGGCCTTAATCAATCCATATTTATCCGACCAATCCCAGGGATTTAGTCGCTCGTGGAAACGAAATAGTTTATTTATACGAAAGTGCCTATATTGGATCAGGCGCGATGTTGTACGATCAAGTGTGATTTTAACAAATCGAAATCATTAGTTTTCAATTCGATAAGCCAGCCGTTAGCATGTGTGCCAACTTAACCTTTATTGTCTAAAATGTTTATTAAAAAATATACATTGTAATTTGATAATTAACTATTATATAAATATCCGTCATAAATCAAAATTAAATATTGTCAATTCTCATTAAAATATTTTATTACTAAACTTCATGATCCATTAAATATAGTAGCGAAGGTTATTTTCCCGTTAAATAAAATTATATCTATCAGAAATGTCCATAAAAAATATACCTACATACAATATTAATTCGTCAAAGAAAATTGGAAACATTAACTTTTGATAAAATTATCATCTTAATGTTTAGTTTATTTGTTAAACATTTAGCAAGGGCTTTTCTGATTTTTTATACTCCTTTGCAAAGATGAACAATAAAATAAACAAAGATTACTCATAGAATTAGTTCGAAAGGAGCCTCCATTGCGGGATCTATGAAATAATAATAATAAACAATAATTTCTATGTTTTTTTAAATTGAAAAACAACTAAATTATTAATTTATAGTGAAACAGCAAGACAAAAATATTCTAATATAACTCATTTCATAACATTTGGTTCTTTAAATTTATAAAAGATTATTTTTAATATATTTATATTTCACAATAATTTATATAGAAAACAAGAAATAAAAGAATAAAATTAATACCATTATATTCAAAAGGCTAGTTTCATTATAGGTTTGAATAGAATAGATTTACACCAGATTAGTGTAGGCTGTGTGAAATAAAATATGTATTTAACTGATCAAGTTTATCAAATACATTACACCCTCATAATTATCAGAATAGTTTTAGCTTTATTGAATGTATATTACAAATTCATTTTGATATTACATGAGTAGATCATTATCTCATCATCTATAAGTTCAATAAACAGTGATTTTTTTAATGAACGTTCAATACCATTATAACTACATTGAGTATTCTCAAGATTCCAGTTTTCGAAAAACAGTATTTATAAATTAGCTATGTGAGCATGGAAATAAAGAAATAATTATAAAATGTAAGTTTGATTATTTTCTGTTTGTTCTATTTCTACAATCCTTGATTGTTCTATTCAATCATGTCATATATAAGTTACTGGTATTACTCCTATAAGTCTTTTATTATTGCTGTTATTATCCAATTGATATGAATAAACATTTGTTTCGATTAATATTTTGAACACATTTAAGTAAATATTGTAACAATCTGTCAAATACATATATTTATGCAAACTTTATCTATATCTCTTATAGAGTTATAGTAATTGGAAAGTATAATGTTATGATAATAGCAATTAATTGAGTTTTTAAATTTATAGATTATTATCTGGAATTTACTGTTATTTGTTTTATGGGCAATGAATTGCATGTTGAAAGGAGTTATTGATCTTTTTAAAAATGCTTCAGATTATTTGCATTACCAATTCATTTTATTAACCTAAAAGTCTAGTAGAAATTGAAAGTAGGTACTTATATATTATTGGATGGTACCACCACTCTAGTACTCACTGTGTAAAAACCATATAATTACCAGTTTACTTCACATGTGTTTCATAATCATGAAATTCAATGAATTCTATTAAATTCTAAAGTGGTGATACCATAACAAACAAGTACCTGAAAGTAAAATCAAGAACCTTTTGGTAAAAGTTTTTTAAGAACTTATAGTTATCATATGGGCTAAGGTATAGATTCCCAATAGCATTCTATTTTTTCCTTATATTCATTATGTCCAATGTTCTATCGATGCTCCAATTTAATATTATAAAATGAAAGTTTATTATATTTACATCACTTACACATGCACAATTAAAGGTATGTTGATTGAAGGTCAAAATCAAGTCTCGAATAGTAAGCAATTGATACATTTATTAGCTTATCAATGTTTTCGACCAACATTGCAGGTCTTCATTAGGGCTTATTTACACAAGGTACAAACAAATAATATAATACAAAACATATAGATTAATAGCAGTAATGATACAAATAATACTTAAAAAATATTTAGGTGATAATATAATATAATAATCATCTTATTATAATGATTATATTAATATTTTTACCTAAACATTTTTTAATATGATTTATATCATTTATGAATTATCATATTTTACATTTAATATTTGTATCTTGGTAATTTAAACCTGATGAAGATCTGCAATATTGGCCAAAACATCATGCAAAGATCATCATATATTGAAATTATGTTGTGAAAAATAAAAGAGGACACCAACATATTGTTAAGGAAGAAAATAAATCATTCATAGAAGAAAATAAATCATTTATAGAAGAAAATAAATCATTTATTCAATAGCATACATCAGTACTTATTTACTTATAAAATTAAAAGAATAAAATTTAGGATACACATTTTTAACAACAATAGTAGAATTAAGTGGAAAAATAAATGAATAACACAATTAAATATTTCGAAATACAAGTTAAAATAATTACACACTACAAATTTTATAAATAATAATTGTCGATTAAGATACTAACATATTAATATGATAAAATAATACATAGCAATAATATATAATTTTTAATATTACAATTTGATATAATAATTGAGGTGATTAAGGAAGATCCTCTGAAGATTTAGATTGGAGTGTTTTCAAATATATATTGGCTTAAGATGCCTTGAATATCCACTATTAATTATACAGTATTTACTCCCAAATTGTAAGATCTTTCTTGATCATCATTGACATCCATTAAGAAAAGTATACACAGAGGTATAAACCAAATTTCTTCTGATACTTGATATACACAATCCAAAAAACAATATCATCTTTGCCACATATGTTCACTTGTAGGAGTGTCTGCTAACATGAATTTGAATAAAATTGAAATTTGAACAAGGCCACTTCCTCATTGGACAACATATTTCCTTTCTGTTTCTGGAAAAAATAATGTTTTCAGATACACATTGATTTAATAATAAATAAAAATTAATTTAAAGTATTCCATAATAAATCTATTAGGTACCTAACAAAAAGTTGAACTTTTTACATTTGTAGCATTTTTCAAAAGAAGCTAAATATTTATATTTATTATTTCTGTTCAGTCTAACCTTATTTATTTAATCTGAAGCAAATTTATTCTAAATACTACTGTGGAATTGTTCTTCGGTGAAATATCAATTTAAATTAATACTATTTCTAGTTCCATAATGGATTTTTTCAAATGTAATTGTTTAGTATGGGTGTTATTATTAGTAATCCTAATGTCCACCTGATTTTAATAGTTAATTTACTGGCTAATTGATTCATACTTAATTATATGATATGGGGTTATCTTACAAACAATTATTCTGAATGTATATCAAAGTTTAACAATAGAAATCACTTATCGCTTCAACTATTTTCATTTATTCTCATAAAGAAAGGATGAGAAAGATTAATTAATGGTTCTTGTCACCCTGTGACTCCTACCAAAAATACATATTGCATAAACATATTTCATGACAATTGTTAATGAAGAAAAGTTTAAAACACAATAGTATTTAGAATAAAGTACAGTGATTTTTAGGTGAAACAAATTTTAATATGTTATACTACACACAAACAGTATTATAAAAATAATTACACTTACCTTGTTCAATGTTTTCACATTAAATCCTTCGAAAAAAGTTAGGAGCCAGTAGAAGATCAATTAAAGATCCAGGATAAAGCAAAAATACAGTGGTAAAGTAAACACTTGTTGAGATTTGATATTATGGGGAGGTTTCAAGTATAACCGCTCGTATTTATGAATTTAATTGCAATCGTTAATTTAATTACAAACCAAATAGATTTAAAAATATCACTACTATTCCATTAATAAATTAACTCATTATATAAAACATGAATATCTAAAAAATATAAATTCTATTTTATGAAATTGAAAAACTACTAAATTATTTATTTATAGTCAAACAGCAAGACTAAAATATTCTAATATAGTAATATTAGCTCATTGTTATAACATTTGGATCTTTAAATTTATAAAATTAAGATTATTTATTAATCACTTTTAATACATTTATATTTTACTATAATATACATATATAATATAAGAAATAAAAGAATAAAATTAATACTATTTTATTCGGAAGGCAGTGGCTAGTTTACTATCTGATTAACAAGAATAGAATTTAACCTTATCTGATTCACTATAGGCACTCTGGGAAATTTCAGTCATTTGTTTGCTCACCCCAGCATCGTATGTGATAGAATAAGATCACGTCGCGCCGAATAGGATCCAATGTAGGTGTACCCTTACTCGCAAAATCTACATATTTTCGCTTAACATACAAATTAAGTAACATAATTTACAGGAGTATATTGCAGTAGGTAAGTAGTACCGCAAAAACTAATAGCACATCGATTAATTACCTACATATGTACAAACTGAAACCGTTATACTAAATAATTCTTTTCAATAAATTCAATAACATTACATAGTAATCCTTTACTGACACGAACAACAGTAATCTTCTGTCCTTCCCGTTTGTTGATCAGTGTCAATGTATGTTTCACGGCTGTGCTGATCCGTCTGTAATGAAATTTGATATGGATAATCTGAAGTCTGGGGAAGGACATAGGCTACTTTTTATCAACACACCACACAGGCGAAGTTTATATAAAACTGTAACCTGATTGACTAACCAACCCAGCGGTCAACACACACTAGAAACCGCTGAACTGAGCATCTTGAAATTCGCAGATAGGTTCTTTATATAGCTTAAATGAGCACTAAGAAAGGAACTTGGACAATTCTGCGTCTTGAAACCAGTACCTACAGTTAAAACTCGTTCCCTTTATAATTTTAAAACATGCCTCAAAACACTGTCCATTCCACAGCAACCTTTTGAAAAAAGGCATTTAATACCAAGTGGAGGGGCCATTATTCTGATTGCTAACAACGGACGGATGACTGTGTAGATTAGTCGCTTTCACCGGAGGAGAGTTCATACCGCTATCGGAGTGTCGTAGAGGTTTCACCCCGCGGGCCACCAACACAGTTCTTGACGGTCCCTATGGGAGACCCCCTGACCCACATACACCGGGGCGATTTCACGGAGTGGGAGTACGAGGGGGAGTTCTTGAGGAACAATGGCGAGGATAATGGACAACAGTGAGATCTACCTCGTGAGGAGGAACTATAGGCTATCTGTGGGCAGCAGTGGCACGAGAGGTTTATGGAGAAACAATAAGGAAAACATAAAAAGAAAAAAAAAGAACTATAAAAATACGAAATAGTAAAGTTAGTCACTACTATGTACTGAAACCAAGATCATTCAAGTTTGTAGCGGGAACAATTTTTTATTTATTTTATTCATAAATAAATCTTGGAGAATAAGAGGAAAATACTTTAAATAAATCAATACTCTTAAATACCGACATTTTATTATTTGGAGGTATCAGAGCCGTTTTTGTTCAAACCAATTATACTACGAACAAAACACTAGAAACGGTAAAGGCTTAATACATACACACAAACATAAACCAAGAGCCTACTTGCTACATACTTATCTCTATACACATGAGCCTATCACCCCAGTGTGAAATCTTACCTGGAAAAAATAACAACAAAATTGATCAATATTTGAGTAATTATGAAGAAAAGTAATAATTCAAACATATTAGAAAGGAAACATTGGCAAATTATACACATAATCAGTAAATATATACATATTTTTGGATTGTCTGGCCTGGTTATGAGCCCTGGTAGCTTAGTTGGAAGAGTACCGCGCTAGAGATGCGGTGGACTCGGGTTCGAATCCCGGCCAGGACAAATATTTTCTCTTCAAAATAAAAATATTTAAATAACAATCACAATAAAATAAAAAAATAGTAAATATAAACGATGTGACGTAGTATTGACTTACAGCATTCATAACTCCCCCTAGAGCAGTGATTCCCGACGTTTTTCGTACCATACCCTCCTGGTTCAAATTAAAGCCTTCTACACCCCCCCCCCCCCAAGTGCCAATGAAAGCCTACCACGTACCCTTGTACGAAATGTGTACGGGTTAGATGAAAAAACAACAAGTATTACATAAAAAACAAAACATTTTGTTTACTATCCCAAGATACAACATTATAAGTTTCAATTTAAGAGACAAAAGTACTGTAAGAGAAAATTCAGGTCCCCCCGGCCAGGAACCCTAGAGTATGTTCAAACGATTTACTGTAAACATAGCGAATGAGGAAGAATGTACTTTCAACAAGGGAAGTATAAGCATCGTGGTGCAATAGTATTTGAGCTTTTAAACCATACTCTGTCCGATATTTTATTAAATACCTTTTAATAATAAAGCAAGCCACGGGAGAAGTACCCCTGGGCACTGTTCTTCTTCATGCCTTTCATGTCACTATGCATTATTTTCCTGTCAGCCAATCTGCCGATTGTCAATTATTACTAGTTGACAAGGGTGGATTAAAATATAAAGAGAAAAACAAACTTTTATTACTAATATTTTTAATATACTAACTATTCCCTTTGTTGATAACAAAAGTTCTTGAAATTGTGTAAAAAAAAATCCACAAAAAAACAGTTATTCGTCATGCTTATCTTTTATATATCAGATATATATCCTAATTGTTAATGATTTTTAAAAGAAATTATCTAAATAAAGAAACACATATATTAAATAATTATATACACGCGTATATATGTGCATACATTGCGAATGCTAGCGACATTTGACAGCTGTTACAAAATTAGCCGCTAGGATGGTCCTGGTGTCTAGACGGTGACTCAATAAACTGTCCGCCATTCCCGTCTTGTCTAGTCTCACTTAAATAGCTTCTGTATCTCTACTCTAATACACTAATACCTTTCTCCATATGTTATTGATTATGTGTGTATACATATGAGGAAAAAAAAAATGAAAATATATGGATTAAAAGGAGAAATTAAGATGTGTACAAAAACGTAGAAAAAATATCATAGATCCAATGAGGAAGAGACGGCTAAAAGTGTATGGACATTTAAAATTAATGGAAATAAGATTTTTAATTACGTTAATAAACTGAAGAAAACAGTAGGATGGATAGAAGCAGTGAAGAAAGATGCCAACAAAATAGGTGTTAGAGAAGAAATAATATGTGACAAGAAGAAGACAAGCCTAAGCCTCGACCGAAGAGAGTGTGGACAGATGATAAGAGGAGAGGAAATGAAGAAGTACTAAGAAGAGGATATGAAAAAGACACAATAAGTCTTCAATTAAAGTTATATGCGGTACATAGATGGTCAAATTCATAAATAAATTTTAATTTTATTTTTTTATAAAAAGTTATTTATTGAAATTTACAACTGTATAATAGAATATATCCAGTAAATATAATGAAAGCTGAATAATGACACGAGATGAAGGCAAGTAGAGAAACTACCCAATGGTAGTACTCAAATAGCAAGTTCAACTTAGTAGATCACGAGGCCATCTTCTTTTCAGACGCCTCGGAGGATTATCAGGAATTGAAGAGGTTGGTTGGTTTGAAACTAGTGGGTTTGAGTGGGAATAAAGTTTGTCATGAAAAGATTAATATCTGATTCGGGCCAGATCAGCAACAAATGGGACATTAAGGTCATTATGGATTACTTTGTCCGTAACAAAGTAAGGAGCATTGAGGATTTTACGAAGTATTTTGGATTGTAAGGATTGAAAACGAGAGGAATTCGATGGATTAGTGGAGCCCCAAAGCTCTATTCCGTGAGCCCAGATGGGTCTAATGATTGCCATGTATATGAGTCTTTTGTAAATAATTGAGACCTTAGAACGTTTGTCTAGTAAATGCTGTAGTAGCCTGAAACGGGGGGCAAATAAAAAAAATGAATATATGGGGTCATTCATTTGTTTATTGAAATATTAAAATTCAATACATAAACGAAAAAATAATGTCATTCGTTTATAATCGAGAGATTCTGAATTGGGTAATGTTAATAGAAAATCAATAAAATGATATTCTGTACTTATGTACCTAAGATTAATCTTATGTACTTAAGAATAAATACACAAACGAATATACAGTATTGAAAATAATTACAACAAATCAAGTCTAAATATATTGAAATTCCAATGATGTCTGAGGTTAAATTTACTTCACCATAAGTAGCAAAGAAAGTTCATCCACTAATAGTATTTACTTTGCAATGATTATCCACCCTTATAATACGAAAAACATTTTGATGATTAATGATATTGCTCAAGGCTAAATATATAATTGACCTGATAGAAAAAAGTTTTTAATATGTAATGTAAGTATATGAGTTTTTATACATTTTATCTGCTGTTAGCGAGTCATAATCTTAAGAAACGGTATATCTCTGAACTGTAGATCTCTGTAGGGTCCGTTGAAGTGGTGAACGCAGAATGTCGATTTTGTTATTAACTATTAAGACATTAATAGTATATATTGTTACGATCAGAGGGAGAGGAGGACCGGATGAAGGGATTAACATAAGCCGGAAAGGATTAAAGAATGGGCGGAGAAACTTCGCGATTTGTCTAGAGACATCGCGAATTGCGTGGAATATTCTAGGTGTCTCCTACCCCGACCAACCTTCCTATATAAAAGGCCAGTAGTAAGTCAGTAGCAGTCAGTAATAAGGTAGTAGTAAAGTCGTCGATTTCAGTGACAGTGACAGTTAGTGGCAGTGTGAACTAGTCTGTGATAATTGCTAAGTGAGTGTAATAAACAGTTTGTCATATTTGGAGAGTATTACGGTCGGTAGACTTTAATTAGCGAACTGTAAGTGTTAATTTGTAGTTATAAACTATAGTGTAATTTTATTGTATTTGTACAAATTTAGGTAAATAGTTAGGTTATTTAGTATTAGCAATACCTTATATTATTTGTATATTAATAATAGTTGTAGTAAATAGATAATAGTTAAGCCCAGTTTATAATCTGGAGAATATTGTTATTGTAAATTTATATTAGTTTTATAATTTAATTGTGTTAAATAATTGCATTGTAGTCTTTTAATTTGTTCATAAATATTAGTATCTCGAATTCCGTAATAGTTTAATTCATTTTACACCCCGTAGCCAGTAACAATATACTTCTTCTTCTTTCGCCTCATCCGTATACCTTTCAGTGTGCAGTAAATTTTGTTAGATACTACGATAATATACATAAAACCTGTACACAATCATCAACATAAAGGGTATTGGATTAAGTACAGTTTCAAAACTATTTGAATGATGTCAAACTGAACCGCCAGGTTTTCCTTCCAATTCAGGGTACTCGCCTTATAGAAGCTCTGAGAGCCCCAAAATAGACAGCAGATCTCATATAATAGTACCAGATCCAATAATTTATCATCCGTACATGGATTCGAATCTAAGACCTGCAGCTTTGAGTTTCATCACACTCCCTACAATAATAACATAATATAAAATAAAACAGCGCAGTACTTAGTAAACAAACCACAAGAGGCGACCTTGAAGTTATTCGCCTCGAGAACAATTAGTTACGGGTTGCCATCACGATGGGTTACGTCAGAGCGATGCTGCATCACTTCCCAACAGTTGTGTACATAATTCTCCTTCTTATGCAGGAAGATCCAGGATAATGTATCTCCTTATCCTTGGAGTAGTCAGCCACTGCTTAATCCCGTATTCATGTATTATCTAATCCCAAGGGGGTACTCGACGCGAAATACACGGAGTACGGGTTAATAAATAAAGCGATATGGCAGACACGTCACATAACTCTATCGAATTATTCAGTGTTTTCGTTTTGCATCCTATCCACTTCCCTCCTGTCATCTGGAATAAATTATATTTATTTTTTTTCATAGGGTAATGTATCCGATAAACACTGAATAACTGATAAAATGGGTTTGCCATATCTGAAGTTGTTACGATGGCATTTAAGATTAATATATTTTATATTTATTGTTCTTTTGATGGTGATTATTTTTAAATATTTTTATTTTGATGAGAAAAGATTTGTCTAGGCCGGGATTCGAACCTGGGTCGTCCGCATCTCCAGCGCGGAGCTCGAACTATCTGAGCTACCAAGGCTCGTATCCAAGCCAGACAAAAGAACAATAAATAAAAAATAAATTATAAAAATATATAATTGAAGTGAGTCAACGAGATCATAATTAAAGTAATCTTCAATGAACATTCTTCCCCGTGTATACATTGCAAAGATTGCAAGAACATGAGGATATAGGATCGGTGAAGAGAATGGATTTGTCTTGCTTGGATACGAGCCTTGGTAGCTCAGACGGTTAGAGCACCGTGCTAGAGATGTGGACGACCCGGGTTCGAATCCCGGTCAAGACAAATCTTTTCTCTTCAAAATAAAAATATTTAAGATTAATAGTTCATTCGAAAGCTGACGTTTCAACTCAACCTCGAGAAGTATTATCAAGACTGAAATTCAATCAGAGATATAAGATGGAGTTTAACAGTAGAAAAATAAGATAAGTTCGGTAACACTATAATATATAAGATTAAAAAAAAAAATACTGTAGCAATGACAACCCTTGAAAGAGGATCGGATTCAATCGATATTAGAGCAGGGGTTCCCAACCTTCTTTGTACAGGACTTCCCTCTTTCAAATGAAAACCTTCCCCGCCACCCCTACACAATACATTATAAAGGCGTATGAAAAACAAAACAAGTATGGCATTGATTGAATCTTATTTTTACTACAAAGAAGTACTCGTCGTGACAAATAAAGTCAGATTTTTTTTTTCAACTGATTTTTACTAGCCCCCCCCCCCCGACTTTTCTTCACGCCCTCCAGGTTGGGAACCACGGTTTTTAAGCCAACAATTGTACAATAAGTTGATTTGACCACTATCACACTCAATTGATAGGTTTCCTTCAATAAGGGTACAGACTTTACTAGGTGATCCCTACAAGATTTCCATGGTCCATTTAAGGCTGTAAAAAGATTAAATAATTTATGTGTAACACTCGGATACGAAACCGATCTGGAACTTTAGGGGAGTGATTCAGTGCTCTGTACCGATTCCCCCAAATATGTCTAGAAAAGGTTAAATTTATATATGTGAAAAATTGTCAATATTTAAAAGCGTGTACTTGATCTTTTTAAGAAAAAAGTTTTAATAGAGAATCAACCTAATTAATCAAACTTATCGTTACCACCTACGGAGCGGAGTGGCTCAGTGGAAGAGCACCGAGTTGCCATGCCGAATATCCTGGTTCAAATCCCGCTGCATGCAAGATTTTTATTTAGTCTGTTAGCGCCCGGAAATGGATCATATAGCTTCCTGGGGCTCATACAGCCTCTATAAATTGGGTACTCAAAATAAGGGAGAAAATCTGGCGGTTGAGCGTGATCTAGTTCAAATAACCTCCCTGCACAACCGTTGTCCATGAAACAGTACCGTCTCTACTACGTACTGAACCCCAAACCTTCACGGGTTGTAGTGGAACAGGAAAAAAAAAAGTATATATTTACGACCATCGTCAAATTTAATACATCTCAGCGATCCTCCCATCCACGTTATGATCCTACTGGCTTAGGAACTGAATATCGTTTGATTTTCGGGGAGATATCGACCCCGAGATATTGATATTGACTAGCTCAATAACTTAACACACGACGATATTACACATTACATCAAACATATTTACCAGGTTGTGCTTCAGGATAACTCTCCCCGGCTAAGCTGGAATTGTAATAAATTTTCCAGACGATATGCCAACCAAAACAAACAATTTTACGCAATACTTTATCTTTTAAAACATTAATGCTATGATAGCCCAATGTAATCAGTTTCCCAGATTTTTGAAGGTTTTTATTTTCAGATTTCTGAAGCGTAAACGACATAACATTATTACCATCATTATCATCATCAGTGGCGCAACATCACAGTTATCGAGTCAGGGCTTCCTCAAGAAAACATTTTTATCATGTACACACTTATTCGAAACCTGTAAGAGAGCAAATTATTCACTCTATATGTCGGATATTGGCGTTGCGTGCTAGCGAGTACTCTCGACTCTCGACCATTGAATGAACATTGCTCTGGAACTTCCCACGCTACTGACCTCTTTCATTAACGGGACTGACTGACTGGTCCAGTCCAGTCAGCTTTATTTATTTATTTTTTTAACTTTCTATTCTTTATCTTTTTTTTTTTTTATTTACATAGCGGGATTCTGAACATTTCATTGGACTTTTGAATGAAACTTGGTATGACACAGCACAAGGGTGGCCAACCCAAATGATCATGTAGGCAACTTTGGAAATGTTTCATGACTACACATTTAATTTCTCCATTTTAGAATTCCACGCATGACTTTCATAAGACCTATTTGGACTTACGGTATAGACCTTTGAGGCTCCACTAAGCCATCGAATTCCTCTTCTAACCAATCCTTCATAAAATCCTTAATGCCCCATTTGTTGCTGATTTGGCCCGAATCCGATTTCAATCTTTTCATGACAAACTTTATTCCCACTCAAACCCACTAGTTTCAAACCTAACTACTTGCTTGAATTCCCGATATTCCTCCGAGGCATCTGAAAAGAAGATGATCTCCTGTCCTTTTAAGTTCAATTTGTTATTTACTTATATATTACTTGCTGGATAGTTATAGTAAATTTCAATAAATAAATTTTTTAAAATTCCACACACTAAATGGAGCAAAAATTTGGAATATAATGAGTTATTATTATTTCGTTTACAGTTATTCTGATATGTAAAATTAAAAAATATAACAATATACTCTGTACTATATAAATACTAAACGCACATTGTAATTACTATGACGGTTGAACAAAAATTTCGACCGTTCATTTTGTAATATATGTACATAAATAAGCACAATCTACCAATATTTTTAATGCATTGGTTTTCATTAATTTTCCCATTATAAAAGAAATATACTTCGTAAAATTGTAATACGAATTTCGCGGGCTGAAAAAGATGTGTAGTAAAAAAACATTTATACGTCAGTAGCAGAAAATAGAATATTAATTAATACAAAAACCATGAATGAATCTTTATCTCTAATGAAATATCGATTATTAATGAACCATAAATCCGGAAGATAAGAGAACTCTTCTGATATCTATATTTCTTTATTCATTTCCGATTATCAATTTAATAATATAGTCATGAATTTTGTAATAGGATCCATTATAATTATTTATTTATAATTTATCATCATTTAAATACTAGAATTTTTTATCTTTGCTTCTCATACATTTCTTCTATATTAACATCATATGTTTGTATTAATATAATTCATATTTATGTAGCTTTCCACACATAAATTATCATACATTTGAAATCTGTAGCAGGTTTTTAACGTGATTTTACAACCATTACTTTCTATTAATTTCTTCTATAATTTATGCATTTAAATCATATTTAGTTTTAATATTTATTCATAATTTTATAACTTTATTTACGTTTATATTCATACATTTTATATCATCACCTATAATTTTACTAAGCTTTCCTCACCAGTTGTACATTTATAACTTTTTCTGTATTTTTCATTTTATATCTTACTTTTTACTTTCTCTAATATCTAACATTTTATATTTCTTTACTTTATCGCCATTCAGTTCACATACTCTTTCATTTTTTTATCCTTATATATCTTTTATAATCTATCCTATCCTATATTTCCCCACTTTACTATACTTTATATGTTATCCTAAAATTCTTATAGTTATTTTTCTGTGTTTCCTCCTTAGCCTTGAAGATAGCCTACATTCTAGGCCGAAACGTCGGCACTTATAATAAATAAGTTAAGCTTATTTAGTGTTATTAATGACTCCACCCCCAGACAAATTGCACCCTTCATTACGATCTTCCAGTTTACCATTTTCCTCTCTATCATAATAGTATAGTCTTTATTTATAGCATATGTAAGAATTGATTTATTAATATTGTGTAATAATTAATAATGTCAAAACCCGTGGTGCCGTAAGGCAAGGAAGAGTTTTTAAATACATTTTCATTACATAATATACCTCTCGAGACGCATCGCTATGTTTTGTTCTTTTTTAAATTTATTGGTTGAAATTTACAACTGTATCATAACAATGCAATAAGTAAATTATGGCAATACTTCAACAAGAAATTTAACTTAAAAGTTCACGAGACCATCATCTCAGAACCGTTGCTAGGTTTGAAACTAATGGGTTTGAGAGAGAATTAAGTTTGTCATGAAAGGACTGATTTTGGGTTTGGGGTTATCCATGATAAATTAAGGAGCATTGAGGATTTTACGATAGGATCCAAGGATGTTGGAGTGGATTCGAGAGGAATTTGATAGCTGAACTCTGTTAAGTAGCCTGAAACGGCGTGCAATTTTTATTCTCTAAGTATTTGTATCTTATCCGGGGTGAAAACGATTTCATTAGGGCCCAGGATAGCTCAAATGGTAGAGCCCCAGACTAGTGATCTGGAAGACCCGGGTTCGAGTCCCGGTCTTGGATATATCTTGTCTTTTCAAATAAAAATATTTAAAAATTAGTAACAAATAAAATAAAATAAATTATGATTTATTTTTTCCCATTTCCAAAACTTTATGTTTCATTTTGTTGCCTATCTAGAGAAGGTAGGAAAGCTTTGCACTATAACAGAAGATAACTTTGTCTTTTCTTTTAAGAGTCGATAATTTCAACTAGCTATTGATTTAAACTACGTTTTAGACATTAAGCAGCAAATTCGAAACTTTGGATTACAGATACGATCCATGAATGAAATTTTAAGCGATTGTGAGGTCTGGTAAACGGCTCGATAATAATTTTATGAAGTTCCATCTAGCAGTGTTGAACCTCTCGCCAAGAAAGGCGATTCTTTGACTTGAACAGCTAATTTACAGCTGATATTTTTGAACTTGTGGGAGTATACAACAGATTCATTTATAAATTTACAAATACAACACGAATTTGAATTTAGTCAGATAAAGGTGTACACGAGGGTTCTCGTAGGAAGTTGATCAACATCGGGATACGCTACAGACGAGGTTTACAGAAACAGTCAAAGGAGTATTCAGGAGAAACAAAAGCAAAGAAGTGGTTCAAAGAAGATGATCTGGTTATGTTGAAAAGATGCGCAGCTGTCAAACCTACAAAGGATGATTCAGGCTTTGTAAGGTTTGCAGCCCGGAAAAAAATCACGAATAATAAAAGAAACAATATAGATTTGAGCATAAATAGGATTCATCATTAAATAATGAGATCCCTAACGATAATAATATAAACTCCACTATTTGAGAGTAACCACAAAAATATTAGGAACTAGCTTCTGAAAGAACTATAACAATTGGATGGAACAATGGTAACACCAATTATAACATCCACAAATGGACTCATTCCTAAATCCACGGTGGAAGGAACTTTGTAGTCAGGAACTTCCGTTTGATGTTTTAAGAGAGGCTCAACAAGCAGTTCACTTTTACACAATCAAGATTGTCAGAAAATTTCTGAATGTTTGAAGATGCTAACAACTTCAAGTAATTTGAGTTGTCGTCTATATCAATTTTAAACTTGCAACTGCGTGGAAAATAGGTGATAATAAGATTTATTGAACTGAAGGTTCAATAGCGACACTACCAATCTCTACTTACAAACCTTCTTCCACGGTTTACTATGTATACCCACCACATCCATTACAACACTCTCACAACTCAATCCTTCCACCTTCAACTTGGTCTGCCCCCTCAAAAATGACTTATACTATAAATAAATTTTATTTATATAAAAGAAAATATTAGATAAATGTAAGTAATGGAAAAAAATAAAATACAACTGATTGAAGTTATAGAAGGCATTCAGATTGAGTTCAACTAAAGACAACTATTTTACCTACTGAACTTAATAACTTGGCACTTCGGGAATAAAAGGTTGCTTTATAGGCTGCGATATTTAAAACAAACAAAAAATAAAAAATAAATGGTGTCATCAGAAAGATATCATACTGGACTGCATTTCCGGGCAAACCACGTAACACAATTTTTTTATCTTTCTTTGTTAGGGAGTCCCGAAATGAGTCATTATATATCGACTAGAATTACTTAGAAATTATTTTTTATTTTATATATATCCATTTTTTTTTTTTTTAATGTGCAAGATAGATAATTTAACCGTATAACGTTACTTATATGCCTAACTAATCGTTAAGTAAATATGTGATATACGATAACTAATGGTGTGAAGTATACAAGAACTGAAAGCTAATGAAATGCTAAACTACTTGAATGGAAGAACAACAATATTTCGAATACAAATTTTTATATAAGAAATTGTTCTATTAGGTCCTAAGGGGTCTAAGATCCTCCTGGGGCTCTATAAAATAATAATAATAATATCCGGCTCAACAACTCGTCACCGAGTCTGGGCCGCCTCCAGCATTCTCCGCCAATCAGCTCTATTCTGAGCAGCATCCTTCCAGCTTAAGAAGGGTAGGTACGTGCATCTTCCGCAACAGCTTCCATCCACCTCACGTTTGGCCTCCCTACTCTCCATGTGCCATGGATTCCTTCTGTGAGGATCTTCTTGGGAATCCGAGTGTCCTCCATCCGTGCCACGTGACCTGCCCATCGTAGCCAAGTTTGATTGTCCTGACAACATTGAGGTCTTATATATCTCTCTGTTCTATCATCGTCTCCATATTCCACCCACTTTTATTGGTCCAAAAATCTTCCTCAGGATTGTATTCTCGAAAATAGTCCTTGTTAGAGCCCAGGCCTCTGAGCCATATGCGAGTACCGGTCGAATCAGGGTTTTGTAGATCAGCAGCTTTGTCTGGCCAGAGTTAGTTGCTTCCTTAGGCTATAATAGCACCTATTAGCAGAATTAATGATTCTTCTTATCTCCTGAGATATGTGATTTTGTGCATTAATGTCTGCCCCTAAGTAGACGAAGCCGTCAAAGCAATCGAATCGGTACTGACCAACTTCGAAGTAATCCTCTTTTCTTGGGTTCCTCCTATTCGCATATACTTGGTTTTCTGTAGGCTCAAGAAAATTGTTAAAAAAAATAGGGAAAATAATTTGATCGTTGTGCGTGATCTAGGGCAAATCGCCTCCCTGCATAACCACAATGGAATAGGCTTCATCTAATGACACCAAGCATAAGTTTATTTGTCAATAAATTTATTTCTGATTTCATTACTTAAATATTGCTAAAAAAACACAAACAAATATTAATTTTCTACAAACTTTAAATTTATCCACGTTAAATCGTATTAAAAACTTTATTCACGTATTTATACTATATAAACTAACAACCACCAAGCATGTATAAGATATTTTTTAACTAACTAACGAAAACGTTTTACAACCTCACAACATGTTAGTGGCGTTTCTTTTGAAAATTCGAGATAAATAGAAACAAGGCCATTGCAATCAAGAGAAAGAATGCGAATAATTACGAAATATACAATACAAAGGAATGTTACTGAATATGAAAACGAATCTTAACAGAACAAGGAAAAAAAAAATTGTTAGACGCAGTTCTGGTACGTCTCACAGAATTAAAATAAATATAAGCGTAGTGTAACATACATATTTCTATTTATTAATTAATTATAAATATTTGAATCAGTTGCTATGTTTTATAAATTAAAAAAATAATAACACATAACCAAAAAGTAAAAAAAAAAAAAAACAATAAATAAGTTGTTGCAATGGAAGAAATCGTGCTATCTAGTCATATTGAAAGAAGAACATTTTTAATTTTGGAGATAAAAGATTTGTCCGGGTCGTCCGCATTTATAGCGCGGTCATCTAACCATCTGAGCTTCCAAGGCTAGTAACCAAGCCGGACAAATCCATTCTCTTCGCCGATACTATACTCCTATGTTCTAGCAATTTTTTCGATGTATACACGGGAAGAATGTTCATTAAACATTACTTTAATTAGGATCTCGTTGTCTTACGTCAATTTTATATTTTTATCATTTATTTTTTATTAATTTTTTTTTTTTATGGTGATCCTCTTCCCTCAATACAGTCAACTCTCATTGGACAAAATTCGAATTAACCAGTTCTTCGCCTAGGCTGTAGATATATTGTAAAATATTATTGAGAAATATGTTAAAATAGAAATGTGAGAGTAGAAAGAAAGAAGTCGAATTTAATCTCCATCATCACCGAATGTCAACGTACATTTTGACAGGAGCGAATAAACAATAATTTTAAGGTATCAGTTTCGCAGGTTGTCGCTTCGAGTTGAGTCACAACTTTTAGTATTTCATTTGTTTCCTTTTTAACATTCTCTGGAAATACAAATAATCGTGAGCTTTGGTATGGAGAAGAGAGTGTAATTATGGGAAATGTTTACACTTCGATTATCATTTCATCAAGAAATAAACGATTCAAAAAACATTTACCATCTATACTTCGGTGTGCTAGTTCAAAACTTTAATTCTTGAAAAATAAATATTTCCCATAATTACACTCTATTATTCATACTAAAACTCGCGATAATTTTTATTTTCGAGAACATTAAAAAGGAAACAAATGAATAGTTAAAACTTGTGACCACCTACGGAACTGATACCGTTTTTAATTATGAATTATTTAAAATATCAGAAAAAGAAAAAAAAATGGTACACTTAATACTCAAAAACCCATAATTTTTAAATTATTTTTTAAATAAAGTCACAGAAATCTTTTTAGGATTAGGTAATAGTAAATGGAGTGCATATTTATCAAGCGAAAAATTTCGAAATAAAATATCTACATATTTAAATTAAATAAATACCTTAATATAAATAAGGCTTCCTTTCAGGCGACCTTTTTCAACTCCAGATATTATCACTCGAGATGGATAGATAGCTAACGAACTGTATATATATATTTATATTCGATACGAAATACAACGAGCTATAAGGGAACACTGAGCAAGGAGATACAAGAAAAGATACTGACTCCAGAGCCGCAGAATTCCGACTGAGGAAGGCTACATCTAGAGAGCGCCTCGGGCCAGCCCCACTCACTATTTTTAGATCCTCACCACAACTCCACAGGAAACTACTCAAGTAGTGGGGGATATTTCGGTAAGTCATAGGGTAACAATAATAAAATGAGGATAATAAATACTAAAAAAAAACAAGGATTTAAGAAATAAATTTTAAAAAAATATTTAGATTGACGGCAGCATTCATAAACTAATTAGAAGCCACTAACCATTTACTGAATGTATATATATATATATATATATATATATATATATATATATATATATATATATATATATATATATAATATACATAAAACCGAGGAGTATCTGTTCCGCAGGTTGTCGCTCCGAGTTGAGTTACAACAATTTTAGCTGTTTCATTTACTTTTCAAAATTTCCCAAAATTAAATTACCGTGAGCTTTAGTGCCGAAAAGAGAATTTAATTATGGATAATGAGTAGATTTATATTTCGGTAATATTTTCATCAAAAAATAAAAGTTTCAACTAACAAGATCTAACAAGATGATATATGTTTGTTAAAACGTTCATTTCTAGATGAAATGATTACCGAAGAGTACACATTACCCATAATTACAGTCTCTTTTCCATATCAAAGCTTGTGATAACTCGTATTTTTGGAAAATATTAAAAGTTAAAACTTGTTGTGACTCAACTCGAAGCGACAACCTGCGGAATAATTACCAACCGAGGATATATATGAATGGGTACTTGTGTATCAGCCGGTCTGTAGGAAATCTACCTTCTCGTGTAATATCTTCTTATCATTCAACACATAACAGCTTTATTAGTGCTGTAATGGATTGTTTTCTGTATAGTACTGTTAATTTTGTTTATTTCCTATTTAAAATTACTAGAATAACACTTTGGAAATAGCCGTCTTTCAAAGATGAAACTGTGACTTCCTGGAGTTAAGAATAATTCAAAGATGAAATAGTATTAAAAAAAGTATTTTTTTAATACTATTTTTTGAAGTTGACATTTACAAATAATTAATGGTCTAAAAATATTATCTATTTCAATTTCACTATTTCAACATAATAAATTGTTTTTAAAATATTCTTGAGTTAAATCAGTCTAAAAAAAAAATACGAAATAATTCCAGGAATCAAATAAATTTTGACGAGGATAGAAATGGAAATGTTTTCGTCGAAAGCGTAGGGAAGATATTTATATAAGAAGAGAACCGTGGTTTGAGTGGTTTAGGACTATCATTTTATTATCCTTTTTTGTATATTCCAATCCCCATTAATATCAATAAGAAGGTAGGTTTATCAGTATCAGAACTATTTGTGTTCAGGTTATAAATAATGGAGGATAACAGTCCCTGCGCATTAGCTAATGCATAAATACCTAAGAGAATGTTTAGGAAAGATATGGATTATTATTACTTTTTTTTAATGGATTATTAGTACCCATTTAAAAAATAAGGAAATTTAAATATTCTCATGTTTACTTTCTTAAGCTTACAGAAAGAGTCCCCTAGCCTATGCCTATAGTGAGCGACTAATTAAGAAAGGCTTCCTCTGTAATCTCCGCTAGAGAGCATTTGACTTACTCTTCCGGAACGGCCCTTTCCGTTGACCCTACAAGAGATAACAGATAAGAGGCCCCCCTTCAACTCCTTTGGTATATATATATATATATATATATATATATATATATATATATATATACACACATATATATTTTTTGCTATTTTGATGCCAACAAAAAAATAGCAACTTAGCTTAAAAACCTCCAATGCCCAAGATTGCGCGATCGTAGCATGGAAGGTGGCTCCAGGACTTAATAAAGGGACTAAAAAGTTTTTGAATTTATTCATTTGAAAAGAAAAGATATGTCCAGGACCGGGACTCGAACCCGGGTCTTCCAGATCACTAGTCTGGGACTCTACCATTTGAGCTATCCTGGGCCCTAATGAAGTACGCTTCTCGGCCATGGTCATATCTTTTCTTTTTGATCCCAAGTCCCCGCGTTCTTGCATTTTGCGAAGTATACGAGAGGAAGAATGTTCTTTGAACATTATTTTAAATTTTAAACATTATTTTAAATTTACATTATTTTAACTTTTTTAAGTTAAAAAAAGTTAAGTTAAAAAAAGAACATTATTTTAAATTTTTTAAAAAAGTTTTTGGTTATGCCCACGTTTGGAAGTCACGTAAAAGGCCCCGAACCCGTGCGATGTCAGAGACTCGTTAAAGATCCTTTTCATAATAACACCTGGATAGGCAAAATTTCAGGACTCCCGCTGAACCATTGTCCCATTAACCATAACAGCATAATGTTAAACAAATAAACATCTATTTAAGTGTTCATATAGAGCTATGACCAATATTAACTGGATATTGGCTTAAAAACTACTGCACTATTTTTTTAAGCTGACATTTACAAATAATTAATGGTCTAAAAATATTATGTATTTCAATTTCACAATTTTAACATAATTTAAATTGTTTTAAAAATATTATTGGGTTAAATCAGTCTAAAAAAAAAATACGAAATAATCCCAGGAATATATCTAAATTTAGTTATTTATGCGTATTGGGAAACAAAAATATTGACGACCGGAAATGAAGATCAAAGGAGAACCCCCCCCCCAAAAAAAACCCGACAATAAACGTCAAATGAACATTTTCAGTTCATTCCAAAGATCTCTTATGACTGCTCTATGGAAAACTTGCATTTTATTTTCAAAATGATTCGAACTAAAAAATAATAAAAAATTAATACAACCTCATTAAGCTACATCGCTAGCGTGTTGTATTAAATTAAATTTTTATCATTATGTTGTAATTGACCCTAACTCGAATATAATAAGAGATGGTCCAAAAATAAAATAAAATCGTTGTAGGTATTCATTTAATACCGATGCTTTGGCGTTTTATTCGTTATCAGCCAATGTACCATATGAGAAGATTATAAGATTATGATAATGACAAGATTATCAATCTTATCCCTATCAGTTTCCCACGTGTTCTTATCTCTTATCATAAAAACTAGCTTTACTAAAAATAGGTAAGTATCTTTGATTTTAGATAAATATTCTATTTTTTACTAAGTAATTTTCTACCATGAGGTTTTTATTGACTTAAGATATGGAATATTATATTTTTTTAAAAGGTAAATCGCACTTAAGGTGAGATAATTTGATAGAGTTAATCATAAAATTTACCTTATAATTATAATATAACATTTTAAACAGTGGTAATTTCTTACAATCGAAAATTATTCGTTAAATTTTGGGATAGGGAAACTGCTATTTAAGCGCCCATTAAATGCAAACTTCCGTTATCAATTGGAAATAAATTGCAATGGCGGACAGTTACGGTCCTTCCGACTTCCAGTTTGACCCAAGTTTGAACCAGCCATTTAAACTAGAGCAAATTCTAAATAATTTAAATGGCTCTCCTGAATAGCATCTTTGTGCATTTATTTTTACACTAACACACCCACACACACAAAGGTGGTCATTTGTGGGTATGCTAGAGTCATTTAGTCTGGAAAATCTAATAATGCCCTCAATTATAATTTAGAACAATTAATAAATAATTAAAAAGACTAAACATTATATTTCAAGAGGAAATAAAGGCGGGGAATGCTTGTTATTATTCGTCTCGACATTCGCTCGCGTCTTTTGTCCCGAAATATAAAAATCAGAATTTACAAAACCACCTTCCAACTTTTCTATACGGATTTGAAACTTGGCCGCTAACGCTGAAGGATGAACGTCTTCAGGTATTCGAAAATAATGTGTTACGTAGAAAATTCGGCCCAAAAAAGGAAGAGGCTGCTGGGAAATATAGGAGATTACATGACGCGGATTTGCGAAGTATGCAGCCGGTAAATATTATTCATGTGATAACGTCACGAATATTAATTTGGGCCTATAAAGTTGCTGGGCTTATTGACGAACGGATTCCTAAGATGGTAATAAGTGATGTGCCAACTGGGAATCGTCTGAGGGGTAGACCAAGGCGTAGGTGGGAGGATTGCGTTAAGAGTGATGTGGCGGATTTGGGTTTGGGTAGTGATCCGCGGACAGAAGTTTGCAAGCAGAGAGATTGGTGGTATCGGCATCGAGCCTTATTCTTATTAAACATTAAATTTATATATATACAAGTTTGCAACCCCTAGTCAATAACAGGCTAACTACTGGTTTACAACAGATTGTAGTGAGTGTAGATAATGTTTAAGGCAGAAACCTTTGTCTGCACACAAAATTGGTTGCAATTTAAATGTAAGGAACGTCAAAAGTAAAGGAATTTTAAAGAGATGCCTCTGAAAACTACTCATAATCGCCATACTATTTCATCAGGAGAGAAAAGAAGATATGTCACATAACTGCAGATCAGATGTAGTACATTTTCCATCAACAATAAAAAAAATGACGAACCGAATAAAGACAGTAGTACATCATTCCAACATATTTATTTTTATATAAATATATAATGTCTTATATCTATATTACTTATTAATATTTGTAATATTTATTTATACATCTCAAGTAAACAAGTATATCTTGGTCTGTCGATGTGGGGTGTAAAAATCTCTTGTCTGGATATGCGGTAGGGCAAACACAAAGGAGCAATGTGAGACTACATACGCACATATTAGTCCAACAGTTTAAAGCCCACAAACCTATCGTTTACGCAATGATCCAACGCAACGATCCTAAGCAATATATATATGATCCAACGCAATGATCCTAAGCAATATATATATATATATATCCATTCATACCAATTTACTGTTTGTATTTTTATTTTTACCATGTGTGTTATTAAAATAAACTTCCTTCAGAATCTTAAATAAGTTGGACATATATAAGTTCCTCAAATATCCCATTTAGTTCATGGATCTATATGCGATATTATGGCGATTATGACTAGTTTTCAGAGGTATCTCTTTAAAATTCCTTTAGTTTTGGCGTTCCTTACATTTAAATTGCAACCAATTTTGTGTGCAGACAAAGGTTTCAGCCTTTAAGATTATCTACACTCACTACAATCTGTTGTAAACCAGTAGCAGACCTGTTATTAAAAGGGTATGTATATATATATATATATATATATGGCCATTCATACCAATTTACTGTTTGTATTTTTATTTTTACCATGTGTGTTATTAAAATAAACTTTCTTCAGAATCTTAAATGAATTGGACATATATAAGTTCCTCAAATATCGCATATAGATCCATGAAACTCCCCATTGAAACTTCGCTTCCCTACCAACTTCTGATAGTATTTCTAGGCGTCTGAAAAGAAGATTGTCAGGGTCACCTATGGTCTAGTGGTTACTATAAGAACCTCCGAAAGGGAATAAAATATCCTTGGCCCTCCGGAAGAGACGTAAAATGGGTATACCAAGCCTATGCGGTGCCAGGTTCACTTTAAAGATCCCTATCCTAATTAAACCTTGATAGGGAAAATTTAGGATCTCCACTGTAGCATCGTCCGATGCTATCCGATTAGCCATAAAGTCACGTAAGAATTAATAACATACATAACATTAATAACATAATTAATAACAAACTTAGTAATTAGGTGTTACAATAAGAGATACAAATTATTTTAAAGCAATACACTTCCTCTTCCTTAGTTGTTTCCCACAATCTTTCAAGTTTTTTTCCCCTCCATGAAGTCGATAGGTTTTCCCCTGCACTTGAAGTTGCTTATCTAAAGGATTTCCCACGTTTTCTTCGTAATTATGTCTACCTCATGAAAAAAACAATATTTATTTGATGAGTTGTATTTTTCTTCTTTTATGATTTCAAGTGTGTTATATCACTTTTTCCAATAAACATAATGACAATATTAAAATATTAAACACCGAATTTATCATTTACTAATAATAATAACAATGCTACAAATTTTCTTGTAAATGTATTTAATTCATCTTAATTTTTAAGAAGAAACTATGTTAATATACCGACATTTTTATTTTAAAAGAAAAACATTATTTATATCATAAAAATGATAAACTAATATAAAGTTTGGACAGTTAATATTTCTCCAACTTAGGTGGATAAATGGTTAAGTCGAATATTGTCCAATCGTACTGATGGAACCGTAATCTTGTCATTCTCGTAGTGTCTTAAGTGACTATGTCAGGCCTTAGCTCGAAATGGAGTTATTGCTTATATTATAACTCCCTTCCAAGCCAAAGACCGCGAGAATGACGATTCCTCTTCCCTCAATACAGTTAACTCTTGTCTCGACTTGACCACTTATTCACCGGGGGCTGCAATATATGTTAAGAAACAGAAACCGTAGCAATTTTGGTGATATATATTGGTGAAATATATATATGTAAAATATAGCCAACCGAATATGGATATATGTAAAGAAAATTGCGGCGCTAATATACGAGTGCTTCTCTTAACTTTGTATTTGCTATGATAGCGACACAGCTTACTCGATATAACAGGTGTTATAATTAAAGACATAGATATGAGAGGCAACAGTTTTAATGTACGGTTATAAACTGTTTAAATAATATTATGTGTTCAGTAAACTACAACTAATCACCTGAAATATAATGATGAATGTTTTGTTAGACATTATTGTAATTATTTAAGACTTGTAAATAAATCTTTTGTTTGTTTTTTTCACAGAAAATAATTAATTCAGTCTTCATTTACTTATCAAAGGGCATAAACATATTATAGATTTATCATCTTACTTGAATTTATTTATTTCATCAACGTTATTCTATTCAGTCAGGTGGTAGAGCACGAGGACGGAAACGTGGGAGACCCGCGTTCGAATCCCGGCCCTGGACATATCTTTTCTCTTCAAAATAAAAATATTTAAAAATTATAACAATTAATAAAAAAATAAAATAAAATAAATTATAAATAATATAATGACGCAAGTCAACAAGATCCTAATTAAAGTAATGTTCAATGAACATTCTTCCCATTGTAGACATCGCAAATTGCGAGAACACGGGGATATGGGATCAGTGAAGAGAATGGATATGTCTGACCGTGTAACGAACCAGGATAGCTCAGGTGACAGAGCACCACCATGGGAGATCTGGGTTCAAATCCCGGCCCTGGACATATCTTTTCTCTTCAAAATAAAAAAGTTATTCCATTAAGCTTGTAGTTTCCATGTCCTTCTTCAACGGCACCAAAACATCCGTAAACTAAACAACCATATATATCTTTGCCTATCATACAAACACATTTTTCGATTTTTCTGATCTTTCGGATGACATGTTGTAACGTTAAATAGGCCAAATAGTTTAATTTCTAACAGGGATTTCGCGCCTAAATATTTAGAGCAGATAATTTTACAAAATAAAAAGGTGAGCTTAAATTGCCAGTCAAAAATAAACTCGGTTTTCATAATTGCAGCATCACCCTGGGAGGCTGCCAACCTTCCCGCGCTTAAATGATTGTGCACTGCCATTTCATGTGTAGGCTAAAAGCCCATGTAATTCTGCCAACATGACTGAATACTGCATTTGAAATAATAACAGGGGGTATAGCTTTATACATATGTGTTTTATCTCATTTTATCTTAATAGATTAGTGGAAAAATTCCAACTAAAAACCATAAGTCTCTAAACTAAAACAGGAAATTGAAAATACCTGTCCAATATTTCGCCTATTCAGGCATCCTCAGGGCAGAAAGAGAATAATAGCAAAGCAAAACATGTATATTGCACCCAAAAAACTCACAACCCACCACCCCCAAGGCTCAAATGCAACTACTGAATCATTGGGGAGGTTACTAGATTCCCAGCTGGCTAAGGTTAGACAAAAACAGCTGATAAATACTCCATAATTTGAAACATCAATATACACTCACCAAACCCCCCAAAACACAACAGGAAAACAAAATAAAATAAATAATAGTAACAAACAACACAAGAACAGAAGACAAAAAACCATATGAAAAAATGAAAGTAAAAGTGCAAGAAAAAAAGAGAATTTATAAAAACCAGTGGACTTATGGTTATTTTATAGTTTAACAAATGTTAATACATTAGTGGAAAAACCATATAATATATTTTTTGTGGAATAACCATAAGTCCCTTGCATATGCATAACCTATATCCCTAAACAACGCATCAGAACAATAATAGATAGACGAATAAATATCAGTCAAGTGTATGTCAGTTCCTCTTTATTATAAGAGTGTTTACTTTACTTCAAAGTTAACCTTCACTAACGAAACAATCAGAGGTGGTTATAATCGATTTTATGACACGATGAACAGAAATAATATAAGCGAGAAGATTGTATCTAAATTTAACCATCATCATCGGCAAGATCAAATGGGCAATGATCCGTACACCATTTGATGTCAAAGGCGACACATGCAGTTTTGGCCCTTTCAGGGTATAATCGACAATAGGCAGAGCTCTTTGAAGAGGATGAGGATAAGGATGTTAACCTTTAGCACCAGATTTAGCCCGGGACAGTCACCAATGAACTGAATCAAAGCCTAAGTAGGGCCTGAAGAGGTGAAGCAGCTATCTACGTCATATAGGTGACGTCATATGGGGAAATTTAAACTGAGATATTAGCCCTGGAGTATGAATAAATAACAAATATACACGATTAGGAAAACTAAAAAAATTATACTTTGAGTGAAAAACAGTTGACTGGATAATTCAAAGGATGGATTGAATTGGTCTGGCGCTGCAGTCAATGATAACACAAAAATTAATTTTTATTAATTTTGTCAACGTTTCGGCCTATGTTGTAGGCCATCTTCAGGGCAAATAGTGGGTGCGGTGACTTGTCACAACACTAATAAGTTCAGTTTTAGTGTTGTGAGATGTCACCACACCCACTATTTGCCCTGAAGATGCCCTACAACGTAGGCCGAAACGTTGCAACGATATATAAAAATTAAGTTTTGCTTAATTTTTGTGTTACCTTTGACTGTACCCCCTGACCAACTCAATCCATCATAAAAAATTATACATATGAACACACTAATTCCATGTTATACCAGTCCAATTTAAAAAATTCATTTTTTGCTAGGTCGTTCATCGAGCAAGGCATTAGAATTTAATACATCAAGAGCTATGATATACAGTAATAATAATGATAATATCCTGTATCGATGTATCGATGACGAAGTCAAAAAAGAAGAATTTAAAAAAAAATCAGCTGGTTAGTAATCATTTTTGATCGATACATATTGGAAGGAGGGGACTCTTTGATCAAACCATACATTTTGTAGGACAAATATTTTTTCAAATAATTTAGATAATTATCTTGAGATTTAACAAAAAGAAAACAGTTAGTAATACATTTTTGAGAATCGTCAAATCGACATATTTTATCCTTGCTACCTCTTTTAGCTACCACAATCGAGAATTTTCGCACAGTTAATTGTTGGGCGTCTTATCGAAACGAAGGTATTCACGAAGATTCAGCTTGATACTAATCAAGGACCATGGATCCTGGACTAATCAGTCCTCTTTTTCTTATCGTTTTTAATATATTTTTCTATGTTTTTATATATTTCATCATTGGTTCTTAATTTTCAAGTTTCTGTGCTTCTTGTAGGACCTAAAATTTTCCTCATAATTCTTTTAGTTTGTCTAACTTATTTATATTGAGTGGGCATTCACTTGTGTAGAGGCATTCTGGTTTCACTACTGTGGTGTAATTTGTTATTTTTACATTCGCTAAGCCCTATGATTATTTTTATTATCTAATTAACAATAAGATAAGGGAACTTCCCCTTCCCATCCCTATAAAGATATTACGGGCCCTAAAAATATTACATTGCCTCCAGACCAAGTGCCCCCACGTGCTGTTGCCGAGATACGGAAGCCTTCCCTCTATACTTCAGGGCGGTAAGTACTGAGGCCCTTAAACCAGTCTCTCGTCTTCCTTATAGCGAATAAAATATATTTTATATTATTATAAGAATTATTATTTCAGATAGTAAATTTATTCATTTACCATATCTTAATACATTAACAATAAATTATTTATATATAATTTCCTGAATTAATATTTCTCCAAGAACGCAATGTCTCTTCTGGATTTCTTAAATTTATTTATTTTAATAAATACTTTTGTTGAGTTCTTACCTCGTTCCCCTTTTTATGTTTAAATTCAATATACAATTTTTAGTTAATGGATACTAACCCTTTGATGCGTATTTTCCACTGCTGATACCCATGTCATAATAATATTATTATGGCACTTGTCATTATAATAATTTTACAATAGGAAATTTATATGCCTGCTTAAGAAACAATCACGTGTAAACCTATCTGTGTACTTATTTTAATCATAAAACGTTTTTAAAGTACTTTTTTCTATTCATATTAAAAAAAAAATGGATAGAAATAAAGAAGGAAGAAAATTATCAGGGTGGAGGTCAGAAAAAATTCTCCTAAATAAGGAGAAGATATTTAAGAGAATTTTTATTTAAATATAAGAATGACTAATAGAAATGGGTTTAAACTTTTTTTTTTTATTTCTGCATATTCCAACATCTCTCTCTCTCTCTCTCTCTCTCTCTTTATCAAATACCATTCATTTGATTAATTTGTAATACTTATTCGATAATACTCTATAATTATTCCCTCTGTTTTAATATTTACCTCTTGTTATATAGAGCCCCAGGATCTGACAACATAGCTGCGGGACTGCTAAAGGCTGGTGGGAATGAAGTGATTAGGGTTATTCCTGGACCTTCTTCATAGCATTTGGATTACCAAGACTATGCCTGATGAATGCTACACTGGCATCATCATACCACTCCATAAAAAGGGAGATCAGACAATCTGCAGTAATTACCGTGGAATAACTTTTCTGAACTGCACGTTTAAGGTCCTGTATATTATTATCTATCAGAGGCTACCGCATAGAGAAAGAGAGGTAGGAGTCTATCAAAGTGGTTTTATGAGAGGGAGATCAACCACTGATTAAATTTTCAACCCGAGGCGTCTGAAAAGAATATGGCCTCGAGACCATCTACTATAGAACTTTATTGGAGTGCTGCCGATGGGTAGTTTCTCCACCAGTGTTTTTCATGTCATAATGTACATATCAGCAGATTTACTTGTTATAATCATATTATAGTTGTAAATATCAATAAATTAAATTTAAAAAAAAAAAAAATAATGTTCACCCACCACCTCTTTATTGATTTCAGCAGTGCATATAATAGTGTCATAAGAGAGAAGCTGTCTCGGCTATGGAGAGGATGAATATCCCCCTTGAACTGATCCATCCTACAGAGCTGCTGATGATAGGATCAAGATGTCAAGTCAGAATACAGGGAGACCAGTCAGAGACTTTCACGACCAATAAGGGCCTGAGACAGGGAGATGGCTTATCATGCTTGTTGTTTAACCTAGCACTAGAAAAGGTGATAAGGGACTTCGAAGTGCAAAGAAACGGTACAATTCTCACCAAGTCAGTCCAAATTCTAGCCTACACAGATGATATAGACGTCATAGCAAGATCACAGAGGGACTTGGAACGGGCCTTCTTGGCTATAGAGGGAGCAGGGCGGAAAATGGGTCTTCAAGTCAACCAAGCAAAGACCAAATACATGGTTGCTAACCCTCTAAGGCCACCACCACCTACTCTTAGGTTGGAAGGATACACCTTTGAAAGCGCAAATAGTTTTTTATATCTAGGTTCCCTAGTGTGTGCAGACAATATGGCCTATCAGGAGGTTCAGAGACGAATAATGACAACAAACAGGTGCTAATTTGGCCTAGCCAAAATACTAAGAAGTCATTCGCTGCCAAGAAAGTCTAAGATCGAAAAATGAGCAAAAAATTTTGAGAAGAATGTTAAGACCTGTAAGGAATGGCTCCCAGTATAGGCAGAGACACAATGCAGAGTTGTGCCAGATTTATCGAGAACCTGATGTGGCACAATTTATAAGGATCTCAAGGCTACGATCGGCAGGGCACGTTACAAGAATGGACGGGGACACACCTATCAAGATGTCGCTCTTTGGGTATGTGGATCGGAGGAGAAGGAGAGGATGGCCACGACTGAGATGGGTAGATGAGGTAGAAGCCGACACAAAGAAACACCAGAGCTTGGCAGACCCTGGAGCGAGACAGAGATGAGTGGAGGTCTTGATGCAACGAAGACCCGTACCGGGTTGTAGTGCCAGTGATGATGATGATGATTACTTCTTTGATAATACTCTATAATTATTCCCTCTGTTTTTATGTTTACACAAAGGGTTCCCATTCTTATTTTTATCACTAATACTCTTTGATGCGTACCTGTATTTTCATTCTTTACTGTGTATCATTTTAATTTGTATGTATCTTGTATATTTGGCCCAGCAATGTTAGTCGAAACGGCTTTGAAAGAAATAGTTCTCCTTATTTAAGAGAAATTTTTCTGCCCTCCATCCGGATCATTTTCTTCCTCAAATATATTTGAGGTCAACTAATATTATTCAATATGGAAATAAGTGTTCAAAAATTAACTGTGTATGAAAGTTAAATGTGCCAGATAATTTATCTAATCTGTTAAAGTCCGTGATTGGAACCTGTGGGATCTGTCGAACCCCTGAAAAACCTGGTGGATGAGTGAAATCTCGGACAAATCACCTCCCTGCACAACTAGGGACAGTATAGTTTCTACCATGTACTGAACCCAAGACCCCTCATGGGAGGTAGCGGCACAGGTTTAGGTAGTTTGATTCACTTATTTATATTTTTAGTCCTATTTTCCCTTTAGAAATAGACTATTTATCACATTGAATGGAAGGTCAGTGGAGAGATGTTTGTGAGTGCATTATTCAAGATAACAAGAACAGAATTATGGAATTTTTGGAGATATCAAGTTTCCACAATATTGAGCAGCCCCAGAGATTCTTCGCTGATCTGCAGCATTTAATTTTTTTTTTTTTCTAATACAAGGAGATACAATCAAATTGGAAACAAACTTCATTCAAATTTTCGATTGGTTTATCTGAAATTTTAATAAATTGCAAACCTCTTCATCCCCACCAAATTAATTTAGAGTGTAGAAATTTAGTATTTAAATTTAAGCCAGGGAAATGCCTTATGGGGATGATGGGACTCTCAACTCTTCTCTCACGGAACTGAGGCTTTTTTGTTTATCTTTTGGCTTTCCAAACCTTTTGAACTCCACAGTTTATTTTTAAAAAAATTTTTTTTACTGGATTGTAACTTTTAATTTTAAAATAAAAAAAGGAGAAACTGTTATTTCAAGATTTACTTGTTTCAGTTTTTTTCACCCATATACCTCAGTTCAGGCCCATATACCACCCAAATGTTAAATCAATTTATGCGTAGTCATTACAAAAAAAACAAACATGATATTGCATAAATGCTCATTAGAGATAGCACAGCTCAAACCAACAGTTAAAAAAATTATTGAACAAATTAATATTATGCAATACACTTTCATTCAGTTCATATGAAGAAGAATCCATAATATTAAGCAAATGATTTACTTTTGTTTAAAAACTAAGTTGCAACAAATTTCTAACATTTTATTACATATATATTAAAAGGATTCAATATAAAATGGAGAGTACCTGCAGTACAATATAAACATTCTCCAACAGGAATTGCTTAATGTAAAAAATACTAAATTAACAACATTGGAAAAAAACCAGGACAGCAGTCAGAGTAATCAGGTTTGATGGGGTCAGAATTTAACAGGTCAAAACAATCTACTATCTTGAGACCCACTTACACGGGTTGAGCTCCATTGATCAGGAATCCAAGCCATCAGGAGCCAATGCCAAATGAAGATTGTTTCGAGCCTTAAATATAGGCTTCCTTAACAACCTCAAGGCAAATAAGTCCACCTTGTTACCACTATGTCAAATTTTCCTCCAAAACCTGAACAATAATAACAAAATATAAAGGACAGATCCAGACAACAATGGAATTGTACTACTTGGGTAAGTTATAAGGCAGAACCAAATGGTACAGGATCAGAAACACTGCAATAACGACGTGAACCCAAAAGGATCTGTAATACAAGAGTTCCAAGTAATCGCAAGGTAGAAAAGCTGTAACTTTATATAAACACTACCAGTATTTTATGAGAAAGATTAGTTCATTTAGTACAAATAAAAAATTTTGATGAAAGAAAATAATAAGATTTTTCTTCTTTTTTTTCCTGCTATATATTACATTATTAGAGTTTAAATAATGTAATATATAAAAAAATATCTGTTCCTCAGATTGTCCCTTTAAGTTGAGTTACAATAAGTTAGAAATGTTTATTCGTTTAATTTTTTATATTTTCCAAAAATACAAGTTGTCGTTAGCTTTCAGTGATCATTTCATCAAGAAATAAAAGTTTCAACTGATATTTCGAAGTATAGATATATATTAGTTGAAATGTTCATTTCTAGGTGAAATGATTACCAAAGTAAACACATTCCCCATAATTACATTCTCTTTTCCATACTAAAGAGATACTTTACAATCCTCATGGTAAGTTGTATTTTTGGAAAATTTTAAAATGGAAACAAATGAAAAGTTAAAGTTTGTTAACTCCACTCAAAGTGACAACCTGCGGAATAATTACCAATAAAAATATTAACTTTGCACTAGAAAACTATGATGGGATGGATTCAACATTAAAAGCTAAATTAGGAAATATGATCAATCAGGTGAATTCTGCTAAAAAATACCAAAAAAATGTTAAGTGCTTAACGCCTGAGAAAGTCATGTTAAAAATTTAAGGAATTCATAATCTAACTTAAAAAAAAAAAATATTTATTCAATGAAACATGTAACTGAATATTAATATACAATATTGTATTATTACCATACAATGCTTGATAGTAAATAAAGAAGGATTTACTTCTTAATTTGCAATTCGATAACTATTTCATATTCCTGAGGAGGTCCTCCTGTGATCATTTCTAGACACTTCAGAAGACTGTCAGAAATAGTCTGGGAGGTCATGAACAAGTGCGCAAGGTTTTTAGAATTAAACAAAGTGGCACATTTTTCAGACTATCTCACCAACAAAGATGTAGAAATTTATTTAAGGTGCAATAAAGAGTATTAAGAATTCTTTCAGTTCAGACCATAAATCAAGAATATATGAGCAGTTTCTAGTTGGTTCGATTTTTCATGAGAATTTTCATATGGGGAGTTTATCAAGAACTAGTTGATCTATTCAACAAATCTAATTGAATAAAGAAATAATTCTGTTTAATTTTTCATTAACAAGATTTATTATCAATGATTTTTATTCCTCCATTTTTTTTATTTTTTATAATCAATGATTTTTTATGAATTTCAAGGCAAAATACTTTTGGAAAATTGAACAAAATGTCTGCATAGTGAAAACTTAGGTATATTTTCATGAATAAGGTATATTTCATGTACTATGAAGATATATGTATATTTGTAATTATATAATTAAAAAGGGAGCGGAGTGGCTCAGTGGTTGAGTACTGAGTTGCCATGCCGGAAATCCTGGTTCAAATCCCGCTGCGGGCAGATACTTTTATTTAGTCTGTTTGCAGCCGGAGATGGATCCTATAGGATCTAGGACCCTCCTGAGGCTCACCCAGCCTCTATAAAATATTATAAAAATAGGGTACCCATAATAAGGGGGAAAAACCTGGTGGTTGAGCGTGACCTAGGACAAGTCACCTCCTTGCAGAACCGTTGTCCATGAAACAGTACAGTCTAAACCATGTACTGAACCCCCAGACTCGTTCACTGGTCGTAGTGGTACAGGTAAAGGTATATAATTAAAAAGAATTTATAGAAACATAATAAAAACGACGGACCAATGGAATAGTTTGTAGATGTAAGAAGTCCACTAAAATTTCAGTATTCTCATTTTTATTTTTTCCATGAATCTTAAAAAATAAATCAGCAAGATTTTTTTTTTAGATTTATGGAACTTTCTGCAGATCTGAATAATACTGAAAAGAACTTTCCAATTAATCATATTAATTGTTAATAACAAATGTACCTTGTAAACATAGTAATTATTTAATTATTTAAATAGCTTTATCAAGTATTACTACAATACAAAAGAATATATCAATAAACAATTTTTCTGACAATAATCCCTGAAATTGTTTAAATATAAATTAAAAAAAAAAAAATCAAATAATTTAATGTAAATTATTTTTAGTTCCAGCCAAAAACAGTCTCGATATTGCTGGGCCCATTTCTACTTTAGTAAGAAAGGGTTTTGTAACACGTATTTAAAAAAAAAAAATTGGGTTTTTCGTACACACCATACAAAGGCCAACAAGTTAGAATAATCATAAAAGAGGAGAGAAGTCAGCAAATATAATACCCCGACTCAATGAAGATCCTTAATTGTAAAAATATCCTAAGATTTTTTAAATTATTTTGGACATGAGGTTAGGACATGTTAATTGGGATAGAAACAAAAAATAATTAAAACAAATACCTGAACCCTAATACCTTTTATATATTGTAGGGGTATATATATTTTTAATCTATAGCAGACAATGTCGGACAGGCTAATTTTATCAATAATTATTGTAATTTATGTAAATGACAATTTACAAAAATTCGAATGCAATTCTTTATTATAAAAAAAAAAATTTAGTACCACAGGTTGTCAAGTCAAGTTAAGTTACAACTTTTAGCTGTTTGTTCGTTTTCTTTTTAATATTCTCCAGAAATGCAAATCATTGTGAGCTTCAGAATGGAAAAAATAATGTAATTATGAGTAATGAGTAGCTCACAGTAATAATTTCATCAAGAAATAAATGTTTCAACTGACATTTTGAAGTATAGATGAAATATGTTTCTTGCAACGCTCATTTCTAGATGAAATGATTACCGAAATATAAATATTTCCCATAATTACATTCTTTTTTCCATACTGAAGCTCATGATGATTTGTATTTTTGGAGATTATTAAAAAGGAAACGAACAAACAGTTAAAACTTGTATTAATACAACTCGAAGTGACAACCTGCGGAACTGATACTAAAATTTCATTTTATAGGAAGCTAAGAATGAAACTTATATGATTAAAGAACTGGATCTTTACCTTTTATAAAGAAAATAATACCAAGCTTAGTTTGAAGAGATAGAAAGTGACCAACAGGAAATGGAGATTACCTGTGAATATATTCGAGAATGTAACTTACTCGGGGTGAAACTACCGATCACAGTTCTTTCCAGGAAAAACCAAAGTTGATGACGGAAAAGAAATGAACGGAAGAATGAAAAGAGGAACACTGATAATGTATGAATGAGAGGCAATATGATAGTTCAGAGAAGACAGTTTGAATGATGTTGCTTTTAGTAGGCCAATACAGGGAAAATAAAAATCTTTATACCATCATCAAATTTTACCACGATTGTCAAGAAGAAAACTATTTAGACAATATATGTAATAGTAATATTATATTATATTTATAATTTATAAAAATTATATTACTCCTAAAATTGTCTGAACCACTAACTCTTTTTATGAAGCATAATATTTCTTTCCTTCCATTTTATTTTAAAATATCTTTCCTTTAAATCCTACCACTTCAGAATCCTACTCTCGAGATATTTTGGGAATATCTCGGAAGTGATTTAATCTTAAGGTCTTATTTTAAAATTCAGGATGCTTTTTCTGTATGGTCAATACTCTTTGACTGTCAGTAGAATCTTTAAAATATATCCAATCATTTTATTGGTAATTTTAAATTGCAGAGGCTGCAGTACTCTTACTTCTGCCTAACATATCTATGATTTTGCAGACACATGATATTCAAAGTTAGTAATACTTCTAACATAAGTAATTAATCAATTGTTGATCTTCAAAAGAGGCTTGACCCAAAATGTGCAAAAACTCTTCATTTCTTCCTTTTTTGTTGGTCGAGAAGAGATTAAATATTGTATATATCACAACATTAATAGAAACGATAGCTTTTACTGAACCGACTATAGAGCTACAACTTTAAAAGGTCAACATTTAATGCAATATCTAAAGTATTGTAAATGACTGAGTCTGAAAGAGTTCTATTGCGGAATATTAATAAGACTCATCAATAAGACTCGAGATTATTAAAACATTAACTGAAGCTGAAAATTTGAATAAATATTATGAACATGTATTATTTAATAAGATTATATTCATTCTGATCACAACATAATAAAAAAACAAAAGCTACATAAGAAACATATGAATACAGATATCTATTTAATAAACTTTAAACATTTAATAAACAAAAAACCTTGTGTATTTTCTTCCATCAATTTTCCTTCATAGTCACCTAATTGATTATTACCTTGAATAAATTCAAATTTAATGCAAGTCATTGTGTATGTTTTTAGAAGTTAAACATTTGCAAATAAAATAATCAGGTTCATGGAATTTTAATTTCATCTCAAAACTCACCTGAACCTTGACCATTACCTAGAAATACAGCATTCTTTATGTAATTGTTAACATTAGTAATGGTGAGAAAAACCGAAGAATAATAAATTATTCCCAAATTACATATAATTCTTTGAAATTAAATATACAACTAACTATAAACTTAGGTAGATTAGTATAAGATAATTATATTCTTAAATGCTAAATACATTGAGAAAATTTATAATTATCATTTCCTTTAAAAAATATGACAAATAAATTTAAATTATGATAGATTATTGGAATAAATATTGGTGAACATATAGGGAACCTATTCATTTAAGTTTACAGAATTAATACAAACTTTTAAAATAATGTTTTAAGTATTGTGTTTTATACTACAAAAAATGTTCTTGTATAAAAAATAAAATAAGAGTTATAACATAATAATCATTTTTAACAACTAAGTTGGAAACTGTAATGAATTTAATCATAAAAAATTGATATAACATCAGACAAAATGATTTACACTTGCGAAACATAAATTGGCAAGCATAGGGCCAAGTGAATTAAAATGGAGGGAAAGCTTTAAAGGTATACAGATATACAAATAAAAAGAGAAAATATTTGCCAAATTAAAAGGGCGGTTGAATTGTAGGATTGTCTTTTCGCAGTTTTATAAACTGTAGCCATCTTAACCGAAAAGTAAATTATTGAGATACAATTAAATTATTTCCGATAAAGTTGCAGTGCTTATGATTACATATTTTAATCCAACACAAACAGATTTCTATTTTAAATAATTGATACTTTGAGTTTGAACTGTTCAAGGTAAACTGAAACATATCAATTACTGCATTTGTAAGGATGGATAATTGAAAATAAACAGTTTAAATATCTTTATTATATTTTCTGATTCATTTTGGTATTTTAGAAATATAATTTTTAGTCTAAAAACAAATATATAAATCGGGAGTCAGATGAACCGGGATCGTTTACATGTCAACTGAACTTTTATAGTCGGTTGGATCTTAACAAAAGGCAAAATTACCGATCGATTAACTGATGAATACACTCGCGAGAATAACTAATTGAATTATAATGTACTGAAATTGGTGATAATAAGATTGAAAGCAAGATATTCGGAACAAGTGCAAAGTGAAGTTTACTTACTTGGTACATGTTTTTCCGATTTCGGCGTTGTAGACATAATCGAGGGACGATTCAATCGAAGCTACGGACACTCCAACGTTTGAAAACATCGTTTCGGGTTCATAATTGTGTAACTTAAACTAACCATTAACATATTGGAAGGGAAATACCCCGATCTTTACCCTCCATCTTAAAGTGGGCAGCTCACACATGAAGCTTCCTTGCAAACCTGACCTCTGGGGGGAACTGTCAGCTGAGGCGGTTTATCAGTGAGATAACCAGACAGCTGTCTACCCTTGTCAGTACTCTACCAGACTTTTCCTTTCGTTTTTGGATTATTTTATGTAACTCATCTATTGCCGGCTATATTCGATGATTTAAAAGACAATACAGATAAATAATGGGAAATTCAGCGTTGAAGAAACACTACGCTACAGCCGAAAAAACAGGAGTACTCAATATTTCAAAAAGCAGGTTGGACGAATTTCCTCCAGAATTGAAACAGCTAGCAGGTGTTTTGAGATCTTTAGACCTCTCTTTGAACAAATTCGTCCGATTGCCTCCTGATATCGGTACGTTTACACTTTTAAAAAATCTCAATCTTGATCATAATAACCTCACACAGTTGCCTTCAGAAATTGGGAGCTTGTTGAAATTGGAAATTCTCACTGCTACTTTCAACAAACTGAGTTCCTTGCCTCCTTCATTGTCAAAGTTACTGAATCTTAAAAAAGTAGAGCTTCAAAGGAATGAACTGAAAACATTTCCCGTTATGCTGTGCAATCTGAAACATTTAGACCTATTAGATCTGTCTTGTAACAAAATTGAATCAGTTCCTAGCGATGTTGGTTCTCTATCTGTTACTGAACTGAATCTTAACCAGAATCAGATCTCTAGTTTAGCTGAAGAAATTGCAGATTGCCCTCGACTGAAAACATTGAGAATTCAAGAAAACTGCTTGCGACTATCTGATGTACCTCCTAAAATATTAGCCCATTCTAATATTTCGACGATTAATGCTGAGGGGAATTTGTTTGATATGAAAAACTTTATGGAGCTTGATGGATATGATGAGTATATGGAACGTTATACTGCAGTAAAGAAAAAGCTATTTTAATCGTTCATTTTACTCTTTGTAATTACTTTTTAATTCTATTATCACAGTTCATTTTTGTCAACTGTTTCTGTAATTATAACTTCTAGATGAATCGGTAAGTGATTCTTTTAAATTTTATATAACACAATGTTTGTGTAGATTTCATACAATTTTGCTTGAAATACATTAATATTTGATTGTTCAAGCATACAAGAGTACCAAAGCTCATACCATTCTTTGCCTTTGATAATTAACAAACCTCTTAAACATTATTACATTTTAAAAACATGCATATTTTATGAATTTATTCCTAAGAAGAATGTTTTACTATCATGCAAGTGGCTTTTCACATTTCAAAAGTACCGTTATTTATTTATTAACTCACACTTGGTGTTAAATAGCATTAAATTTATTGTTGAGAATATTTCACTTATAAGTATATGTTATTATTTCACTTAAGAGTTGAGCACTTGTTTTAGTCACCATAGTTTTTATTATTTTAATATATTTATTTTTTTTACTTATCTAGAATTATTAACCATCATTACAAAATAGTATCTTCACTTAGTTACGTTATTTTAAATGATGTAATTGTTGTATCAGTTATATATAACTGACTTAAAGTTATGTATATCAGTTTTATATAGTTATTTTTAATGAGTAATCAATGTTACCAATTAATGTATTTGAAGGTTTAGTTTTAATTTGTATGGAGTGTATAGGATTGATGTTATTAAATTTGTTCTAATGCGAGTAAGACTGCTCGGTTTCAAAAATAAAATTAATCGATCTTAATGTAGCCACGGACAATCACTCCATTTCATTTTTATCTACAGATATTTATTAATGCTTCTGTTAACTTTCTACAAGATTCAATAATAGCAAAACCATTAAATTATTCAGTATCAAGCTCTCCTCAACATAGTAACATTGTATGAATACAAATCTTTATTTTCTTTTAATCAATATTTAAATGTATTTTTTAGCATAATTAATAGTAAATAATTATTAGTAATTTATATCAATATTTTTTTGTAACCTAAGTCATTAATTTATCAACATATCAACTCTCCTGAGTGCTTAAGTCAGTATGCCCGGGTTCGAAACCAGCTGTTGCAGATAATTAATTATTGTGTTATCAGTTATGGATAAAAATGTATTATAGTTTCATATTCAATTTGGTATGTTGTAATTGGAGCAGATAATGAATGAATGATCCTCCTTTATTTAACATTGTTGAATTTTTAGGTTGCTAAACTTCCTAAAATTTTATTTTTAAATCAAGAAAAATACATTGCTTATTTTTGCTGATAGGGAGCGGAGTGGCTCAGTGGTAGAGCACTGAGCTGCCATGCCGGAAATCCTGGTTCAAATCCCGCTGCAGGCAGTTACTTTTATTTAGTCTGTTTGCAGCGGAAGATGGATATATAGGATCTAGGACCCTCCTGGGGCTCACCCAGCCTCTTTAAAATATTATAAAAATAGGGTACCCAAAATAAGGGGAAAAAATCTGGGGGTTGAGCGTAATCTAGGACAAGTCACCTCCTTGCAGAACCGTTGTCCATGGAACAGTACAGTCTCTACCATGTACCAAACCCCAGATCCGTTCACGGGTCGTAGTGGTACAGGTTGTTTTTGCTGAACATATATATCTTTTAAAGTAAAATAGTGAGCACAGGGTTTTTTAGTTCATAAATTAGGATTTGTTTATTTTCCTCAATTACCAGAATCATTTATCATGGCACCCCTAGTTCAGTTCGAAGGAAGGAATTTTATATCTATCTTCAATCTTTTTTAGAATGAAACTTTTTAAAATTATATTATTATGATAAAGCTGTATTGCATTTTATTTTATTTTACTTATGATTTGAATTGAAATATGTATATAGATCGATTAATAACTTGAATTTATCTGTATAAGTGAAAATATTTTTAATTAAGTTGTATAATTTTGTAAAATAGTGTAATTAAATTGGAGAATGTACAATAGAACTTTTATTAGAAATCGCGGGGACCACAATATATTTAGCATAATCAGCAAATTCAGATAAAATATTAGAAGGAAAATTATATCAGATGTAATTACATGATTAACTAATGCAACATAACAAATCAGCTGTTAAGCGTTTATAAAAAAAAAGTTGTATAGAATTACATATTTATAAAAATTATTTGAAAAAGATTATCCACTATTTCATAGTATATCATAGTAAAATGGCTCCTTTTCTTAACATCGTTCATTTATTCCTTGCTGTGTTTTTTAAGTGCAATATGTTTTATCAATGATTATCAGTAATATAGGTTGAATGAAGACAATACTCTGGCCAGTCAAATTAATAAAAACATAATTTCTATAATCCGCGTTCTACAATATCTAAAGTTTTCAAATATTCAAACTGTATTTTTTTAGTTATGATTGGCATTTATTAGCTTATTTATTCTACATTTTAACTAAATTATCTCTGTTATTTTTGGAAATTCAGACGATGACAATCTTACATTTTGCCTGTAGACTGTCTGTGATTGAAATTTATGGTAGGGGTATATTTTTGGAGTGTCATGAATGTTTTTTTGGTTACATCATAAGTACTGGATTATTATAAAAAATAGAATATGTATGGATTTCAGCTAAAATTATTAATTGCATGACTCTGATTTAAAATGAATTATTTTACTGCATTGTTTGAATTTTAAGAAAATGAAAAAGTATTATGTTGGAACATTTTACTTTTTAGAAAATTTTATGCATTAAAATATTAAATTTTTAGATTGTAAATTAAAAATAATTAAATTTTAAAAATTGTCACATGTATTGCATATCATAAACACTTTCAAAACTATATCTATTTTGTGTCAATGAAATGAATAAAATTACACCGATTTAAACAAGTTTTAAAGCATTACTTTTAATGGTAATAAATTTTGACAGTAAATTTAGGCTAACTGTTTTTGTTAATTTGGAAAGTATTGAAAAACTGGTAAATTTAACAACCCCGGTATAACAATAATCTTAATAGTTGTTTTTTTATTATATTATTATTTTTAAGTGCTCGCTTCATTGGCTTAGCATAGTATTTTAAGTACTATTGGAAATCAATTTGAAGATTTTATGTTAAAAAGAAAGAGTTTATAATTTAAAAAAAATTTTAAATACAAAATTGGAATATTCAAATCAGAATTATTTAAAATTTAGATATATGTACGCACAATTTGTTTCCTCCTTTCAATCACTATGTATAGAAGGAGGTAATTGTTATTCGACTGTTTAAAGTATTGATATTCTGTGCTGAGATGCAAAATATTATTAAGTCACTACCTCACTACCAGTTTTTTCATATTCATACGGTCTCTTATTCATTATTTTAACTCTATATCATATTATCTTTTTATTTTAATTTATGAGTAAATAATGGTCATAAATTGAGTAGATGAAAGCCACAGAATTGCAAAATGCAAAATGATTTATGATTAGCATTCTTGAAGTTACGGAAATATGATTTATACATTTTTTCCATCTTACTACATTATCACTAAATGAGATTGTTACATCAATTTTAATAAACTTTTGTCTGTTTTATTTCATTATTTTGTTTATGGATATATACATATAAAATTAAGATAAAGCTTGTAATTATATCATGAATTCATTATAGAGTTCTTATGCATTTATGAAAATTATTATCGAAATGTAATACATAAATCGGTATGAAATTGAACTAAGCTCATTTTATTGCTAACAATATAAAAGCTATATTTATTGTAACATTTGAATAAACTGTACTCTGTTCTTCACAAATGTCGGAATTCCTTCCTCAAAGAAAATTATTTAGAAAATGAATTTGTTTTTTATATAAAAACATGTATTTTTATTTTGTAAATAAACCATTTTAAAAAGGTTGTCTAATAGTTAGCATTAAAAATGACGTTACCAAAAGTATTTATTTAAAATCATTGTCAAATAGAAAGCTTTATTAAATTGCATTTATAAAACTATTTTGATCTTGTTGTGGCTTATATTTAGATATAAAATATATTTTTTTCTTGAATGTTTATAGAAAGTGTGATTTTTCATAACTGCATAAATTTACTTAATAACACCATTTCAAATTTATAATTTAGCTAATATTAAAATTAAGTTATTTTGTTTTAATTTAACAGATTTACCAATGCTAAAAACAATTATATGTATAGTATAAGCATATTATACTCGTAAATTAGATTAATTTTGAAATATTCTGTTTAAGATAATTTTATTTATAGGTATTTTTATTTGACGTATATTATTTATATAATTTTATCTTTTTGTTTTATATCATATATATTAGGAATTCATTTTCTTTGTATTATGATTGTTGATCATAGTTTATTTTTTTAATTGTTAAGTAATGTTTCCTTTTCTTGGTACAGACTATATCAGTATTCTTTCAGTTTAGTGTTGGTTTCAAGATTAGTATGAAAAATTTACTGATATATAAATATTTTATTTTTGTAATTAAATATATTTTATACACTGGTGTTTTCCATTGAAAGTTGTTGAACCTATTATAAATCTCCTACTTCTTATTATGAATTTTTAATTATTTAGTAATATACAATACTATGGTTCATTTTAAAGCAAAGTGTAGTTTTTAATAATCTTGTGAAATAATTTTAAATTCCACGGGTTATCACCAAGACTTTTTTTTTTTTTTTTTTACTTTTCTTTACCATAATATTTAATATCGTGTACATGAAGGGAAACTATTCAAATTCCAGTTGTATGCAGAAATACTTTTTTAACACAAGTTTAAACTATCGGTTTTTGCTTCTGTCTGTATATGTATTTCCTAAGTCAAAATGAAAAGTTTTGCTTAACTGAAATTACATATTTAATGTAGGCATATGTCTGTTATGTTAGTGCACAGAGTTATCATAAGTGCTACTTCATAAAATCTGTTGTCTGATGTTTAAAATGTTCAGGTAAAGAAGTTGTTTCAAAAATATTTTTTATTTGCACATTAATTAAAAGGGAGCGAGTGGACTGGTTCAGTGGTAGAGTGCTGTGCTGCAGTGCAGAAAGTTCTGGGTTCATATCCTGCTGCTTGGCAGACTTATTTAATCTGTTAGCAGCCAGAGATGGATCCTAAAGGGATCTAGGACCCTCCTGAGGCTAACCTAGCATCTTTCAAGTGGGTACCTAAAATCTGGCAGTTGGCCATGATCTAGGACAAATCACCTCCCTCCGGAACCGCTGTCCAAAAAAACAGTACAGTCTCTATCGCATACTGAACCCTTTCCCCTTCATGGGGTGTAGTGGAGAGGTAAACGTATATAAAAAGCAAACATTTTATAATAATTTTTTTATACGCCCATGATAATTATATATGAAAGTTAATTATATTCTCTAAAAAATAAAAATATATTATTTTGAAGAAAAAATATTCCCTGAACCTGTATTAGTTAAAATACAACATATATTTCTCTATTATATAATAAAGTTTTTAGTAACTGTGATCTCCGTGTAATATATTATTTTCTTTCTAATTAATTCAATTTTTATGACCCAGTTTTTATTATTCCATTTTATATGTAAAAATTTAATTAATTGTGAAGATCTTAATTTTTTTTGTACTTTCAATAGACAGAAAAATATAACAATTATAAAACAATGGGAGTTGGCGTGATTTTAACAATTATAAAATTGGAACAAAGGGGGTTGGTCTGGCACTAAGTTGCCAGGACCTACCCCCTAGGTTGTTTTTTTAACGTCACTTTATGCTGCTATGACTAATCAGACGATGCTACAGTGGTAGCTCTAAATTTTGCCTATCTAGGTTTAATTAGGTTAGGGATTTTTAATGAGTACCTGACACCATACAAGCTCAGGACCCCCGTTTAACCTCCCTTCGGAAAGACAATTACTAAATAAATGATAAAAGTGATCTTCAAATTGATGTAACTTGCAAATTTTCAAGTTAGTATTATTTTGAGACAGCAAGATACTTTCAGTTTCACATTAAGGCTATGATAATTCTTCACACTTATGGTACAAGTTTTGTTGGTAGCTTTAAATCTATCATTATAGCTGTATTTTTCAGTGATAAAGGTATTTTTTTGTTTATCTTTTAAACGTTTAACCCATTTAAATATTTTTAAAATGCTTGTTATTTCTTAAACTACTGAATTATATATGTGAAGCTGCTGAAATAAATTTTATTTTAGCAATGTTTCAGATATACAAAGCAATAAAAAAAAACGTGAAGCTAAACAATTTAGTTAAAGGAATGTAGAAGCACTGTTCTAATATGATAATTATGAACTTGAAAGTAATACACAATTGTTTTTGCAAGAATTTTTTTCGTGAGTAAATACGTTTTGTAAACATAAAAATATCGGTTTTGAAATATGAAGAAACAGTGACGATCGATGAATCACGTGGAAATAAACTTGGTCAAGTTCACTTTGCTCGGCCAAATTCGGTTTTAGTGCCCCCCTTCTTTTAAATATCATTTATACAACAAGATATATCTGCCTTTGAAATAGTTCAGAAAACCAATATAAATTATCAATATTAGTATTAAAAATTGTAATGCTCAGATATTATGAGATAACTTATTTGTAAATATCTGGAATATAAAATTTATGAGTAAGTTTAGTTGTGGCGACACTGAGATTAAGACTGTCAGTCACCATGAGTGGGATAAACGCGAACGTTCGAAATTTCATCAACAATATAAGAAATGATGTTGAAGTTGAGACTAATTTGTCCGATCTAAAAGTGGCATTAGCTGGGCTTAATTCACACCAGCTTGGTGATTTAGCCAGAGATTTACAACTCAATTACTTATTCGATTGCCTCAATTCTTCCAACAGGTATATAGTTGTTATCAGTAGCAATATAATCATACAAGCATTAAAAAAGTATCATCGGTTAATTATTTATTGAAATAAAACGAAACAGAGGTGAGGGCTGAGTGATGTTTCAAACCAATGAAATGAGAAGCTTGAGAATAGACTGTGTTTCTTTTCCAGAACAGCAATAATCTTTCCTTGTTTTAAGATTAATAATTTTCCTATAGAAAGCTTGAGTGCTTGAGAAACGTTGAAAACAGTTAAAGTTATTCTCTTAGAGTTTAAATTAATGTAAATCTAGTGATCAATGATGATAAATGGCCCTGCTTTTCTTCTATACTTTCCTGATAATGATTTATTGTACTCTTAATTTATTGTTCATGCATTCAGGGTGTTATGGCTGTTTTATTCATTGTTGTTAATGTTTTTTGATTGGGCATATCTCTTAAACAATCCTCAAAATTTAGTGCTCCACCTTTGCTACTTTTAATTTTCTTATAGTTAAGAGAAACATTCTCACCCAAGTAAATTTCTTAAAGGCATTGTCTGCTAAATTTGCATTTTAGTTTGATTGCATGTTTTGGATTATTGAGAATCGACAGAAAATGGAGAAGTACTTGAAAAGAAACATGATAATAATCTAGGGGTATCAGTTCTGCAGGTTTTCGCTTTGAGTTAAGTCACCACAAATTTTTAAACTTTCATTCGTATCCCTTTTTAATATTCTTGTTAACACAAATAATCGTGAGCTTTAGTATGAAAAAAAGATAGTGTAATTACAGGAATTGTATATATTTCGGTAATCATTTCGTCAAGAAATAAATGTTTCTATGAATATTTCGAAGTATAGATAATGATATAACTTAAACAGTATGTGTTGGTTGGTTCTTTAATCTATAGACAGTAAGTAATAGTTACTGTATACTGTACTTATTAAAAGTATTTTTATTTTTGAGAATATTGAAAAGGAAATGAACGAAAAATTAAAACTTGTGAACTAACTTGAAGCGAGAACTTGCAGAACTGATTCATATTGAGGGGAATGCAAAGTACAGGATTATTGAAGTAAACTTTTTTCAGTATTTCATAGTTTTTATGAAAGTACAATGTCTTTTCTGTATAATTATATTCAAAGAGGCTGATTTTCAGAAATATTTTAGTATGGTTAATATTTTTCTTTATCTCTTGAATGATCATATCAAGGAGAAGGCAATAACAATAACAAAAATAATTGTAAATAAGATAAAAATTAAAGCTGTAATAAGCTTAATAATTCCAGTTATGAATCTTACAGTTGTCCTTAAAGTAGTTAAGTCACCACTAATTCCGTTAGACATCACAATATTTGTGCATTAGCTGGTCTGCCTGAAACCTACCTCCTCCTCTCCTCTAATCTCTTCTTATGTCAGTTTTTGTGTGTGCGTTATTAAATTGTTTTCTGTAATGTTTTTGTCTGGTTAATTTTGTTTTTTTAATTTCGTGTTTTTGCCTTATTCCTTTTTTTATTGTCTATTTAAAATGAACAGAATAACACTTTGGTAATAGCCGTCTTTAAAAGATAAAGCTGTGAAATACTTCCAGAAAGTCAAAATAATTCCAAAGACGAAATTAAGTGAAAAAGATCATCACGAGGACAGAAATGGAGATGTCTTCTTTGAAAGTATCGGGAAAATATATAAGAAGAGGAACGTGGCTAGAGGATTCTAGAATTAGCATTTTACTACTACATTTTGTGTATTTCAATTTCCATTAATATGAAGGTGCCTGTTATCAGTAACAGAATTATCAGTGTTTAGGTTATAAACAAGGGCGGATAACAGTCCCTGCAGACTGGCTAATACACAAGTACCGATATCATTAATGGGGCACCAATAATTGACAAGACAGAATCACTTTTGAGTTGTAGTTCATTTTTCAATCCAAAAATTATTTTTATAACAAAAAAAATGTTGATTAAATTCTTTGAGAATAAAAATATTATTGAATTTCAATAGAAACTTTTTTTTGACCAATGGGTTGAAAAAAGATAATTAGACATTACCGAGATTGTGTCTTCCCATTTGCTTTAATTAGATCACAGTTGTTTCTGCTGGCTGAATTTTTTAAATAAATATATCAACTACATTTCTTTATGTGATTCATTTGAATTTATGTTTTATTGTTATTTCATAGGAACCAAATATTGATAACATGCGATGTTCTGAAGTTATTCTTTCCTTCGCTTTCTGCATCTCATTTACTGAGCCAATATGGCGCCTCGCTGAATCGAGCCTTGTCACATCCGTATAAGGAAGTAAAGGAGACAGTTCTCAAAGAGGTATTTATGAATTTTCCTCCTTTTAATTAGTTTACCAAGTAAGGATTAGTTCTATATATTATATTCTATAGATATTTTTTTGGGGGGAGAGGAGTGGCTCAGTGGTAGAGTACTGAGTTACCATGCCGGAAATCCTGGTTCAATTCCCGCTGCAGGCCATGATTTTTATTTAGTCTGTTTGCAGCGGGAGATGGATCATATAGGATCTAGGACCCTCCTGGGGCCCACCCAGTCTCTATAAAATATTATAAAAATAGGGTACCCAAAATAAGGGGAAAAAATCTGGCAGTCGAGCGTGACCTAGGACAAGTCACCTCCTTGCAGAACCGTTGTCCATGAAACAGTACAGTCTCTACCATGTACTGAACCCCAGACCCTTCATGGGATGTAGTGGTGCAGGTTTTTTTTTTTTTTTTTTTTTTTTTTTAATAGATATTTTTAGTATCATACCCATCTATTTATTTAATTTGGTAGTTATTTCACAGGTTGTCGCTTCGAGTTGAGTCACAACAAGTTTTAACTTATCACTCATTTCCCTTTTAGTATTTTCAAAAAATACAAGTTATCATGATCCTTAGTATGGAAAAGAGAATGTAATTGCGGGAAAAATGTATATTTCGGTAATCATTTCTTGTATACATGAACGTTTCAACAAGCATATATCATCTATACTTCGAAATGTTAGTTGGTGTGGGTTTGGTTGATTGTAGGGGCTATTTTATTAAGAAGAAAAGAATACGATTATAATAAAAAGAAAAAACCCTACTGAATAGAAATTGTTTTTATTGTATGCCGATATTTAGACCTAAGTTTTAGGATATCATGAGGGCTTAGGAACGCTAAGCCAACTGGCAATTTCTTTATAAAACATAGCATACTACATATTTTCTTTTTTATTCTTATCCTGCTTGTTGAGCAAAAGATCTTTCTGTTTTAGTTAATAAGATGTGTCGAAAGCGATACTTTGATGGCATTGATCCGCCAAGAATCAGATTTACTTCCTTCCGCTGCCACGTGTCTTTGTGATGAGGATACCTCTGTCGGATGTCGTGCTGTAGATTTTTTTACAAGTTTTGGTAAAACTAAAAATGGTCTCCAAGCAATTTGTCAACCCGCTATCATCAGGCAATTGATAAACAATATTGGAAACAATAATGTCTATGCCATTCGAGTTTTTGAGGTGAGTTGTTTATATTTAGAAATGTATTTGTTTAATTTTTCTATAATAAAAATTAAATTGTGATTTTGCCAAACTTTTAATTTTTCTGTAAATAAAATATTTATTAAAATCATGCACTTATAAAGTTTTAAAAATGTTTATTTTAATCGCAAAAATTCTTAACATTATATCTAATTGCTAAAGCACTGTGAAATATTTAAGTAAGGTTTATTATTTCCAAATCTATACATATAAAATGCTTTTGCCTGTATGACTGAGGGGTCAACGCACAGCCTAAACCGCTGATCGTAGAGACCTGAAACTTGGAGGGTGTGTTCTTTGTATGACGTATGTATCCGATGAGAAAGGATTTTCCGAAATTCTACCCCTAAGGGGGTGTAAAAGGGGGGCAAAGTTTGTATGCTTGCTCACGAGTTTCTTACTCGCAAAATCTACATATTTTCGCTGAACAAAACAAATCAAGTAACATAGTTCACTTCTCACTGCAGCCATACTACAAGTGAAAATGTTATACTAAGTAATCCTTTTCAATGAATTCAATAACATTACATACCTTTACTGACACGAACAACAGTAAACTTCTGTCCTTCCCGTTTGTTAATCAGTGTCAATGTATGTTTCACGGCTTTATGGATCCGTATGTGATGAAATTTGATATGGATAATCTCAAGCCTGGGGAAGGACATAGGCTACTTTTTATCAACTCACCACACAGGCGAAGTTTATATAAAACTGTAACCTGATTGACTAACACACCCAGTGGTCAGCGCACAGCAGAAACCACTGAACATAAGCATCTTGAAATTCACAGATAGGTTCTTTGTATAGCTTGAATGAGCACTAAGAAATGAATTTGGACAATTCCACCCCCAAGGGTACCCCTCTTAATATAATAGGGGTTCAAAGATTGTATGGAATCCGTCAGTTTTGAGGTTAGACATCTGAAATTTTGGATGTACGAGTAACTTATAGTTAATTAAAATTAAATTATTTATTTAAAATGATCTATCACAAAACTTTATGTGGTGGACCAAATTCCACCCGAGCGAAGCCGTGGGCAAAAGCTAGTAGGTTAAAAAAAGTTTTTTCCACAGCTGAGATTTTAAAATTAAATTAAATTTTATATAAGTACCTACTTAATAAATCTTGACTCATTTTAATTATATTAATTATTAATATAATGCCTTCCAGTCAACCATCCCCTCGCTTCTTATATTAATTATTATTTTATTTTAGGTTCTTGTTGATATCGGTGTCAGTTCAAACGAATCACTGAAATACCTGGAGAATGAAGGATTACTTGATAGGCTGTCTACATTTCTGAGTACCGATGATGTATTGTCAATGCTAGCCTTGCTCCAAGTATGTACAAAACTGGCAACGACTGATTACGGTTTTGATTTTCTAAGTCGCCACGGTGTGATCAAAAACCTCACTAATCAACTAGCATCCTACAATGATTACCCCGCTATATCATCTCTTACATTTCCCGGTAATAATAATTTAAATCTTATATTTATATATACTTTTAATTAATGGGTTTTGAAGTGTTTTGTTTCTATTTTGAAAAATTAAAAAAATTTATAACTCTCTTAGTTATTTAAATTTTTTTCTGATTCGACAATACACCACTTTTTCTTGATTTTAACGAGTTTCAGAAGTATATAAAATTAATTGATATAATTAATACTTACCTATGTGGCACTACAACCCTTGTGCGGACACTGGCCTCCTCCAACTTAGTACACCAGTCTTCCTTTGTTTCAGCTGCAAATCTCCAGTCCCTGACACCCAAGAGTGATCTTGCATCACCACTGACTCATGTATTCACCTTACTTTTGGCCTACCACTTTTCATTTCCACTGATCCACTCGTTAACACTATTTTCCCTGGAATTTCTTTTTCACCCATTCTTGTTTTTCAAACCTAAAACATAACAATTCTTACGATATTGCCAGGCCATCTAAGTCTTCATATCTTTATCATTCAAACTATGTTGATTTCTTTATATAGATGGTCCAGCTCTCGATTTGTCTGTTGTCTTTATTTATCTCCGCGGTTCTCTCATGGATAGATCCAAAGATCTTTCTGAGCACTTTTCTTATGCAACTGATAGTTTAATTTCAGTTGTTTCATGATAACATGTAGTATTAAAAGAATAAAATTAATTGAAGTTCAATTAATTGGTAGAATTAGTTCACCCTTTCAAGGTATATTTGTGACTCTGAAAGGCATTCATTCAGATCAATGTCCAAAAATGTGGAGTTTTATTTTAACTCTGAGAACTATTCAATGCATATCCATAATTTGACGGGGCAACTGTGGTCTAGTGGTTAGCATAACAAACTACTAAGCCTGAGATCGCGGGTTCGTAGCCCGGTAGGTGGCCTTAGGATTTTTTAAAGGGAGTAAAAATGTTTTTGTTATGCTATCCTTCGGAAGGGATGTAAAACGGGGGTCCCCGGTACAGTAAGGGATGTCAGGTACTCATTAAAAATCCCTATCAAAATTAAACCTGGATATGGAAAATTTAGAACTATTACTGCAGCGTTATCTGATAAACCATAGCAGCATAAATAGAAGTGACGTTAAATTAACAAACAAACATAATTTGACCTGATTAGAATTCCTTTCAACTCTCGCAGAGATCTAGTCTGTAGGGTATCAATGTTTTTTAGTTTGGTTAATAGGCATCAACTTTTTGATTTTAATTATTGCAAAATTAATTATCTACTGTTATTGACTCTATTTTATAACCTAAATTAAGAACGAAATTATCTGTTTGCTTTTTTTTTTTAATCACTAATTATTTCCAACTAAATGCAGTAAGGTCTATACTTAAAGGAAATACTTAGGGTCTATGGTGACAAAAAAAACGAAATTCAAGAGGAAATAAAGGCACAATTAAAGGCAGTAAACGCTTGTCCCGAAATCTATCAAAACTAGAATTTATAAAACCATCATCCTTCCAACACTTCTTCACAGATGTGAAACGAGGCTGTTAACATTGAAGGATGAACAACGTCTTAAGGTATTCTAAAATAAGGTGTAGCACAGAATATTCGGTCCAAAAAAAGAGAAGACCACAAGAGAATTTACGAGATTACACAATGCGGAATTGCGAAGGATGCACCAAGTGATAGCGTCACGTAGATTAATATGGGCTTGTAAAGTTGTTGGACTGAGTGACAAACGTCGACGGTGTGTCGACTGGTAAACGTCTGAGGGGTAGACCGAGGCATAGGTGGGAAGATTGTGTTAAGAGATATAGGTGGGACGACTGTGTTAAGAGATATAGGTGGGAAGATTGCGTTAAGAGTGATCTGAAGGATTTGGGTTTGGGTGGTGTTCTTTGGACAGAGGTTTGTAAGCAGAGATTAGTGATATCGCCATCGAGCCTTCGGGTTCGCTTAGCCTTTTTATTTATTTATTAATGATTTCCAACTTAGAAAATTAACCCTTTAGTGCCCAGTTAAGTATTTATATAAAAATTACATTAAATATTATTTTGGTTCTGCATTTCACCTTTCTAATTTAAAGAATAGATCACTAGTGAGCTGTTTTCCCAGTTTTAATTGAAAAGAACAGTTTGGCTGATGGTAGGGGAAGACTTATCTACCAGGTAGAGATTGCAAGGGTTGCGACTTTCAGCCACAGAGTAGACCTCACTGGATCGAAACAGTTGCAATTTTGGCTCTGAAATCGTTGGTAATGAACAAAAAACAAAATTAATCACAACCATTATCACTGTTCTCAGGTTTATCGAAATTCTTTGGTCTGGTGGCACAGGCGTTTCCTGAGAAACTTTTAACCAATTATCCGGATATATTACGATGTGGATTCAGCGCCGTCGATACAACTGACCTGAACATATATATTCCTGCCCTAGAATTGATTGGTCTCATCGCCTATACTCCTGAAGGAAAAAGTGTTCTTCAGAAGCAAGGTACAGACTTGTATTAAATATGTATTTATTTAATTTTAGTAGTTATGTATATTTAATTTAACTTTTTTTATTATTCCATTATTTAATAGATTTCTTTACTTGCTTTACTAAATAATAAACTTTTGCCTGATCTTTAAATTATCGTATATCATTTACTATATTAGTGATAACTATTAAAAAAATAAAGTAAAGTAACTATCTTTTTTTTTTTTTTAAATAATGATAACTATTAAAAAAAGAGTTGAAATGACAAGATCCTTAGTTGGCCAATACGGAAAAAAAAATGATAACTATATTATAATATAATATATATAGTAACTATATTTTTTTCTTCCGAAAGGTTCCGGATTCAAACCCGGCTGTGGCAAATAATTTATTTAATCCGTTAAGAGCCTGGGCTGGATCCTTTGGGATCTGGATAAGGCTCACCCAGCCTCTATAAGCATGTATTCATCATAGGGGGAAAACCTGATCTCTGATAAATCACCTCCCTGCATAGCCTTTGTTTTAGAAACAGCACAGTCTCTACCACATACTGAACCCAAGATCCTTCATGAACTGTAGCGTTATAGGTTATTATTATGTCAATTTTTTAAAGCTTAGAATAGACTATGTTTCAAAAAAAAGAAAAAATTAAGTGTTAGGTTTTAAAATATAAATGATTCCTTTATTATGCTAACTAAAGATTAATCGGTACAGATATGTACTATTTAATACTATGTAAAGAAAGTCATTGAAATCAGTATTTGCAGAAGTACATCTTAGTAGACATATTTTATAAACTAAGACAGCGGCTGGTCTTAAAAACAATACAGTCTCTATCACATACTGAACCCTAGACTCTTCATGGGTCTTATGGTATAGATTTTTGGCCACTTCTGACAATGAAACTGTGGAGATCAGGAGGAAAATATTGTTAGCCAACTGCCTTTATTTCAGACTCCGTCCACATGTTGAATTTAATATAGTGACAAGGCAAACAAAAATTATTTATCATAATAGTCTTGGTTGGCCTGTACATTGTTATGGCTCAGGGAAACATCTCCTTATATTTGAGTAGAAAGTGTTGCGACGACTTTTTGGTGTGTGTTTGAGGAGTATCAATGGATACTGAGAAGTGGGAGGTATAAGATTTATAACATGAGCCAGATATCTTCCGTTTTATTAAGTTTGAAGACTTAGATGGACAGAACATCTTGCGAATTACCTTCGAAAAATCTTGAATGATAATAGTTGACCTTGTATATGTATGTGGAAGAAAATGGTCTGGGTGGAGGTCAATAAATTTCTCTTAAGTAGGAAGAAATGTTTATTAAAGAGCCAACGTTTCAACCAACTTTGTATTTTCTTCAGGGCTGTCGAGAGGGGAGTGGGGGGGGGAAGCCCGGTGTAAGTCCCTCACTAACTACTCACATAACTACCTAACGTAAAAACCATGGATCATTGCTACTAACGATCTGATAACAAGCATTTGTCTTCACATATACATTTTGTTTGCCGATAGTATGTTCAAACATCAGTTATTTACTGACCTGAGTATTCTAAGCATTCTAAAATACCTCGAAATTATTTTTATTTTCAAAAGAAGGTTAAGCAGTTCAGTTATAGTTTCTTCAAAATTTTCATATATAAATAAGGTCCTATTTATCCTCTTCCTTTTCTTCTGTTGGGGCATTCACATTTATTAGAGCAACATTAGACTTTGCCCTGAATCCATAGTTGTTATTAATTTATCTAGTATTGTTATAGTACTTTAGTAGTACTGTATATTTAAAGCTGTTTTTTTTTAAAACTGTTTAAGAGATGTATATAAATTTTTAAAAACTATAAATGATTATTTATAAAAAGTATCAAAAGGATCTTACAGTGTTCAAATTAAGATAAGTAAAATTTAAAAAAATTGTTTGATGGTTTTCCAAATGTTCTGTTGTTTGTTTTTTTTGATGTTGAAATATATAAAATTTACTGAACATATTTTATAACTATGTGTTTTTGGACTATGTTTGGTTTAGATGAAAAGTATATGAGGCACATAATGGGTAGGCTACACGAAGCTATGAACAAGTTGCCAACCGAGTGGAGGATAAGAGCTGTTCACGTTTTAGCAAATATTATTCACGTAGAGGTGATTAAAAAGTTTCAAGTTTATTTTTTAAAATTATTATAAATTTAAATTAAATTAATTTTTTTAAAATTGTTAATTGTTTTTTTCTTGTCCTGACAGACTGATAGGATAACGAATGAGATCACCAGGGTCAACGAGGCTTGGTTCAACCAACTCGGGACCGCGGGGATGAGCATGCTAGTCACCATCGCCCGACAGCCGTTCCCCGATCTTAAAGCCGCTGGCTATCTGGTCCTCTTGAACATGGCCAATCAGAGGTGGGGCCAATACAAGATAAATGGTTATGAGGGTAAGCAGTATATTTTATAATTCATAATATAGAAACCGAAATCAGAAAGACTAAAAGGTGTAGCCTTCAAGTCCGGAAATTCACTTTGAAATTTTTAGCATTGAAAAAAAATTGGAAACTATGTTTGAAACTACTATAAGAATTTTCAAAAAACAGTTGATTTTTTTTTGCCTTTTTTATCATACTCCTAGTAAGAATTTGAGAGATTTATTTCCTCAATAGCAATCTCCTTAGAGAGGTGGAAAAGGGATCTATTCTACCATATTAATATACAATAGCAATATTTGTTTATAGAATATTACTACCTATACACCTCCCTGCACAATTTGTTTTGTAAAATAAAGTTTGAATAGAATTGATCAAGTTCTTTATTGATTCCACATTACTGTACAGTTTGCCAAAACAATTATTCTATTTTTAAGGTATAATTTATTTATAAACGAGTTTATTAAATGATTGAAGTAGCTAAAAAACAAACAAATCGAATCCACTCACTTTCTCTTTAAGGAGGAAACAGGAAGTGAATGTTTTGTTAAACATTTAGAATTATATCGATTAAATTTCTATTTAAATGAAAATAATGTATTACTCATTCTCTTTTAAATCACCTTTTTTTTTAGAAATATTTTTTTTTTAACTCAATCTTAAATTATCCATTGGTTGCCGATCACTAGAGTAGCTTGTCGTAATTTAGTTCTACACTACAAGTGACACTGCTTAAACCTGGAAATCCATTTTTATGAAGCACTAGCTGACCCATCGCGCGTTGCTGCGATAGGAAATTTTTAAGTGTTGCAATTCATAGTAATTGTTCTATCGTTCCCTCAACTTATATTTTTTTGTCGTGGAAAAGGAATTTTTTTTTTTTATTGTATTTTTAAAATTGTAAACGTTTCCTGTTAATTTGTAATTGGCACCAAAAATGTTTTTAAAAATATTCAGTTGTAAAGTGAAAAAAAACCTTTTAATTTAAAAAAAATAAAAAAAGGAATCTACGTTAATAATTGACAAAGTTGTGAAGATAAAACGATATTTTAAGTTTTATTTTATTTTATTTTTTTAGGGTGAATTTTAATATTTGGAGTTAAAAATTTGGGAATCTTCATTATTTTTTTATGGCAAATAAGATCCAATTTTTTTGTTCCAAATATCGCCTGGGGTGTTTTTTACCTTCTTATCCGGCTATACCCTTTGGATAGTGTATTCAGACCATATATTGCTTAATAAATTGGTTGTTAATATTTCCCAACATAATCGCTCTTAGGTTATCTTTAATTGCTTGATTTAGAAAAAATAAGTGAATCTGAGATTTTGTAGAACATAATTCTTTGAATCGAAAATAACATTTATGATTGAATTCAAAATAATTTATATTTCCGATTTGTTCTCGCCTCCACTTTTTCTTTCATTTATTTTCTTGAAAAAAAAGTGATCTTATCGAATAGAACTTCCGGTGTATCGTAAGTTAAAATGTACATAGAAGGCTATAAGGTGGAAGAATATTACTTAATGAATGTCGCTTGGGGTCATCCCTTCACTAAAAAACGGGAAAATGTCGGAAGGGCGAAAATTAAAATAAATCAATTATACTCAATAAAGTACGATCCAAATGAAGAATTCGTGCAAAAAAATTGTTTCTGTTGACGGTGTGAACCAAGCTTGAACTAACATTGAACAGATGAAAGATATTTAAAAAATCTAGAATTGATTTTGGAAAACATTTATATAAATTCACCATTAGTGGTAAGGAATAGTGATGTAATTAACCAGAATAAGCCTCAGCTTATTTTTTTTTCTCACTGCCTTCTCAATCCTGCCTTCCTTCACACTTCAGTCATTAAAATTTTTATTCAAATTTCTCTTCACATATATTTATTTCTTTCGTACGAAATTTGTTCCTACTCTCCCTTTATTATTGACTCGATTACGAAAGAAATAACGTGATTTGCGACAACAAATTTTTTTTCTAGAAATTTTTGAAATTTTTTTTCAAATCCAAAAAAAAAAGAAAAAAAAGTTGGTAGAAACCTTCCCTGGAGTGTACTGAACAACTTCCCAAAGTTTCATGATGATCGGATGATTGGTGTAGTAATGCATAAAGGACAAACACACATACATTCATTTTTATATATATAGACATTGAACTTTCTTAATATATAAAAATAGAAAAAATGTTTACTTTAATGGAAATTATTTGATTAAAATTATGTTTTTGCTTTAGCTTACCCATTCATGTAGAGCTACATCGTATTGCTTATATGTCCGTTGCTTAATAGACACTCTGATGTTGATACATACAAAATCAATACGTCCTGAAAAATAAATGTTATTTTAAGTTTTAACGACATTTCAGTGTTAAATCAACCTGCTGCTAATAGATAATTATCTGTTTATTAATATTAAACTACATTTACAGGTATATATTATGTTTGCTGAGTTTTATTATATGTATTTTTCAGGTCTAATGGACTTCTTACTGGATAGGAGGACAGAAACTGATATAGAAGGACATCATATGAAGTATAATATACTAAAAGCGATTGTTGAAACTGACACCGCAGATGCCATTTTGGAACCTCACGTTTATGAATCTATCATTGATTATGTCAGGCAAGGACCTATCTTTGCTCCCACTGTCACCGAAGTTGCGATCGAGGGAGCCGAATAAATTTTATTTCGCAAAGTTTTTTTTAAGTTAATGTTTGTTTGTATTATAATGTTTGTAAAAATTATTAATAAAGCATAATTATTTCTTTTGTTTTAATTCTTATCAATCCGTTTGTGAGCTAAACTTCTTTGCTTTTAATATTTTTTTTATCTATTCCATAAAATGTATGACCAAACCGGAATGGAATGATAACGTATGCCATAACTAGAGGAAAGACGTCTTACGACCACAACTTGGCATACTTTCAATTATTATTATTATAATTCTGTTTGAATTGGTTAGTAAAATATAAGATAATATGTCCTATTATATGCAGAGGTATTACCTTTACAATTAACTTATTGGACTGATATGTTTTTCTGAACAAATTATTAAAAATCTACCACAATTTAAATTATCTGAATAATTAAATTAAAAAAACCTAGAAGTGCAGAACTTTGCTGGTAATGTGTATTGGAAATATCCAGATCTATATTTGCTCTGATAAGAGATTTTTTAAAGTAAGATTTTTCAGTTCAAATATCTTGAAGCATTTATTGGAACCACCCTTTCCTTGATAAGTGGAAAAATGCTTACTACTACATTTAAAAAAGATACTTTTATTGATTCATTAATTGAATTTAGATTGACTAATGTGTATTTAAAAACGTGAAGGAATATTTAATATTTTATAAATTCTATAGGGGGCATGGGAGCATATGGTAAGAACCTAGTACAGATGTGCACCCCTTCTAGAAAATTCTTGGATCAACACACTTATACATATTATACTCAGTGGATTCCTAGATATAATTGAGAGAAGGCTGATACTTATAAATTATGGCATAGTATTGAAAAATACCAACAACCATAAAGTAAAGATATATCAGTTTTTATTTTTATTTGAGCAACTTACATAGTTTCAACGATCTGAAAAATACCTGATTGTAACAGCAAAAATATTAATTTCCGTTTAAAACTTAAATTTTCTTCAGAGAATAAATTGTAGTTTTAGACAATGATAAAACTAATATTGGCTCCTATCATTACGCCACAGGTTGTGCAAACTTGTAATATTTGCATTTATTGAAAAATTGATTTTGATGGAAAATTACGAATTACCGTTTCCTATTACTAAAAATGATTTTTTTTTCGTGATATTATCTTATTATTCTTTACTCGATAATATATCAAAAATTATTCGTAATTATTAGCAAAGAAACGTTGGTGCTGTTGGCGCATGCGGTTTAGCCAATCAGTATTTCAGAAATTTGTTGGTTTGCGGTTTATTGTAAGGAGGTACTTTTATTAATATATATTATTTATTAATTTATAGTGATTAGATATTCATGTATATACATTTGAAAGTCTTAAACACATGTCTACAGTTATAAACGAAAATTTAGATTCTCTGCTACTTTTCATTGTCTCATAATGCAAACTTTAGACTTGGCTTCTTTCCATACCAGTACATGTTTTAGTTAATGTCGAAAGCTTTTGTGCTCAAATTTGATAATTATTCCGCAGGTTGTCGCTTCGAGTTGAGTCACTAGTTTTAACTTTTCACTCTTTTCCCTTTTAATATTATAAAAGAAATAGAAGTTATCATGAGCTTTATTATGTTGAAGAAAATATAATTATGGGAAATGTGCATACTTGGGTAAGTATTTCATCTAGAAATGAACGTTTCAGCAAACGTAAACCGTCTATACTTCAAAATGTTTGGTGAAACTTTTATTTCTTGATGAAATGATTATCGAAATCTACTCATTACCCATAATTACATTCTCTTTTCCGTAGTAAAGCTCATGATAACTTGTATTTTTGGAAAAAATTAAAAATTAAATGGATAAATAGTTAAAACTTGTAACTCTCTTGTGCACGATTTTATGGTTGAGCTTTTTCCAATGATCAATTTTTTTATTAACATTCAAACTTATTCTTCTAAAAAGTTTTCTCCATAGGTAAGTTTTTAACTATCTAAGTTGGCGATGAACTATCTAAGTGTCGTAAATCCATCGGACCTTCCCCAAACTAGTCGATGTCGATTGTTCGGGTCGATAGAAAGAAGGGTATAACCTCATTGTAACCTGCACGTTGCCATTAATGGTTTTTTAAGCAACTACTGGAAAATGAATTTTTGGTGGAATTTCCTTTCAATTTTTTAAAGAAAATTTTTGTGTTTTGTGATTGATATAATATATTAAATTTTAATTTAATTTATCTTTTTTTTTTCGCCAACGCATCTGCCACTATTTTCAGTAACATTATTTATGATCCAAAACGAATTTAACAAATAAATAATAATATAATAGTAATAATAAATAATAATACAATATATTAATAATAGCGTACTTTTTTATTAAGAACAAAAGTTATAACAGTTTTTTTAAGCAATGAAAGAGTTATTGTTAGATTTATGATGTCAAGAATTGAATTTAGCTTTTATAATTGGTAATACTTTCAAAACGATTAAATAAATAATTAAATATTGAATAATTTCTGTGTTATGATCAAGTCTGAAGGACTTCCATCAGCTGGTTTTTGTTTTATCTGTATTATTAAATGTTTATGGGAAGCGAGGGGGTGGTTGACTGGAAGTTAGACGTAAGGAAGAAAATAGTTGGGGGTGCAGTCAAATAAAAACACTAAATAAGTGGTTACTTATTTAATTATGTGCCGACGTTTCGACCCACTTTGTGGGTCATCTTCAGGGCTGTAGCAGCAAGAGGCTGGAACAAGACTGCCTTAAATGTTACAATATAAACAAATATAATAAATATAATAAACAAATATAAAAAAATATAATAAATGAACAAGACTGTATTAAATGTTTACAATAACGATTTAAAAATTACTAACATCATTGTAGTATTTTTCCCCATTAAAATCGATTTTTAAGACATGCCTCTGTACGCTTATGTGGCACTTTTTTTTTTCAATTTTGAAGGACTTATAAATTATTTTTTTTAAGGCCCTTCAATTTTTCATTTATTTATAACATCACTCAATACTGTTCTATAAATATTTTTTTTTTATTATTGATTACATAATTATTTTTATGTTATATTACATTTATTTAATTTTATATTTAAGTTTTATCATTATTATTCATATTGTTTCTTATTTTTACAGACATTTTACTTTGATTATTTGTATTATATTCGTTATTTTCTTACTAAATGAATTTATAATCATTTCCAAAAATTATTAACATTATGAGTCATTTGGTGTGAGACTATAAAGAACTTTGACTACTTTTTATTATTAAAACAGTTGTTGAAGGCCTACCATGTGTACTGCAGAGGAATATATATTCTTCCACATTCCCTTTCTATCAGTAATAGAAAAAACTTTGCTGCGTTATTTTCATTTTTTAAGAGGTTGTCCTCATTTTCGTTGCGGTAGTCATTGACGCTGACCATAAACACGTTCAAAATTAGTAAGAAATTCATGAACCGAGGTTTCCTTTCCACCTATGACCGTTTTCGTTCAGTACACATTTTTAAATATAATCTTATAACTATTCCATGTATGCCATAGTTGTATTTACTTATTACATCAAATAATTAATTTAAAATTTAAAAAAATATAGATTTGTACTTTAATCAGTTTTATATAATTTTACATTGTTATATGTTCCATTGTTATATATGTTGAAGAAAATGGTGGGGGTCAGAGAAATAATTTCTGAAATAGGTTGAACTTTTTAATTAAAAACCAACGTTTCGACGCACGTTTTATCTATAAAGATTTATTTCTGTAACTTCCACCCGTACAATGTTCTTCCCCATATATACGTGGCTCAGTGGATTTGCCATGCCGAAGATCCTGGTAGATTTTTTTATCTGTTAGCGACCGCAGATAGATCCTATGGGATCTAGGAACTTCCCGGAGATCACCCAGCCACTATAAAGTGGGTACCCAAAATAAGTGGGAAATCTGGTGGTTCATGATCTAGGAAAAATCACAACCTTTGTCCAAGAAACAGTACAATGTCTACCACGTACTGAACCACACGGTTTGTAGTGGTAAAGTTGTTTTTTTTAATATATATACACAAGGTCAACTAATATGATTCAAGATAATAATATCTTCAGTAAGTTCCTTTTCTCTGCTGGTTAATTTTTTTTACTGACGCGATCAGTAAAAACAAAATAAACATTAACAACAATGTTTATGTATTTTCGAAGAAAAACTTAATTATTATTTTTATTTTCGCAATTTGGAGCCCATTTTTTCGGATTTTGGTTTTATGATTAATATCTTCCACATTTAAGGAATTAATGAGGCAGAAGGAACTCGGTAAGAACGGAGTGGGGGTACGAGAGGAGTCGACTGGTGCCGAGGATAAATATAGCGGACTGAAAGAGTAAGTAGGTATGGTGGAGCAGTGTCTAAGTTTAGACGGTACGGGTAGTGCTCGCCATGACCGCTTCCCGCTGACGGCCATCCGAGGATGCACCTTTCTGAAGAGTGAGGAAGGATGCTGGACGTTTTCAGGGGCCTCAAGAATCTCATCAAGGTCACCAACATCCGGATCGACTCCCCGGTCTTCAGGCTCCACTACAGCATCACCGTCATGATACTCATCGCCTTCAGCCTCATCGTAACCACGCGCCAGTACGTCGGCAATCCGATAGACTGCGTCCACACCAAGGATATACCGGAGGACGTCCTCAACACCTACTGTTGGATACACTCCACTTACACGATCAAGGCAGCCTTCAAGAAGAAGGTGGGTGTCGTCGTGCCGTACCCTGGAGTGGACAGTTCCAGGGGTGACAGCGAAGACAAGAAGTGCTACACCTACTACCAATGGGTCTGCTTCTGCCTCTTCTTTCAGGTCTGTTCTCCATAGCGATACAAATCAACTAACATAACATAACATTTGATAGATAATTATTAACTATTTAATAGAAGGAAACCAAACTATATTGAACATGTTTCGTGTAAACTCAAATAAAATTTAAATAGACCTGAAAAACATGGAGTTTTTTACAAACTTATTTGTATAATTTTTATTTCTACCATTGGGTAGTTTCTCTACTTGCCTTTTTATTATGCCTTAATATACCATTCATTTTATGTATTATTATTAACTTTATTGGCCCACTTGAGTCGATCTACATTCGCTTTCTCTTTGAAGGTTGTACTGTTGTTTTTTTGAGATCTTCCAAGTACTTTTTCATTCGCTCCGATCGTAATTTTCTCAATTCGTCTGAAATCTCCATAGGCCTTCTGTGAGTCATTTCTACTGAAAATTTGTGTCTTGTGATGGAAATTTTTTAGTTATGTTTTCTGCATCTGCTATCTGAGGTCCAACTTCTTTGAGGTCTTTCGGAATTTCATGGAATCATTTTCCTCCTGTATTTGATGTATTTTTATTATTTGTTGTAAATTTTAGTAAAAAATTTTTGAAAAAAATCTATAATGCGCCATCACTGTTATTTGAATCAGTGAAAATATTAACTTGTTTGGATAGTTTTTAAAAAATTAAAACTAATATTTTTTAAATCCAAAAGATTTCTTCTATTGAAACAGTAATATTTATATTTCATTCAAAACCACTTCTAACTATTGTTTTATATTTTTTCATATTTGTATCTTTCTGATAAATGCCGTGATTAACAAATGCTTATATAAACTTGAAAATTTCTATTTTTTTAATTTTAATTTAAACTATGCAGCAAAATTATTACTGCTTGGTCTGTAAAAGAATTAAATGTTGTAAACACTTAAAATAAACAAAAAAGCACTTCAATGACGTATTTTAAGAATAACTGTACCATCAAAGTTTTGCTCATTCCGATAGTTCTAACTTTATTAGCATTTAAAATCTCTTATGCATATAGTTGGTATTTTTTATACTGTTGATGTGTGATGTGTTGTTTCTGATTTTCGTTTTGATCGGATCCAGATGTGTGTTTAAGGAGAGTACAAGCTCGATTTTAGCCCCGAGTTCAACAGTTTTATTCAGGAATGCTGTAGGTAATTCATTTTGAAATAAACGACATGATCACTTGACGTTAAGATTCACTTAATTAAGTTCAATACAATCATTTAAGTTAAATTAAAAAAAAATGATCGAAATTTGCTGCCTCCTAAATTTGGCGTCCATTTAAATCCCATTTTTATCCTCCTACTGAAACATCTGTTATTATTATTATATTATTTATTCATGTTGTATTATTAGATATATTATTATTATAGTTTAGGGACTATGCCTTGGCGAACAGATTTTAGAGTAGCAGAATACAATTATGCCAAACATTATTTTGATATGTTTTACCGTGTTTTTCTTTTATTATTCTTTAAATCCCAAACCATTTCAAAAATGTAGTGGAGATTTATAAGAAGTTTGGGAAAAGGATGATATGTGGAATTGTGCGATGGTGTAGTATTGCCCCACGTGAGGAAGGGTTGACCGAAATATCTCACTAGTTAGTAATCTGATTACAAATAATACGATTCGGACCAATTTAAAACAATATGGACCTTGATTAGGATTCAATTTAATCGATTCCAGTGACTTCGATTGCAATAAACAACTTCGACCTTTTATTTCTCATAAAATGATTCAAACTCAGTTTTTTTAAAGAATCGTCGTTTCTCACAGGTTTTGCTTCATTTAACTAAAAACTATATTATTAATTAGCAGTATTTTATCTTTTTTTTTAAAGCTTTGTTCGGGTTTAAAAATTATTAAGCAAATGGAAATTAACCAACTTTTTATATTCAAGTTAGTAAAAATAATAATCAATTTCTTACAATACACGTCTAGAATTTCCCACTTTAATGAATTATATTTACTTATTGTTATTTTATAGAAATTACTCTTTATTTTTTTAATTTTTCAATGAGAAAAATTCTTATCAGTGATTTTTCCCATCGGCATTTCATGGTCACGACACATTTTTCTTAAATAGTATCTTTTCAATTAGTTTTATTTTTTTTTTGTCGGTCGTTAATTTAGGAGGAAGGCTTCTATACTCTCCACCGCATGTGAATAATTTTGTCCTTATACTTGAATTGACGATTCGTTAACTGAAGAGTTATTTGAAAGTAGATATTAAAACTATTAAGTAAAGATTATATGCAATACTTAATGTTGGAATTTTTTTAAAGATATAATTGTTGGTAAAAAAAAGAAAATAACAGGACAACAAAAATAGTGCTATTTTACTGATGTTTTCTCATCTTTCGATAATATCCTAATACTGATTAAAAATAATTGATTAATCAGCTAATTCAGTCAATACGTGATTTAATTAAGTATGGAATAAAGGAATATACAGCGCAACTTGTGAATGATAATCTCAAGGACGGATCCAGGATTTTTTTCAAGGGGAGGAGGAGGCACAACGGGCAAAAATATCAACAATAACTTAGAAATAAACTTGTAGTATTTATAGAAAGGTTTCAAAGGTTTATTAAAATATCAAAACAATACTTTTACTCGTGTTCTTTCTGTTATTGTATTCATAAATTTAATTAACTATGATCATGTGATTTACCTGTAAGTATGTACTGTAATGGATTCTCCACAGTACACAAAAAAGTACCGTCTGAGGGGGGGGGGCAGGCCCCCTCGTGCCCCCTCCTAAATCTGCCCTTGGGTAATCTGATAAATAAAAAAAATATGAGTTTTTATATTGTGAAAAAAAAATTGAAGGCTGTAAAGACAAAAAAAAGTTACCTGAAAACGGAAAGTTCGTTCGCTTGATTATCCTGAGGTTATTGTAATAATAACAATTCCTCGCCATCTTGTCTCTTTGCCAAATCCATTTTCTTCGATGACTTGAGCCAAATTGAAGAGAGGACCAACTCTATATTAGTCATTTAACTCGTGATATTTTTATATAGTCCATAATATTTTTTTAATTATAATATTTGTCATTGTTATTATTATTATCAGGTAAAATGTAACCACCATAATATTTGATCTATTATTTAAATGTTCTCGAGGTTGCATGTGTTAAAACAAATATTTATTCACTTCTTTTGTGAATTATGTACGTTTTTTTATTATGATTTTAATAGTTTAAAAAATTATTTTACCTATATACTTTTTAGTAATGTTGTATATTCATCTACATTTATACATAAAACGATATGAAATTATTATAAAATATAATATTTAATACAATATAATATATAAACATACAATATAAAATGATTAACCGTCCAGTTTTTTTTTTTTTAATTTTATTCATAGAACTAGGGACAATCATGAAAATTTGAATTTTCTATAGGAAAATGATATTTTAGAGAAATTCCCTTTTTTCCCTCCCGAAAGCCACAGGAAGTTGAGAGAGTGGAAGAAGGGCTATTTAGTTGTCCCTGAGATCGAATCCTCGGGGCAACTAAATTACACAAAGAACTGTCTTGTCTTTTGTTTTTTCTCCTTGAATCTTGTAATTAAGTTGTTTTTTCTCTTTCCTTATAAATAAGGTGGATAAAACTTTAGGAATATGTAGGTATTTTGAAAGAATTTTTTTTATATCCCTCTTGGCTCCATGACATAAGTGTCTCCCCAGTCCTTAACTGACGTTAATTCGAGTCTAATGATAGTGATAAATCGGACTAGATCCGAGGATTATGACTGATTTGGGTAAGCAGGCGAACCTATATTTCTTTCACTGAAGCAGGCCATCCTAGTACCAAAGCTTCGAGCTGCTATTTGATACCCTGTGAAACCATAAGGCGATTCCCAATACTAGGGATAGGGTGATTACTCCTACTCTCGGTCTTTGTGAGTTGCTTCCAGTAGGCTGACGGGCTTCACATACCCGAGTATATTTTTGAGGAATCCCGGGACCGGGATTCGAACTCTCAATGGTTTTATTTGTGAGCAGGGGCCACCCCGACCCCTTATATACATAATCACTTGCACTATCGCTCTTCAATTTACATCCTCTTACCATTCAAAAAATCGCCCTTTATCTAATGATAAATATATTAGCCTTATTAGCAGATAATTCTGAATTTTTGATTTAAATCGTCCAATGACTTTGTGTGACGGGAGTGCGGTGAAGTGAAGGTTATTCTATTTTTATTACCTACACGTTCATTAATTAATATTTATTTTTTAGTTCATTATTGTACAGTTGTTTTTTGTCTATTTATATTTCAGTGGCAAATCCATGAGTACCTTGTGTTGAGTGCAGAATTGTAGTTCTCTACCTATTTCTCCCTTTTATGGATTGTTTTTTGAGTTATACGGCTGATAAACAAATTCGTTCGAATGGTAAAGATATTCGCTGCGGGCCAAGACTTTTATTTACTCTGTTTGCAGCCGGAGATGGATCAATAAGGATCTAGGACCCTCCTGGGGCTCACCTAGCCTCTATAAAATATTATAAAAATAGGGTACCCAAAATAAGGGGGGGGAATCTGGCGGTTGAGCGTGACCTAGGACAAGTCACCTCCTTGCAGAACCGTTGTCCATGAAACAGTACAGTCTCCACCATGTACTGAACCCCAGATCCGTTCACGGGTTGTAGCGGTACAGGTTTTTTTTTAGTAAAGATATTATTTAAAAGAACCTTGCACCTAAATACTCTTTACTTTTGGAATCTAGAGGTTACTAAAAAAATATTGAGCACCTAAACATTTCTTTAGTTCTTATGAAATGTATTCTTATTTTATTATAGAATCTTCTATACATATTATAAAACAAAGTCCTCAGCCGGGTTTGTTCGCGGTAAACTCAATAACTACTGCTCGGATTTTCATGCGGTTTTCACCAATAGATAGAGTGATTCACCAGGAAGGTTTGGGTATATAATTTATCAAGGTTCTGTATAAATGGAATATAACGATAATTGTCGGAAATGTTAGAAATAGTATAGCCTCCTGGGAGGTTTCATCGAAGACGCTCCTAATGCCTTTGTCTTATAACGAAACAATGGATGGTGTAATATTCCTCTTTTATAGATCTACAAAAAAGTCACTGATTAGAGGATATATCTATTTTTTAAGGATAGCTTACTGTACCCATTTTATCTTCTAAAAAAATTGATCACGTACAATGCGGTATTTGGAAAGCTATTTAGTAGAGTACAGTACTAATCCTTATCAAATTATATACGTTAGTTACCTTAAACATTTGATGCGCCTTATTAGAATATTATATACCATATAATTTAAATGAGTATGTTATGGGTTTTCGCAAAAATTTGTCGCGCAAGAAAAGAAATTCGTATATAACGAAATATTTAGTTTTGTTTTTATGTTTATAATATCTACTTAATAAAATACATTAGACAGACAAATGTAGGCATAATGCTCGTATGTCTTACTACCCGTGCAAAGGGCGGGTCGCTAGTAAAATAGAAAAAAAATATGGGACAATATTTCTTAATAATAACAAATAGTCCAGGATCCATGCTCCATTTTCGCACTTGATTACTGTCTAGCTGAATCTTCGTGAAGGGCTTCGTTTCGATGAGACGCCCAACAATTTCCTGTGCGAAAATTTTCGATTGTGGTAGCTAACAGAGGTAGCAAGGATAAAAGATGTCGATTTGATGATTCTAACAAATTTATTACTAACTGGGTTTTTTTTTTGCTAAATCTCAAAATAATTATCTAAATTATTTGAAAAAATATTTGTCCTACAAAATGTATGGTTTGATCAAAGAGTCCCCTCCTTCCAATATGTATCGATAACGCAGTCAAAAAAGAAGAAGTAAAAAAAAAATCACCTGGTTAGTAATAATTTTCGATGACCTCGTTATCGATACCCGTTGGAAGGATTGGACTCTTTGATCAAACCATACATTTTGTTGGACAAATATTTTTTCTAATAATTTAGATAATTATCTTGAGATTTAACGAAAAAACACCAGTTAGTAATAGATTTTTGGGAATCATAAAATCGACATATTTTATCCTTGCTACCTCTGTTAGCTACCACAATCGAGAATTTTCGCACAGGAAATTGTTGGGCGTCTCATCGAAACGAATCTATTCACGAAGATTCAGCTTGATGGTAATCAAGTGCAAAAATGAGACTAAAAGTTGAATTATAAAAAAAATGTTAAACCCGCTAGCCAGAAACACACTTATTAAAATGAAGTAAGATATGAAATAAAATCACTAATAATATTTTTTTTAAAATTACAATTTTAGCAGAACCTATTATAGTAGACTTACTAATATAAAAAAAAAAAGAAGAGAAATAAATTTCCCTGAAACAAAAATTTATTTTCTATATATATATTGATATGGGTTGTTGAGTACGTAGTCCAGGTAATACAAGATATCTGTGAATGTAGCCGTTGGGAGCGGTTGTTAATGTAGATATAACTCGTAGTTATTGAGTAGAATATGAAATAGCCTAGAATATGGAGAAATACACAAGTTACTAAATCTATCTTGCTAGGAAGAGAGGACTATTTTTATTTATTTATACGTAATCGAATTGTTTAGATCTCGTTGGAGGATAAGAATGTCCCGTTACTAATGTAACAAGAATTTCCTTAGCTCTTTGTTTCTGTCTTAACGAGTTTTCCAAATTAAACTCGAACCTAATTTCATGGTCTGAGGTACACCTGTTCTACTAAGTGTCGTGGCCGTCCAAAGCGGGATTCGGATGTTTCTGTGGAATATTTTTGGGAAAATGTGATGTAGTATATTTTTATTATTATATTGCAATATTCAGAATATTTTACCTTTTTTGCAAACCATATTATTTTATTAGTGATACATGGTAATAGGTTACTATTCGAAGAGGAAATGATAACAATATATTTTTAAAAAGTGACAATTGATTTGGAAATGCCATGTTAAAGTTATTACATGATTCCTTCCTTAAAATTAACTTCATTATATTATCGAAATAGGGAGCGGAGTGGCTCAGTGGTTGAGCACTGAGTTGCCGGCATGGCAATCCTGGTTCAAATCCCTCTACGGGCAGTTACTTTTATTTATCTGCAGCCGGAGATGGATCATATAGGGTCTAGGACTGGGGCTCGCCCAGCCTCTATAAAATATTATAAAAATAGGGTACCCATAATAAGGGGGTAAAAACCTGGCGGTTGAGCGTGACCTAGGACAAGTCGCCACCTTGCAGAACCGTTGTCCATGAAACAGTACAGTCTCAACCATGTACTGAACCCCCAGACTCGTTCAAGGGTGGTAGTGGTACAGGTAAAAAATCTTATTGAAATAACCTGTTATATTCTGTCTGGTTTTTGACCCAAACATAAATTTCGAAATAGTCGAATGAAGTGGTGAAACTGATTCTGGGAGCTTGGCTCTGCTAAAAGGAAGAAGATAAAGGTTAATTTTAACTATTTATTATTTCCATCTCTGCGACTGTAAAACTGCTCTTAACAAAACCGGACAACTATTTTGGTTTTTACAACCTTGATGAGTTCTAATCTAAAACCTTAACTTAGCATTAATTTTCATTCTATATATTGCTGTATTTTTTTTTTAGCCCAAGCATGAATTATTATTCAATGATAGAATGGCGGTTGTAGTGTTAGTAAATGGACATGAAAATCATCTTACATATTGAGAATAAATATTCTATAATTAATATGAAGGGTCTTGGGATCAGTACATGGTTGAGACTGTACATTCGAAGACAACGGTTTTGCAGGAAGGTATTTGGTCAATATCATTTGCCTGATTTTTACCAAGGAGACACAGTTTTAGACATTGGGTTAACTCCAGAACGATCTGATGAACGTTTCGGACTACACCTAGACAAAAGACTTAAATGGAACATACATAAAAAAATAAATAATAAAACAATAAGAAGAACTGTCAAGACGCTACAACCAAGGGCGGATCTAGGATTTTTTTCTGTGGAGGCACAACGAGCAGACGGGCAGAAATATCAACAATAACTTAGAAATATACTTGTAGTATTTATAGAAAGGTTTATTAAAATATCTAAACTATAGTTTCAATCATGTTCTTTCTGTTATTTTATTCATATATTTTAACAACTATGATCATGTGATTGCCTATAAGTATGTACTGTAATGGATTCTCCATAGTACACAAAAAAACGTCTGGGGGGTGGGGGCACGTCCCCCGTGCCCCTCCCTAAATCCCCCCATGGCTACAACTATAACATTATATGGACTCTGTAGTCCATAGAAGATCTGTATTTTCTTCACTTGACTTACGAAACGTACAACTAATCTGTAACACTATACTGAGCCTATTTCGACGTATGAAGCAGAACTTTGGGGTTCAGCAATCAACGTCCATATAAACAAGATGCAAATATGTAGGCAAATTCAAAAATTTAAGAAAAAATTCGAATCACCCCACACACAATGACATGAATATTCCCACTGAAAACTGTAAAATCATACATGGAATACACAGCATTCCATTCCACCCACCAAATCCACTTGTTCCATTCTCTGTTACCCGGACTTGATAGGAGAAGACTATAAAGACAATGGCCTAGGTACTGCTCTAAAATTAAAAATCATTTCGAAAACATTATATACCTGCGAATGAAAGAGAAAATTGTATAGAGTTCAAATGATCTTGATGCGAATCTGTGCAGGTTGAAATGTAAAACAAAAGAATAATATCTGACACATCCGGCTTCGAACTCGTAACCTATAAATCAGTAGTTGAATACCCTACCTTATGAGAAGTGGCATTATAGATTTATTTCACACTTAAAATGGCCCATCAAAAAACCTTATTTTAAAAATTATCATAGAAGAAGGGAGCAGGGTATCGCAGAATGAAACTATCGATATGTAGGTCCTGGGTTCGAGCCTGTCTGTGGTGAATAAAATATTTATTCTGTTATCAGGAGTGGATCGATCTCGTCGGGAATGGAACCTGCTCTTGATATTATTTAGAAAACCTGCGTCTCGTTGTAAGGGATGTTGCGGTATTGGCTGAGGATATTTGTCTGGGCTCTACGGGAGTTATTCTATATTAACTTTGTGTTAATTAACTGGATAATCATTTATTTTAATTATTACTATATTTTTATTAAATTTTGTTATAATCTTCTGGCAATGATCTTTCTTTCTCTAAACTAGCGACCAACCCCAGCTTTGCTCGGTTAATAAGGCATATTAGGCCTACATAATTTTGTCTGTGTAATGTATTTTTTTTAATCATCTACCGGCCACTAAGGCCATTGGTTAGGCTTCTTCCCATCTCAGCTAATGTACTTTATTATATAAAAATTATAAAAGTAAAAACAAAGCAAAATATTTCTTTATATAGGAATTTATTATCCAGCACGTTAGATAATTGCACAGGATTAGGCAAGCAGCGTCTTCGGTGAAACCCATCGATATTCCAACCCATTTACACAAAACCTCGACAAATTATATACCTAAACCTTCCTGGTGAATCACTCTATCTATTGGTGGAAACCGCATGATAATCCGTGCAGTAGTTATTGAGTTTACCGCGAACAAACGCGGCCGAGGACTTTGTTTTATAATATGTATAGATAGATAGAAGTTTTTAATGATTTAATATTTTATTTACTTGTATTTGACAGGTCTGGATGAAAATATAAAGAGAAAGAAATATTTTATCGGCGCTGCCCAGCAACGGATCGAGGAACTACTTTTTATGTAGTCTTTTGTCCCGATCAACTAAGCTATAAATATTTTTAATAATTGGTTCTAGCAAGAAATACCCCTGTTCTTGACTTCTTTAAGCCGTTATACAAAATATGGACCTCTTTTATAATTTTTTTTTTTTTTAATTATTTTATTGAATTGTACAACTGTAATATATACATCTAGTACAAAGGCTGTATGAATAAATAAATGCATGAAAGGACGTGTAGAGGCACTACCCATTGGCAGCACTCTAATTACATTTCTATTATAGAAGGCCATCTTCTCTTCAGACGCCTAGGAGGATTGTCCGGGATGGAATTGGAACCAAGGATGGAAACTAGTGTGTTTGGATGGGCCTGGAGTTTATTATGGAATGATAGGTATCTGGAATGGGCTAAATCGGTAACATATGGAACGTTCAGGTCATTATGGATGGTTTTATTTGTGACAAAATAAGGAGCGTTTAGGATTTTGCGAAGGATTTTGGATTGCAAGGATTGAATACGAGAGGAATTTGATGGTTTGGTATTTTATAATTTAAATGGAAAAAATGGATCGCATCGATTTAAAATATATACTATATATTATATATTTTAGTAATTCCATTTTAGGACTGTAACTTCAATACAGAGAATGCATTGAAATAGGTCAATTCAATTAAACATTTGAATGTTTCATTTAAAGTGAAAAGAAAGCGGAGTGGCTCAGTGGTAGAGCACTGAGTTGCCATACCGGAAATCCTGGTTCAAATCCCGCTGCAGGCAGTTACTTTATTTTAGTTTGTTTGCAGCGGGATATGGATCATATGGAGGATATAGGACCCTCCTGGGGCCCACCCAGCCTCTATAAAATATTATAAAATAGGGTACCCAAAATAAGAGGGAAAACCTGGCGGTTGAGCGTAACCTAGGACAAGTTACCTCCTTGCAGAACCGTTGTCCATGAAACAGTACAGTCTCTACCATGTACTGAACCCTCAGACTCGTTCATGGGTCGTAGTGGTGCAGGTTAGAATTTAAAGTGAAATATTGAAAAAATACTGAGTATTAGGCTCTCTTGAAATACGGAAGAGATTTGGACGAGCTTTTTAAGAATTAAGATTACACAGCTTTAGCGGCTGAGTGAGCCCCAGAAGGATCGGGAGATTCAATATAGTCGATTCTGTGCTGTTAGTAAAATTAGTAGAATATCTATCACAGCCGGTCTCGATCTTGTGACATAGAGATTAGTAGTTCAATACCCTACGTTACGTAAAGTAGCCGTATCAGTTTAAGATGACTGATAAAAAAAAGAGACAGGAAATGCCGAATAATCTACAAAGTATAGACTCTTATATCAAGTAGAATTATTTATATCGAAGTTATATCAAAATCATTATCGTTATGATAAAATAAGTAACGATACAAAATCAGCTGTGGACCGAAAAATGATTGTGTGGTACATTGTATTTCATCGTTTTGGAAAAATTGTCGGTTATGGAAAAGAAAGAAATTATTCCAAAGAACTTGGAAGCTATAACCATATGCCTACAACAATCAAGAGTTTAACGCCAAAGCAAACCATATTTCTTTTCTTTTTTTTTTTTTAAGATCTGTGTATCTTTATCTTATAACAACAATTCATAGATCAACTTTGGGTGGAGGTTCCGGCAAATCGACGGAAATAACTTTTGGGTGAATACTCGCTCTCGCATTTAGTAATCAAAGATCGGAGGGGCTCTCAAGACGCTCATAAAAATAGCAGTGTTGCCCCCGGCGTGTTTGTTTTAAAGTCTATTCTTATATCAATAAATGGAATTCCGTTTCGATATGTGTCCACTAAAGTTGGTAGCATTGTTCAAGTTTATACGATAAATATTTTATTTTAGTTGCGGGCTGGCATCATTATTTATACCAGAAATACTTTCACTTACAGTTATTTGTGTCTTATTGTTAATGTTTAAAGATTATTTATATTTGCAATTAAAAATATACCAAAAGTGGGTAGTATGTAAGTCATCCTTTAAATATTAATAAATACAAATGCTACAAACATATCTTATATCGCCCCTTCAAATGAACGACATAAATAAAAAATTGGCATTCTAGAATTAAGCCTTGAGTAGCCAATGTATTGGTTGAAGCTTTTTAATTAAGGAACGAAATATCTGATAAGGGGCGACCTGTGGTCTAATGGTTAGGCGTAACAAACTACTAAGTCCAAGATCGCGGGTTCGTAGCCCGGCAGGTGGCCATAGGATTTTTTAAGGGAGTAAAAAATCCTTAGTTACGCCGTCCTTCGGAAGGGACCCACGAGCCTGTACGATGCCAGGTACTCGTTAAAAATCCCTATCCTAATAAAACCTGGATAGGCAAAATTTAGAGCTCCCACTGTAGCATCGTACGAGCAGCCATGCAGCAAAAAGTGACGTTAAACGAACAAACAACAAAATATCTGATATTCCATTTCCGACATATTTTTTTTTTAATAAAGTCATATTTTAAGTTGTATCATGTTTGAACTTGATTTTTTATGGAAATAATGACATAATTTGAAATAAAAAAAGGTAATAAAATAATTTCAATAGCATTCAATATCTCTATTGAAAAATTAAGTTTTTTGAGTTATGACATTGTTCTTTTGAAGGAACGGTATGTCCACTTGCACGAGATGGGTGGATGCCTAATTAAACTTTACTTGTTGTTTCATCGATATCATTATTTATGTAATAAATGAAGATATCGATATTATGTAAATAATAAATAAATAATATCACTGATACTATTTCTTTAATTTTTAACTTTTAGACAGCTAAATTATCTTTCAAACAAGCATCTAGATTGTTCCGAAAAATGTATGGTTATCAAATTGTAATAAATTAAACAAAGGGGAACCGGTTTTTATTTTAACAAAATGCTATATGAAACATCTCTATGATGTTCTTACATAAAATTCATACTTGTGGAGTTTTTCGCATTTTCATGAAGGTGTACTGTATATATGGGTATTTAAAAAAAACCTGTACCACTACGACCCGTGAACGAGTCTGGGGGTTCAGTACATGGTTGAGACTGTACTGTTTCATGGACAACGGTTCTGCAAGGAGGTGACTTGTCCTAGGTCACGCTCAACCGCCAGGTCTTTCCCCCTTATTATGGGTACACTATTTTTATAATATTTTATAGAGGCTGGGTGAGCCCCAGGAGGTTCCTAGATCCTATATGATCCATCTCCGGCTGCAAACAGACTAAATAAAAGTAACTGCCCGCAGCGGGAATTGAACCAGGATCTCCGGCATGGCAACTCAGTGCTCAACCACTGAGCCACTCCGCACCCATATGGGTATTTAGAGAGGTTATTAAATTTATCTAGAAGACTCAAGGCTTATTTTATCAAAAGAAAGTCGTTTTTATTCCATAATCTAATAATATTCATGGGACAAACATATGATGCGACACACAAATGCAAGAAGATTATCTAAATGCAGACAAGATACGTATATAATTATAATTATAAAACTATATTTGATATAGTCTTATAGCTTTAAGGCCAATTTGTCTCTAAAATGAGCGTCTTGCACTTAAGGAAGCGAGATCGTAATATTTTCGTATTGAATAAAGGGCTAAGCCAGATATAGGCTTAAAATGGAGTTATGATTTATATTAAAACTCCATTACAATCCGAAAACTACAAGAACAAATATGATATTTAAATTATTATTATTAGACAAACGCTCAAAGCTCCAAATTAATTACAAAAGACTCAAATCAATGACGATCATAAGACCCTTCTGGACTTTAGGAGTAGAGTTTGAGGACATCACTAAGTCATCGAATTCCTCTCGTATCCAATTCTTACAACCCAAAATCCACCTCAATGTCCCATTAGTTACTGATTTAGCCGAATCTGGTATCTATATTTTTATGACAAACTTTATTCCCATTAGTTTCAAACCTAATCCTCAAAGGCGTTTGAAAAGAAGATGGCCTCGTGACCTTGATTTTTTTATTCAAGTACTCCCAGGTGCTATTTCACTACTTGCCTTTATTCATGTCATTATATTTACTTGATGTATTATTATTATACAGTTGCAAATTTCAAAAAATAAATTTTTTAAAAATATTATGTAATGCAGTAAATATTGTTGTACTTCATTAACTTTATTTTTTATTTTATTAAACATTGAATATTCTTGGTCTTCTCGGATCTTCATGGACAATAAGCATACGGAAGTGCAAATACAGGCCAAAAGGTTGCTTAAGTGACCCGGGAACAACCTCCAGAATAAATATAGGTAAAAGGCTTGGCGTGGAAAGTGCTATGTTTATTTTGATTTGCGGGAGCACTAGTTCGGTCACTGCTCCCCCCGCGACCTCAACTCGTAACTGTTATATCAACTACTGGAACCGGTTATAAGGAACTGCGTAGTTATGTGTATGTAACTACATGGTCCATTAAGTTTAAAGCAGTTCCCCACATAATATTACCAATAAAACGTTCCTTGTATTTATTTAAGTTTTATAAAATACATCTCTCACTTTTTATAAAATTGACACCTGAGTTAAAAAAAAAAGTTGTATTGAAATTTACAACGGTATTATATTAATACAACAAGTGAACAGAACGAATGATACATAATGACATTTGGCTAAGGCGAGTGGAGAAACTGCTTACTCAAATAACAAACGTAACTTAACTTATAACTTATAAACGTAAGTTATAAGGCCATCTTCTTCTCAGAGGCCTCGGAGAATTATCAGGAAATGAAGAGGAAGCTAGGTTTGAAATCAGTGGATTTGAGTTGGAATAAAGTTTATATCGGATTCGGGCCAAATCAGAAACAAATGAAACATCGAGGGTCATTATGGATGATTTTATTCGTAATAAAGTTAGGAGCATCGAGTATTTTTCGAAGGATTTTGGTTTGTAAGGATTGGATACGAGAGGAATTCGATGGCTTAGTGGAGCCCATAACTTCATAAATAAAAAAAAATTTTTTTATTGGTATACGTATGTATGGACTTGTGGTCTTACATCCAAACTTTTTCAGTGATAATTTATAAAAATCAAAATATAGATATATTCGAATTATATTGGAAAAATCAAACTATAATGCCGTAAAATAATTAACCGTTAACATTTCGCCAATTCAGGTATCAGTGAATATATTCGCCTGAATGAAAATCGAGTGTAGCACATCTGACATCAATAGTACAAACGGATGCTTCAATCTGAGACAGCGAAATCACTCCATGACGTTCAATCAAATACTTAATATTTGTAATAAACATTAAACATTTGTGATAAAGAGGAAAATGGTTGACTGGAAGATCGTAATGAAGGATATAATTAGTCTGGGGGTGCAGACAAAATAACACTCAATAAGGTCAACTTATTTATTATAAGTGCCGACGTTTCGGCCTACAGTGTACCACATCTTCAGGGCTAAGGAGACAAAAAAGACCAGACAAATAACTATAAGAAAAATTTTTCTTATTGATTTACTAAGAACTATTTTTCTGTTTTTCCTCCTTAGCCTTGAAGATAGCCTACATTCTAGGCCGAAACGTCGGGACTTATGATAAATAAGTTAACCTTATTGAGTGTTATTAATGACTCCACCCCCAGACTAATTATATCCTTCATTAAACATTAGTATTTGATTTCCAAGAAACGAAGTCTTATATCTCTAAAATACTGTTAACCAGGTAACTTGTCAATGTTTCGAGTTTTTTGTTAAACAAATAATTTTTTGTTGAACATCTTGGAGTGAGGTACTGTCTCACCTTCTTGGTTGTCGAGATGAGATGTGCCCTATTTGATCATTGTTGGGAATTTTTCATCCTTTGTCCTGATGCCTGAATTGCCGTAACGTTGACTGGGTAATTTTCGATAATATAGAAACTTTAGGTTTTATACTTTGGATTTAAATATATTTTTATAATTGGATTGAAACTGGTTGAAATAAGCAAGTTGTTATTAAAAACGGTACTTATCCTACGATTATATCATAGACTATTTTGGTATCGGTATGTAGTATTGCTTGTATGTTTGGAACGGTATGATAAGGATTTATGTCGTAGAAATGTCAGCCAAACACGGTGTAGTAAAAACATATATTGAATATGTGCTTTGAATGAGTTTTTATAAATAAATTATCACAGAAGTCTTTAAGTGCTTGAGAAACCTCATACGTAACATAGATTTAAAGAAAAAATTAATTTTTATTTTATTACTTCATAAACAAAGTCCAAAAGGACTAGAGATGTTGTGGTGCAGATAATATTAGCATTATATACTGCGGTGGGAGTAAATACTAAGGAATTATGTCGCATAATCTGTCGGCGCTGCAATATATCATTTTCATCGCTACAGGGAACATGCACTGCAGGTGTTGTTTACTAAGATGTATGATTATTATGCATGATATTTAGGTATTAATGGATAAAAAGGATACAGTAGAGCAAAATATTCAAAATAAGACCGCTATTTTCATGCCCTCTGACATAATATTGTTTATATATGTACATCTGACGCATCATTCGTCTAAGGCTACACCTACATTGGATCCGATTCGGTGCGACGTGATTCTATCACATACGATGCTGGGGAGTATACATTATACATATTTTACCATACATTATAGTAAAATATAAATGTATTAAAAATAATCTTTCTAACTGGCAGAACATTTAAAGTAAATCATAATGGTTCCGGCTCTCCTCTCTATTCCCAGTCTGCTGGTGTTCCTCAAGGTAGCATCCTCGGTCCTATCCTCTACACAGTATATACAGCTGACATCCCAACCCATCCTAACACCTTCATCTCCACCTATGCTGATGACACATGTGTGTTATCAGTTAATAACGACCCATATATTGCACCCCAATCCCTTCAATCACATTTATCAAGCCTCGAAGAAAACCCATGACTTCCTGTCCTACTGTATCTTTTAATAGTACTCCACTTATCACTGTTGAACAGATCCGCTACCTAGGACTCAACTTAGACAAACGTCTTACTTGGAACCCTCACATAAGACTGAAAAGACAAGAAACAGCTAGACGCTTCCGACTACTTCAACACATACTAGACAAACGCTCAAAGCTTCAGATCAATTACAAAAGACTTATTTATGTGACTGTTATAAGACCTATATGGACTTACGGAATTGAACTATGGGGCTCCACCAAACCATCAAATTCCTCTCGCATTCAATCCTTGCAATCCAAAATCCTTCGCAAAATCCTAAACGTTCCTTATTTTGTCTCAAATAAAACCATCCATAATGACCTGAACGTTCCATATGTTACCGATTTAGCCCATTCCAGATACCTATCATTCCATAATGAACTCCAGGCCCATCCAAACCCACTAGTTTCCATCCTTGGATCCAATTCCATCTCGGACAATCCTAGGCGTCTGAAGAGAAGATGGCCTCGGGACCTTCTATAATAGAAATGTAATTAGAGTGCTGCCAATGGGTAGTGCGTCTACACGTCCTTTCATGTATTTATTTATTCATACAGCGCTTGTACTAGACGTATATATTACAGTTGTACAATTCAATAAAAAAAAAAAAAATAAAAAAATAAAAATAATTTATTTTTATTTGCTATTCTTTCGATTGTGATTATTTTTTAAAATATTTTTATTTTGAAGAGAAAATATTTGTCCTGGTAACGAGCCCTGGGAGCTCAGATGGATAGAGCACCGCGCTAGAGGTGCAGATGCACCCGGCCAGGATACATCTTTTCTCTTCAAAATAAAAGTATTAAAACAAATAATCACCATCAAAAGAATACTAAATAAGTGATTTATGTCAAGTTAATATTACATGATTGTGCCAATGCGAAACTATTTTCACAAACGTCAAGGCTGATTGTAAGGTTTAATGGCCATGTACGATGGTGTAGAAAACAATGTTTATGTTAGGATAACGGATGATAACAGCTGATTGATTTAAGATCTAATAGATCTTGGAGTTGTCTGATCTACCTCAGTTCCTGGTTGCAAAGTTTTATTTACATTACAAAGCTTCAACTCCTATGTTTAAACATAAAGTATTTAGAACATATAATGTTAAATTTAGACTTCAAACAACAACTGTCGTTTATATATAGAATTTTAGTACACTAATTTCGAACATTTTTTAATTCAATACTTTTGGAGAAGCGGATCTATTTTATGTCGCAAATAAAGGATATAATTTTTTTAATTTGAAAAGAAAAGATTTCCCCCCAGCCGGGATTCGAACCCGGATCTCCGCCTCACCGTGGCATTGCTCACGTAGGGAGCGACCCCGGTGGCTCAAATGGTTAGAGCATTGCCATGGTGAGGCGAAGAAATTATATATAATTTTTTACCAGCCATGGATGGACCCTGTGGGCTCTACAGACCCTCCTGGGGCTCGAGCACCCTCTATAGTGTGGATATCTCTTCTTGGAGAAAAAACCTGGAGGTTAAGTTTGATCTCGGACGAATCACCACGGCTCTTTTTCGTTTAATCCCCGCATCTATTTATATATTAAAAGAGCTACATTTAATAACAATTATTCTAAAGACCAAAATGTAGATATGTGATTTATAATAATCTCAAAAATATATTTGTTTTTATACCTCTGCCTCCTCATAAATTCACACAAATACGAGTCAGATCCGCAAAATGTTGTGAGTGATTGACTGAATAATGTTTGTACTCATATCCGACTATTTTTGAGTAGGCCTTTCATAAGTTAGGCATGATAAATGATTGTTTGAGGATGAATGCATTCTTTAATGCATGCTATTAGTGTGTTTTCATTCTTGTTCGGCACTGCCATAAATGAAGCATTATTTTTTTTCGGCATATCCGACCGAAAACCCATTGTGGATATCGATGCCTTAGGTCACAAATGTGTAAAGTGAAAATTTTTCAATAATGGGTTTTGTTATATAAATAATATTGTAAATTTGTGATCAGGGCGTGATAGATCATATTTGATATAAAATTAATAGAGAAGTTGTAAAGGTTACAAAAAATAACCCTCATGGGTTCCAGTGGTTCAGGTTTAATATTTATTGTTATTTCCTAGCCTCACATAACATTCAATAATTTTACATGTTTTTTTATAAAATAAACATAGTGTATATAGTGTATAGATGGATATTAATTTTTTTGTATAATTTTTAAAAATAATTTTGGCTATTAACATATTATTGTAAGAATAATATGTTACTATCATTACCGTTGTTTAAAAACAGTTCAGTCTCTACCATGTACTGGACAAAAGAAACTTCCTGGGTTGTGGTGGTATTTTTTTTTTACTTCTCTTCTTCATAGGCGCACAAGGCGGTCCTTGGTCTGCTCAATCACTCTTTCCCAGTCTTGTCGGTCTGTAGCAAGAGACACGTTAAGATTTCGGACGTCCTCTGAGACGCTGTCCTTCCATCTGCCTCGTGGCCTCCCTCGAGTTCTCACTTCTTCTGGACAGTCCTTATACAGCCCTTTGACGGTTCTGCCATCATCCATTCTATGGAGGTGACCCAACCACTTTTGACGTTGTATTCTGACATAGTCGGAAAGCTTCACATCGTCATATAGGGAATATAATTCTCTATTCTTCTTAAGACGGTATACCCCATTTTCTTTCACGGTTCCCAGAACGCGCCTTAATATTTTGCGTTCAAAGATGTCCATCTTTTCAGCTGCTGATTTTTTAAGTACCCATGTCTCACATCCATATGCTGCGACTGGTCTAATGATGGTCTTATATAGCCTTAACTTGGTCAAGCGGCTAACTAATCTACTTCTCATAAGGTGAGCTATAGAGAAAAAAGCTTTATTGCCCGAGATAATGCGTGCCTGAATATTCTCCTCCTCCTCCAATGCTTCATTAAACTGTGCACCAAGATACTTAAAACTATCAACACATTGGAATGTGTAGTTTCCATTTGTGTAGCACATCTGGTGTCGCATGGGTTTCTTTTTCCTCAAGATCATAATTTTCTCTTCATTAATTTCTAGGCCAAATCTCCTGGCTTTTTTTTTTTTTTTTCTTTTTTTTTTTTAATGAATGAATAGTCAGCTATATACAGCTGTAGCTGTACGTGTTTTTAATTAACTATTACATAGGCCTTTCAATTGTAAGAGGGGAAAGGTTCAGTGGTAGGGCGCTAAGTTGATATGCTCAATATCTCTGTAGACAATCCGGCTGAGACAGGTTAATTATTTAATCTGTTAACAGCCACATATGGAATTTACGGGATCTGCATCTTGGGGCTCACCCAGTCTCTTGGGGCTCACCCAGTCTCTTTAAAAAGGGTCATTGAATCACTCGTCGTAGTATTAATTTTTTATATATATATTTTTACACGAATCGGCCAGCAAGGACCACACAAATATCTCTTAAATCTTCTTCACACTCTCCGCCTTCCTTATACTCCAATATTCTCTCATCTTCCTTGGCTGTTCCTTTGGCTCCTCCTTAGTCCATTTTCTCCCTCGTCTCTTCTTCCTTCCTGCAAGAACCCCAACTTCTTTTATTTTTTTCCCCAAAAAGCTCTCTATCCAAGCAGTCCTTATCCTTGATTTTTAGCATATACAGCTCCTCTTTTATTTGTTTCACATATCCACCTATACTCTTATAGCTTAAGACTTTATGAACGATTTTTTTGTTCAGCCTCTTATTGTTTTTGACCATGAGGCCGTGTTTCAAGATCTTCCGAATTTCTGTATATTTCTTCGTTGGATTTTCGCCTATTCGACTCTTGTGTTACTTTGGGTCCATGAATCCTACTCAGAATTTTTCTCTCTATCTTCAGGACTTTCTCCAGACTCGGAAGGCTGACTGTTTCCATACCATATTGTATTAATAGTCTTACTGCTGTACAGTAGTGCCTCATTTTTGCATTGGAGGACAATTTTTTCTTGGTGTACATGTCACAAGTGGCAAAGTTCAGTCTTTCCAGTTTGGCTATTTTTTCTTCTACGGATTTGCTTATTCTGCGGATTATTTGCCCATATTTTGTGTTCGTTGTAGTATTATATATATATTTTTTTTTTGGTTGAATATTTTTTCAATTTTTTGGATCCGGTCATAGACAGTTGATACGAGCTAAAATTCAAGAATAGCTTTCTTAGCAAAATTTATTTCTAGTTACCCCTTGCGGTTCTGTTATATTATATCTGACAACTGCTGGTAATAAATTATGCTTGCCATCGTAAAATTATTAATAATTTTTATTACCCGTTTGGACAAATTTCCTTTTTTTATAGCTGTTGACACCGTTATAAAAGTCTCTCTTACAAATCGTATCGTAAATTATTTTCGAATGATGATTTCTGTTTCCACACAATTATTTTTACGTTCATCACTCAGGGTATGAAGATAATTTTAGAATTTTTTTAATTATTTAAACCTGCACCACTATGACCCATGGATATTCTTGGGTTAAGTTCGTCGTAGAGATTATATTGTTTCTGGGATAACGGTTGTGCAGGAAGGCGTTTTGTCCGAGATTGAGTTCCGAATTTTGGGTATCCTCTTTAAAGAGCCTGGGTTAGTTCCAGAAGGGTCTCCAGATCCCTAAGAATGATAATTCTAACTGATAATACTTTAAATAAATTATCTGCCATTACGGATCTGAACCCGGTACTTTTGGCTCAGTAATAACATAACTGTGCCCCACTATGCCCACAAAATAAATAATATTTTAGGAAAATTATCATAAATAATCAATATTTCCAATTACTTATAAATGCTAATCACAGTATGAACAATTTTATGTTCAAAGTTATAAATAATCGTTTTTTATAAGTAACGAAGAACCAAATCGTAATAGTTTAAAGTGACAGAAAATTGGTTCTTCCGAACAAAAACAAAAATGTAACTTGGCGACATTTACCCCCAGGGTACAAATATATACACACATAAAATGGAGTTGGAATAGAGACAGTACCTCCATTTGAAGCCAAGTCTTCCCTCGATAAAATTAACTCATTTTGGTACAAAAATACTTAACCAACAGATATATTTCTTCTATATCAGAATAAATCTACTAAATCAGTCATAAAATACACCTCGCTATTTTTATTTATTCTAATTTTTATTATTATTTTTAAAATCGTAGATTCGAATAATACTTGTTTGGTTAATTTCATTCACCTTTCATCCTATTTACTTAATGTATTATTAGGACACTGTTGTAAATTTTAATAAATAATTTTTTTTTTAATCTGGTATTTTTTTATATGATGTCATCTAGCTTGAAAAATAATACAAACTAATTAATCATTGATCACATTATAAACAAAAATCAATGCTAAATGTGAAAAATAAGTTCAATGAGATAAACTTTATTTACATCATTTTTTTTTCTTAACAGTATTTACATAAACATACAATTATTAAAAAGGTATTACGTTGATTGATATGTTAATATTTATTCGCCATCAATTTGGCATGATTAGGAGACCAGGATAGTCTCGAAACGTCGCCAATAGGAAGTTAAAAGAATTAACTGAATCTCGATTATTATTTTTAAAAGTCAAGAACAGTAAAGACCGATATATAAAATTGTCATTGTATTCAAAATAAAAAGACTGAAACCGTGTGATTATAGTGGACTATTAATTATTTATTATTATAAATATAATTAATTTATTAATTTTTTATTGTTTTAATGATTTTTTTTCCTATAATACCCTTGTGTATAGAATATGAATATATATGTATAATTTCGCTCTAATCTTAGATAGGGGTGGCGAAATAAAGATGGCGGAGGGGGTGGGGACAAGACTATATATACGAAGGGTTGCTGCCCAAGAGGACAGTTGCTGCGATGCTGCAGTTGCTCGGTGGGGTGCGGGGGCTGCTCAAGTTAGAGCCGACGGACGGCCCGGTCCTCTGGCTCAACTGCAGGGCCACCAGCGCCGTTCTGGTATCCTCCTGTATAGTTCTCGGCGCTCGGCAGCTGGTTGGGGCGCCAGTCCGCTGCCTCCAGTCCCCCGCCGTGCCGGCCTCCGTGCTGGAGGCCTGGTGCTGGGTCCACTCGACCTATACCCTCCCGTCAAGTCTCAGGGGCAGGGTCGGTCAGGAAGTAGCGTATCCAGGAGTCAGCCCTTCCGGAGGCGAACTAGCGGAGAGGAGGATACACCGCTTCTACCAGTGGGTGCCTTTCTGTCTCTTCTCCCAGGTGAGCGAAACCTAAGGATATTGTTCAAATAAATACTCGAGGGAACGTTGCGTAAAAAGTATATCTGCAGTAGGTACCGGTGTATAAGTGATTAATTTGGATTTTGGCCAGAATGAGTTTATTGTACTTAGAGATGGGGAATCCGTGTCATTCTCGTAGTGCTTAAGTCAGACAAAGGCTTGAAATGGAGTTATTGCACGTATTATACCTACATTTCAAGTCAAAGACTACCGGAAAGACAAGTTTCCTTGACTTTAAATAAAATTAACGTTTATTATAATAACCTTATGTTTTTTTTATAAAATTGACAAAAGTTTTGGTAGTTCAAGCATTATCGGGACAAAAAAGAAATAAGGGAAGTTGGGACAAGGGAGATCTCTTCGAGGGTATAGAGGAGATGGTGTAGTTAGTTTACACCATAGACCGAAAATATAGAAAACTATATTTGATATATTTTTATTTTGAAGAGAAAAGATTTGCTCCCGGCCGGGACTCGAATCCGGTGGAGGGCGACCCCGGTAGCTCAAATGGTTAGAGTGTTGCCACGGTGAGGCGGACGAACCGGGTTCGTATCCCGGCCGGGGGCAAATCTTTTCTCTTCAAAATAAAAATATTTAAAAATTAAAGCCATGATTAAAAAATATATTTGATATAGTTGTATATATTACTAATATTATAAATGCGAAAGTTTGTATGTTTGTTACTCCTTCACGCAAAAACTACTGAACGGATTTGGATGAAACTTTACAGTAAATTGGTTATACACCATGATAACACATATGCTACAATTTATAATGATATCGTGTAATTTGGTCATAATCTAAACATATAAAATGCTTTGTCCTGAATGACTGAGGGGTCAACGCACAGCCTTAACCGCTGATCGTAGAGACCTGAAACTTGAAGGGTTCTTTGTATGACGTAGGTATCCGATAAGAAAGGATTTTCCGAAATGCTACCCCTAAGGGGGTGAAAAACGGGGCCAAAGTTTGTATCCTTGCTCACGTGTTTCTTACTCGCAAAATGAACTGTAAAGGAGTTCCTTTTCCGTCCTCTCCTTGTCCTACTTAGCAACCTTCAGACCCAAAGGGGCTAAGAAGAAAAAAAAAGTTCACTTCTCGCTGCTGCCGTACGATAAGTGAAACCGTTATACTAAGTAATCCATTTCAATAAATTTAATAACATTACTTACTAATCCTTTACTGACACGAACAACAGTAAACTTCTGTCCGTCCCGTTTGTTAATCAGTGCCAATGTATATTTCACGGCTGTTCTGATCCCTCTGTGATGAAATTTGATAAGCATAATCTCAAGTCTAGGGAAGGACATATAAAACTGTAACCTGTTTGTCTAACACACCCAGCGGTCAACGAAGAAACCACTGAAATTCGCAGATAGGTTCTTTGTATAGCTTAAATGAGCACTAAGAAAGGAACTTGACAATTCCACCCCCGAGGGTTTCCCCCTTAATATAATAGGGGTTCAAAGATTGTATGGAATCCGTCAGTTTTGAAGTCAGACATCTGAAATTTCGGATGTACGAGTAACTTAAAGTTGAAAAAAATTAGATTTTTTATTCAAAATGATCTGATACGAAACTTTATGTGGCAGAACAAATTCTACGCGAGCGAAGCTGTGGCAAAAGCTAGTCTGGTATATTTTGTTAAGTGTTTAAGTCTGATTTTTAATTAGTTAATTTTACTAGAGGAAGCGGAATTGTGTTATTCTCGTTGTGCATGAGTGGCCGAAATCAGGCACAGATTTGAAGCCAAAACCTAGAAGAATGACAAAGTTCCCTTCCCTGAAATACAGTCAACTCTGGACAAAACTTAGCAGCTTATTTAGCAGGGCTAAAGATATGAACATCTGTATTACTTGATATTTTCGGCAATTATTTGTTTTCAACCAGGGATACAGTTTTTCCTTTTTGCTATCCTTTAGATATATATTCAAAGTATTCACTTCCTGCCTTGGCTGCTACTTAAAAAACCTTTCTTCAGGGACAAAAGACTCCATTCTTATTAAAAGCCCTTACAATATCAATAGGTTCATAAAATAAGTTTCTTGGCGAGGAATGAGAATGGATACTGAGTGAGAATAACAAAAAAAAAACCTGTACCACTACAACCCCTGAAGGGTCTGGGGTTCAGTACATGGTAGAGACTGTACTGTTTCATGGACAACGGTTCTGCAAGGAGGTGACTTGTCCTAGGTCACGCTCGACCGCCAGATTTTTCCCCCTTATTTTGGGTACCCTATTTTTATAATATTTTATAGAGGCTGGGTGGGCCCCAGGAGGGTCCTAGATCCTATATGATCCATCTCCCGCTGCAAACAGACTAAATAAAAGTCATGGCCTGCAGCGGGAATTGAACCAGGATTTCCGGGATGGTAACTCAGTACTCTACCACTGAGCCACTCCTCTCCCTAACAAAACGTAGAGATAAATGTGAATTGGACTCCTAAAACCTTGCCTTTATTTTTTAAATTATTCTACTAGCGACGTATACAAGCTTAGGTAATTATAAAGTTTTTTTCTTTTCATTTATTTTATTTCAATTAATTTATAACAATTTATATAAATTTTGCACGAGAGCGGAGTATTTCATAGAACGTATTGTTGATATTCGGACAATGCTAGATTTGATCTTTACTCAAGCGCATTTTCAGTACATGTCCTGATGACGCCTGAATTGCTGAAACGTTGACTAATTATTTATTTCCCGGTATTTTAAAGATTTATCTGCGACGATTTCCCTAAACATTTCGGGATTTAAATATTAAACATTTTAATTTGTGTTTAATGTTCTGTTATTTTATTATTATCTAATTATTTATTTTTCTTTACCACGATTAATGAAAAGAAAAATTAGCAATAGGTTTTTAAAAAAAACAAATCTTTGGTTATGCTAAATAACGTTGAAATTAGAGATGAATTTTATAAATGTGGTACGAATGTAATAAATAGTCTAGATTATCGATTCATTTTTCTTTTTTTTCCTTTCTAAGTAACCCTTTGAAAGGTCCGTCTATTTATTGCCACATCCCATACTTGAGAATACTATGTGCCTTTTAAATTTGTTTTTTTTTGTTATATAAACAATACACTATTACTTATAGGGTATTCTTTGGTTGGTGGAAAACTTTCTAATAAAGTTCTCGCTGGTGTTTTTTCTAAAGTAGATTGTAGAAGATATTGAAATTTAACACCATCTTCCATGTCTTCATAGGGAGCGGAGTGGCTCTGTGGTTGAGCACTGAGTTACCATGCCGGAAATCCTGGTTCAAATCCCGCTGCGGGCAGTTACTTTTATTTAGTCTGTTTGCACCCGGAGATGGATCATATAGGATCTAGGACCCTCCTGAGGCTCACCCAGCCTCTATAAAAAATTATAAAAGTAGGGTACCCATAATAAGGGGGAAAAAACCTGGCGGTTGAGCATGACCTATTACAAGTCACCTCCTTGCAGAACCGTTGTCTATGAAAAGTACAGTCCCAACCATGTACTGAACCCCCAGACTCGTTCACGGTTCGTAGTGGTACAGGTTTTCCATGTCTTCATCGTCATGTATTTTACTAAAAATGTACAAAAAAGGGATCCAGTTCTTTATATCTCCATCAAATTTCTGTGGTTCTAATTTTACCAATTTAGTGATTGTGAGTATTTATGGTGTTTGTGAGTTTTACCTGATACAGGAGATGTTTTAGACGATGCTTCAGGACAGACATTTTCATCTTACATACTAACAAAATTATCTTTTAATTCCATAATTCTCCCAAATTATTTATAGGCTGGGGTGCCTCTAGAGGTTATGTCGAACCCTGCGGTCCATCCATGGCTAATAAAAACTTAAATAATTTATCTGGAATAGTCGGATATGAATCCGGAACCTTCAATCTTGCTGGTTCCTCGGCTCCTCTTAATTGAAAGAAAAAAAAAATTCTAAATTTACTAATCAAGTATTGTTTATAACAGCCCTTGTGGGTAACCGATTAAATACAAATAAAAAAATCTAATTATACAATCGGGAAACCTTAGAGATTTGAGTTCATCCGATTTGAAAGGATCAGATTTCTGTAATGGATCGAAATAAAGGCCATTGCACGGCAGATAACTGCATTCTATTCAGGGGACATATCTTACACACGCTTGAGTTCCTCAATCACAATAAAGTTCAGATAATTTTCTATTCGGTGATGTTTATTTTCTGCACAAAAAGATAAAACTGGATGTGTGACCAACTTGATGAGTTTCAAATAAAAACATATGGTTTTGCAAAAGTAGCTGTAAAGTTTCTGTCTGATTAGTTTTCTCAGTATGTCTTTTTAAAGATTATGTTTTTTTGTTTTTGTTTCTTAAAATGTTCATTAGTTTTCTACACTACAAGGCAAAAAAATTATCGTACGCTGGTAAACATTTTTACGGATCTGTGCATTTCAGAGCACATTGGATCTATGTTCTCATCAATGAAATAATCAGAAACCCAAAGAATGTGAGTTCGAATCCCAGTTTTAAAACTCCTCTAGCAGATAAGACTCAGTCGATAGTCGATAGTTTCTATTGATATCGATAGGTAGGTCCTATCGATATTGTCTACTATCGATGGATCTTTTTTACCCTCAAGTTTTGAAATTATGCTGATCGGTCTCTGTCCAGTTTCAAGTTCTTTTGAATTTGAACTCGGAATTCCTAAAGCTGAAGGGTTCTCTTCTATATAACTTAGATGCCACACCGGACGTTTTATTATTTAATTCTCCTAAATTACTAATTACATTATGTTGGGTAGTACACGTAGCCTCACACTTGTGCAAACAAACCAAATTCGCGGTATTGAGCATTGGATCTTCTAGGTTTTTATAACCTTAACTTCCTCTTTAATTAGGGATCTTTCTGTACAATTCTTAAATGTACAACTAGAAATGCTAGTTTTTCTTTCGGGAAATATCTGGCTCAAGGAGCGCACTTGACTCTTGAAATTAAATATTTCGTTATTTTTCTTTTCGATTCGATTTGTTCATTGTTATTGTAAACATGTAAATTGAAGATATTTTTTTTAATTTCAAATAAATTACTTTTTCTTCTCATCTTTATGATGTAATCTTATAATTTATAAGCCTGTAAATTTCAAATAGTAGGTAGGTTAGTGAATTTAATTAAATCAGTTGAAATTCTTTATTGAATAGGTTTGGAAATAAGGGAAGCAACTATCGAAAAACTATCAATAGCATTCGATAGTTTTCAACCGATAGTATCGACCTATCGATAGTGCTAACTATTCTTATGGTTTTCCAAAATATCATAATCCCTCTGGAGAATTGGTTCATGAGCTTTCTACTCTTGGGGAAAAACACCAGTAACGTACAACTGCAGATCCCAAACAGCCATAGTCTATTGAAATATAACCGGAAAAACGTGCTATAGGCTGTCTATGACTGATGACTGATGACTATATCGTGCGACTGAAGATCCCCCCCAAAAAATAGGAAAACTTTTAGGACGAAAAGAAAACTTAATTTGCGGTCAACTCAAAACGTGTTTATGTTTTGCAAAAGTAATGTAACATATATTATCATTTTAACGGTAATCAAATTTTCTACAAAATAAAATGAAAAATGGAGTAAATCGTTACTGGTTTGTTTGTTTGTTTATTCATTTAACTAATTGTTAATTTCAATTATTGTCTTTGCAGATAATTTGACTTATAACTTTATTGAGTTATGTTTTGATGATGCACAATGCTTAATTTTAGTTGAAAATGGGTAATTCCATATGTGACAGGCTCTACATTTGACGCAAAATGCTTCATATTATGCATAATACTATGTCAACGGGTTTAGTTTTGGGTATGATCATATAGTTGATTCTACAATAATCCTTCTGTTGTAAAAAATGTCATCATAAAACTTTGTCAAGTATTACTTATTAACCAAAATGGAAACGTGACTGACACTACAACTCGTGTTTGAGAGTGGTTTTAAACTTCGAATATCTTCCTCTAGGAAGGTTCTATAATTTTAAATTGTATCTGGGGCTGAAATATATAAAACAAACTGTTGGAAAATAATAAAATGAAGAACCTCAGTCTTTAGAAAAAAAATTATTACAAAAAGAAATCGTGACTGACACTACCGTCACTTTGGAATGCCAAATAAATGTATTTTTCAAAGAAACCTTAGAAACTAATTTTACAGTATGCAATGTAGGAACTTTATCAAACATTTTAACGATATAAAAGTGCACTAAAATGTTTTTTTTTTAGTACAATTTAAAACATGAAAACGTCACATACAAAATTTCAATTAACTACTTAGGTATAATTAAAATTTCAACTTTTTTATAAACATGAGTAATAAAATATTAATTGAAACTTAAAAATGTAATTAAAAATTCAACGCGCCATCAGTTTATGTTTATGACGCTATCTTAAAAACGTCAGTATTACCAAAATAAAAAAAAAAATGAGTTGCCATCAGAGAAAACTAAAACTACTACAGTGTTGCCACAATACTTAACTATTTTAAACATAAAAAACAGTAATTTTTTTTTTCATTCTTGGTAGAGTTTTACATGGAATTACCAAAATGACTAAATTGTCGAAACGGTTTTAAATAATAAATAATTGTTTAGACTGGAAACTGGTTTTCTTGTTTGATCATTATTATTGAAAGATTGAAGTCCAGTGTAGTATATATGAATTAATTAATTTAATTTAAAACAAACGGGATCATGTAAATATTACTATTTTAGAAAATATTTAAACTAAAGGGTGTTGAGAGAATGGCTATTTGGGCTAGGCTATTGCCATAGAAACCGCCGAGTAGATTGTTGAGCTCTCATCTATTTACTTACAAACAGGTTCGCTTTGTAAAATGTTTTGTGCTATAAGTCAAACATCCCTCAACCCTTTTTAAATAAATCTCACTTATTTCAGCCTTTCTCAGATGTGTGATCTAGCTTCTCGCTAGAGGGCGGTAGTGTGAACTTAAACTAAAATCGCTCAATTATTTTTATGGTTTATGTTTATAAGCCGTGAAATGTACATGATTTATATTACAGCGAATCATACTTATTACAACTCAGAAATATTACCGGCTCACGAGCGCCACACTAGTGCTACAATGCGGAATTTAGTGGTAACTAACTGCTTTGCATTCATATGTAAAATTCGTATTTTATGGAATTTGATTTGATATTATCATACATTTTTATTGCTGCCGACCTCTCCTCATTTTACTTAAAAAATAGCATAATGTACCCATTACGGTAATTTTTAATGCAGTAATTATTAAATATATTACGCTCATTACACTCGTTCAAGAGATGTCAATGTCGAGGTGAACTTTTTAATATGATCCTTAATCATAATTTAAATTATTAATACTACATCTGTAATAGTTTAAATCATATCGAATGAAAACCTTAATAATCGCACTGAAAACTGCACTTCTTTCCCCGATGTATTTTATTGGGTTGTCCAGAAAATGAAGCAGGATTTTATATTTTCTTTAGAGTTCTCCTCCAAATAGTAAATTGTTCATGTTGGGCTTTTGAAATCATCTTTCGAACAAAAATGTTTGAACTTCTTCTTCGGCCTTCGTTGCCTTCTTTGCCCAAAGTCTCCTTCTTGAAATCTCTGGAACCACCGCAGAACAGTGCTCTCAATTCTCTTCAGACTTTATTGGTACTTCTGGCCCTTCGGGACCCGTTCCGGCCGACTTTGAACTCGTCAAACAAACTTTTTGAAAATCAATATTGCACTGAACCCAATAATCTTCATGGGTTGCAGGCACTAAATGTCACCTGCAGAATTGATGAGTTTTTAGTGTTCTTATAAGGACACATGTGTGCTTCAAGTAAAGATTTACAAGCGTTTTAGATGTGGTGTTATCGGAGTATGGATGAATTATATCAGCAACGAATACAGAAGCGCCTCGAGATATTGGACAGCATCAAAACATATGAAATGGGATACTTTGGTCATGTGATGCGAAATAAAAACACTCCCTACTGCAGGCTGTTAGTTATACTGGGCGAGATTGAAGGAATTAGTCCAGGATGCAGGTGTCGCTCCTGGTTGAGGAACCTGGTACAATGGATAAGATTAACTTCGATATATTCGTTTCGTGCAACAGTTGGTAAAATAAGATGGACCGCTATGATCACCAACATCACCTAGCTTGCCGGTAAGGATTAAACGAGGTTCAATTACCAATTAATTAATACTGTTAGTGGGTCCTCAGAAGTTATAGCTACCATTTCTTTTGATCCTTAGTCCTCGGCCCTTGACCCGCCATTGGCCCCGATACCCGAAGGTCCTGTGGATCGAAAGGTTGCCAGAGAAGAAACAAAGGGATCGTACATCAAGGAGAACTAGAAGTGGAACCTAATAATATAAGTCAGGAGAGCTGGTTGGTATTATTGTCCTAGACAACAATAGCTACAACTCAAGACCCGTTGTCCAACGCCAGTCTTCGGAATGAGTCCTAAATTTAGGTCGACTGGAGACATGTGTAGAACGTTAGTGTCCTAAAGGTGATCCGATAATACACCTGACCTGCCGACTTGTCGTTTCATGTTCTTGCCAACTGTATTGTTAAGTGTGGTGAATGAACTTTAGGTATAACTACCTCGGCTTATATTGTCCCTTGATGAAGATGAATTAGAACAATTGGGTAGATGAATAATCAGAAGTTATTTAGTGACGGAATAGGATTGTACCAGAAACCTGGAAAAAGGTCCATGTCGAAATGTCGCATATATATCATTAATTATATGTTTAAATCCCTTTTTTTTATAAAGCTCTCCTTGTTTTTGTTAGTTAAATCCCTGAGGATGCTTGTAGTATGGCCAGCGAAACGTCGGCAAAGAATTTGATTAAGCGGTCGAAACCAGAAAAAACATACCTAATGAATGGATTAATGGATTTCGTTGTTAAATATTTTTTTTGCTGTAAACAGATACACATTATGTAGAGAAGTTATTACATCTTGGCTCATATTTTTATTTGCTGTTTTTTGTTATTTACGTTCCTTAGTGGCTCAGTATTTTGTTACGAATGGCTCTTCTAATTTATTTTTTGTATTATTCCTTTGGCACTTTTATAATTACTTAATGATTTGCACCATATAGGTATATTTCTTTTTCAGTTCATGTTTGTTATTCTAAAGGGACTTAGTCTCAGAATGAAGTAACTTTTCTATTCTATTCTATTACTGTTTGAAATTCATTTGAATAAATTTTCTTTGGTAAACGGAAAAAAAATAATTGTTTTCCCAACATACATTCGTTGAGGTGTAGTGAACACCCTTATAGACAAAAATTTAAACACAAACACACACCTATTATTCTTCTAAGGAAACCACTTTAACTCTAATTTTCGACTTCATTTGATCCTTAGCGAATGACCGACAATATCCAAACGTAGCGCAGAATTATATACAGATGAAACAGTGTCTACTAAAGGTTAATTTTTTTCTTCTTTTATTCAATAATGAATTTTGTTCTTCAACCTTGTCTATTCGTAGACTAATTTATTTGTTCTCTGACTGGGACTTAATCAAAGGCTTTAGCGACTGTTTACAAAGGCTGATTGTTCTTAAGATGTTTTCTGAAAGAAATCTGCTTGTTTACGTAAGTTCTAAATGTTCTAGAATCGGTAATGGAACGATTACTTTATTCAACCATGAGAAACGAATATGTAAATAAATATAATTATTTTGTTCAATCCTATTATTTTAAAAAGAAATCTATTGTCTTTTTCGTTTAATCCCCGCATCTATTTATATATTAAAAATCAAACACATGTTATGAAAAAAATAGCTACATTTAATAACAGTTATTCTATATTCAAAATGTAGATATGTGATTTATAATAATCTCAAGAATATTTTTGTCTTTATGCCTCTGTCTCCAGATAAATTCACACAAATACGAGTCCAGGATATTTTAGTTTCTGCCTCTATCTTATTTCTTCTTTTGGCTGGAGCCCATAGTGACTCAATAGACTACGTGTGCGCTCCAGTTGACGGATCCACAGAATGTTCTGAGTGGTTGACTGTATAATGTTTGTAGTCATATCCTACCATTTTTTCTATTTTTGAGTTGGCCTTCCATAAGTCAGGCATGATAATTGTTTGAAGATGAATGCATGCTAATAGTGTGTTTTCATTCCTGTTCGGCACTGCCATAAATGAAGCATCCTTTTTCCCCGGCATATCCCACCGAAAACCCATTGTTGTGGATATACTCTTTTATACATTTATTTTTTTATATATTGGGATTAAACGAAAAAGACCCATTGGTTCTATAGTTCCATTAAAGACGAATTAGAAATTAATTTATGCTTGGACTAAAGAATTTACAACCATCTTATTTTGTAAAGAAGAATTAAGTATCATTTTGGTCTTTAGAATAACTGTTATTAAATGTAGTTATTTTGTGTTTTATTTCTAACCATAAATTAAAAATGCGGGGATTAAACGAAAAAGACCCGAAATCTGTATCACAAAATAAATTTAACTTTATGAAGTCCCTAAAATTAGATGGAATATGACGACAACAATCAGCAAAACGTTCAGAACATTACCTCATTGTGAATAGCTCATAACAACTGTTTGTACTTAAAATTTACCATTTGCAATGTAGAACTTGGTTAGTATCAAATCAATAAGAAAACGCTGTGTTCCCTAAAAACTGCAATAACAATAAAATCAATTACTGAAAGAAACAAAACTCCTAACTATTAGACTGAAGATAAGACTGTATAGTCAAAAGTTACCATATAAGCTTTTAACCGCTTTTAACATAGCATTGTTTTTGTAGTGCCTGTTTTTGTCACTTTACTATTGAAGTTTAAGACTTTTGCTTAGCCCAACTTTGAATGTTCAATTTTTAGTGGTTGTTTTTATTTATAATTTACTAGGCATGATAACCCTTCCTTACCTGCTATATTGGCTTCTCTGCCCAAGCAATGATCTCAAGGAAAAGTCAGATCCTTTGATCTGAATTATATTTAAATAATAAAATGGGATGCCACCCTGAGATCGTTGTACTTAATACATAATAATTCTATATCATTATAGCTTTTTTCAGTGAATTACATAATTTTTTCAACCAATTTCATAAATTTTTCAACCAATTTCATAATTTTATCAATCAAATTCATAATTTTACAAATCAAATTCATGATTGAGACGTATGACATGACTGGGCAAGAGAAAATTTTTTCAACTGAGTTTGACACCCGAAACTCTTGCTGCGATTGAGGAAGTAATTGAAGAAAACGGAGCCTTCACCTTACAAGAAATTAAAGAGAGACTGTCTCAGCGAAACATTACTGTTTCGATCTCCACAATTCATAGAGGACTATTTCAGTTGAAAATCACGTTAAAAAGCACACAAAAGAGCTTGACCGTATGAACTCGGAGTTGGCCAATAAGCAAAGAAAACAATACGCTCTAGATTTTGAAAGGTGGATAACTCAAATTCGCTCTCTCGTCGCTTTCATTGATGAATCCGGATTTAACTTACATTTGATAAGAAACCGGGCTAGGTCAAAAGATAACACGAAAGCTATTGTGACTACGCCGACAGTACGAAGGAGGGACACAACTCTCGTCTTGGCTATCAACAACCAACAGGTCGTTCACTTTTTTGTTATAGCTTCTTCTGGAACTTGTAATAGTGATTTATGTTGCCAATTTTTGTTTTAATTTCTTGAAAAACTTGATCAGCTCATCAATAGTATTTTAGTGATGGACAATGCAGCTGTCCACAAAACTGAGCAGGTTAGAGAAGTTATGGCGCGATCTTTGCATATAATAAAATACCTGCCACCATATTCCCAATGCTGAATCTGGCAGAATATGCTTCCTCAAAGGTAAAAAGCAAGTGCGATCTTGTCTTCTTGCAGAGGAATACAGAACATGGAAGAGGTTTCCTGCATATGTATACAATTAATATATTAAATGTTCTCAACAAATCGAATACTTTTTAAGAACATAGCACAAATAAAAACTTTATTATAAATGATACATAAATACATGAAATAAATATAGACTAAAAGCGATATGAACTGTACAAGTGACTACGGACGAAAAGCCCCCTCCCTCCCTTCGGTCTGGGGCGGTTAAATAGGATCTGCCATGCTGATACTATTTCTTTGGAATTGTTTATTGTTTATTATGGCCACCCGCATCTTAAAGTGCATAACAATTCTAGGTATTGGATTAACATTCTAAGAATTGTTTACTTATTTACTTGGGAGCCACCTGTAACTATATATATATATTTAATGATTTATTTCATCAATTTATAAGTATATATATAAACTTATATATTATTATTGAGACGGTGGCCTTTGAGGAATACATGTTTGAACAGGTCTCCGATTTTGTATATTTAGGCTCAACGGTGACCCAGAGTAACCAAGTAGATGTTGAAATAAGAACAAGAATTGCCTTTGCCAACCGGTGCTACTTTGATCTGAGGAAACAGCTTGGTGGCCGCATACTCTCTCGGCAAACAAAGTTGCACCTATACAAGACCATCATTGGTCCTTTCCTGATGTATGACTCGGAAACCTGGACAACAACCAAGGCCTGCGAACAAGACCTCCTCCTGTTTGAGCGGAAAATCCTTTGCAAGGACTGGAGGAGACGCAAGAACCAGGAGCTATATGTTGTATTCAAAGAACAGGATTTTGCCCAGGTTATAAAACTGGGCCGATTGCGGTGGGCAGGGCACGTGGCTCACATGAGTGAGGAAGATTTGCCCAGGAAGCTCCTGACAGGACAAGAAGACGAGGAAGACCCAGGCTTAGGCGGAGCGACGGCTGATGCAGGGACCATCCTTAGTGTGCGCAACTGGATGGCAGGTGCTCAGAACCGCGACGGTTGGCTTAAGCTACTGGTCGAGGCCAGGACTCATCACTGGGTTGTTGGCCCGAATTAGTTAGTTAGCTGAATACCCCTTACCTTATTTACTTAGGTACTCCTGATGTTCACATTTAGCAGCTCCTGTTCGCCTATCGACGGACCAACCCCCATTTTACGAACTTTACAACTTTTCATTTAATTTTACTTAACGTTATAGTAGAGTTCTGAAGCCTGGATCCTACATTTATGTTTGTTGGTTAATGTATACCATATAGCCCCGACACAAAGTTGAGGGTATATAAATCTACTTTTCTCCCCATATTAACATACTCTTCGGAATCTAGGGCGTTAACCGACAAACATAAAAGTAGGATCCAGGCTTTAAAAATGAGATTCCTTAGGAAAATATAGGGGAAAACCAAACGATACCGAATTCGCAACTCGATCATTAGACCAAGCCTCGGAGTGGAGCCTGCGGAAAAAGTCATTGAAGAAAACAGTCTAAGATGGTTTGGACATATTTTAAGAATGGAAAACGACTGGCCAAGATGACATACGAGGATAAGGTTGAAGGAAGAAGGTCCAGAGGAAGACCCCGACATACCTGGGAAGATGGTGTTAGGGAAAACTTCTCAAAGAGAATTCTGCAATGGAACAGAAGAAGAGGTAGATGATCGTACGGTGTGGTCCGGGGTTTACAGAAGGAAGCCTCACACTGCATGAACTGTAGAGGATGGAATATGATGATGATGATGTTATAGTCGAGTTATCCTGAAATTGAAGTTCAGTTTAGCTCTAATTGTGTATCCTCCTAGTCATCCTGTTAAAACCATCCTAGGCTGGTTCGTTCCGAGGTAGCAGTTACGACCTCTGACTCTAAAGCTATATCAAAACAATTACTTAACGACTATTATTTTTACTATACTTAATAGCAATAAAAACGATTTTAAGATGGACTATTACAATGTAACCCGGTCTATAATTCTATCCCGCAGACAGATCTCAAGGACTTTACATAATGAGCCGTCAAACCCGGGATTAGATAAGAAGGACATATCCAAGACCCTCTTCGATATCTAAAAAGCCTGCCAATCTGTTCCAGGAATAGCCAGCACGGTTTGGAGTATTCTTCATTAAACTCCAGGCATTGGCCTTCCATGGTATTATTAGCTTGCAGCTCCTCAGGCTCTTGGTTCCTCATTGTATCTCAGATCGTACAAAGTAATTTCATATTAAGTGTTATACTCCTATATATAACATCCGCAGTCCCGGTGAATAAGTGGTCAAGTCGAATCTTTTCCATAATGAGTTAATTGTACCGCGGTAGGCGGAACCATGTCATTATCGTAAGTTTTGGCTTGAAATATAGAGTTATATAATACAATATATAACTCCATTTTAAGCCAACTACATCTATTTATTACGAAAATAACATTATTCCGCTTCCCTGAGTACAATAAACTGATTTTGGACGAAATTCGACTTAACAACTTCTTAACTGGGGTTGCAGATGTATCTACCTAGGTTTGACTAAAAGAGAAAAAAAAAATTAATTAAACGTCGATTCATGATACTGTTTTCGCGGGGTATGAGATTTGAGGAGTAGCTAAGTCAGGCATTGGATTGAAATGGAGATATTGCTTATATTTCAACTACATTACAAGATAAAGTGTACGAGACTGTTGCGATTACGCAGAGTGATTCAAGAGATCGGCATGAAACCTACCTCCTTATGACGTGTAACCTCTTCTTACCACTAGGAGAACGCTTGTATAGGGAGGTTATTTCTTGAGACCGCGCTTAACCGCCAGGTTTTTTCTTCAATTAAAGGTACCCACTTTTAGACGCTAGATTAGCCCAAGGAGGGTTCGGAAGTCCCGTAAGGTTCATCTGTGGCTGTTAACAGATTAAATTAAACCCCGGAACCTTCAGTAAGGGACTTACCCGTCTACAGACTGAGCTAGCGTGCTCCCTGTAAATACAATCTCTAATTCTCCACGGATGTCTCTAAGTTAATTTTGGATATCCTATTACACACGGCACTTCAAGGAAATTTACATCACGGACAAATTAAGTATCACTCAAGCTTAAAATATTCGTGTTATTTTTTCATTTCGTCCTGACGTTAAGTAAATTCTTTAAAAACGTTCCAAGAATTATTTAAATTCTTTAAAGATATTCCAGATGAAGCTAATATGGATGCACTAATAATGGCGGGAATGTTAAGTGTATCCCATGAAGGCTTTAAACTTGGCGCGATGTCAAGACTAAATAGTTTTTATGACTTTTCCGAGAGAATATTAAAAAAAATTAACTGTTGTTGATATAATATTTTATTGTTTTGTTTGTGTTAATGATATTATGCTCAATTAATTATTTTTTAAATATGCATTATTTAGTAGATTTTTATTTGAACTAAACAGGTGAAAACATTTTAGCAGTCCTAAAGATTTTCCTAATATTTAAGGTTATGCTATAAGTCTAGCGAGTGTAATACTTCTCTCATTCGTTTCTCTGCATATATATATATATATATATATATATATATATATATATATATATATATATATATCGTGATTAGGTGAACGGATTAAGGTAGTTAAAATGATTTTCAGTTAAACTTAAATCTGAAGCAGTTTATTTGAGAGTTTATACTTCTCTTACAATTACATTAGTAATTGTGTTTAGGAAGGTTTAATTGTGTTTTCTACAGAACCATCTTTATTTATTCGATCTAAAGACACATACACAGATGTTTCGTGTTCTCAGTATTATCGTTAGGATCAGATGCATGTGTACTATCGAATGCTTCTAATAAACGTCTACAAGCATTCGAGTTGTGATGTAATCGGCGTATGCTCATGGTTACACCATAGCATACTGCAACTAATACAGAAACCCCTCGAGTAATTAGGTAGCGTCAAAGGATATAAATCGGCATACTTAGATCCTATGATGCGAAATGGAAAATACCGTCTGCTGCAGTTAATCATGCAGGGCAATATTGAAGGAAAGAGATGTCCATGTCGCAGTGGTCCACTCCTGGTTGAGCAACCTGAGGCAATGGGGAGGACTAACATCGATAGACTTGTTTCGTGTAATGCTCAGTAAAATAAGGATAATCGCCTACTTCCATAGAGGATAGGCACTTTTGAAAGAAAGCCACATTATTTAGTTGATAATATTTCTTATTATAACGTTTTATTAGCCCTCCATCGTAAACCTGCGACTTCCTGCCCCCCCCTGTATCGTTTAATAACATCCCTTTAAGTCCTGTAGAACAGATCCGGTACCTAGGACTACACCTTGACAAACGCTTAACTTGGAATCCTCATACTAGACTGAAACGACAAGAAACAGCTCGCCGTTTCAGGCTACTTCAGCATTTACTAGATAAACGTTCTAAACTCCCAATTAACTACAAGAGACTCATTTACATGACAATCATTAGACCCATCTGGACTTACAGAATAGAGCTTTGGGGCTCCACTAAGCCATCGAATTCCTCTCGTATTCAATCCTTACAATCCAAAATCCTTTGGAAAATCCTCAATGATCCTTACTTTGTTACGAACAAAGTAATCCATAATGACCTTAACGTCCCGTTTATTGCTGATTTGGCCCGAATCCGATATCAATCTTTTCATGACAAACTTCATTTCCACTCAAACCCACTAGTTTCAAACCTCGCAACCTCTTCAATTCCTGATAATCCTTCGAGGCGTCTGAAAAGAAGATGGCCTCGTGACCTTCTAAGCTGAACTTTTTATTTGAGTACTACCACTGGGTAGTTTCTCTACTTGTCTTCTCATGTCAATGTATTCACTCATTATATTTACTAGATGTATTTTTTATACAGTTGTAAATTTCAATAAATAAATTAAAAACAATACAAAAAACATTTTATTAGCAAGCAACTGTATTTCTTAAACATCTCTACCCACCCGTTTGACACAATACAGTCTCAAACGTGTAATGATATACTTTCGTGACCTTTTTTATTATCCGGATAATTAAAAATATCGCAATATTAAATGTATTTTTTAAATATTACCTGTAAGGTGTAAACGTAGTATTGTATGTTATAACACAAGAAAAAAGACCATGTGCCTGGTTTGTAGATAATATAGAAAGATAATAAATATGTGACGCTATAAATATTTAAAAAAACAAACACATAATGTATCAGTTATCAGAGGCTTATAAATATTAAGCCTAGGGGGTATCAATTTATTGCACGACTATTCGTTTATTCGCTCTAACGTAGGCACTTAACGTTTCAGTAGATGTACACCGTTATTATCTAAAATCAGAGCTCAATTCAGTACTTATTTTGGACCCCCCCCCCCTAATGTGCCTATTAAAATATGAGTAGCTACTTACTTAGTATTGTTTTGAGATATTGAGTATTTTGCATTAATTAAAATAATGAAATATTATTTTTAATTTTAGGTTTGCTTTATGCATTAGTGGCTCAGTGGTAGACCACTTGGTTGCCATGCCGGAAATCCTGTTTCAAATCCCACTGTGGAAAAGACTTTTATTAGTCTGTTTGCAGCCGTAGATGGATCATATAGGATCTAGGATCCTCCCGGGGCTCACTCAGACTCTATAAAATATTATAAAAATAGGGTACCCAAAATAAGGGGGAAAAATCAGGTAGTTGAGCGTGATCTAGGACGTCACCTCCAGAGCCATTGTCCATGAAACAGCACAGTCTCTACCATGTACAGAACCCCAGACCCGTTCACGGGTCGTAGTGGTACAGGTTTTTTTTATGCATATAAAAAATTATATGTTATAAAAAACATGCCTTAATGTTATTCCATTGGAATCTCTGTATTGAAATTACAGACCTACAATATAAGATGTAGCTTGTTTTATTTTTTAAATCGATATCATTTTTCCCATTTAAAAAACAGTGCCACATTTTTAGGGATGTGACTTATTCGAGATACAAGTATCTGAAATACAGATACAACATACAAAATAGGTATTTTCATCTTGTATCTAAAATAATTTTTTTAAATTCAGTTTGTATCTTGTATTTAAATACATTTTGTTGGTATCAGTAGTATTTTGTAAATACTGTTTGCTAAAATACTTTCAGTAATAGTTATCTATGTATTTATTCACAATATGTGACTAGATTCTATGGTGATATTAATTTTAATGTCATAAAACTGTTTCATGGTCAACGGTTCTGCAAGGAGGTCCTACATCACGATCAACCGCCAGATTTTCCCACTTTATTTTGGATTATCAATTTTTATAACATTTTATAGAGAATGGGTGTGCCCCAGGAGGGTCCTAGATCCTATATGATCCATCTCCGGCTGCAAACAGACTAAATAAAAGTCTTGCCCGCAGCGGGATTTGAATCAGGATTTCAGGCACGGCAACTCAGTGCCCTACCACTGAGCAACTCCGCTCCCTGCTGATAAAGGTAGTTTAATAAATATTCTGTGAAATTGGTGAAATCCGCTCTGTTACCTAGTTCTGCATAGAACATCACCTTCGTAAGAAACACGAAAACAAATTTCTTTGAAGGATTCTAGAATAGAGTCCTTTCATCATCTGCACAAAGAGCCGGAGATGAGATCCATTAAAGAAGACTTAGAGATGAGATCACTGCGATAAGGGAATGAGATAAGAGAGTTGGCAGAGATCTCTTCTTCTTCTCTTTCCCTCTCTCTCTCTCTCTCTCTCTCTCTCTCTCTCTTACTAGTGCGGCACCTTTAATCTCAATATTCTTGTTAACCTATCTCTCTTTCTAGATCTGCCGCACCTGTTTCGTCTTACCGCGTCCTTTGTCACTTATTTATAGATTTCCATATTTCTTTTATCCTGAAGTTCTTAAAAGGATTTTTCGGTCTTGAGTGCTCATCCCATCACTTTAATAGATTGTTTTGTATTGTTAAGTATTTTTTTAAAAATTATTTAAGTACCCTTTCTTGCTTTACTGAAAACAAATTAGCTTATGCCTCTGGATGTTTACAGCCTTGGCGAATAAGTGGTTTAGTCGAATTTTCTCCAAAATGAGATTCTTGTACTCAAGGGAGCGGAATTATGTTATTTTCGTAGTAAATATGGGGAAAATTCAGTCATTGGCTTGAAAAAGAGTTTTCGATCGTAATACAATTCCATTTCAGGACCAAAAGTACGTGTAGGACACGATTCCGCTTCACTCTATACATTTAATTATCTCTGGACAAAATTCGACTCAACCACTTATTCACTGGGACTGCAGATATAATATTATATATACACTGCTTATGATTTTCATCCAGCCTTTTTGCCATAAGTTTTCTTCTGCTCCCTCTCCATTCGATTGTCTATACTGAAGTAATTAAATAATCAACCTAAAAATCTGTTCCTCTCCAACCCTTGAAACTGTTCATACCGTCGATTATTCAAGTGATGCTCGTTGATTTTTTCGAGCACATAAAATTCTATGTAATTTGTATGTCAAGAGTTAAGGTTCTAGGAATCAAGATTTTAAAAGTTCTAGGAAGGATTGGAGGATATCAGGATAAGATTTAGAGTATCCTGTATTGCAGGATTGTGCCTCTCCTTTTGACACCTCCTTTCTCCGCTACTTGACCTTACCCACTTTAAAAAAAAAGGAAAAACGCGCTTATATATATTGGCTTATTATATTAAATACTAAAAACTCTCATAATCTCTCACATGGCTTTCCATATAATATGTGAATCTTTCGGAATAAATATAGTTTTCGAGTTATCAAATCTATAGTTAAGGGGTAGCTGCAGGTGTCCTTCTTACAATCTAGTTAAGCATAATCATTCAGTATATATTCTCCTCCCTTATAGATGCAAGAACCTCCCAGCGGACTTAATTACTGGAAGACCCGGGTTCGAGTCCCGGTCCTGGACATATCTTTTCTTTTCAAATAAAAATATTTAAAAATTAGTAATCTACCGGCTGTTCCTCGAGGTTCAATCGAAATCTAAATGAGTTCATGCAATTCACTAAACTGCTCCCGGCTGATCCGAGAACTATCAGGAACTTCCTGAAACAGTTTGAACTCTCCGTATGTTTTCCTCCCAGCGAAATGAATATTTTTACTTCTCCTCCTCTTCACTAACGAACATAGTACAACCATTTCTGACGCTGGCATCGCGAAACCTGGGTGACAACAACTGGGTTCAATATGCGGTACTCAATCCATCCCATGGTCTGGGTTGTGCCTGGGCTGGGTCCAATGTGCGCCGGGCCTTAGGAACGTCATTGATGAAACCTCCCAGGCGGCTATACTTTTTCCATTTATTCCAACAATTACCGTTATATCCCAACCCGTTTACTCAAAATCTCGATATTTTATATATCTACAGCTTCCTGGTGAACGACTCTATCTATTGGTTATAACCGCATGAAAATCCGTGCAGTAGTTATTGAGTTTACTGCAAACAGAAGGGACTGAGGACTTTGTTTTATAATATGTATATACATATATTCACTTTTAATATTTTTCCACACGCAGACGAAAGCATAAAACAAAGTAATAAAGGGAATAATAAATAATACATGAGGCGAATAATGAAAAATAATTTATTTGTGACACTTGGAATTTACTAATGAATCAAATAGTTGACATCTAAATGCAACGATTTATGTTACAGGGCGGAGTTTTTCAAGCGAGAAAACAAAATATATTTATTTCGTAATATTTTAACCATTATTTTGTTTTGTAGCTCTCAGTTCTAATTTCGTTGTGAAAACGAAATACCGAAATAAACGGAATAACGAAATCTCGTGGCTTACAACTTAATGGTCCTTATTCTCAACAATATAGGTAAGAAGAAAGTAGGTTAAAAAATATCAAAATATTTCTTTTATTTATTTATTATTTGATTTTCATTTGCACCCGCGCAATTGCGCATTCAGCAAATTTGATCCAAGTTTTATTCACTTTGCTTTTCTGGACGAACATCAAGTTTTGGAATGGAAATGTCAATAGTTGAGCAGGTCTCTTGCCCAATGTCTTTTTAATCTTTTCCTATCAAGTTCAGGTAACAAGGAGTAGGAAAGCGGAAGAACGAGTGGATTTGGATGATATTGTGTCGATGAGTGGAATGTTATGTATTTGTTATGAATATATGATTTTATAGAGGGGATGTTGTTGTGTATGGTGTGATTCGAAATGTACCATGGTGCATTAACAATTTTTCTGAGATTTTCGGACTGTGCTGTTTGTATCTTGTGTATGTGGACTTGCTTTGCTGAACCCCTAAGTTATGTTCCATATGTCTAAATACTGTTATAGATAAAAAGTCGTTTGTTTGGCAAGTAATGTAATACTAAATCATATTATAAAGTAGTATTGCAATGCATGGTTATTAAAGGTTAATTCGGTGATTCAAAAAGTTATCATCTATCAAATAAATATTAAAGTAAGCTTATACTATTTTTTAAAAGTATTATTGAATTATCACTTATTGTAGAATTATTAAAAAAGTAATATGCACAATTGCCTCCGAAATAATCTCAATAGGCGAATTTTAGTACAGGCAGGTCAAAAGAAGTTTTGAAGAATTTTAAACTCATATTCAAACAATATGTAAAAAATACAATTTAAAAATTGACGCAAATTCATTTTGAAACTGCTTTATTATCCGGAAATGAGTAAATTGAACCATAGTAAAAAGGTCACGTTACATAAGAGATGATCTAGAAAGCATCGGTTGACCCAGATATCTAGGAGGCTCTGGCCGGCCGCCATTGTTCGCCAGAGTCCAGTCACACACTTTCTCAGGTGAGTAAATATAGAAGAGAGCACGCCGAAGCATCTGGGCAGTAAATTCCTCCCGCGCTCGTAAAATAGGCAATATCAGATTATTTCCGATCTACCTCTATATTCACGGAGGCACTTAGGTTCCCAACTTTACTGGCGACTTGATGTTTCCCTTCTGTCGAAGATCTATCATTGGGGGAGTCGAAGATATATCGAAAGGTTTCCCTTCGGGGAGGCTGATTCGGGTTCTCTGGAAGGACACGAATAGCAAAGAGGTATAAACAAGTACGGGTAGATCTTCATTATCTGACTCAGAGGTCTCAGGATGCAACGACATTATAAACAAACAGGAGTGTGGTTCAGTAACGAGTGGTCAATTTTAAAACTCGGGTTCCTTGAGATTATTTTTAAGCGTCACTATACACACTACACTTCGAGCTTTTTTGCCTTTCCGATCAAGTTTAAATGCCTGGAAACTGTCGCACGACTTGTGCCTTGATTTGGCTGTTTTATGAGGGTCTTCTTCCACAGCATTCTTAAGATCTTCGTTCTCTATTGATGTTAGAGGCCGTCCACGGGACAGATCTTCTAATGTGGTATCTCCTGAGGAAAATTTTGTAAACCAACGACGGATGGTTCTTTCATTAGCACTTCCTTCACCAAACGCATAATTAATATTTCTTGCTGCCTGGGCAGCGGAATAACCAAGTTTGTACTCATAAAAAAACAAATCGTCCGGAAATCGCGTGTTTCCATGGCCATGGTTAAAATTATACTAAAATATGTATGCCTACTTGGGAAAAAAACAGATTTTGCAAATAGAGGATTAATAAGTGCTTATTATAGATAGTAAATATTTTGCTAGGAATCAACAGGCAACGCTTTAATCCAATATAAACATTAAGATTTAATATACCGGACAATTCATGTGTGACAACCCAATAGAATTAAGCACTTAGGTGTGTTGATAACAAAACTCTGCATACTGACTTAAAAATGCCAAAGTTTGACGAATACGTACGAACGTATCAAAACGTTTTCAATAAAAACTACAAGGACACCCAAACCCATTGATAGAAAAAATGGCCTGGCTAACACTAGGGATAGACTAAAAAGAAAGTGGATGAGGGATCTGTTATCAAAGGAAATTAAATCAGAGAGCTACTGTTCTTCTTTTATTGGTTCATTTAACGTCAATTTATGCTCCTTTCGCTAATCGGAAGATGTTACATCGGTAGCTCTAAATTTTGCCTGTCCAGGTTTAATTAGGATATGAATTTTTAATGAGTACTTGCATCGTACAGGCTCGGGCCCCCCGTTTAACGTCCCTTCCGAAGGACGGCATAAACAAGGATTTTTACTCCCTTTAAAAAATCCTAGCGTTGCCTGCCGGGCTACGAACCCGCGATCTTGGGCTTAGTAGTTTGTTATGCTAACCACTAGACTACAGGTCGTCCCGCTATTGTTCATATTTATGCCTCTCATATGTTGCTGATAGCCCTTCCACTGATTGTCAATTGTTTGTCATCGAGAGGTGTGGATACAAATATAATGAGACAAAATAAATACCGATGCGATATCCGCAGACCCACTTGGGTCTCACCCAGCTTCTTTAAGTCTTGATTGATTTTAAAAAAACCTGACGTGTGATATCGGCCAAATCATCTTGCACCACGGTTGGCACAGGAATTCTATTGTCTCTATGTTGTATTAAATCCAAGACTCTTCTTTGGCTGTAGAGGCGCAGTTTTTTTTTATTTAGGTATTATATTAAGTTACCTTAATAATTTGCCAAAAACAAGAAACAAACATTTTTTACGCAATCTAAAAATATAACTATGCTTTTGCTCTGTAGTTTTAACCTTGCTTAAGGGTGTCCACAGAATTTAGAATACTCAGATAAAATTGGGATAATAACATATATTTATTTACTTATTAAATAATATATATATATATATATTATTAAATAATATATAAGCATACGCTTCCTTCCAGATGTCAACCATTTATAATTTATATTTATATTTATACACTCATTTATAAGATAATATTAATACTAGTGTATAAGAAAAGAAAATATGTTATATAGAATTGCATGATTATGTTATCTTATTCAGTGTAAGGAGGGTTCGATAGGATAAGTTCAGATACACGCGTGTTCTTATCACTTATACAAAACAAACACACACAAACATATACACGAATACAAACACTGCTAAAGGCGACTCTCATGATACTTGTTGGACTGGTGTTAATCAGATCCATCCTATATTTACTTCACTAAAGGGGTCACTGGATGGTTGGCCTGTGATTAATGTTCTTTGGCTCTATCTAGAGGTTATTATAGAAACCATTAAAGGAACATCGATTTTAATTTATTTACGATGTGTCCGAAACTCTCAATTATAATGGAGGGAGTTTTATTATTGTTATGTTAGAATAAAAAACGAATAAAGTACTCATAATTCTTACTCCATAAATGATCTATTTATATATATATATATATATATATATATATATAGATAAATCTGTACCACTACAACTCATGAAGGGTCTTGGGTTCAGTACGTGGTAGAGACCGTACTGCTCTTGCCTGATTTTCCTCTATTTTCGGTACCCACTTTATAAAGGCTAGATACGCTCCAGGAGGGTCCTGGATCCTGGATCCCATAAGATCCATCTCCGGCTGCTAAGAGATTAAATAGAAGTCTGACAGCGAGCTGAATTTGAGCCGAGGACCTGCGTCTTGGAAACTCAGCGCTCTGCTACTGAGTCACTCCGATCTTAGTATCTAATGATAATATGCTGAAAATAATAATCATTACGTGGTCTAAGGTATTAAAAATGTTAAAATTATTATAGTTAGCTAATTACAACTAATAATAATTATGATGTTATTAGATGGATCAGATGTTAATGATCTACATCTTTTGTGTCTTAGAACATTAATAAATTAAATATGTTGCGAAGGAAGGTGCCAGCAGCAGGTATAATTTTATAATATTCTTAAAATGAGAGTAAATTAAGCGTGAACTATCAAGTCAGCAGACAAAGGAGGAATGGCACAGCTGATTTATAATCACAGTTATTACAGCTGATTTATTGAAGTGCGGAGGGCCGAATGATTCTTCCCTCTTTTATGGTTGGCAATGAAATGGGTGGCTTTGAGGTCGCCGCCAATTTACACAATAAAATGCCACAAAGAAAACCGCCAATATATTTAACCAATTTTTAAATAAATATGTGTGTATCTTCAGCTCTTTAACAGCGCCGCCTAGTCTTAATCAAGAAATAACTCGGTATAGTAAAGGCCTTCTGTGAATCATAAATCTTCCTCCTACGCGATCATCAAAGGTGATATTTTAAATATAATTCATAATAAAAATTAAAATGATTCATTACATAATAGATACTACTGTTTCTATGACAACCATTTTGCAGGGAGGTGACTTGTATTAGATCTTGCACAGGTATTCCCCAATTAAGGGTATCCATTTTGTAGAAGCTGGGTGAGCCCCGGGAGATGTGCAGATCTCACAGGGTCTCACAATACGGCTGTTGAAAGATGAAATAGTATACCTATACAGTTTTTGTATATAAATACTAATTATAATATGCGGTGCAACAACTCATCACCGAGTCTGCGCCGCATCCCTCCAGCTTCTAGCATTAAAAAGGGTACGTGGATCCTTCGCTACAGCTTCCATCCACCTCAAGTTTGATCTCCCTACTCTCCGTTTGCCATGGATTCCTTCTGCGAGGATGTTCTTGGGGATCCGAGTGTCCTCCACCCGTGCCACGTGACCTGACACCTGAAGTATTTTAGAGGTCGTACATCTCTCTGTTTTATCGCCGTATCCATATTCCCCCCACTTTTATTGGTCCGAAAATCTTCCTCAGGATTGTCCTCTCGAAAATTGCCTTTGTTAGAGCCCAGGCCTCTGAGCCATATGTGAGTACCGGTCGAATCAGTGTTTTGTAGATCAGGAGCTTAGTCGGCCCAGAGAGGAACCTGCTAGTTAGCTTCCTTAGGCTATAATAGGACCTATTAGCAGAATTAATTCTTCTTCTTATCTCCTGAGACATGTCATTTTGTGAATTAACTTCTGTTCCTAAGTAGACGAAGCTGTCAGCGCAATCGAATCGGTACTGACCAACTTCGAATTATCTTCTTTTTCCTGGGTTCCTCCTATTCGCATATACTTGGTCTTCTGTATGTTGACATTAAGCGCAAGTTTCTTGGCTGCCTCATCCAGTGCTAAGAAAGCTTCCCTCAGCGCCCTTTTAGATCTTGCCATAATGTCAAAGTCATCGGCATACCCTAGGATTAGGACTAGTCTGTTAAACAGGGTTCCATCTACCTGGGATCCAGAATTTCTTATGGCCTTTTCTGCTCCAAAAGATGAACCCGGATCTTATTAACGGAAAAGGCCCATATTCATACAGTTCCGCCATTTTTCGCCCCCTCCTAAAGACTGCATAAGAAAGGAATTTTTATTCCCTTTTAAATTATATTTTCCCCACCATATGATAAAGGGGGTTTAGGAACTATGCTATAGCAACAATTGAAAATGAGAGGCATTTTTTAGTTATCAAATCTATAATATTTTATAGGCATGTACTGTATTATGTAACAAGTGCTATCAAATATAACTTAGAAAACACACGACATTCACGCAAATCTTTCTTATGAGTTTAAACTTAGAAGAAGGACAAACTGCAAGAAACATTACCATCGTTTTCGGAGAAGGAGGCTTAATGAACGGACTATTTGTCTTTGGTTTCAGAAATTTTCCAGCCAAAACAAATTATAAATAAATTAATGGTTTCTGAATGAAATCATCACATCCACACCGTAATGTACGAATAAAGACATAAGACAAAATAAAAGTTGTATGGTTTTATGAAATCACGATGCAAGTGAAACTTTTTTTCGGTTTGTAGGCATTTAACTAAAACTTTTTGGAAAATTATTCGATTTAGGGTATTAAAATTGCGTTTTTAATCTTAACTTAATTATTGAAAAATGGGAATCATAATGGGAAATCAATAATAGACAAAATATCCAATTATAAAATTTAATTCCACTTTGCGTATTAGAGTATGGAAAACATAATTAATACGATAATTTAGATGATAAACGCATATTAAAAAGTAAGAGCAATATTTATTTAAATCATTAAATCGTTGTCAACTTGAATTATTCTATCAATAACTTCATCTTCGCCTCGAGTCTCACAGTTTATAAATGTAATTAACATTTTATGGTAACTTAAATAAGTAAATGCTTGCATCTTGACTCGTACTCGTATCAAGAACTGGCGCCCGATTTTAGCCGCTTGCATTTCTGTCGATATCAGCGGCATCTTTCCGCATTTAGTCGTTTTCGATGCAGAATTTTTTTTGTAACAATATTTTCGGATATAGGTTCGCCACTTTGAACGATAAGCGTATTAAATCCAACACTCGACACTGGACCCATACTAGTACTCGGCATGACATCTGTCGGCAGTCTACTAATCTTTTCCGGCGGCTCAGAGTGTAGTTCAGCTTGTGAAGATGACTGAAGGTCTAAATAAAATTAAATATATTGAATGAACCGGATAAAAATTAAAATACTTCATCAAATATTCATATGAAATAAGTATTGGGACATGCGATGGGGCGTTAGAAAAAAAGTTTTACTTTAAAAAGTAAAAAAATAAAAAACAACCTATATTTGTTAACCGGAAGGGACCTATACTCATCGAGCTGGGTTACGAAGTTCTCCCATACCCTTTTTATTTTCCATACTTATCTCCAACAGATTTCCATCTTTTTAGACAACTTCCTTAAAGGGTAAATTTTTTGAAAATAAGTAAACTTGTTTCTTCACAAAACCCTGTATTTTTCAGTTATGAGATTTGATAACAAAATGGGAGAAATGTACAGAAAGTGAGGGTAAATATTTCGAATTAAAATGTTTTTATTTCATTAAGTTGTTTTAGTAAATAACCTTTTCTTTGAAACGATCCGATACTTAGTCTGCATGCACGGTCGATATTGAAGGATATACGAGATGTGTGATATGCGTGACGAAAGAGGAATCCTTTGATCGGGTAGAAGGTGCCTTAATATATCTTTAAAATAACTCTCTTCTAAATCCTCCAGGTCGTACCGTAACTATTGACTCACAGGGATCGAACACTCCCTAATTCAAAACAAAACAACTCACTAACTCAGCACATCAATCAACACAACTCTGTTTTCGTTCCGGCAACCCGCACCACTGATTTACATCTTCTAAGCCTTCTTAGTCACGGTTACAAAAACATGTTCAACTCGCCGGTTCTACGAAGCATTAGGAGGTTTATAAGATTTATTATAATTCTTAAGAAATCATTTCTTGTATTTTTAGATTTCTTTGAGCTTTTGAACAACCTTAGGCGGGCAGACGCAAGCTTAGACAAAGGATAAATTATATGGCGGGAGTCATCCCATTCAATGTTCCATATATTTTAGTACTTCCTTCTACGTAGAAAAGGATATGTTGTCATCTGGAAAATTTTCTTTTTTTAGATTTCAAAGAAAATTTTTTCTTCTGTCCCTGAATACTTGATTAGTAATGTTGTAATGTTTGAACGTTCTCTTATAACTAAAAAAAAGGAAAAGCTGCATAAAATTAAAATTAGGTTTATGAGTTTAATGAAACATATAGATATACAACTCCTTTTTAGGTCACTAGCTGATTACTGGATGGGTAATCGTTCCGCAGGTTGTCGCTTCGAGTTGTGTCACAAGTCTTAACGTTTCATTCGTTTCCCTTTTAATATTTCAAAAAATACAATTTATCATGAGCTTTAGTGTGGAAAAGAGAATGTAATTATGGGGAATGTTTATACTTCGGTAATCATTTCATCTAGAAATGAACGTTCAAATAAACACATATAGTCCCTACCATTTCCAACTATCGAATGTGAAAAAAACACTGTTTTCGTTTTCGACTTATAGCAGTTGCTTTAGGATTGATAATTGATATAAAATTCATATATAGGCATCTATCAGTTACTAAAACAATGTAAAAAGAATGTCATTGGTTTGATTATAGGCACTAATTTTTATTGAAACTGCTTTTTTTTAATTCTCCTCAAAAGTACCGATTTTCACATTCGATAGTTGGAAATGGCAGGGTCGATATCATCTATAATTCGAAATCTTAGTTGAAACTTATTTCTAAATTAAATGATTACTAAATCTATTCATTATCCATAATTACTTCTATTTTCCATACTAAAACTCACGATAACATGTATTTTTGATAAGTATTAAAAATTAACCGAATAAACAGTCAAGATACGACTCGAAGCGATATAATTAACATGAATAAAATATTAAGATGCATCGTTGTTCCTGATAGGCATGTATAATGTATACTGTTTCCAGGCGGTGCTATTCTACATGCCGCGGTGGCTGTGGAAGCACTGGGAGGGAGGGAAGATCCACGCCCTGATGATGGACCTGGACATCGGCATCTGCTCCGAGCTGGAGAAGAGGCAAAAGAAGAAGCTCCTCCTGGACTACCTCTGGGAGAACTTGAGGTACCACAACTGGTGGTGCTACCGCTACTACCTCTGCGAGTTCCTGTCCCTTGCCAACGTCATAGGTAATTCTTTCATTACAGTAATCAATTTACGGTCAGTGTATTTATATTTATATGTACTGCCATAAATCAGTCATAGAGATCAATATTGCTCCTCATTTTCAAAACGACCTGCGCAGAAGTCGCCTCGCCCTTCCCCCTACTACCTGGCTGCCTTACTCTCCAGTCCCGCCTCCGATTTCACAAAAGTTTTGTATGTTGTCAGACTTTTGATCTGATTGTCAGTAAATAATATATGTGATTAACTCTGACTGTTTATATTTAGTTAGTAATGATGTTTTCATACGTAAAAATCTAAGTATCAGCTTAAACGATAGCATTTACAGTTAGGAAGCAACTTGCAAAAAAAGCAAAATTTAATCAAGCGTGGTTTAGAAAAAAATTTATGCTTGACTTTTAAAAATGAAAGAGCGACATTTTGATTAAGGGATCTTCAATGCTCAGTCCAATTGAAAACTTCAAGTTTCTATATGAAGCACCCTTTCATAGTTCTAATATGGTTTTCGTAACCGTTATTATAGTAAACATTTTTTAGTGAAAAATAATTCAAATTGAAATTATGATTTCTTCTTTATTATTTAATTTTTTCCTATATACCTCAGGATTATATATTGTTAAAAGAAAAAGCCACTCTTTTCCTGCAAATATTCTAAAATTATTTGTAAATGTGAATCTTAGTAAATTGTATAATGTTTTCGTAAATCTATGCATAAAGACGCATATGATTTCTTAATTGTTCTTTTGTGGTTCATTTTATCACAGAAAGACAATTGAAAAATTGGAAGAGCTATGTCACCAACGTTTCTTTCTTATAATGATGGAGCAGTTATTTTTTTATATTTTTTTAGGCGCTCTAAGCTCTCAATTAATTACAAAAGAATCATATACATGACAATCATTAGACCCATCTGGACTTACGGAATAGAGCTTTGGGGCTTCACTAAACCATCGAATTTCTATCGTATTCAATCCTTACAATCCAAAATCCTTCGTAAAATCCTCAATGCTCCTTACTTTGTAACGAACAGAGTAATCCATAATGACCTTAATGTCCCAATTGTTGCTGATTTGACCCTAACCCGGTATTAATATTTTCATGACAAACTTCATTTCCACTCAAACCCACTTGCTTCAAACCTAGCAACCTCTTCAATTCGTTATAATCCTCCAAGGCGCCTGAAAAGAATATGGACTCGTGATCTTCTAAGTTGAACTTTTTATTTGAGTACTAGCACTGGGTAGTTTCTCTTGATGTATTCTGTTATACAGTTGTAAATTTCATTAAATAAGTTTAAAAAAAAATTTTTTTTTTAGGTGTTATATTTTTATGGGGAAGCGAAAAACAAAATAAACAAACAAGTTAATATAAAAAAATAAAAGTTTATAAGAGTTTTAAAACATTTATTCAGACATATTTGAAATATTCCAAACAAATACCTGACGTCTCAATAACAAGTGAAAAAACAATACAGACATTGTTAGGACAGACAGAGAATAATAAATAAATGAAGGAGATCCCAACCTCACAGTCCAACAAGGCTCGTACCTGAGGCAACATCCCACCACCTTCAAGGTTATAATATTCCTGAGGGAACATCCCAACACCTTCAAGGTCCAAATACATCTATTAGTGGTTAGTTTTAGTTTTTGTGTTGTCTAAACTATTCCTTTGGGTTAATCTCACTGAATGACAATTGAGATTTCTAAGAACCTTGTTACAAAACAACTAAGGTTTCTTTCTTATTGTGATGGAGCAGTAATTTTTTATTTTTTAGGACAACGAAATATATAAGTTAATACAGTAAAACTTCTCACCTGCTGACACAGGATGGGAATTAAATTTATAAATAATTCCTTCAACAGTAAAACAATGTATGTTTTACATGACTATAAGGGCTAAAATGTGGCGTAAAATACATTTGCGCTAGTGTAATTTAAAGTTTTTAGTGATCCCTTGGTCTAATAGCTGACAGGAGACGGTCGTGTTTAGAGGCAGAAAAACTGATTTTATGTTTGACAACTCTAAATTTGGATGGAGGCATTATCCATAAATAATATAACATTTCTTTCTAGTCGCTGTATTCTGTTATTAAAATTAATCAGCCATTCTGACATAATTTGGCGGGTCGTTTTATTTGCTTGCCATTCTACCTTAAAAATGTTTAAATTGATAGCCTTAAAGCATCTTATCCTATCAAAAGTGGAATTTCAAACTCAGCCTCCATGTTTGTGCAAAAAATTGTGACACGTTCCTTCGAGATTTTTTTTCCTTTACAAGTTTCTACTTTCAGCGCCATTGTTTTGTCCGGTAATGCTCGAAAAAAAAGGGCGGTTTCATCAGTTTTAAATGTCTTTAGAGGAAAATCCAGTGCAAAGCTCCTTTTCTTTCGATGTCCAATCAGCAACTATAGGACTATCTACGGAAGCACCCTCACCGCTTAAGATTCTGTATTTTATTTTTTGCAACTCCCAACGCCTTTTCCTGTATTAATGGTCCAGAAATCGGGATGATATTTGATCGCGCTCGGCATAGCAACTCATACGTAACTTGATCATTTATCAGCCCCTCTGCTTTAAATGTCTTCTTTGAATTATCATTCCCATGATCTACCCATTTTTGAAGAATATTTTTTCAGGAAACATTTTTTAACTTCAGGAAACATAAAGACATGCTTGATATCTTCAATTTAGGCATTGTCCGGACAGAAAGAGATTAATGAATAAATAAATGAGGAACGACCCAGTCACAACATTCCAACTAGAGACAGCATCCCACCACCTGAATGCAACTACTAGCGATTAGTTTGAGTTCATATTTTTCGTGGACTTGAAGAAGCTGCTCATTATTAAAATAGTATTCAGAAGGCAGTCGCTTGTTGGAACACAGACACCCAGTCTTGCCTCTCTCGGATAGAATAGACAAAGCGTGGTTCGGAAATAGATCTTATGATGATCGCTTGATCACCGTCGTCAAGGCCATGGTCTGAACCATTCTGTCCCCTGGAGCGGTCCAAGTGGGAACGGGTCCAGCTGCTGTATCCTCTGTTCTGATTGGACAGGATGGTCCATCAATGCCACCTTGATTAATCGAAAATGTCGGTGATGAATGAATATAAAAAAAGCAGGCTATTTCAATCTATATTTATAAATCTAGCGACTAGAAACCTATCGATTGCATGTCACAGTCAACAATACAGAGATGACATTTAAGGCATAATTAAGAAAAATACCGCTCTTGTACCAAGGAATCGTCCCATCTTCGAACTTTTGATGTAGTAATGCCTTAAAAAATCGATTGATGGCCAAAACCTGTAATCACTAGACCGATTATCTCTTTGTTAAATTGTAAATATTTGGTAAATATGTTTAGGCAACATTCTCTAGATTGGATAAGTTTTCGGATCTATCATCACGCTCAATCCACTTTATAGACGCTGTGTGAGCCCCAGGAGGGTCCCCAGATCCCAGAGGTTCCATCCCCGGCTGTTAAAATACCACAGCAAGATTTGAACCCGTGGCTCCGCTCCTGAATAATTGAATTATGACGGTTTAATAATAGATTAATGTATTTCTTTAGAACAGTGGTGGGTTTTTGTAGTGTAGAGGACCTGTTCAACCCAAACGCAATCGTTCTTAAAAATAATTATTTTGATTCAACTGTTATTTGCGTTACTTAGTATCTAGTTACTTGTTACCTTCTTTATTAAGTAACCTGTGACAGTCACTAGCTGGATAACTGGCAGCGAGCCATGTCTAGGTCAGATGTTCCTGATGGACCGCTTCTTCGACGGGGCCTTCCTCACCTTCGGCATCGACGTCTTCACCTTCTTGGAGAGTGACCAGGAAGACAGGGTGGACCCGATGATCTTCATCTTCCCCAGGATGACCAAATGCACTTTCTACAAGTACGGTGTATCCGGAGAGGTAGAGCGCCATGATGCGGTCTGCATCCTCCCGCTCAATGTCGTCAACGAGAAGATATACGTCTTCTTGTGGTTTTGGTTCCTCATTCTCGGGGGTCTTACATTTCTCGTCGTCGTATACAGGTGATTATTTCTACTAAATTATTATTGTTGTTACATAATTTTATTATTGTGATTTTAATATTATTGTTTCCAGGATAATAATTATCCTTAGCCCCCGGATGCGGGTGTACCTGCTCCGGATGCGGTTCCGATTGGTCCACCGTGAGGCCATCGACGCAATCGTCCGGCGGTCCAAGATGGGGGACTGGTTCCTCCTCTACATGCTCGGCGAGAACATCGACTCCATCATCTTCCGGGATGTCATCCACGAACTGGCGTCCCGCCTCGGATCTTCCAAGCACGAGACATTGGAGGCCTGATCGACATTGGTGAGTCTGTCTCAAGTAGCTATCATTGACATAAAGGATATTAAACATTATTTGCATATGTACAAAAATGCAAAATGTGAAAAAAACGTTTCAAGGTTCGTTAAAACGTAATTTACTTTGGTTATTAAAAACAAAATGTCACTTATACTGTCTCTCACCTTCATTTCTACGTTAATAGTCGCTTTAAAATTATAATATTAAACATTTTTTTAATATTAATAAAATTATTATCCTTATAAAATTACGCTTTAAGTGCTTAAATAGTTTAAGATGAAACGCCAATCACTGAACCATAAGCTCAATTTAATGTACTCACTATTCAGGAAAACCTCTAAATTAGATATAAGACAGAAACTAAACACCTACTAAAACCAGTTTGGACACATGCATTACAAATTTACGAGATCGCTAAACAGACTCACAGAAAACGACTGCAGACTTTTCAATCAAAAGTACTAAGACTTATCACCAAAGCACCATGGTACGTCAATAACAAAACTCTGCATACTGACTTAAAAATACCAACGGTTGACGAACACATACGAACATACAACAAACGCTTTCAAGAAAAACTACACGGACACCCAAACCCATTGATTGAACAAATGGCCACGACTCTCATGCCTGAGAACACTAGGAGGAGGAGAATAAAAAGAACGTGGATGAGGGATTCGCTATCTTAGGAAATTGAATCAAGCCAAGGGAGAGGAGAGGTACCACTGGCTACTGTTCTTCTTCATGCCTCTCATGTCATTGTATCATGTTTTTTTTTAGTGTCAGACTATCTGCTGATTGTCACTGTTTTGTACTTGACAGGTGTAGATAAAAATATAAAGAAAAAAAAAAGTGCTTAAATGCCTCGTTAAATGTGCTTCTCAAATTACATTAGATGATGGGAGAAATATATACTCATGGTTGTTGTATATATTTCACCTAACCAAAAAATCAAAGTTATCATCTCATTTTTACACCGTAGTTTACTTCCGTTCAGTATAAGTGGTTCAAGAATTTTAAACGAAAATTTATATGAATTACCCATGATTTTAGTTGGAGACATTAATGGAAATTTCGCAAAAGATGAGTCAGCACCATTGATTACGTTTCTTCAACAAGATTTTCATTTGTATATTAATGATAATCAAAGGGAATCTATAACAAGATGTGGCACAACAATAGATGCAGTATTTACAAGACACCTCCATAACGTTAAAAGTAACACTTTCGTTGCTTATTTTAGTTACCATCGTCCTATTGTAACTTTGATACCATCAGAAACATCATCGAGTGTTAATATTACAGGAATAATTGATGATACTGAATTGTAATATTTTATTTGGATTATAATGGTGTTTTATGTATATTTTTAAATGAAAATAATATTATTTTTATCACATAAATCTAAAAACATATCTGTATTCCCTTCCATTACATCCTTTTCTCACACTTAAATAATTAATTCTTTCCCAATAACATCCAACTTTTGTGTTTCGCATCTACCAGGTGTCCCCCGACGGCTTATATTTTTTTTTTATCCTTTATCACATTGTTCCCTCAAAAATGTTCATTATCCTTGAGGCCAGTTAAGTTATCGTTTACATTGTGAATAACTGTTGTGTGTACTTGTGTGACGCCATTGCTTCTAGCCTTAAACAAGTTTAGGGTAAGACAGAACAAAGAAATCACTAAAAAAAGTTAGTTACCGTAACTGGAAAATCCCATTTTTTTAAAAATAACCCACCATATATTAAAGTGTTAATATAAAGTTTTTATGTTATTAATCTAATTGGTTTCAATAAGAGAAACGTGGGCGTTTGATGACCTCACAACCACATGGATATTGACTCGCATTTTATAAATTAATTTTACTATTTAAATTTGTCAATCAAATGTCGTTATTTCTTTAATTTTAAGGGCGTTAGTGCTGGTTGAAGTTAATTTTCGTTGAATGGTGATTAATAAAAGAGTATAAATGAAAAAATATTTTAACATAAAAAAAAAATAAGCTTTACTCATGTCAGTCTTTCAAATTGTCCTGATTATGATTGGAAATCACATTCCTCCACAACCGTCTCTACCATGTAGTGAGCCCAGGGCCCTGCATGATTGTAATGGCATAGGTTGGTTATTTGTTTCAACGTAACATCTACTTTCAAAATATATTCTTGTAATATTGAACTGACTATACGGTAAAGGCCTTTCTGGAGGTTTCTCTCCTTTAATCTCGACTATTTTCCCTAATTTTTGTTTTATAAGTACTATTCCCCTTCGCATTCTGGCTCTTCAAATGGTCCCGTGGAAACCATATGAGGGTTTGATCTACCTAATACATGATCCATATATATTCCATTATATAATACTTCCACAAATAGCCAGCCATATACTTGTACACCCTGTAGATGTCTAAAATATTCTTAGTATTATTAGGTATCAGAATACATTCCAGTTAGAATGTTGCCGGAGAAAACTTATTTCAAGAGTTAAAATCATTAATTATTTTATAATATTTTAAAAAAATGTTCCCATTAAGTTTATCTGACCAAATTTATTTAAATGTAAATTATTAACAGTATTTTCCAACAGTGAGAAATATCATTAAATTTTCCAATATTTTTTGTGAACTTAATAAATTATGTAACATGAAAAATGTCATATATTCAACCGTTTGTTTTTCTAAAATTTAGTTGCGACAATAACACCGCGTTGTATGAACGGACTATTCGCCTTTGGTTAGTCGAATTTTCCGTCCTTAAAAGTAATTATTTTCTGTGTGTTGGTTCATGGCAGAAATAATTAATTTATTCTTTCTACCTAGAGGTGAAACTATCACATCCACATCGTAGTGTTGGGATATTTGCCAGATTCATCTCCATAGATTCACATCTGTTCAGAAATATGGACAACTTCCTTTAGGGGAATATTTTTGAAAATGTTTCTCAAATCTAAAACACATTTTCAGACTTTATTTCATCATAAAAGCCTGAATTTATGGGGAAAATGAACAGCAAATGGGGGTAAATATTTTGAATAAAAATGTTTTGATTTCATAAAGCTGTTCTCCTAAATATACTAAATAATACTTACTCCATATAATAATACCTACTCTCTCTCTCTCTCTCCCTATATATATATATATATATATATATATATATATATATATATATATATATATATATATATATGTACAGATTCTGGGACTATAAACTTTAACGCCTCTAAACTTTACAGATATATCATAAATATAATCTCGCTCTTTTTCGATACTATAATCCGACACGCAGTTGGATGGATATATCGTGTTAGGAAGAGATAATAAAAAAGCTTTATCCTAAAAAAGTTGCCAAGCGGATATCAACTGGGGCAGTCTTTAGCGCCTCCAACTTTCTCGGTTGAGACCATATAGGAAATACTTTTTTGTTTAGTTTTATTCAGTTACATTTTACTAATTTATATTAAAAAAAATAATTGATAAAGATCTACTCATTTGTCTTACTATTTACATGTACTATTTTGTACAATTTTTTTTTCCACAGGAATTTCCATTCTAATAGTGGGTTTCCTTAACTTATTGATTCAATGGATTCCTTCCATAAGGTCCTATCCAAGATCCATTCTTCCCGTAGACCACTAATTTGCATTGGTGGACTACTTTAGTTAGTCTTCCTTCAGGCAGTCTTTTCAAATGCCCATACCATTTCAAGCATTTTTTCTCAACATCTTTCAGAATGGTTATTTCAGCCTCAAACTTTTCTCTGATGGTCGTATTTCGTAGTTTGTCTATTCTGGATATTCCCGACGCTCGTCTCAAGTAGTCCATTTCTGTAGTTAGGAGTTTGTTCCTGAAGTTGCTTTTCAACGTCCAAGTTCCTGATCCGCATGTCACGATGCTTTGCAAATATACTATTGTATATATTTTTTTTGGTGGGGGATAATGTTTTTATTCCATAATACCGAGTTGAGGATTGATATGGTCTTTTTACCATCTGATTTTTTTCTTTTTATTTCCATATCACATGCACCATCTATCTGAATTATGCCGCCAAGTTATTTAAAATGTCCATCTCTTTTTAGAACCCCTCCTGGGTTCAGTTCTAAATTATCACTATTGGTTGTCATGTGTTCCGTTTTCTCAGTATTAATAACTTGCCCCCATTGCTGGTATTCCTCATTTAATTTTCTTAACATATATCCAGCGTCTTCTGTGTACTGTGCAATAATGACCTGGTTATCCGCCAAGGATAGTTTATATAGAAACATATTTCCTGTCAACTGAATCCCCAAAGGTTCGCATTCCCTTCTGCATGCTTTCAGTCAAATATCGAGATAAATCTTGAACACAGAAGGAGAAGCACAACATCCCTGAAGCAAACCTCGAGAAAGGCTCGGATAGATATGGTCCAATTTTGACCTGGCAGGTGTTTCCTATGTACATTTCCCTTATGATGTCTTGCCATAATAGTCTTCGAGGGACACTATCATACGCTTTCTCCAGGTCTATAAATATTAGTTCAATGTCTCTGGAAACGGCTTGATGTGACCAACATTTGGCGAAGGGTGAATGTATGGTCAATGTGTGATCTCCCAACTGTAAATCCGCATTGGTCTTCTGAATCTTTAAACCCATGCTCAAATTCATTTCTTATAAGTTTTTCTAATATTTTGGCAAAAGGTTAGTAACGCAGATTTAGTAGTTTTCACATTTTTTTTTCTGTGCCCTTTTTATAGGGTCCCCTTTGTATAATTACGAAATTGAATCGTCAAGGATCTCATCAATGATCAACCCGCAACCTAGGCATTTCCCATGCCCCGATTCTGTAAACGACGCATAGTCCTATACCAGAAGTTGTCAGGATTTGTAAATTATTCCCACGGGAAAAAAAGAAAGTAGCCAAATGCTAGGGTGCTGTAGAATACTGGAAATGTTTACGATAGCGGGAATTAACCTTTTTAAAGATCGCGTTTTCCTCAATAAATCAGAGTTCGAAGACTGGTACTCACGACGCGGTCGTGATCTGAACGAAAGAAATATGAACTATCAAAGTAGGAATCTCTATGTATACTGTAGTCTGGTTAGATTCGGTGTGTAATCTGATGGTAGTTTCAGTTGATGATAGATAACGATAAATCGATATTTTATTTTGAAGTATATCGATCTATTCAGAGAATTTTTCAAGTCGGATTGGTGGTAGTTTCTCAGCAGTTATAATTCTAATTGACTACGAGTCCAAAAAAAAAACAATCTTGTGTTATGAAAGACACAAAAACATAAATATGGCATTTTATTTTATCAAACAGTAATTTATAATATTTAAATATCTTAGTTGTGACAGGAAGGGAATATCGTGTTAACATTTATTTTACGATAGTTTAACTTGATTTGTAAGTTGGGTTGTCAAGTGTTTGACCATAATGTTGACTATAGTAGTTCTGGTAACAAATTTATCTCATTTTTTATTTTATTTGCACCTAACCTTCGGGGTACCACAATGTGTAGAACTCTCTGTTACTGATCTTTCGGTACAGGGTTCGGAACGACCGAAAAATTATATTTGTATAGTATTTGTAAAGTGACATAACTCAAAAGTCGTTGTTTTTTCGTTGGAACCTAACTTCAGAGCTTGTCTGCCAGAAGGTTCTTGTGTCACTAATAGTGTACTAATGCTATTCCAAGCTCACTAATAGTTTTTCCCGTTTTTCTAAAAATGTAGGTTTTTGGCTTATGTCACTTTAGAAACACAAATGGGATATATTCTGCAGACAGTCGTGCTTCGACCTTTTGTTCTCATAAAAGTGTACACAAAAAAGTGGGCATCTTGCGGGGTAGAAAAGCCTGTTGAGTGAATCGGCTATGCTAAAAATCCGAGTTCAAATCCGGCCAAGGCAGATAATATATTTAATGTGCTAATTGCGACGGGTGAACCATATGGGATCTACAGACTATCTCTGGACTTACCCACTCTGTAGAAAGCGGATGGGGGAAAACCATGTGGTTGATGACATTTATGTCCAAACCTTTTTTTTTTTTTTTTTAAAAGGTTATGTCCAAACCATCTCCTTGAAAGCCCGTGGTTAGGAAACAGTATAGTCTTTACCATAAACTGAATTACTGGGTTGTAGTACAAGATTTTTTTTCGACTTACCTTCTTGGCAGATGGGATCAAACTGGGAGTAGCTGGTGCCATTTAACATTAAATAATTGAACAGAGACTATTTCGTAACACTGCTGACTGCTTATCTCGATTCCTTTTAAAGCAATAATTATGTTAAAATACTAATAATAGCAGTCGTAGAATGTATTATTATGGCGTACAGTATTTAATTCATTTTTTGTTTTAGTGTTGCTCATCTTTTGTTTTAAGCCTTTGTTATTTTTTTTCAATAATGCTTTTTAAAAACAGTTTATTCAGGTTTATGTAGTATCTGCATGAAATTAGTTATCTTCCTGGAGGGATAAAATGAACCAAAAACAAATATTCCGTAATACGACCTAAACAGGCTTGTAGCTTCTATATTTAGTTAGTAGGCCACTTCGCTCTTAGGAACTCTTGGAAAAAAACAAAAAAAAAAAATCTTAAAATTGTATTTGTTATTTAATTATTAACGTATTATTTAACAGTTATTTCATTTTATTATTTTTTAAATATTAATGCAAAAATAATAGGAGTATTAATATTTTTCTTTTGTTCCCTTATCAGCCATGCGAAAAGATTAATAATTACTTAAAAAGTTTTTGTCATGTAAAAAAGAAAATTTTTGTTTATTATTCGCTGAAATTTATTTTGTTTATTATTCGCTACTCAATTATTTAAGGGGAGGTTAGCGGCTCAGTGGTAGAGCACTGACTTTTCATGCCGAAAATCGTGGTTCAAATCCGTCTGCTGGAAAGAATTTAATATAGTCGTTTAGCAGTCGGAAATGTATCATATGGGATCGAGGATCCCAAAATAAGGTGGGAAATCAGGCGGGTTAGCGTGATCCAGGACAAATCACCTCCGTGCGATAGCTTTGTCCATGAAACAGTACAGTCTCTATCATATACTGAACCCAAGATCCGTTCATGGGCTGTAGTGGTACAGGTTATATCCAATTATTCAAACTCAACCAATAAGATTAATAACCTCCTTATCCGGATTGATCGAATGATGGGTCTTACATGTCTATTAAAAATTGAAAAAACAAAACGAATGATTGCACTAGTTTAGAGATCAGATGAAATGGAAGGTGTTAATTTTGTATTCGTTTCGCGATATTTGGAAAACAGTTATAAAATTTTCGTCCGATATTTGGTTCGAAGATTTTTATGTATAATTATATATTTGTCACGATATCCCTAAAATTCGTCTTGTGAAGATGGTTTGATGGTAGAAGAATGACATAAAATTGGGGATGAAAGAATGATGAATGTTTTTATTGCAGCGATATATAATCATCACGGAGCCATCGCAAGATGACTGTACTCAACTAATTGTTTATTTAAGAGTATCTTAAACATGACTATGGATAATGAAAGGCTTTCATGTTTTAAAGTAATATTCTGTTAATAATTAATATATATTTTTTAGAATTTTGGTGTCATTGTTACAACATTAAATTATGAGGATACACCTGCTTCCTCATTCCCATATCTTCCTACTGTCATTGTATCTTCTGGCAGCCCTCTTGCAGCTTTCCCTTCCGGTCATTGTGTATTAGCCTTCCTCCAGGGACTGTTATCCGCCATTGTTTATAACCTGAACACTCATCATTCTGAACACCTAACTTCTTAATCATATTAATGGAAATTGAAATAAACTGAATGTTATAATAAAATGCTAAATCCAGACTCCTCTAGTCACGTTCCTCTTCTTATGTAAATGCTTTCGACGAAAATATCTCAATTTCTATCCTTGTCAAAATTCATTTGATGGACATAATTTCGTCATTGGAATTGTTATATTTTATGTATAATATATATATTTTATAACTTCTTATTTTAAAGACTGCTATTCACTAAGTGTCATCTATTAATTTTAAATAGGAAAATACAAAAGGAATTAGATAAAAACACAAAATTAAATTTAATAAACAATACCAAAATTTAAATAGGCTATAAACAAAATTAAAAAGACAAAAAACACTAAAAAAATAACGCACACACCCAGAAATAACTCAAATGAATCGAGTGATAAGAAGAGGTTACACGAGATAAGGATGTAGTTTTCATGCAGCCCAGCTAATACACAAGTACCTTCACTGCTTTACATCTTCCTGTTTCCTCATCTTCCTTCATCCTAGCTTATACCATTAAGTCTTCTTTGGCCATTTGTCATATTCTATCCTCATATATAAAGCCTCCGGGTTTAAATATATTATAAATGGTACCATAAGAAGACATAGAAATGGCACAAACATAAATAGCAGGAGACTCAGTTGCAATCGAAACGGAAATGTGTGGGCTGTTCTGAAGTGCATTTCTTAGTGACAGCCTTCGCAAGCGATGACAAAGCCCAAAGAACTATTTTAGAACTTAGTCTATTAATAATGGTTCTGATATCGCCTCTTCTTTACTGGATTTGTCGACTGTGTATACTAAGTAATCCTTTTCAATAAATTCAATAACATTACTTACAAATCCTTTACTGACACGAACAACAGTAAACTTCTGTCCGTCCCGTTTGTTAATCAGAGTCTACACAGCGTGCTGATCTGTCTGTGATGAAATTCGATATAGATAACCTCAAGCCTTGGGAAGGATATAGGCTACTTTTTATCAACACAGCACACAGGTGAATTTTATATAAACCTGATTGATTAACACACCCAGCGATCAACGCACAGCAGAAACCACTGAACTTAGCATTTTGAAATTCGCAGATAGGTTCTTTGTATAGCTTAAATGAGCACTAAGAAAGGAATTTGGACAATTCCATCCCCAAGGGTTTCCCCCTTAATATAATAATGATTGAAACATTCTATGGAATGCGTCAGTATTGAAGTTAGGCATCTGAAATTACGGATGTACGAGTAACTTATAGTTAAAAAAAATTAAATTATTTATTTAAAATGATCTGTCATGAAACTTTTTGTGGCAGACCAAATTCCACTTGAGCGAAACCGTAGGCAAAACCTAGTTTAATTATAAAAAATTATCAGTTATTCTGAGTAAACTAGTCGTCGAATTAAGATTTTTCTTGTACTAATGAAATCTGTAAAGTATAGGAAAACAAAATTTGGGATTGGGTTTTTCATTATTCAACCTATTTTCTTTTTTAACTTTTTACTACTTTTTAAAAGTTTTCTTTGCAATATATTATGTCCTTTATTATTGAAAGAAAAATAACGATTTTATATTACCTAACTATTTTTGAAATAAATGTTTATAAATTATAAAACAAGCATTTCCATCGGACAGAAAGAAATTAGCCAAATCTTGCCGCTAGGGTGCAGCAAATTACGGGGGAGTATTGAAAATGTTTCAATGCTAGAAGGAATTAACTGAAAAACAGGCAGGAAATTCGTGCCATCAAGCTTAAATCGAAACCCTTTGAAGTGTGCAGTGATCGATGATAACAGATTAAATCGGAACTATAAACAATCGATTATAAGCGAATCATAACCCTCTTTATGTTACGTATCTATCTTGGCTATTAGCTCTTTGTTCTTTATTATTAGAAATAAAGCTTTCAGTTCTAAAGATGAATATGTCTTCATTCTGTTTGTTCCTTCAGTTTAATATTATTTATTCGGTTTTTGATTAAACTACGGCTTTCATGTATCATACATAAAAGTCATAAATAAATGTTTTTAAAACAGGCATGAAATAATGGTAATACGTCGAGACACTGATTCATTTAGCATTAACGATATTTTCGCGAATTAAAGCGATAAATGGCCTTTTTAGCGATAAAAACGTTAAAACGCGTAATGGCAGCGATTTTTACGACCCGTAAGCCTTACTTTAAAAAATTAAGTGATGGTGTTTTCCCTGCCAAAACCTCAAAGGCTGTGCAGGAGGTAAAGAACCACTCTAACCTCCCCTAACCAGATTGTCTTAATCCGAATAAGAGAGAGTTGTCAGAAGAGTTCTGTGAAACTGCCATCTCACATGCTGAACCGCCATGACAACATGACAATCTATTTCTTGAGCACGCAGGTAAAATGTTCAATCCTGCGATTTTCAGGTCAGAAATTCCAGCGATCAGACGCTTTTCTTTTAGCAAGTAAAAGTAGGCTTGCACCAACATTCAAATCTGTTGATGACAGTAAATTCCTGGAAGGTAACATATATTTTCAATGACAGTTTGTAGAGCAAGTGAGGGATGGAGTCACGGTAGACATGATGCAGTTGCTCTTAGCTGTAAAAATTGTTCACAGAGAATTTGCTGACGCAGAAAGATTTTTTTAGTCTCTATAATCTTGTATTGACAGACCGTAGAACGAACACGACACACTCTACTGTAGAAACACGTGCCATGTTGAGTTTCAATAAATAATACAATAAACATCAAGCTATTTTGCTAATTTAATTGTTTTTCCCGAGTCCCATTCCCTCAAGTTATCATTTTTAGCTATAAACGATATGAAAACTCAAAATTAAAGTTATAATAGCTGTTTTTTCAATAATTAAAGCTATGAATCAGTGTCTCTAGTTATAACGCAATTGGCAAACTCAAAAAATAGCTGTATCCATAGCACTTGGAAAACCATTAGTCAACGTTTCACTTTTTTTATATTCATCAAGACATAGAACAAGCAATTCACATCAATGAAGATCAAATGAAGTACATTTTATATCAATAGTGAGATTCATCAATCAAAGATGTCAACTTTGTTTAACTCCAATAGAATTACATTCATCGATACAATTAAATGCCATCAGTTTTTCATGATCGAAAGCATATAGATAAAAAACTTGTTTAGTAGATAATAAAATCGATATTTAGATATCGATACAAGATGGAAGACAGTGACTCCTGACAGAGGAGGCAGGTGTCACTAGGACCTGGCACCGGGCCAAAGACCTCAGGGGCCTATCTTATTTTTATTTCCCATTTTCTTCCATTTATTTTATTATTATTATTTTGGCTTGTGTTTATATTTCTACGTGTATTATTGAGATAGTACATAAGCCTTTAATACGGTAGTGATATAAATTCTGGTAATATACGTTTCGAAGAAAACAATTCTAAAAATAATTTAATCCTCGAAACATTTTATAAAAGTAGTTATAGTTATAGTTTTATATTATTTTTTCAATGGAGAAATCCTATTCTGTAGTTTATGCTTCTAACATTGAACGTATTTGTGCGCGCGCATGTATGGGTAATTGTGGTTATCAACAAAAATTACCATTATAGTCCAGGATCCATGGTCCATTTTTTCACTTGATTAGTATCAAGCTGAATCTTCGTGAATAGCTTCGTTTCGATGAGACGCCCAACAATTTCCTGTGCGAAAATTCTCGATTGTGGTAGCTAACAGAGGTAGCAAGGATAAAATACGTCAATTTGATGATTCTCAAAAATTTATTAGTAACTGGGTTTTTTTTTGTTAAATCTCAAGATAATTATCTAAATTATTTGAAAAAATATTTGTCCTACAAAATGTATGGTTTGATCAAAGAGTGCCCTCGTTCCAATATGTATCGGCAACGAAGTCGAGAAAGAAGAAGTAAAAAAAAAATGACCTCGTTATCGATACACGTTGGAAGGAGGGTACTCTTTGATCAAACCATACATTTTGTAGGACAAATATTTTTTCAAATAATTTAGATAATTATCTTGAGATTTAACAAAAAAAACCCATTTAGTAATAAATTTTTGAGAATCATCAAATCGACATATTTTATCCTTGCTACCTCTGTTATCTTAAAATTGATCCTTCAATCATTGTTTGGGGTATGTTTTAAGGTGTTCCGACCTTCCAAAAAAAACTTTTCTTATTTTATTTTAATTATTTATGATACTATTTATTATTTTTATTATGATATTATTTATTAATTTATTTAGGAAAAAATAAAGAAAACCGTTGTTTGAACGCATTAAATAAAGCTGATCGCCACATCATTTATAACAATTTCCGAACATTGAAAGGGAATAGCGAAATAGGCAAATAGAACTATAACACTGGACAAAGATGCGCTGCTCCACATCAGGTCTGGCTGGGGTCATCAATCCAGATACTTTACTGGCAATATACAACTTAATAATTGTTTGAGTTCCCGTGAAATAGAAGGATAGGCTCCATAAGAGCTCGGAAATGTATAGGGTAAAATAAATTCCTGATTCAAAATACCAGGTCGGACGTCACCTGAATGAAACCCTTTATTGAGTTAATAATATAAATTGTTTTATTTTGTTATTAGATAGTTGTATTTATAATTTAGTATAAGTAATTTTAATTTCATTCATTATAAAAACGTTTAAAGTTTTCAATTAATTTAATAAATTAATTTTTTTATTATCAAAGTTTTTATTTATCTATTCAATTTGTAAAACGATTGATATAAACATCATATTTGTTTAAATTATTATATTTAGAAAAAGTGAATAATAAAAAAAAGGAAAAATTTTCATTTAATTATTTATGATTAAAACTAATAATATTATATGGTTACTACATCATCTGGCCTTAACAACAATAATTAGTCTAGGCTAAACAAGTTTTAAAAAATAAATAAATTAATAAAGTTTCGTATTGTCATTCTTTTGGCGTTATTTATAATAACTATTTTGTTAAAAATAATAATGGAAGCGAACTAAGTAAAATAGAAAATGTATTAAATAAAGCGGATATTTCTGAGACATAATATTCATATTTCATGTGAAATATTTAATGTTTTAGAAAACATGGCCGGTTGATTTAGAACAGCAACAAAGTTAGAACTGTGTATGAATGAGCGAGGGAGTCTATGTCACTCTCTGTGTGACGTGGCCTGGATAGGTCTTTAATAATATTTCGGCTATTTATAAAGCCTGAGCTAACCCGCTGTCTAGTTCGGAACAGGAGTTACTGGAATAGGTTACTGTAACCGGTTACTTAAATAAATGATATGATACTGAACTAACAAAATACGATCGTAAAATTTTAACTAACCAAGTAGGTATTTTATATTATTATATTTAGTCCATTATTATATTTTTATTACATTATTATATGATTATATTTAGCCCAGTGATTGAGAAATTTTTAAGAAAAAACGAAACTGATTATATGTACTTTAGGGCTTTGTGCGAGCTAGAAATGGGGCAAACTTTCTGAAAGTCCTAGGATCTAGAAATAAAGGCAGAAAGGTGAAGATAAAAGATCACCATTAAACGAGCATAGTAACGTATCATTGTATTTTTTTCGTTTCTGTTGTAGGTTAAGGTGTAAACAGTATTAAAAGTATTTAATAAGAAAAAAATCGATTATATATTACACTAATGCTGTGAATATAAAAAATAAATATATACCTACATCTTAAATTCTAAACATGATTAGAAAGAGTAAAGAAAAAACTAACTGGATGAAAAAAAATTTTGGAAGATTTTAGAATTAGCGAAAGAATAAATTAAAGATAAATTTAATTAAGAAACATAATTAAAAAAACAAATAATTGATTGGTATGAGACAGAAGAAAAAAGACAGAGGTAAAATGATCAGATGAAAGGAAAAAAGGTATTATGGAGATTAAAGAAAAAAAAAGTGTATGCTATGCTAATTACAAATTGTATATATATATATGTATATATATATATATATATATATATATATATATATATATATATATATATATATATATTGGTTTCTACTTATCTTGACTGTTATGGAAATATTATGTTTTGGTTCTTGAGTTTCAGTCAGTTTATTTCAACTTCTTAAGGCGACGTTTCGAGACTAGGTTAGTCTCATATTCATGGCCTGACAGTGAAATAATGAACTTTTAATAAAAAACATTAAATAGCACACTAAAATAAATATAAAATGTCTATTACAACTTACGTGTCATTTTATATTTATTTTAGTGTGCTATTTAATGTTTTTTACTAAAAGTTCATTTTTTCACTGTCAGGCCATGAATATGAGACTAACCTAGTCTCGAAACGTCGCCTTAAGAAGTTGAAATAAACTGACTGAAACTCAAGAACCAAAACATTATATATATCGACTTTTTTATTTTTTTTTAAATGCTCTTGAGGTGTTGGAATCTACTCTAGGATAGTTTCGATAATATAATTATATTTTGAGTAGCTGAAACCGATATTTTGGCAGAAAAATAATAAAAAATGTCTATAAGACCTATAAAGTGTGATAGGTTTTGGCCACTATAAAATAAATTGTGTTTTTCTTTCATTGGCGAGCGCGGAGTGCTGATTTACAGAGATGTTGGTCCAATAAAATCAATACTTATTGCTCTTTAAAATACATTGACATTTGAACAGTAGGTTTTGTGAAATATTATGTTGGCAACACTTATAAAGGTTATTCTTGTTCCTAAACTGCTTTCAGTATTTATTAAGTTGGCACTTGACTCCACGTACCCTTGATATGTTTTGTTGTTTGTTCATTTAACGTCACTTTATGCTGTTATGGCTGATCGGACGATGCTACATTGAGTGCTCTAAATTTCGCCTATCCAGGTTTAATAATGATAGGGATTTTTAACGAGTACCTGACATCGTTCAGGCTCGGGACTACCCGTTTAACGTCCCTTCCGAAGGACGGCAGAACCAAGGTTTTCTTACTCATGTTAAAAAATCCCGGGCCACGAACATGCGATCTTGAGATGATTTGTGTTTCTTATTGTAATTTATTACCATTGATTCACCTTTATTCTGGTTTCATTTATACGTATGATAGTTACATTCCCTGTCTGTAGGCTTACATTACCTTAAAACTTCATGATCATCGTAATCTATCCTCATAACCGCCTATGGAGTGTGAGAAGAAATTCTTCACAACCTTCTCCTCCTGTCTACCACCGCCATCTCGAATCCCGTAAAAGATGTCCGGCTGTATCTTTTCCGCTACTTTAGTTTTTTGAAGATTCGGAAAGACAGATCATCGGGGGCTGCCTCTAAGGGTAACTGAACATGCACGCTCCCATTGGGAGGGAACCCCTAGGGAAGGTTGCCCTAGGATGTGTACTGTAAATGTCCTTGTGTTAAGAATGTGTATAGTTTAATGTTATGCCGTGTATGCATGGTGTAATGAAATGTGGTAACCCGTGGTGACGTTATTCCTCAAGTAACTGCATGCTAGAGTTTCCCCTTGCGGGGTACCTTATAATTTTTATTCATATAATATTATAGCCTAATATAATATAATTATAGCCATGGTGAGGACATAGGGTTAGTGAAGCGATTTAGTTGAGGAAAGGGCGTTGTTTCTGTATGCGCGGCCGTCAGGAGGCGACTCCTGCGCTAGTCACTTTCTAAATTGGCTAACTATAGACAACTAGTCCGTTGCTTGGACTCCTAGCTCATCATAGGTTCACTACCAGGACCGATAACTGTGTGGGCTAATGATACATTCTATGAGGTATTAAAATAATTGATTTTTTAAAATAACTTAAGTATTAAAAACCAAACAACCGTTACTGTATAAATTGTTTACTATGAACGTGATTCCTCGTTTATGGAGGTGCCTTGGCAACGAATACGGATATCATGTACGGAAAAAGATACTCAAGCCGGTTTTGTGTATATTTTTACTCATTATTTCAATACACTCAAACAGATGAATAGAAAGTTTTTATTCATGGACACCTCGTGCCTTAAAAATGTACATTTAGCCGAGATATTTAAATTCTAAAAGGAACGGTTATAAATTGTATGTTTCATAAATGTAAATTATACAGTTTTATATACAGCGAAATTTATATTGGAGACATATTGAGCTACATGTAATCTCAATGGAAATAAAATTTTCATTTTCAAATAGTTATAGGTGTTTTTCTCTTTTTCTTGAAAAAAAATGAAAATATGTTAACAATTTAAACTTTTCATGTTTGTATTTGTAAAAGCAGGAAAAAACCATTATCCAGTCAAATAACTTCTTCATTTACTAACTCTTGAGACGTTTCGACTACAGAGTTATTTTCAATCACAAATAATTTCTGGTTTTATGCATCAGAAACTATACTGTACATAAATACACAAGTTAAAAGTCAGAATTTTCTGTAAAAAAAAACCCAAAAACAATAACAATTAAAAAATACAGATTTAAAAATATTTATTGTTCAAACAATAGTGAAAAGAGGATAGATACCTTCATAAAAAAAATTTCAATTTTAAATGACATTTTTAAAATTTTTCCTTGTGTAGGATATACTTATTCCTTACAGTCCATATGAACAGGTTCGGAATGGATTTGTGACATTGAACCTATTTGATTAACTAAGTGTATATAATATTTATTACTGTTTAAATTTTTTATTTTTTATTTTGTTTTAATTATTTAATAAATAAATAAATAAGGATAATTATATTAAATTTTTATTTGTCAAATGTATAATCACTATAGGATATTAAATAAAAACTATATGGTAAAAATTACAAGGAGATATAGAATATGTGGCTAGGTTACTATGGTAACGTTATCAATAATCTATACTAAAATGTTATGTAAGTTTTTAATTAATTTAAGTTGAAAAATTCCTTTATTATTGTTTGTATTAGTTATCCAATTATTGTGGGTGACATATTTTATTACTTTAAAAGTAAAAAATAGAGTGATACGATTTATTTGATCTTTGGGCCAATATACGAAAAATGGATGCATCCAATTAAAATTATAATGACTATTAACAACTGAACTTGGCACGTATCGCATATAAATCGTGTTATTTTTAATTATCCTATTTTAAATGGATACGACTGTACTGTTAATACATATCCGCTCGATATATAAAAACATAGCCATACCTTTACAATATAATATTTCTGTTAATGTACCAGTTGCATTTTTCATTTTTTTTTACATACAAAATATACTTATATATTTTTAAAAAAAATATGAGAATAGATTATGTTGTGATGTTTTGGTCAACTTCGTTGAGTCTATAATAATCATATTTTGCACTGTCTGTTTGTTTCATTGGTGAATTTTTTGGTTATTATCAATGATTTTTTATTAATGAAAGTTTATCGATTTTTCTTACCATAGAAAAATATACATTATTAGTGTATCCATTGTTAGCATGCTCTATTCTCATTTAATTCTTCACTGTTGCTAAAATTAAATAATGAAAGTAAACAAAAATAAATACCTTTACCATTACAGCCTCTAAAGGTTCTTGGGTTCAAAACATATTCTAGACTGTTATCTTAACAACGGTTGTGCATGGAGGTGACTTATCCGAACTCAAGCTCAACTACTTGATTTCCAATTATTAAGGTTACTTGTCGGGTATCAATAGCTATTTTTTTTAAATTTAATTTATTTTCTTCCAAAGGAATATTTTATTGTATCAAAAGTCAGATTTTTTTTTGTTTTATATAATTCTGAAAATAATAAAATTTATTAAATGGAAAAAAAAGAATTCTGTAAGTAGTTTTCAAAACATATGTTACAATACTAAGTAGTGTGATGTTCGAAAAAACAAAACAAGATGAGCCTCGAGACAGTTGCCGTGTGAGAAGGTTGCTTGCTACTCTACATTAGATTTTGTCGCAAATTTTATCAAATCTCACCACTCGCTATTTTCATCTAATTTTGGACTTACCGGGGAGAGACATTTAGTTATTATCTACCCATCAACATTTCGAAGCATCAACTCATCGATATCGAGAACTCAACAATTTTCAAGAACTCAGTTCATTTCTCAGTTTCTTATTGATCCACGGACTATTAATATTTTTTGTTTAAAGACTCATAACTTTTAGTAAATAAGTTCTTTTCATTTTTTGTAAATAATTAATTGTATATACTAGCTTAGTGCATTTTATTTTTCATAATTCTTGCTTTAATTTTTAAATAAATTTTCTTGTATTTTCTTAGGTTTAGTTATGCATATTAATATTTTTGTAATATTTCGTTTTATATTTTTACGTTATATAATTATCATTTACTCATTTTTGAATGTTTCATTTGTATTACTTGATAAAGTTCTTTCCTTTTCTTTTATAGCTTCAATTGTATTTATTTGGGGAAATTGTCACCCGATTAAAACTATCGGGTTTTATACTGAATTCACGACCGGCAAATTCGCTCGGATAGAAGGTTATCGAATTATTATTAGGAGCCCTTTCTTCCGCATTACTCATTTTGCCGGAGATTTGGGAGATCTGATAGGTTCCATCCGTTCGGCCTAGCCGGGTTCGTGCCCGGGCGTGTCAAGTAAGCACTCTACTCAATGAGTCACCTCACACTTATGTCATTTTATTTTAAATGGTAAATCATTCGATAATAATACTTTCAAGAGATATAAATTACTTTCTTTACTTTAAACGTCTATTGAAAGGGGAAACATTTATATAAGAAGAGGAACGTGGCTAGAGGGCACTAGGATTATTTTATTGTTAAGTTTCAAATATTTCAATTACCATTAATTTGAATAAGAAGGCAGGTGTTATCAATATCAGAATCATCAGTGTTCAGGTTATAAACAATGGCGGATTGCAGTCCGGGTAATATACAAGTACCAAAAATATATCTGCTTATATCCTTCAACCTAATTCGAAGGATAACCTGTAAGCTTGTAGTCTTGGGACATAGCACCTGGACAACCCCACTTATATATTATACTTAGACACATTTACTAAAGATACAAATAGCCAATATATAATGAATAAATGACGATGGATACGCAGACGTTGATTAATTTTGTTTATTTTATGAATGACGCCCAACTGATAATGAATGAAACAGCTGTAACTGGTTAATCGTCGAAAAACCCAATTACTCCTAATTTAACGCCACATTAGTCAGCACTCGCTGCCGTACGAGGTTATTCAGGTTTAGTGGAAAAAAAAAGAAAAGATATAATTTGTATTAATGTTGGTGAGTTAGGAATATAGAAATAGTAAATATTATATGGTTCCTTGAGTTAGCCAATTTAACACAGCAAGCTCGATCTTGCGAAACCTTTCCGACTATCTTATAAATAACAGAGGGGAGATACTTCTGGCAATAGGCCGATCCGTCTAATCCTTATTTATATACAATATATATATATATATATATATATATATATATATATATATATATATATATATATATATATGAAATGCCAGTGCATTACCAAAGAACTAAAATTGAGCTAATTATTATCCACATCCAAAATCCAAAGATGGATTATGTACATATTTTATAAAAACTCGATATACATAGTAATTATTGTATACACATTAGTGAATGGATAAGTTAAGCTTAAAAAAAATGAATATCTTGTGTTTTGATACTAACCTAAGTAGAATTTAGCAGGTTTTAATATTACGGTAGCATGATACGGAGTTGTTTTATCGTAAACTCGACACATGAGCGTTTAATAGGTTTTGCGTGAAATTGCGATCACTTTCGATTTTGCGAAATTGCGATCACTTTCGATTTTGCTAAAGTGCGTCATTTTCGACGAAAAAAATCTCCATTTCTATCGTTGTAAAAATCCATTTGATGATCTTTTTCAAATAATTACATGCTTGGAATTCCCCGAACTTCAGAAAGTATTTAGATGATATTCTTTTATACGTGGCTATTCCTAAAGTGTTCTTCTGTTCATTTTAAATAGACAATAAAAGAAATAATAAGAATAAATCAGAAAATTAACTTTAAAAACAATTCAGACATTTAGTTAGACAATAAAGAAAATTAAGGAGCGGAGTGGCTCAGTTGTAGAGCACTGAGTTGCCATGCCGAAGATCCTGGTTCAAATCCCGTTGTAGGCAAGAGTTTTATTTAGTCTGTTTGCAGCCGGATATGGATCATACAAGACTAGGACCCTCCTGGGGCTCACCCAGCCTCTATAAAATATCATATTTTAAAAATTTTATAAAAATAGGGTACCTAAAATAAGGGGGGAAATCTGGCGGTTGAACGTGATATAGGACCAATCACCTCCCTGCACAACCGATGTCCATGAAACAGTACAGTCTCTACCATGTACTGAACCCCAGACCCGTTGTACTGGTTTTAGTGGAACAGGTTTTTTTTTTTTAATAAACAAAATTAACAAGACAAAGACACTAAAAAATAATACAGAAAACAATTCAGAAACGCACACCCAACTCCGATGTGGTGAAAAATGAAATGAATGAAATGAGTGATTGGAAGATGTTACACAAGAAAAGGAAGTAGGTTTCATGGGTACCGGCAAAGTGACAAGGATCTTCCAAGGGCCGTCAAATGGATTTTGACAAGGATAGAAATGGAGATGTTTTCGTCAAAAGTGTCAGGAGGAACCTGGGTAAGGGGGTCTAGAATTAGCATTTTATCGTAACATTTTGCATATAAATTTCCATGGATACGAATAAGAAGTTAGGCGTTATCAGTATCAGAATTATCAGTGTTCAGGTTATAAAACAATGGTGGATAACAGTCCCGGGGTACCGGCTATGTCACAAGTACCTTTTCGAATTAGCCGTTAAATTTAATTAATAGAGCATCATAATTTTTATAATTTATCTTCATTTTCAAACTAGAATTTTATATCTTTACTTTCTATACATTTCTTCTATATTTATTCTTTAAAATCATATTTTGTATTAATTTTCATACATTTTTTTACTTATATAACACTACTCTAGTAGTGTCTAGTGCTCGAAACGTGGGCACTAATAAAAAACAAGTTTTACTTCTTTGGTGTTATTTATGACAGCACCCCCCAACTAATTCCATCCTTCGTTAAATTTAATTATTCTCTTACATTAACAGAGGATAATTTGGTGATTATTGGGCTCATCTGGAACCAGACCCTTACTTATTAATGGCTATTAAGTGAGTGAGAGAGAAAAATCCTCAGAGTAATTTATGGCTCTGCAAAGGAATGTGAACGATGGCGGATAAAGACCAATGAGGAAATAAGAAACCAGATAGTGTTTCCTCCACAAACAGGGCAAGTATAAGATAGCTGGGACTTGTCCGAAAAATGGAGCGTGGTAAACTCCGTAAAATGATGATGGAAAAACAAAGGGGGGGGGGGGAGAAAAAACAGAGCGGGACATAGACTTGGTTGGGTGACATGAGTGGCAAGGCAAGGATCATGGCGCCTTTAGAGTAATAGAGTGCTCACCCGGGGTCTTTAAAGTGGCTACCTTCAACCTAGCTCTCTAATAACATTGTTAGCTCAACGAGAAACCTTACTCTTCTTTCTGGTCTTAGCTTGTCCCAACTACTGGCGCATTCTCACCAAGTATTAAAACAAAAAATATTTTCTACGATACTTTGTATTTAAGAAAGGGAGTGTGGTGGTAGAGCTAGTCCTCAATGTCCTGGGGTTTATTGTGGTCTCTTCACTGCTCAACCGTTGTCAATGAAACACTACAGTCTCTAACACCCAAGACACTTCATGGGTTATAGTTCATTTAATTTAATTTTTCTTGTATAAGAGATGTACTGACATTTAAGATATTTCTGGAGCCTACCCAGCCTCTATCAAGTATGGGCACCCAAAATAAGGGGGCAAATCTGGCCGTTGAGCATGATCCAGGACAATCACCTCCTTGCTTCAGAAAAATAACAGTTTCTTTCACGTACTGAACTCAAGACATGGGTTTTATTGGTTCTGGGTTTTTTTTATGGAGCTAAAACTTATTTTCTGCTTTGTTTTATCACATTTTAAAAAAATTATTTAGGATCTATATTCCAGCAAGTCGTCATAAATAATAGTTTATTTTTACTCACAAACTGTAATAAAATATAAATATCATCAGTCTAAAATATCGGGAGTAACGTTCCAAGAGGTTGGAGTTTGCAGGGTGCTTGGCTTCCATCCAGAGATGCACATGTGGAGGATACTTGTGGTCGACATTGTTCTATCATGGCCGATATTGCGATGTTCGATGTTAGAAGCGAGGAAGCTTCAGGATACAGTTCCTGAGGGATAAATAAACTTCTAAGAGGGATAAATAAAAACCGATAATTATCTTTATTCGATTAAAAACGAGTGTGCCTAGCTGCCTGAATTCTCTTTGAGCCAGGAGCGATTTCAAGGGGATCCAATAAAATATATTTAACCCTTACGGACCCTTTATGTTACCTTTACGAAATACATTTCAACCTTCACCACTTGGCTAGAATTTTATATCGTCGCTGTCCAAACAAGACCGCCTATCTGCACTTGATTTTACAGGAGAGAGAAAAAAACCGGCGCCATATCTTATATTATCTTATGTATATCGATTATCTTTCAATTACTAATTACAACACTGACTTGTATTCAACCTCGAAATTTTTTTTAAATATTGTATATTTCAACCTGTAGAATGCGTTACTGTTACCAACTCATTTTCACCAAAATTTGTAGATAGGCGGTATTGTTTTGACAGCCGCGGACACAGTACGTGGGGGTTTTTTGAATGCAAAAGGTGGGCTAGTAGCGATTTTTTAGTATGTTGTTATGCTTGATTCCCTAATGAAAAATCCATGGTTTTGAACTCGAGGCGCATGCGCTCGAGCCGCCATCTTGGGTTTTAGGTACAAAAATTTGTTTTTTTTTATAAAAACTCAAAAACGGCGGCTTTCACGTTAAATGATGTTTTATACAAAGTTAAAGAGGATAAAATTTCCATCCTTTTTTGTACAAAAATTGTTTTTATAGCACACATATGTTAGGAGTTAAAGCTCGTGAAGTTGCACTATTTGAAAAAAAAATGCTGTTACTTCATTTTGCTTGGGTTTTATTTAATTATTCTTATTATATATCATTATATTTTTACATAATTATAAAAAAAACAACTATAAGGCACTTGAATGTTATCATTTAACAGTATTATACTTTTCGTAAACAAAGCCGAAGGCGAAAATTATAACTAATTTTTTTTTAATTTAAGAATAAATTATAATTTATGATTTTAGAACGGTACAAAAATTAATTTCGACTACATTTTGGTACGTTTCGATGGTCCGGGTTGGTTATTGTCGGTGTCCTGGTCGTAGTTTTGTTCCGAAGCCTGAAAAATGTCGTCATCCTCGTCCTCGCTTTCAATGTGGATTTCCGGCATATCTCCGCAAGATTATCCGTTGTAGAAGCCACATACCACCGAACATTAAAGTCCAGCCTTTCGGAAGCTGCATGCCCCACCACACCCCTTTTTGCAGTTACAAGATACCGATTTTAATAATAAATCGGGAGCTGGTTTTTCCGCCATTGTTATGGGAGTGAGCCCATAAGCGCCATGCTTCCAACCCCAGTCTTTAGGATTTTCCTCTATGCCTCTCCATTTCTGTACTTGGTGGTCCGTCCTTAAGGCGTCAAATGGCGCCGTGGCTTTTGTAGGTGGCAAAGAGGCAAGATTAAATTTGCTTTACAGCTTAGATTTGGCGAAGCGTTGGAAACGAATCTCTTCCAAACTCTCTTTATCCATGTTGCTACCATATAAAGCTAGAAGGAAGCGTACTCCGGCCTCGGCAATCTCCTCTGGCTTGGCATCTTGTTGGTTGAAAATTTCAATTTTCAAAATTTCAACAAAAGGTTGCTTGTTCAGATCTGTCCCTGGCAGACAAATCTGTTGAAATATTTTACTGATTAAAATTTTTAATCTTTTAACAACCACGAGTAGACCCTGTGACTGTTATGGCAGAGCTTCCATGGGCTCAGCTGGCCTCTATAATGCACGTACTCTTAATGGGGGGAAATACCTGGCGGTCGGACAAACCACTCCCTATATTACCCTCAATATCTCAAGATTCGATGAAACTAGCACAAATTAGTTTTTATAACCTCTTTCGGATTCAGTATCCTATATTTCGTTCTGTTGTGACGAAACTATCAAACTAAACGAAAGAGCGTTAATGATAGCTGGGCAACTGTACATATACATATATCAATGCTAATTTCAATTTTTGAGATTCAGTCTATTCGATAAGTTTTCCTTTTGGCAACGTTACGAGACCATATTGTTCTCATAATCATGCCTTAATGGTGAAATGGCTTTTAGTAAATAATATCAATAACACACTAGTCTAAATATTTAAAAAAATGTATTTATTGAAATTTACAAATGTATACTGAATACATCAAATAAATATAATATCTCTAAATAAAACAGTAGTACTATTTTAATGGATAAGCACTATTTAAAATTTGAAGAAATCATATCAATCCTTAACAAATATTATGTACATATTATTCAAGAATATATATATGCTTATATATATAATTCTACTGTACGTGTCTATGTCACTGAACTCCTCCTAAACGGATGGACCGATTTGAATGATTTTTTTTTATGTGTTTGGATGACGCCCTGGATGGTTTAGATTCACAAATCAGCCCGGCAGATGGCGCTGCAGTCGGTATCTATACTGCAACTAAACGGCTGGATCGACTTGAATGAATTTTTGTGTATGCATTCATTCATTCATTTCATTTATTTTTTGTATGCATGCATTAAATTATTTTAATTAATTAATTAAAAAAATTAATTAATGGAGTAAATAAATAAATAAATGAATTAATGCATTTAATTTTTTTGTACGCTGTGTTTTGATATTGTATGTATCGCATTTACGTAAATATTGAGTGTATTATATTCAGTTTTTCGTTTATTTTTCGACATTTTAAGTGAGTGTATCATATCAAGTGTGTTTCGTTATTTTGACATTTTAATTTTTTTGTACGGTGTCTTTTGATATTTCAGGTGTCGCATTTCAGTGAATATTAAGTGTATTATTAAGCTACGTACATAAAACAATACTACGTCTTCGTGGACGAGCAGGAAATATTGGTTGACGGACTCGGAATTCACAATTAGTCCGGAACCGTCGGTTAAATAGAACGCCAGAAGATCAATTGAAGGACAATTAAAATTTAAGAAACCAGGCTGCAATCACATGTACTAATGAAAGTCAAGAGCAACGCAACGAACGCCGTCGAGCAAATGCATTGAGACAAAGGCTGGCCTGTCAACGAGTCACCAACACATTCAGAACACGCGAACAACAGCGTTTGCAAGTGTATCGCGCATTGACACGTGCATCACTTCTTCGGCTTGCGTTTGAATATGAGTCGGACATCGACTATTTGTCACATTCACAAATTGTAATCGGTGCTATGAACAAACAATGCCAACACTGTCATGCACTCAAATACAAAGGTGAATCGGCCGGTTTCTGCTGCGTCTAGAAAAGTTGTATTGCCACCATTGAATTCGCCGCCAGAACCATTGAAAGCACTATTGGCTGGAGCTACATCTCAATCTAAATTGTTTTTGCGTAAAATTCGCAAATTCACTTCGTGCTTTCAAATGATATCATTTGGAGCAACAAAATCGTTCAGAATGAGGATGGTCGCAATTTTCAATCTACGTTTAAGATTCAGGGCCAAGTGTATCATCAAATTGGTTCTTTAATGCCGATGCCTGACACCGATTCAAAATTTCTGCAAATCTACTTCATGAGTGATGAGGAGCAGCAAATAAACGTACGCTGCCAGTACAACCATATCGAGCAGATGGAGGAACGAGAAATTGTGGGTATTTTAGAACCGTTTTTACAGAATCACAACCAGTTGGTCCAGTTGTTCAATGCCGTTTCAAACAGACTGCAAAACGACAATTATACGATTGTCATCTAAGCAGACAAAGTACCATCTGGGCAGCACGCGGGCGGATGTAATGCACCGACCATTAATGAAGTTGCAGTTGTTATGGTTGGCGACGCATTTGAACATCGAGATAAGATTCAAACGCAGAGATAACACAGTGCATACGATTGAAGACAGTCATCGCTCTTACGACGATTTTCAATATCCTTTGATATTTTGGGAAGGAGAAGATGGCTATCATTTAAATATCAAACAAAGAAATCCAGCAACAGGTACAATCTACACATGTCACAAAAAAGTGGGAACCACGAAAGCGAGGTGTTCCGGTTGAAGGATACAACGGCATATTTATGGGAAATAATTAGGCCGATTATAGACAGTCCATCCAAAGCAACGCGAATGTTTCTTCTTGCGTTTATTGTTGGTTAGTGAGCAACTATTCACTGATGAACAAAATAATGTATTCGATCGAATTAATTTGTCAATTGCAGCAGATTCTTTTTTTTGGACGCACCAGGTGAAACTGGAAAAACCTTTCTCATCTCTCTAATACTTGCGCGCATTAGTTCACAGAATCATATTGCGTTAGCAATTGCTTCATCAGGTATTGCAGCCACTTTGCTTGATGGCGGACGGACTGCACATTCAGCACTCAAGTTGCCGTTGAACATTCACACAAATCCAGATACAGTGTGCAACATAAAAAAGCATTCCGGTATGGCTAAAGTTTTGCAAAAATGCAAAATTATTATCTTGAATGAATGCACTATGGCCCACAAGCATTCACTTGAATCTCTCGATAGAATGATGAAAGATCTAAATAATAACACAAGGCTTTTCGGTGGTGCTTTACTCCTGCTGTCCGGTGATTTTAGACAGTCATTGCCGGTCATTCCACGCGCTGCATATGCGGATGAAATTAACGGATGTATAAAACAATCATATTACGTCTCGGCACAAATATACGTGTTCAACTGCAAAAGGATCCATTGGCACTATCATTCTCCGAGCAATTGCTCAACATTGGAAACGGAGTAAGACCATTGTATGGAGACACACAATGCATCAAATTGCCAGACAATTTCTGCAACATGGTAAATACGAAAGATGCTTTGATTGAAAGTATATCATGCGTGGCTTCGTGAACACTATTAACTTCAAAATACAACAGTCATTGCCCGGCCATGAGATATTGTTCAAATCGATCGACACTGTTACCGATCCTGACGTAGCAGTCAACTATCCTGTTGAATTTTTGAATTCGCTGGATTTACCAGGAATCCCACCACCTAACTTGCGATTATAAATTGGCTCACCTATCATTTTGTTTCTGAATTTAAATGCACCTAAGCTATGCAACGGTTCAAGATTAGTCATAAAAATAAATACGGGCAATGTTCTTGAAGCTACAATTTTGAAGGGCAAATTTGAAGGTGAAGTTGTTCTCCTGCCACGAATCCCAATCCATTCAGACGTCTGCAATTTCCAATTCGCTTGGCATTTGTCTTGACTATCGATAAGTCACAAGGTCAAACAATGTCGATTTGTGGGTTGGATCTAGAAAATCCGGTCTTTGCACATGGCCAATTATATGTGGCGTGTTCTAGCGTTGGAAAACCGTCAAGTTTATTCATTTATACTCCTCAGGAATTGACTAAAAATATTGTTCATCAACTCGCATTAAGATAAAATTAAACAAACATTATTGATTATAACGAATTGTTTTTAGAAAAATTGATGTTATTTCAAAATAAAGAATAATGAAATTATTATATTATTTCTCTTTCATTTCATACTTTGTTTAATATCCTAATCGCTTGAAATATCATGCAGGACAACGTCTGTCGGGTCCGCTAGTATATATGTATATATATATATATCTCATGATTTGTATCATTATGTAGCCTCCTGGCCAGATGAATATTATGTTTATTTTACTTGTTCTTTATTGTTATTCTAAAGGGACTTGGTCCCAGAATAAAGTTTGTTTTCTATTCTATTCTATATGTATGTATGTATGTATGTATGTATGTATGAATGTTTGTATGGATGGATAAAAAAAGTTAATGCAGAAAAATATGCAGGGTGGTTTCTGCACGGCGCAGGAACACAGTTCTTCGATACCTAACTGCTGTGAGGGTTTGCTTCTTAGCGCCTTAGTATATCGTAGACCTGTCTGGCATAGTACTTGTAATAAACTTGAACTTAGTTATTATTAGAATTGATATACTATCAAACATAATAGGATCATATAAATATAATATATCCATAATAAATAATACATGCTGTGTATCCTAAATAAGATATTAGGCTAATGATAAAACTATAAATAATTATGTAAGTTTCTGGTTATCATAAGAATCCCTTGGAAATCGTTTTAAAAAACTGTGTAAGACTACAAATCATGAAAGGTCTTCATGGATTCAGTACATGGATGAGACTGTTTCTAAGGTTTTAATTACCTTAGAGCATGAAGGACATCGGTTGTGCATGGTGGTGATTCGTCTCTGGGTTTTCCTCCATTTATAGGTGCTAGGTTAGCCCCATTCGTGGCTTTTGACAAATTAAACATATTTCCCCAGCCGGGTTTGAACCCAGCTTATATAATAATATATACAAAAAAAACTACTATTAGGCGAATACAATAAATTAAAGTTTTGTGGATATTATTTTAAAATAATTAAAAATATAATATTTTTAACCTAAGTTAATTTAATAAGAATACTCACTGGTAGTATTATAAATTAAACAACGGCTTCATTTATTGTAGAAGCCGTATCCCCTATTTTAAAATATGGTACGGCCCCTCTCCCTAACAGTACTTTTTGAATAAAATATAAAATTTATTGTAAGTAGTAGAATGTTTATAAGATTGAAAGACTTTTATAAGTTATATTTTAAAGCCAAGACTCGTCAGTGTCAGTGTAAACAATATTAAACTAAATTGATATTTTTTATATTCATTTTTAATATATCCGTTACAGAAGCAGTGATCGAAATTAAGAGAAAATTTCGACTTGTTAGCGCTTAGGAATTTTCAAAAAAAGAACAGTGTTGGAATGTTTTATAATAATTCGTCTAAAAGGTCCTATAATGATAAATTTCAACGAAAAATACCCAAAAGTATTTAATATATTTTTATTAATTTTTGTACAAGACATTAATATTTTCTACTGATTGAAAATTTCACTTAACGAATATTATAACTTTATGAAATAACAATAGTTGAAATTATTTTTATAATTGTATGAATGTAAAAAAAAAGAAAGCTATATGCATCTCTGCTGGACGTTTATGTTACAAAAAATATGTAACATAATTAACTATTGAACTTACAAGCTTTCACAAGATAATTTTTTAGGATTTTTTTTTTCATTCAAATTCTTTGGGCCGTTTAGCAGCAAATATATTAATATTATTCTTATTGAGGTAATTTTTATAAAAATAAAATTTCTGAGATGTTCTTCACCGGAGAAATATTTGATTAGGACATTGAGGCGATGCAGGTGGATAAGGAGAAAGAGAGGGATTTGATCTAAGAACAAATACCCGCATCCAGCAACTTTATAATTCACTACATCTTCTTTCTTCTAATTACTTCTTGTTTATTTTTGAAAACGAATAGTTATTTATTTTATAAGAAAATCCATATCCGGAATAAAAATCGATATTTCATTTATAAATGATAAACATTTATAACGTTACATGTCTTGTAAAAAAAAACCTAGAGTCTTGGGTTTAGTACGTGGTAGAGACTGTTATTTCTTCGACAACGGTTGTGCTGGGAGAAACTTTTCCAAGCCGGAAGCCGGCTATTAGAGGCTGAGTGAGCCCCAGTAGGGTCTCTATTGATCTTTTTATGGCTGTTAACAGATCAAATAAATCATCTGCCACTGCCGGAATCGAACCCGGGACCTTCGGCACGGCATCTCAGCACTCTACCACTGAGCTACCCCGCTCCCTAAATGCCTTAAGAACTGTGTTATTATTTAAATTTAAAATAAGGACCTTAAAAGGCCTGTTGTCTTTTTTTTTGTTTATACAAACAAGGCCTGACCCAAAGCGTTGTTTAACAACAACTAGAGATAGAACACTGACGCCAAGAAAAACAAATAGTTGTGAAAGAAATACCCAAAGAGGGAACAATTTGGAGGTGGTGTGGTTAGCGTTTGATCCTCTGTTTGTTGGTCACGGTTTTCATTTACAGCCTGTTCAACATCTCTTCCTTCTTTGATCCTACTTGAGGTCCTTGGGTCCTCTTCTCCTGCCTTCTCACCAATAGGTGCTTATAATTCTGCATGCTAGGGACATTTTTTTTTTTTCTTTACGAGGGTAGGTGGAAATCTTCGAAAGACGCGAATAGGCCCGTACCTATCCGTGTCTGGGATTTTTACCCACTAACACCAACCTCCCTACACCTCTTTCTCACCCTCCACGGGACCGCCGTTAGGCATTACATCATGGGGGGGGGGGGGGAGTGGCTGAGTGCCGCCTCATTGATGCTAGGAACATATGTGTGTGTGTGTGCATGTTTATAACATGAAAATATGATAAATATAGAATAAAATCTAAGTGTTATATTACAGGTATATAAGAAAAAGTAAAAGTTATTTTTTTGGCAAGTGAAGAAAGTTCCACTTTATTACACCCGAGTGAATTTTAGTAATTAAATCAGGGTGTTATAAGCACTTTTCTCACGTGTTAAATATCACATTTTTCCTGCGCCATTTAAAAATTAAGAACTTAAAGGTGAAATTTTAGATTTTAGATTGTCTCCACTACGTACTGAACCCAAGAACCTTCACGGGTAGTAGTGATACAGGTTTAAGTCTCATATGATGTCAATTTTCGTGATATTTTTTTTAACGTCTTTCTACATTTATGTAATGAGTGAAGGATTATTGTTTACCTGACAATAAACACTATTTTTATTTTATTATTATGATAACTACAAAACTATCAGGGTGATAGTTATTTCTTAACACTTGTCAGCTATTAACAGAACTGACTAGAAATGGCAAATGGTAGAGAAGTGGCAAAATAAGTCATAAAAAAAAAACAAAAAATATCGAGCATTATCTTCTGTTTTGATTTTTTCCCATAAACAAAAAACAAATTTTTTAATTATAATTTTTAATTTATTTTAAAAAAATATTCCAATATTAATTTTTTTTTTTCCGGGGGTTTTTCACAACTTAAGGAGTCATATCCCCAATACCCAAAAGCCACTGCTCTCTGTGATTTTCAGCCCCCATCTGGAATATGTGTCCAGAAATTCCCTCATCATATAGCTCACGTCATCCGGATCCTATGCGATTATTACTTGATCATCGGCATACTACAAATTGTAGATGACATCATCCCCGATTTGAGGACCCATTCCACCGCATGATCTTTTCCAGTCTTTAAGGGCTTTTTCTACATAGATGTTGAAAATCAGGGGTGAAAGGCAGCAACCCTGTTACAAACCTTTGTTAATTGGGAAGCTTCTAGACACTCTATCTCCTATTTTTATTGCCCCCGTGATGTTTTTATAGAGCCCTTGAATTGCTCTGATGAGGTATCTTTAACAGATGTATCTTCCAAGCCTTCCACAGTTCCCTAGAGGTGCGGTATCGTAGGCCTTGTGTAAATCTACAAATATCATGTGGAGTTCACGGTCGTGGGCCATCTTTTTTTCTATAAGTTGTGAGAGGCTGAAGATGTGATCAGTGCAAGATCTTCCAGCTCGAAAACCCGCCTGTTCCTGTTGATTTCTTCCTTTAATTCATTTTCAATTCGGTTTTTAATTATTCGGGCGTATAATCTACTCAGCGAGCTTGTAACCATAATACCTCTGTAGTTTGAGCAATCTTTCTTTTGACCTTTTTTGAAAACTGGGGTGATATATCCTTGCTTCCATTCTTCAGGGATCTCTCCACCATTCAACAGAAGTGTCATACTCTCTGCCAGTGCCATTTTGAACTCGACTGGGCCTGCTTTTATTAATTCTATTGGAATAGAACCGGGACTGGGAGATTTCCAATATTAAATAATACCCATATTACTTACTATATAATATTATACATACTTGATTATACTACTATATAATGTAGATTAAAACTTCATTTTAAAATTTTTTTTTTTTTTATTCCTACGTAGGTAAAAAGTTAGAATTCGAAAATATAATTTGTGTCAAATTTACGCCATATATTAAGTTCTATCCAAATGGTGAAGGTTGAAACATGTGTCCTTGGACCCCCCCCCCCCCCCAAATCGCTCCAGAATGGAGGAATATTCAGGCAGCTCAGTACACTCGTTCATAATCGAATAAAGATAATTATCCTTTTTTATTTATCCCTCATAGGAGTTTATTTATCCTGGAGGAACTCCATCCTCAAGCTTCCTCTATTCTTAACATCGCGAAACCGGCGATGATAGAACAATGTCGACCACAAGTATCCTGCACATGTGCATCTTTGGATGGAAGCCAACCACCCATAATAATGAATTATTATTTACGACGACTTGGTGAAATATAGATCCTATATAATTCTTTTCAAATGTGATCACAAATATCCAAAGTAGAAAATGTGTTTTTTGCCCCATAGCGGGGGTTAATAAAAAAAAAAATACCTGTGTCACTATAACCCATGAAAGGTATTGAGTTCAGTGTGTGATAGAGTGTACTGTTTCTTGGGAATAGAGGATATTTACCTAGATCACGCTAAACCTCAATTATTTTTACTTTATTGAGGCTAGAAGTGCCCCAAAAGTGTCTCAAGATCCCACAGGGCTGTTAATAGATAGATAAATTATTTGCCACAGCCGGATTGGAACACGGGAACTGAGCACACCACATGCTGAGCTTCCTCCGTCCACTAATGACATAGCTTTTGAATATCCTCCAAGACTAATTTTATTATAAACATACTTATAACATATAATTATTAACATACTGGTTTAAATTGAGTGTAACTCTATTGCAATTGATATTGTGCAAGCAGACTCGAGAGTTATGAGCTGTAAAAGTTGTTTTTGTTGCCGGCAGGGGTCCAATTTGGCCGCCAATATTTCAGGCTTATTAACTACCGACCTATTGTACCAAGGAATGCTTTTTATTAACTCTTGGAATAATTTTCTCGTCACCTCTCTATTATAAGCCAAGTTGTAAACCATATTGTAGAAATATAGTACGCTATGTAGTCAAATCGACGTCAAATAACATCCCAGTTCCACCTTAAATTCGAAAATTTTTATATTTTTACCTATTACATAAAGAATGCTGGGGGGGGGGGCAAATTAATTTTTTAGATAAAAATTTGGTAAGAGCGGTTTCTGAAAGATTTTTCGATGTGGTTTCAAAAAAAAAAAAGCCAGCTCAATTCGGGGAAAAAATGAGTGGGGAAAAACCCGAACGGTGCCTAGGGAAGATCGAGTTAGGCTTAGAGCCCCTCAAACATCCTTTTCATTGTCAGATCGACAGGACCAGCTATCCGCATGGACTTTGCTAAATCTAATCGGGTCTTTTTCGTTTAATGCACAATTCGGTAATTAAAAAAAGTAACTGTTATTAAAAAGTAACACGTGATTAATATAAAGTAACTATAATTGTTAACATAAATGATATGGTTTATTCTAATTTCCAAAATGAAGCGATATCTTCCAATATAACCTCAAAAAGGTCTTTCCCCATATTCCTTTGTCTCCACATAAATTCACAGAGATATGAATTCAACATTGTTCTTCTAGTTCCAGCTTCTATTTTATTTCTTATTTTGGCCGCGGCCCATAACGATTCTATCGACTGTGTGTGCGCTCCAGTTGAAGGATCAACGAAATTTTCAGAATGGTTGACTGTATAATGCTTAAAATCATACCCTTCTATTCTTTCTGTAGTGGAATAAGCTTTCCATAAATCTGATATTATAACACTTCCTGGAAGAATACATTCTTTAATGCACGCTATTAAAGTATCTTTGTTCCTGTTGGGCACTGAATATATGAAAGATTTTTTCGTCTCCCTGCAAATACCACAAAAAACCCATTGGTTGGGATATATTCGTCCGACATTATGTTTCCTTCTTGTAAAACAATTTCGACGGTCATACCATATCCTCCCATTTTGATAGGATTTTTAAGTAGCGAATCAGCACAAACCTCCCTCAAATAATTTTTCCAATTTGTTACTGTTTCTGCAGACATACTCAATTCGTCTTTACAAAATAACGTTATTGTATATTTCTTGGTTCATGAGTAAATAAAAAGAATTGCATTATTCAGATGATATTTTGAACCGTTGAACCACGTACCTTCCCTGAGTCCTACTTCCAAAAGACAACTTGCATTGTGACACCGCCATCTGTACCGGTCATCTCTCTTGCGCAACTTCATAGAATGTCCATTCCGGCATAGTTTTTCTTTATGGATGAGGCCTTTTTCTTGTAAGAATGCGATGGTTCGGTCCAAATCTTTAAAATCTTCGTATAACCTTAACATAGCCATTATTAGGTTTTAAACGAAACTAAGAAATGTAGTCATGTGTTCTACAGATATGGAGGTTGTAACTATATCACGTGTTACTTTTTAATAACAGTTACATTTTTTAATATCCGAATTGTGCATTAAACGAAAAAGACCCATCTAATCATACCGATTCCGAGGTAAATTTGCTTTTCCGAACGTTTTAGGAAAAAGCGAGTTACCTCGTTTTCCTCCAATAGTCTTCGCATATAAGCAATTTTTAAGGTCGATTATAGTGATTAGCATAACACAATACTATAACCCGGTCTTTAAATTCTGTCCGTTAAACACTGTCCGGCAAGTGGTCTATAAATTTTTTAATAGAGAGAAAAAAATCTTTGCAATAGCGACGTAATGTAGCGTTCCAAGCACGTTGGATGTCATGTATTCGTTAAAGATCCCTTCCTCTTTATAGTTGGATAGGCAAAATTGAGGACTCCCATTTTAGGAGCTTCCGGTTAGCCACTGCAGCAGAAAGTGACCTTAAATGAAACAAAGAATAAGCTTCTTTTTTACATATAATTCACAATACTGTCTCTACTCAAACCTCTGTTCAATATGGAATAAGCATTTGAATTCGATATTTTAGTGATTTTCAACCTACTAATCGATAGCAGTTGAGGCCTATGGCTAGCTTTTAATATTTAGATTTAATTATCAGTAGTTATATCCCTAGGACATTGATAACACTGTTCTGCACGAAAATCCTCCTTCAAACCAAAACATGCTTTCTTACTGTTATCAGATGTGGTGAACACGAATTTGAAGTCAGATTTTGTCTATCACACACAGTTTCCTGAGAAATTCTAGTTTTTTATCCAAAAAGGTGAGTTTTTTGTGGATTTGACGAATTTTTTGTCGGCATCAAAACATAGTGAAAAAAATTCAAAAGCCCGATGATTTTGAGCGCAATGAAGTATATTTGAACGAAAAAAATTTGATGGGAATATTACAAGTGGTTAAAGAAATATGGCTAAAAGTGTTTTTTCAGTTTTTCAAGGACCTCACTTTTGAAGCAAAGTTAAATACTACTGAGAAAAAGGCTTGGATTGCTTTTCGAGAGGTATGTGCTAAGTTTTTGGGAAACAAAAAATCTAGAGACTACCGAAAAATAGTCCAAGAACTGCTTACTTCATATAAAACATTGGGATGCAATATGTCCTTAAAAATACATTTCCTGCATAGTCACCTAGACTTTTTCACCCCAAATTTGGGTGCAGTTTCGGACGAACATGGAGAACGATTCCACCAAGACATATCCAGAATGAAAAAAAGATATTCTGGCAAATGGAATGAGAAGATGCTGGCGGATTACTGCTGGACACTGCAGCGGGAGACAGAGGAGGAAGAGTACAAAAGAAAAAAAACTACTCATTGACGATGTGTGTATATTTTTTGAGTTGTGTCATATCTAGTATTATACCTGATAGCATGCAGGATTCAATTAATTATATTTTATTGTTGAAAAAGAAAAAAAATCTGTTCTAATAAAGACAATAATTTTCAAATACAATTTTTCATTTTTTCCAAGTTTCACATCTTTTCTCTCAAAATCAGAGGGTGATAGAATTTTTCTGAGTTCGGATTTGGACTCAGCACACCTGAAAACATGAGAAACAGGCAAAATTGTTCAAGGGAGGGGAGAAAAGTTTTTTTTTGCAGAACAGTGTAATAGATGAGATAATTCGATGACAATCGAAAGCTCGTTCCTTGGCCGTTACCGTCGTTACTCAGCCTTCGGCTTCGGGCCGTTACCAAGCAACGAGGTTGAAAAATTTGTCATAAAATTATGAGGCATTTGTCAATGTCCAAAGGAATAATCGGTGGAAAATTTTTTGACAAAAAAATTCATAACTCAACACAAGAAAACATTTATTTATTTATTAAAATTACAGTTAGCGGAAGTACAATTATTAAAATTTAACTTAACATTAGATTCGTCGCTGTTCTCTTCTATAGAGGATCTATTAACACTATAAAGATCTATTAAAGTTCCATAAGTATTCTCCAAATATATTTGTGACTGTAGTTTGTATTTCTGGAAATGTTTTCTTTGATTAGCGCATTTATACTCTGAACATACGCTTTGCCAAAACGTGACATTTTGAAATTGATTTGGAATGAAGTTGTCATACTCAACACGTGTTGTCACAGTGATTGATAATTGGACTGAATGCAATCATCAGTGTAATTTTGACATGATTGGGTGAAATTGTTTCATATGACGCAAAACGACAAAATTTGAATGGTTGTTAGAAATGTCAAACAAATTTTCCAGTAAATATCCCGCAGGGTTCATCGGTCGCTGTTAACAGATTAAATTATTGAGATGCAACAGCTGGATACGAACTTGGAACATTCAGCATATCGACTCAGTACTCCAGACTCTTACCAGACAGATATTATATAAATACCTATATATACTTAAATACCGCTCTATTCTAACTATTGGAATAATATTTTTATTTTGAAGAGAAAATATTTGTCCTGACCGGGATTCGAACCCGGGTCCTCCGCATCTCTAGCGCGGTACTCAACCAAAGAAGCTACCAGGGCTCATATCCAGGCCAGATAAATCCATTCTCTTCACCGATCCCACATCTACAGCACTCGCAATTTTTGCGATGTACATATTGAGAAGAATGTTCGTTTAACATTACTTTAATTGGGGTCTGATCGATGTACGTCAAGTTTATTTTTATATATTTTTTTATTTTTATTATACTTTTAATTATTTAAATATTTTTATTTTGAAGAGAAAAATCTGGGCTGGTTACGAGCCCTGGGTGCTTAGTTGCAAGCTAGAGATGTGTATGACCCCCGGCCAGGAATAATCTTTTCTCTTCAAAATAAAACTATTTAAATGATAACAATAAAATTAAAATAAAAAATTATTGAAATAATAGTTTCACGAAATTTCTTTTTGTGTTTTGAGTTTTATATTGAAAATACTTTAAATGTAATATTTACCATCTACAATGTCTTAACATCTATTTAATTTAAATTAACAAGAATTTAATATTGATTATTGTATCTACATTTTTTCACTGAAGAATGTCCAATTTTGCTGGGAAATATATATAACTATGTACTCAAATAACATTTTCTCAATTGATAGTTTTGATTATTTGTTTTCATATTAAATTTACAGTCGATTCAGTTCTAAATACCATAAGCACTATCGATTCAATTAGCTGTGTTATATATTTAAAACATCAACAAAAACCTCTGCTTGATAACCTCCCGAACTGAAGAGAATTTTCTTTTTAAGATGGATGAGGAAACGTTGTTTGTTATTTTCGGTTTGAAACAAATCAGATATCGATTTATTACACCGAACATAAACACGTCTGATCTGATCGATGTATCGATATGAAACTCGAGTTAAAATTAAATATTTTTCCGATCTGGTCACCATTATTTTAGGGGCCTTTTGAAGATGACAAACGCCCGGTTTGCTTTGGCAGTGTTCCTTCCGAAACGGACCTCGTGGTTTGTTTTCTCGCCATCATTTTTTCTCCAAGAGATGATTTACAGCTAGCTCGACTCGTGTGACTACAACATCGGGTGATCGATCTAGGGTATGGAATTAAATGAAAAATAAATGTTTATTCTAAGATCATTTTAGAATTTTTTTTTAAATTTCGGTTAAATGTATTAATGTAATAGTTTATATCGGGAACTGCGGAGTGGGTGGGGGTAGAAAGCTGAGTTCCTGGGTTCAAATCCCGCTCGCAGGCAAACATTTATTTAGTCTCATAGCGGCCGGAGACGGATCCTATGAGATACATGGTCCTCTAGGGGTTCACTCAGCCTCCATAAAGTGGGTATCCAAAATAAGGCGGTTGAGCGATATAGGACAAATGCCGTCCCTGCACAACCGTGAAACAGTACAGTCTTGACCGAACCCTTGACGGAATGTAGTGGCACAGGTTAAAGTTACAGTTATTGACTAGGACTGTGTTGCTTTACAAAATGTGTGTATAATTTCTCCACATAACTACTCTAAAAAAAAACTATATTTTTTTAAGTATAATGTTTTAATTTAAATCTGCTTCGTAACAAAACAATAAATAAATGATTCGAATAGTGGAAAATGGTGAGATCAATATAAACTAGTAGAAAAACAACCCTCTGGAAGTACTTTCAACAAACTGGTTTAAGTTACCCGGGCTTTCTTCTTCGAAGAATTATCAGAAGTGGACGAAACAAGGTTTAAAGATGGAGTTCGTCATTAAAGGATATAATACAAATAGCGAGTTTGGATCGTATCAGCATACACACATGGCAACATATGAACATCAAGATCATTATGGATGATTTTATTCGGGACAATGTATGGAGCAATGAGGAACGATGGTGTACTGAGCAATGTTCTTTCAATTGTAGTCATAGTAAATATCAACAAAAAGATTAATGACACCTCATAACAATATTTAAACTCAACACTTTAAACAAAAGAAATTCAATAATTGCGCTTTGAATATTAAAAATAATAAAAAAGGATATTTCATATGAAATTATTTATATGATTTGGCTCACTGAGCGAGGAGTGACGCTGAGTGGCCAAGCCGAAGGTCCTGGGTTCCAATCCCGCTGCTGACAAAACTTTTATTCAATCTGTTATCTGCAGGTGATGGATCACATTGGATTCTAGCTTGGGCTTACCATTTTAGCCTCTATAAAGTGGATACCCAAAATAAGGGGAAATCTGGTGATTGAGGGTAATCCAGGACAAATCACCTTCCTGTACAACTGTTGTCCAAGAAACAGTACAGTCTCTACCATGTACTAAAACCCAGACTCGTTCACGGATTGTAGTGGTACATTTTTTATTTGACATCGCTTTGAGCGATGAATGCTCTTCTTAAATTTCCTTTATTAATTTAAATGCATCAGCGTCTTTTGTATTTTATTATTTTCATTGGACTGTGGAAATGTTTCAATATTGTAGTTCATTCTTTCTGTTTGATATTTTTTACATTCAAATAGATGCTTCGCTGTAGGTTTTATATTATCAAGACTTAGGCAGGTTGTTTGATACAGTCCTAATAGCAGATGGATATGAGTTAACTTTGTATGTCCGATTCTTAGCCTGCTTGTTATGCTGCATTCTTTTGACGTTAGGCCGTTTTGAGGGATCCTTCAAATGTTTTAATCATTGCTTGATGAGCAATAATATTCGATTCAGAAAAGGAAAAACTTTGATTATAAGAAAAGCAGTCATTACTCCGATAATATGCGATGTAATTATCTCAACTTGCCAACACAGAAGTATGCGAAGACTATTTATCCGATGGAGTAAACTCTCCCATTGGAAGATGTTTTGGCGTGCCACGGAACATCTGCAGGTCTTCACCGACGAGATCGGGAAAAAAACAAAATAACAAAACAGATTGTAATTTATTGAGGTCTCGTTAGGGAATAATGATTTGTTGTTGTTGAGTAGGAAATATATTTATCAAACCGGCCAATGAAAAGGTCCTTCTATTTGGCGATGGTGGAGCACTCTACTGGCAGTGTAAATATTTAGCGCGCCAGTTCTGTTCCTATCTCAACTTCTATCGGCTAGTTTCAGTACACTAATATTATTTACACTTGTATTGATGATTTCTTAATTAATTTAATATTCCATATTCATTCTTTTAAAAAATAATGAAGTAAATTTTTAGTTATACTGAGACACCTAATTGGCTTTGGTTCATGTCGCTTTACTGTACAACAGTTTTGTATAGTAATAAATTGTAACATCATATACAGATTATTTGTTGCATTTAAGAAAAGAAGAGCGCTCTTCGGTTTTCCCTGAGATTAAGAAAGCATTTGATACTTGCAGATCCCGCCTTTTTTTGAAAATTAAATTCTTTATCCCCGGGATTGAGTTATTTTAGTTTCATCCGCTGTCTGCCTTGTTTTAGGAAGCCAATAATAATTTTGTACAATATTTCATAATATATCTGGACGAAAAATCACATCGAACAAAATGATATAAACTACAATTATATTTTCACTATATTTACCACAAGGCAGTGTTGAATTCACTATTCATTTTGCTCCTATTATACCCGTGTGTTTTGCTGACGATACAGCAATCCATTAATCCAACAAAGATCCTAATATAACCTCTATAGCTAGCCAAAATCATCTTTTTATTAGGCAAAGTGGTCCAATGAACGGAAAAAAACTTCATAAAATCGAGCTTTATTAGTTTTACCCTTGTAGCATCGAAAAGCGTCGTGTTCAGCAGTCAAAGCGTCGTGCTGAGTAGTCAAAGCGTGTTGTTGAGCAGCCAAAGTTGACAACGCCTGTGTAATTTCGAAAACTATGTTTGTTTTCTCTCCAATAGGGCATACATATAAAAATTAAAAGTACATGAACTCGTAGAAGATAAAATTCACTAGTTTCTTCTTCTTCAATAATCCTTCATTCTCTCCGGATGTTGCCTTCTCTTATCTGCCCATCCCCCATGGCCATGTTCCTTAATCTCTCTCTGTCCAAGAATTCCTCGTCAGTAGTAAAATAATGTAAAAATAAATTAGTTCCACAGATAAAACATTGTTCTAAGTTCTTCTCTCCTCTGCCAAGCAGAATAACTCTGGCTTTTCAGGTTTTACATCTTATCAAATGTTCGCTTATTCAACCTCTTGGGGTCCCTCTTGACCATATCCTTCATGACCACAGGACCCATAGAAACCTAGCATATTTTCCTCATAGTGGTTTTCAAGTCCTTTCTTGTTTCGTATATTTCTTTATTCGATCACAGTCTGTGGCTCCCTTGTGATATGATTGGGCCATAAATTCTTCCTAATACATATTTATAACCCTTAAGATATAATTTTTATTGTAGTTTTCATTCTTTAAATCCTGTACCACTACGACCCGTGAACGAGTCTGGGGGTTCAGTACATGGTTGAGACTGTACTGTTTCATGGACAACGGTTCTGCAAGGAGGTGACTTGTCCTAGGTCACGCTCAACCGCCAGGTTTTCCCCCTTATTAGGGGTACCCTATTTTATAATATTTTATAGAGGCTGGGTGAGCCCCAGGAGGGTCCTGGATCCTATATGATCCATCTCCGGCTGCAAACAGACTAAATAAAAGTAACTGCCCGCAGCGGGATTTGAACCAGGATTTCCGGCATGGCAACTCAGTGCTCAACCACTCAGCCACTACGCTCCCATCTTCAATTCAATTCAATCTTTACTTATCAGAAATTTCCCAATATCTAATACGCCAAGCACTGATGACGTGGATACAGCTGTGGGAAGCAACTGAGGAAACTAGTAAATTAAAAAGTTCTTGCCGCAGCAACAGAAGAAAAGAAGTAGTCATCACAAGACTAAGAATCGGTCATACGCGTCTGACGCACGGATATCTGATCGAGAGAGATGCACCATGAAAGTGCGTAAGTTGCAGAGTGCAATTAACTATCACCCACATGTTGGAGGACTGCCCCCTGTATGAAACATATTTCATGGCTTAGGATTTGATAGAAAACCCCAGACTATACTGGGTGATAACACCACAAATATTGATAAAGTGCTAACTTTTCTTTTATAATAATATGTTTAATAATAATATAATAATTATATGTGAAGTGGAATTAAATGTTAAACCAAAAGAATAATGAAGAATAATAATGAAATAAATGGATGTTGTGCGGCTATAAAGAATGAAACCTAACCTAACCTTAAAATACTTCATAGCTATAAAATACCATTGTTTATTATAAGATATACTATATTCATATGAATATTATATGTCTACCAATACTTAAAAATGCCATTTTTATTCCCATCTTCAATCTTCATTACTGATACCTTAGTGGATGTAATAAAAGGCCCGTTCTATAGTGTTCTAAATTTGAAGAGACGACTGTCTATTCTTGGGAGCCATTAAAAGAGATCGCACACGTGTGTATGTGTGACTGCTGCTTTGAAGTTTAGCGCTCTATTGAGAGTGCTCTAAAGTGCTCCTCTATGATTTAATGCTCACTCCAAGGCTTACGTTATCCACGGTTGCTGAATCAGCTATCTATAATCTGAAAAAAAAAATATTAATGGTATAAATTTACGTTGAGTTATTGCACAAGCATATAAATATCATAAAATTCTAGTCGTAAAAAATTGAACCAACTACACAATTAAATTAATACTGAATTACTAAAAATATATCTACAATCCCAGTGAATAAGTGGTTAACACGAATTTTCTACGAAATGAGTTCCATGTACTTGGTGAAGCGGAGTCGTGCTATTTTCGTAGTGATTAAGGACTAGTTATTGCTTATATTGCAACTACAAGTCAAAAACTATGTGAATGACATTTCCGCTTCCCTCTGGACAAAATTCGACTTGATCACTTATTCGTCTGGGCTGCAGATATCTTCTGCTCTTATGATTCAAAACTAATTCATTCACATTTTACATGGCACAACCAGTCTTCCAGCTATCGCCAAATAATCATTAGGGCTTACGTAACAGTACAACATCTTATTATCTTAAAGCGTAGAGATACTTTTATGTAAGATATTGCAAAGGACAGAGAATCGATTCCATTACGAGGAGATTTATCGATTGTCACTAACAGATCTGTCAATCGCATTTCCTTCTGAATACTTTGGTTATTGGCAGGTTATAAAACCTCGTATTTTTTTTTTCTGACGTAATGACCAATCGAAAACTGGAATTGACATTGGTCGTACAACTTCTGTTGTAATAATTATTTCCTTAACTAGTTCTATGACCCGAAAAAAAAAAGTCAGCTGATATTTAACTAACCCAAGAGATAAAGATGAAAGTTAGAACAGTAGATACAGAAATATTATTGCTCATGTTCTAATAATTAAAGTATTTGAATGAGTTATTTATCTTCACTGATTTAACTTTATTTCGATTGATGATAAAATTAATATAACGTAATTAAATAAAAATAAAAGATATATTTTTTTAGGACAAAAAGTACGTCGATAGGGTAACCTCTAAGAAGGTTAAAGATATATTCATTGTTCCATATTTATAAAATATAAGGCCCCAGATAGATTGACTGAAATCTATTTCGAATCATTCGCGTTCATTAAAATAAGTCTTATTTCAGTGGTTTTCTTCCCCGCTAATTTACTAAAAATTAAGTATGTGTGGTCGTTAAACCCTTAAATCTATTGCAATGAGCTTATCAAAGAGATATTGACATTTTTAAACAATGTAATGTGATAGAATTTATTGATATTATTTTCCCAATAATAATCGTACGAAAGTACGTCAATTCCCTATACCGGAAGTTCCTACGAGACCCATAATAATAGATATTAATTCAATTATTACTTCTAAAAAATTCATAATATTGAAATATTTTATTGATACTATATACAGGGTGTCCCATTTCAAGTGGATCAAACGTTTTTAACTTTTAAACGAAAAAAAATTCAGAAAAACGATTCAGGTAGAAGTTGTAGTTTTCAGGCCTAGTTTGAAGAAATAAAGAAAACATTTTTTGGTTTTTCACTTTAAACGGTCAATATCGACCTTCAAAAAATTTAGTTTCCTCTTGACCCCCATTTATTTATATTTTTCTGAAATGTACAATCCAAAACATGAAAAATTTTATGTAACATGTATGTATGGAAAATGTAGAAAATTAACAATTTTTTCTATAAAAACGTCGAAACAGAAGGTTTTTAAATGTCCAGCCATTTTCTGAAAGATTTAAAATAGCTTGATTAGTAACTTATTACGACTATAAACTCTTGAATAAAATAACTTAATGCTAAATTACGTTTCCTCGTAAAGTAGGTATACTAAAGTAGTGAACTTTGAATGATTTTTCTACTTAAACTATTAAAGATAGAAAAAAAATGTTACATCCATTCTTCCATGTTTTGGATTGCACATTTCAGAAAAATAAAAATAAATTGGGATCAAGAGGAAACTACATTGTTTGAAGGTGGATATTGACCATTTAAAGTAAAAAAACAAAAAATGTTTTTTATTTCTTCAAACTAGGCCTGAATAACTGCAACTTTTACCTGAATCGTTTTTCTGAATTTTGATTCGTTAAAAAGTTAAGAACCTTTGATCCCACTTGAAATCGGACACCCTGTATATATTTTTTGTAACATAGCGGCCTCTAAGGACCATGGGAATATCATTGGTTAGGCTTCTTTGGGAGTCTTGATTTTCTTTCTTCCCATCTCAGCTTCATGATTTTCGACTGAATTTTTTTTTCTTTCTTCGAACCACTTTGTACCCCTCATTTTTTCTCTTCCGGTATTGGTGAGATTTTTCAGTGTTTTCCTGAAGGTGCCTCTATCTAGGCAATCGGCATCTGACATTTTAAGGTTCTTTAATTCTTCTCTTATTTGCTTCGAGTATCCTCCCGCGCTGTTGTAGCTACAAGTTTTGTTAAAGAACTTCTTGTTGAATCATTCCTCCTTCATCCTTTTCATGTGCCCATAGAACATCAGCCTTCTGATTCTTATCTCGGTGTCCAGGTCTTTGATTTCTCTGTAGACCCCTTCGTTAGATCTTCAGCTGTAACCTTCCTGTGTTTTCCTGGGCCCATAGATTTTCCTTAAGATCCTCCTTTTTATTCTTAGCAGCTTTTCCAAGTTGGGTTGGCACGTGGTCTCCATCCCATATATCACATGCTTTATCACAACGTTCTTTTTATTGTAAATTTTGCCTTTTTGAAACCTTACATTTTCTAATTTTTTGATACGTTATTTATTTTATAATTTTTTTTTTACCCAAATGATATTAGTTACTAAGATACAAGTACTATCTATCTATCGTTCTATCACTCGGTGCTACAACTCGATTTCGTGTCTTGGCCTCCTGTTGGAGCTTCAATCAATTGTCTCGATCCTGTGAATATACAAGTAAAAAACAATCTGTTACAACATGTACAACCCATGAAGGGTATTGAGTTCAGTATATAGTAGAGAATGTTCTGTTTTAAAATCAACGGTCAACGGCCCCTGATTAGGCCAAGATCAAGCTCAAACGACAGATTTTCCTCCTACTTTTTAGAGGCTGGGTGAGCCACAGAGTGCTAGAATAAAAAAATATCTACAACAGCCTATTTCGAACTCGGGATCTACAGATCAGTAACCATGTACCCTGCTCAGCAAACCCCGGTTTTTTTTAACATGTTTAATTATCTGCCATAGACAGTCTCAAACTCGGGATCCGATTTTTTTTTTTAAACATGCTTAATAAATGGACTTTGAAATTAAATTTTAAATAGTTTTCAACAAGCTATTCTTGATACCAAAGACACGAGAATGTTTGTGATGTCGACGAGGTTGACACCTAGCGAGGGCCAGGTGTATCTTCTTAGATTGGCCTTCGACATCAAAGGAACTTCATTGACATCCTTCAGCTGGAGCGACTTCTGATCTTGAGGAGAATCCAGGATATGCTTCTCAGGATTCGGGGCGCCAAAATAAATAGAAAATGCACAAATAATTCGTTTAACGTGTTTCTGATCTAGAAATATGAATGAATTATAAGATAGGATACAATTGTTACTGATTATAAAAACAATAATAAGTAAAGAAACTGTAGCATTTTTATTAATTGTATTATTATTATTGGCAGAAATAACAAGGTCCCAGCCCTTCCTCTAAGAGCTACCAAGAATAATCTCTCCATTATATAAAACAGTTGTTAGTGATATGATATTTAAAGGCGTTGCCTAGCAACAGATTGGAGAACTACTTTTTCTTCAGTCTTTTGTCTTCCTCGATCAGTTAAATTATTAATATTTTTATTGAAAAAGGGAACGGTCAACAGAGACATCAAATAAATGATAATACATTAGTGGAAAAATACATTAGTGGTTTTTAGTTGGAATTTTTCCACTAATGTATTATTAATATTTTTAAATATTGAATATGCACAAAGCCATAGGTCCTCACTTCTTTAAGCCATTTCACAAAATATAATAATATTAGAGAGGAAAATAGTTGACTGGGAGATCTAATGAAGGGTGGAAATAGTGGCGGGGGGTGCAGTCAAAATTAACACCACATAAGTGAAGATTATTTTTTATTCGTGCCGACGTTTCGACCTACTTTGTGCTTCATCATCAGGGCAAATAAAAGGAGTGGCTGCTCGGTGAACCCTGTAACTCAGTGTATCGGTATACATCTGCTAAAACCTCAGTTCCCAAAGTGGTCAATCCCCCCCCCCTCCAGGGGTCCACGGGAGTTTCGACGGGGTCTACGTTAGCGTCACAAAAAAATGGTTTTAATAATTAGAATCAGTTTGCCGTCGGCACTTTGTTTATTTCATTGCAATAATTAATTAGGTAATCCTATTCTGTTAAAATATCTTGCCGACTAAGACCGCCTTATGATTACTAAATCGCTCACATTTTTTGTTGAGTTCTGGGAATATAGTAGAAATGTAGAGGGTCCACTGGAACCAGCTAAATTTGGAAAGTGGTCTATGAGAAAAAACGTTTTAGAACCTCTGTACTAAAACGCCAAGTGGCGTATCATCAAAAGAACAGTTGCACAATTGTAAAATTGGGGTTGGCTGCCCCCCTCTTATTCACTTAAGATAAATATAAAAATATTTTATTAATAATAAATGGATAAATAAAAGGAAAACTGACATTGCAATCGAATAAATGAAAATAAAACATTAATTAAAATGTCATATTTTTGTTTTCAATATTTTCCTCATTCGTTCGGTCCAACGGCCTGGACTTTTTATCTCTGTACGTGAGCTATATATATAACTAGGTAGATTCTCCTGTGGTGCTGTGGTCAGCAGAACAACCTTCTGTGCCCAACCTCGTCGCTTCTCAGCTCTGCACAACGTCTGCAGAGGGTCCTAGGATTTTTGTAAGAGAGTAAAAAATCCTTTGTTATACCGTTCTTCGATAGATTCATAAAATGGGGTTCTCGAGACTGTGCAGAGTCAGATACTCTTTAATGATCCCTATCCTAATTAAACCTGGATAGGCGAAATTTAGAGCTCCCACTGTAGAGCAACAATTGGACAGTAGCATACCTAGCACATGAACTTACTCTTCCCTCCTTAATATATAATAGAATGAATCTTATATGATTCATTAAATAATTAGAATTCTTTTTTTTTTCTGTTTCAGAAAGGCGTAAGAAGACATTGAACTTCAAAATAAAAGTGCGCTGTGGACTTTACGAGAGGGACTTCATTCGAATTGAAGTGATGTGGAGCCAAAGCCAAATATTAGAAGCACAATACAAGTGTGATTATTGACGACAAGTGTTGTGAAATATCTTTTGTATATGCGATCCTCTTAAGTTTAATTTATTTTTTCTTACATTTATTATATAAGTTTTCTTTTTTCCTTCTTATTCTTTATCTTTTGAAAATAAATGTACAATTTTTTTAAACAAATTATTTATTTTATTTGTGTTGTTTTTTTCTTATAAATAGAATAGAAATTAAATGTAAGTTAGCCCTTACCGGGACAACTTCCGGTTCCTGGCGATAATGAGTGAGCATTGGCTATTATATTTGATGTATCTGGATGGAGGACTTCCGGAAGGACATTTAGCGGCCATGTTCATTAGCTACACGATACTGTTCACACCTCTCTTCTCTTGTCCACTCTTCAAATTTACAATATTTATATATTATTTACAATATATAAGTATATAACATATTAATAAAATATATTGATAATGGCGAAATGGAATAAGACACTGGTATTGTTATTTTTTCAATTGCTCTATTATGCCAGCATCTGCAAGGTCAGTACATTATAGTCGGTCTTATTTGACTATTTATTTATTTGATTAATCAATATTTTGTTTTCAGTTCCAGACTTACAACGGCTTGATGATCGATTATTTCGAAAATTGTGCCGACAAGGAGTACCCGAACAGAGTCGAGAACGCGTCGGTCACTCAACTGTCCAGGGACCAGATTGTCGTCAATGCGGACATCGAAGTGACCAAAACTGCTCGAAAGCTTCCGGTAAATATATAACAGAAATAATCTATAGTTATAATACTATAATATATCTATAGTTCTAACATAAGGAAGGACTGTTATAATAATAAGTAACTGAAACATTTATACAGGGTGGTATTACCAATTTTAGTGGCCAAATTTCAGAGGGAACGATACATTCATAGATCATTGAGTTTGTAGCTATATCGAACATCGGTCATCGATAAATCGAAGTGATATATGAACAGTATAATAACAATCATATAACCTTCTCATATTGTTTAACTGAAATCGTTTATTATTCAACACCGCTGTAAGTAATAAACTTTTTGATTTTTACAACAATTTACCGTGTGTTACTTTCGTAATAAATAAAGTGTTTCAACCTCAAGAACACGTAATGTTAAGATCCTTCATTATCCCTACAAAATCTTAATAATTATCACGTCTGGGTCAGCAATTGTTAAGATTCTGTAGGGATAATAAAGGATCGTAACACTACGTGTTCTTGATATTGAAACAGTTTATTTATTACGAAAGTAACACAAGATAAATTGTTGTACAAATCAAAAAGTTTATTACTTACAGTGGTGTTCGATAATAAACAATTTCAGTTAAGCAATTTGAGAAGGTTATATGATTGTTCATATATCACTTCGATTTATCGATGATCGATTTCGATGTCGCTACAAGCTTAACAAGAAACAGCTAGTGCAGCAGTGTAGATCGATTTATAGAGCGTTGAGTTGGTGTTCTGAAGGTTCCGAGTTCAAATCCAGAAGTGGAAGACAAATTATTTTATCTGTTAACAGCCACGGATGGATCCAGTAGGACATGCAGAGCCTTACTCAGCCTCTATAAAGTGGGTACCCTATATTAGGGAAAACCCAGCCCGTTGAGCGTGATTTCGCATAAATCATCCCCTTGGATCAACGTTGTCATAGAAATAGTACAGTCTCTAGCATGTTCTGAACCCAAGACCCATCATCGGTTGCAGTGAGACAGGTTTTTTCTAAGGAACCGCGAGTATAGTCATTTAAATATAAGAGCTAACTAAATAGATTTACCTGGACCTGATAAAATAGTCAATATATATATATATATATATATATATACTTACTTTTTTTTACTTTTTCCCTTCACGGAGTACCTTTGTTCCGTACATCTATAGTACATTACATACAACAGTATTTTCATATTTTTTTCCAATGTTTTACATTTTTCATTTTAATTACAAATAAAACTTGACGCTAAATTGAAAATATAATATATATATAACGACTTTATTACAACAAGAATACGTTAAATGTCGTAGCCTAATTCATACAAGGCCTGCCGGCATTTCTTTTTATCGTAACATTCTTCCTCTCTAAGTCTTCTTGCCGCTATTGCCGGGATCCCTTCCATCCACCTCTTTCCTGGGCGACCTCTCTTCTCCCTTTCCGATGGTATAACATTAACAAACCAACTTAGTTTTTTCGTTTCAACTAATTGCTCCTTGGATGCTAAGTGCTCTGTTTACTGCTTCCCTAATTATGTCATTCGGAACGTGTTGTAGTCTTGATATCCTACAATAACGCCTCCAAAAATCCATCTCCATTGAAAGCAGTTTTCTTACCGAGTCAGTTGAAAAATCGTAATAATACAAATAATAATGAGTAGTCAATCTTCTCATGGAAATCTTTTAGAGATAGGTCTGGGGTATAAGGTGGTTGTGGGAGGACTTCGTAACCCTGCTCGTTTAGTTTCTTCACTGTCTGTCGAGAAACACGAGGTCTGGCATTGTCCTGTAAGAGTATAGGTTCTTTCCGTTTTTGTTAGTAGGATAAATGAAATTGGTGGTTTCACCTCTGGGTAGAAAGGAGAACTAAATTACTTAAGAATTAATCTGTTTCACGAGACGAATGGTCCGTTTGCAACACCCTTCCCCGAACGCGGTGGTAATGTCTTAACTAATCTTTAAACAAGGAAAATCATGAAAACACGAAATTTCTCATTTTAGATAATATATTAAGTTCAAAAAAATGTTCGTAAATTACATGACATTTTCTTCATTGCTGGAAAATATTAGTAACAATTTACATATAAATAAATTCGGTCAATTAAACTTAACGGAAACATATATTTTTTAAAATTTTGAAAATGAAATGACAGTCTCTTAATTTTAAAATGAAATATTAAAAATGAAACACGCTTATGAATGCTGGTAAGAAAATAGGACTGGAAATAAATTCGGATAAGACTAAGTTTATGGTGAGTAGCAGAAAAGGGCAAAATTTTGATGATATTGTTCTAGGAGGGAATAAGTTCCAACATGTGGACAAGTTTAAGCACTTCAATGCTAACTAGAAAAAACTAAATTCAAGAGGAAATAACGGCGCGACTAAAGGCGGGAAATGCTTGTTATTATTCTGTATCGAAATTACTAAGCTCGCGTATTTTGTCACGAAATCTAAAAATCAGAATTTATAAAACAATCATCCTTCCATCTCTTCTCTACATGGGTGAAACTTGGCCACTAACGCTGAAGGATGAAAAACGTCTCCAGCTATTCGAAAATAAGATGTTACGTTGAATATTCGGTCCAAAAAAGGATGAGACCACTAGGGAATATAGGAGATTACATTACGCGGAATTGCGAAGCATGGAACCGGTAAATATTATTATAGCGTCGCAAAGATTAAGGTGGGCCTGTAAAGTTGCCTGGTTTAGTATCGAACGAATTCTGCGTCTGAGGGGTAGACCGTGAGGTAGGTGGGAGGATTGCGTTAAACATAGTGGCGGATTTGGGTTTGGGTAGGGTCCGCGGACAGAAGTTTTAAAGCAGTGATTGGTGGTATCGGCATCGATTTGGTTCGCTGAAAAAACCAAAAAAAAAACCTGTACCACTACAACCCGTGAACGGTTTTGGGGTTCAGTACACGGTAGAGGCTGTACTGTTTCATGGATAATGGTTCTGCAGGGAGGTGATTTGTCCTAGACCCCCCCTCTTATTTTGGTTACCCTATTTTTATAACATTTTATAGAGGCTGCAAACAGACTAAATAAAGTCTTTCCTCCAGCGGAATCGGAACCAGGATCTCCGGTAAGGCAACTCAGTGCTCTACCACTAAGCCTCTCCGCTCCTTTTCCGGGTTCGCTAAGCCTTCTTATTATTATTATTATATTTTTAATATTATTTTACTCATAAAAAAAAATCATACAAAAATCCCGTGTTTTATGATCATATTTCATGGTTGTACTAAGCAATGTTTGGCCAAATGTAATGATAGTAGAAATTATCAAGTAGAGGGCTCATTGCAATCTGTAAATATAGTTAACAACATAAATCCACTTTGAATTTTAGAAATTATAAGAAAACACAATTTATATGAAACGATTTGATATATGTTAATAAATAAAAGCCTTAACGAACCCGAAGCCTCGATGCCAATACCACCAATCTATGTTTACAAACATCCGTCCACGGAGCACCACCCAAACCCAAACCCGCTAGATCATTCCTAACGCAATCCTCCCACCTACGCCTCGGTCTACCCCTCGGACGCTTCCCAGTCGGTACATCGCCTATAGGAATCCGTTCGTCAATAAGCCCAGGAACTTTATAGGCCCATCTTAATCTTCGCGACGCTATCACCTGAATAATATTTACCGGATGCATCCATCACAATTCCGCGTTATGTTATCTCCTATATTCCCCAGTGGTCTCATCCTTGTTTGAACCAAATATTCTACGTAACACGTTTTTTTCGAATACCTGAAGACGTTTTTCATCCTTCAGCGTTAGTGGCCAAGTTTCACATCCATAGAGAAGAGATGGAACGATAATTGTTTTATAAATTCTGATTTTTAGATTTCTGGACAAAAGACGCGAGCTTAGTAATTTCGAGACCGAATAGTAACAAGTATTTCCCGCCTTTATTTCCTCTTGAATTTCGTTTTTTCCAGTTAGCATTGACCTTAAGTACTTAAACATCTCTACATGTTCGAACTTATTTACTACTACAACGATATATGTTTAGTTTTTATATTTAAAATTAATATAGGATAATTGAGATGGCAGTGCAGCTGGATGGATACAGATCTGTACTACATAACTACTGTAGCTGGATGGATAGAGATCTGTACTAGATAACTACTCCAATGGTTCATTATTTCGTCTCATTGTCGAAGCACGCAACGATCATTATTTTTTCATTGTATCATTTTCTACTTTTCAATTCACTCTGGAATCGGATGCTCTGTTTAGATTTGAACCGAACGGAAAGTAAACAAAGATATACTGCCCTTTCACATCCTCTCCTCCGCTACGTTCGTATTGTTTGTTATCGTCATTTGCAGCACTTTATCGATTATTTCATCTATATATATTTTTAAAAAAAGGTAATAACCGTGTGTTATTTTATACTATTAATCTTTATTAATTATGTGAGAGTCTCATGATTTATTAACGTTAAAAAAAAACAAAAAAACAGTCAATTCTTCATCCGGACAATAAAGCTACAACTCCTAATGGTCGTTGTTGTGCTATGTTTTTCAGGCTTGAATGTATTTTAAATATAAAATTTATTTTGGGATATCAGAGTAATCATTTAAGATGATTACTCAAATTATTATTTCTTTAAACGTCCTAATTTTGTCTTAATTGGATTCTTCTCCTTAGGTTGCTTGCGTGTTTACTATTTTTTTTTTCTCTTTATATTTTCATCCAGACCTGTCAAAAACAAGTAATTGAGAATCAGCGGATTGTCTGACTGGAAAATAATACAGAACGACATGGAAGGCATGACGAAGAACATTAGCCAGCGATATCTCTCCATTGGCTTCCTTTAATTTCCCACTGTATTAGGTACCTCATCCATGTTCTTTTTAGTGTTCTCGAGCATGAGAGTCGTGGCCATTGTTCTATCAATGGGTTTGGATGCCCGTATATTTTTCCTTGAAATCGTTTTTAGTAAGTTCGTATGTGTTCGTCAACCATTTGTATTTTTAAGTCCGTATGCAGAGTTTTGTTATTGACGTACCATGGTGGATTGGTGATAAGTCTAAGTACTTTTGACTGAAAAGTTTGCAGTCGTTTTAGCGTGAGTCTGTTTAGCGATCCCGTAAATTTGTAATGTATATGTCGAAACTGGTTTTAGTAAGTAAGTGTACGTATTTAATTTCTGTCTTATATCTAATTTGGAGTTTTTCTTGAATAGCGAGTGCATTAATTTGAGTTTGTGATTTAGTGATTGGCGTTTCATCTTGACGTGAGGACCCAGTGTCATTCTCCTATCAAATGTTAGTCCAAGGTATTGTGCTTTGTCTCTCTGCGGGATGGCTGAGTTATTATGGTAAATGGGAGGGCATGTTTCGCGTCGAAGAGTAAAAGTGATGTATTGTGACTTTTCGTGGTTCAGTCTGATTTTCCATAATTGGCACCACTTATTCACCTTTTGTAAGTTGTGTTGTAAGTTTTGTGAGGCCTGTGCATCTGGGTTAAGTAAGCACCAAAGGATTATAATGAATATACTATATTAATACAATTTGAAATAAGATTAATGATTTAATATATGCATAAAGACGTACGCTTAGTGATTCAGATATATATAGAGGATTGCCATAAAATACATACAGAAATTAAATTACGACTTATCTTGTGAAACAGGGGTAGATTAGGTCTTTAGGTAGGTCTTCGGCCTGGCCGCCTCCGGGTACTCCTAGACCCAGCCCTCCTCCCCCGGCCTCCTTCTTCCGTTTCCTCGCTCCTTCTTCTTCGAAATCTTTTCCGAGAGTGTCTTTTTCTAAGGGTGGAGTCTTGGACTCCCCTCTTTGGTATCTCTTGAACATCGGGTCTAACCATTTTACCTGAATGACCTAATTCTTACAAAGGGTCATTAGCTCTTTATGCAAAAATATATTTATTTTTATAATACCGCCCGGTACGATACATAGCAATTGGAAAATAAAATTTAAGCTGTCTACAGTAAATTTTTGAGTACCAAGAAACATAAATACCTGCCGATATTTCGTCAATTCAGGCATCATCACATCTGGGGTAGATGCGTGGGGTATGAATAGTAGAAACCGTAGTACGGAGTTGCGGAAAGTCCAGATTAGAGAGGAGAAGAAACAAAACAATTAAAAAGCATGACGAAAACAGAAACAAATCTCATGGGAAAAGAATTTAACGGAAGCAACTCACGTGGTATGGACATACAAAATGGAATGTCCAAGAGCATTCTTATATTATTTTTAAACTAGGAAAACAGAATGTATATGACTGAGTTGCTGCTGTGAAAAGATACCTGGATAAAATACAAATTGATTAGGGATGAATACACAACAGAGCAGTCAAGAAACATTAAGTTTTTCAGGAATAGTGAATGATGGAGAGGAAGCACTCCGAAAAAATGAAGGAGTTCTGGAGGAAGATTAAATAGAAGAAAAATATTTATCTTAGTCTTAGTTGGCTTGTAACAAATAAATAAATAATGTTGAGTTAAGTTTATTACTTTAAGTACACCAAGAATTATAAATACAGCTTATTCCAGTTTATGTATTAACGGTACTTGTCCAATATAGGGGCTCCACTATGCTGGTAACTCTGGTTAGTCTAGTGACTGACAAACAAGAATCAAAGCTTGGCCGAGATCGGCTCCCTTCGGATTCCCGAACCCCTATAAAATTATTTTATATCCCTCAAAAACTAATAATAAAATAATAATAACAATAAAAGGATCGTATTATTCGGTTAATTATCACCATGTTCCTGTTTTTAAAATATGACTATTACCTTTTTACAAATTATTATTTTATTCAATATGTTCATTATTTTATGTTTCTTTTTTTAATATACTATTGTATTATTATGTTATTAATTCTATATTTCATTATGTTAATGATTCTATATTTTATTTTGTTATTGTAATTTATGTTGTATCGTTCGTTCCTTTTATTTTGATTATTATTAAACTGTGTTTTTATTAAATAGTTATTATTATTATTATTAATAAAACGATCCTTTTATTGTTATTACTATTATATATTGTTTTACTATTAGTTATTTGAGGGATATAAAATAATTTTTATAGAGGTTCGGGAATCCGAAGGGAGCCGATCTCGGCCAAGCTTTGATTCTTGTTTGTCAGTCCCTAGACTAACCAGTGTTACCAGCATAGTGGAGCCCCTATATTGGACAAGTACCGTATTAACATATATGTCATATTCCTAATACAGTCAGCACTGGGAGTATCCATGGCAACCAGCCCTGGCTAGAAGATTCCAGCAGTTGTTAGACTAATGTACATACTTATAACCTTCACTTAATGTTAATCAAGTGTTGTAATTGTTATAAATGTAATATAATGTTCAAATATCTACAGTGCTTTTTAATTTCATAATAATATATATAATGAAAAAATTAAATAAATATGTTATTCAGGTATTTCCTTCGAGACTATTATATGAAGATATTTTTTCCAAATGGGGCAGAAAAGTCAAAGGTTTTTCCAAGTATAATCCTTAGTACTGCCATCTCCCTGTTTGTTTCAATATGGCGGCCAATCATTAACCTTTATTTGAATAATTTATGAAAATATAGTGAAAAAAAAAATTTCCCTCTAATTTAAAATTATTTGGAAACAATGACCTCAGGGTAGCAGTAGTTTACGTTTTTTTAATATCAAATCATCTCAACACGTATCGGAATAAAATAATATTTCTATGTGACTATTATAATCACATATTTACAGTGTGAAATAAAAAAATAAAATCTGGTGTGTGGATTACACAGCTTTCCCTACTTTGAATTAATATTAAGTGTTTACGATGAGTTCCTATCGACACTATTAGTTCTTAAAACTTGTTTTAGAAAATTTTGTCAATCAATCCTTGTCGAAGTTTTTAATACAGCTGAAGTTTAAAATTTAATATTTTATTTCACAATATTGTGAATACACAACCAAAATAAATTCTGTATGGAATATAATTTTAAAAAAATTTTATTTTCCAGGCACTTGTTAGAATCTACAAGTGCCCTTCCAGAGTCGATACTGTCTGCGAGACGTTTCTTAGAGTGAATCAAAAGGACTTTTGCCACATCTTCACCGAAAAGGGACAATTCTGGTCTGCCTTCTATGAGAAGTCAGTCACTCCGAAGGTCTCTTGTCCAATAAAAAAGGTAATAAAATAATAAAAATGCTTTAAAATTCTCACCTAGTGAAAATTTGATTCATAACTAGTCATAGGTCGAACATGTCATTATTGACAGTTACTTTAAGCAATTTTCTACTGAATTTGAATGCATTGCTGATCACCAGTCTTTGGTTTCCAACGAATAACAGTTCTTACCACATGATTAGACATTATTGTTGTTATTGAATTCCGAGTCCTTCATGAAATGGGCCATTATCTGGCAAAGAACATAGTCATTAGATGATTTGTCTTTTCTGACAAATATTTTTATATGTACAATTTAAGATTATTCACAGTAGTTCACAACGTTACTAGCTGTGTCATCCGGAACCAGCTCAAAGTACTAACTGCTCTCGTAATTTTGTGGTTTCTATAAAACATGGTTTCTTGTTATGATGAACCAAATTTTCATCTTCCACTGCATTAATTTTTTGGACACTACTATCCCACTTTTTATTTACTTTTTTCAATTCATCAGAAGACCAAAAATAACAAATTTCTTCCCAGACATTTCCAGTTATGTTTATAACCTGGAATGAAATAAAAATACATTTGAGGAAGAAAATGGTCTGGGTGGAGGTCAAAGAAATTATCTCATGGGGAGAACTATTTATTTGAAAGCCCACATTTTGACCCATAAGGGAGGCTTTCTTCAGGGCTATTATAGTAGGATCACACTTGACACTTGACTGTCAGTCTATATAACCCAGTTTATATAACTATTTTCTTCCTCATATATATATAAGGTCAACTAATGCCATTCTACAAACATAATTAACTAAAGGTGTACAAAATAAAATAAAGGATTAGCAAAAGTAAACAATTACTTTTGCATTGTTTATATCAATGCAAAGAATGAAAAAAATCCATACTTTACTACAATAAATAAACAGAGAATTTTGTGATTAACTAGTTACAATATTATTAAATCAAAATATATAAAGAACAACGGAACTGGTTGACAACATTTATCACATTTTGATTTTTCATCCAGGCTTTGTTTGACTTGTGTAAATTCCCTTTGAATCTCTCAATATTACATCAATTCATCATATATTTTTCATAATAAGGTCCAGAATAGAAAATATCGAGAATGTTTTTACATACAATAAACATAATGGAAATTAAGTGGAAGAAAATGGTCCTGGTATAGGCCAAAAAATTCTCTTATATAGGGAGAACTTTTCAGTCCGGTACAGATTCATAATGGAAAATATTACACTTACAAACTTAAGCATAATCTTGTATCAGCTAGAAAATTTTGTTATTGAAACAATCTTCAATGAAAATTTTCTATTAAAAATGGGTAGAGAAGAACAACAAATATAAATGGATAGGAAAAAAGTGATATGCCAATATCTCTGATTTTAAGAATAAATTTTACTTGGCAACTTATCAATTATCACTCTCCACTCTAGTATATCCCATTTTTAATTCAAAGTTTCTAATAAATATTTAATTCCTTCATATTTTGTTTAAATTGATTCATTTTATTAAAAGATAAACCATTTTTATAATCGGATTGTTCATAATCGGATATAATATAATGTAGATTCAGGTTATTTCTTTTAAATCATGAACATTCAATATATTCTGTATTCACTGTGCAGGGATTATTAAACAAATCAGTTGTTCATTTGATTGTTAAATTATCCAGTGAACTCATCTTTTTTTTTATATGAAATAATTTAAGGTATTGTTATTCCTTCAAAGTTATTATGCAGTGACATTTTACTCCTATGCGAAACAAATGACACAGACAAATTTTTAATAGGAAACGATAGATAAAGGATGTCGCATTCCACCTTCCCTCACCTGATTTCTTCTACCTATCGGTAGACCAGAATCCTTAGTTGCTAGAATAAACAGTTATTAAAAATATAACCTAACCCTTAACAGATTCTCTCTCTCTTCTATGATAAATTTACTGAATATTTAATTAATTCAAATTCCACCAATAATATTATATTTTGAAAACAGAATTTAATCTTATTTTCAGGGTCGTTATTTGATAAGAAATGGTACTATTGATTTAAAGATGATGCTGCAGGCAATGCCCCCGGTCACGGACATGGAGGACTATTATTGGAAATTTCGGACACAACTATTTTCTCCAAGTAAGGAGGAACTATTTTGTGTCACCAGTGGAGGAAGGCTACAAAAGTTCAGAAAGAATTGAAAATAAATTATAAGTGTGAAAAATAAATTAGTTTTATATTTTTCTGTGTAGTTTATGTTTGTAGATTTATTTATCCTGTCTATATCTTCAATACAATAAATCTAAAAGTGTGAGTTTAAAAATTATTTCATCCTCATTTGTATTTAATAACTTAGAAACTTAACAGAGAAGTTCATCATCATCACACTCTTTTCCTCTTCTATCGCTATAGAGTGTGAGGATCCTTCTTCCAGAGTCTGTACCAAGTATATCTTTCCGATACCAACTCTCTTCTGCAGTTCCAGTCCATTCCTCTCCTCCGGAAAGTATCCCTTTCCCAGGATATGCGAGGCCTTCCTCTGGGCCTTTTTTCTTCCGTGCAGGTCTCTCTGGTTCCATCCTAAGTATATGTCCGAACCACCTTAGTTTGTTTGAGTGAAAAATATTTGACTGGATAATTCTAATGATGGATTGAATTGGTCAGGGGGTGCAGTCAATAAGCAGAACTTAATTTTTAATTGCGCCAACTTTTCCGCCTTCAGTGTAGGCCATCTGCAGGGCTATGAAAGAAACGGAAAATAACTGTATAAATCTTTGCAGTACCAAGTAATTTATATATAGAATTTATAGTATATTTAAATTCCAATTAAAACGTAACTAAAAATAAATAAACTATAAATAACTATATAAATTCTGTAATTCTTACTATAAATTACTGTATTTATTATTTATTTTATATATTATGGTAATTTATATTTATTATTGAGAATTCTGAAATTCTTACTTCCAAAGATTTATATAGTTTTGTTTTTTTTCTTTCATATCCCTGAAGATGGCCTACACCGTGCTTTAAGGTCAAGGTCCACAATTCCGAAGAGTAAGATAGGTTAGGAAGGACTATTGGTCTGCCTTGTCATCTCATCTCTCTAACAGAAGTTATAATATATTATCATAGATACCGCTACTTATAATTTAGACAAACTCAGCAGATCAAATTGGTTTTGAATGGAAAAATCAAATAATTTCCCTCTAAAAGTCATTAAATGCATCTAAAGACCATCCTCTCAGGCAATGATTATGTTCTGTTAATCCTTTATGAAATGTCTAGTTTCAGATGTGTTAGCCGAGAAAAGTTGAATGAATGTTTTATACAGCCTGAGTTTGATATTGTGAGAGTCTACTTTAAAGCAGGGGTTCCCAACCTGGGGGGGGGGGGGTGAAGATAAGCCATACCAAGTTGAAAATAAAAAATATTCTCATAAGGAAGAAAATAGTTGGGGGTGCAGTCAAATAAAAACACTAAATAAGTGGTTACTTATTTAATTATGTGCCGACGTTTCGACCCACTTTGTGGGTCATCTTCTGGGCTATAGGAGGGTGGTGCAAGACTAGAAGCCATATTCTCACTCAAATATTTATTATGCCAAGGGGGAGGCGTGGGAGGCTTTAATTTCAACAGAAGTTGGTTTACAAAAGTTAGGGAACACCTGTTCTAAAAAGTTTGGATCGATCAAAAATTGGTTTACTCAGTTGCCGTTATTCTACTCTTTATTTTTCCATCCTCATCTAAGGAATTGTTGATCATGGATCCAAGTACTTAAAACTTTTTTTTCTTAGCCCCTCGGATTTGAACTTTGATATGGTGTAGTTCTGCGTTGGAGTTTTCCCACTGTCGATTATAACCTTTTAAAACCAGTTAGATGACCTACCTCACTTCCGTGATAATTCGACATAAACATTTTTTCCCAATTTGTATTTATATCAGGTGCCGTAGGATTTCTCAAACAAACTTTTAAAACATATTTTTCAAAAGGTCTTGAATAATAATAGTAGACCTTATATATATTAAGGGATGGGGAGCGGAGTGGCTCAGTGGTAGAGCACTGACCTGCCATGCCGAAAATACTGGTTCAATTCCGGCTGCTGGCAAGGCTTTTATTTAGTTCCTTGGCAGCTGGAGATGGACCCTTTGGGATCTAGGGGGCTCACCCAGTCTCTATAAACTGGGTACTCAATATAAGGAGGAAAAATCTGGCGGTTGAGCATGGTCTAGGACAAATCACCTCCCTGGACAACCGTTGTCTATGAAACAGTACATTCTCTACCATATACTGAACCGAAGAATCGTTCACGGGTTGTAGTGGTACAGTTATTATTTTTTTTTTTTTAAATATATATGAGGAAGAAAGAGGTCCCGCTGAAAGAAAAAAAAAAATTCTTCTAAGTAGAGAGAACTTTTTATTGGAAAGCCAATGTTTTGGCCCATATAGACAAATACAGACAATTTAAAATTACATAAGGTAAATATTAAAATACATAGGCATCAAGGTTTCTGAGTGATAAAACATAAAGTTGGGGGGGGCACTTAGATAGATATACAAAGCAAAGAGAAGAAATCTGTAGTAATAGCAAATAAGTAATAATGAAAATTCCTCCAACAACTTGCTCCACTCGGCTCTATCTGAAGCTTACCTCGTCTATCTCCACACTCCCATCCTACGCAGATCCTCTTCCACATCTTCCATCCATCTCAATCGGGGTCTCCCACGTTCTCTCCTTCCTTCCGGATTATCATACACAATTTTTCGAGGAAGTCTCTTAAGAACCATACGGTCAATATGACCTAACAAGCCAAGCCTTCTCTTTCTAATGGCTTAGTCTGGCTCCGCTAGCAATTCCATCAGTTCTGCATTATTTCTCATTCTGAATTGCTCGCCTTCCTTAATAGGTCCATATATTGTTCTTAATACTCTTCTTTTCCAAAATCTGAGAGAATCTTTGGCTGCTTTTGTTAGGGCCCATGTCTCGCTGCAATATGTAACAGCGGGGCGTATGATTGTCTTGTAGATTAAGATTTTATTTTTACGGGAAAGATTCCTAAATTTCAAGACCTCCCGTAGAGCATAAAAACACTTGTTGCCCACTGTAATTCTAGCCTTGACTTCCATTGTAATGTTGTTATTTCTTGACAACATCCCTCCCAGGTATCTGAAGGACTCACATCCAGGGAATTCCCGGTCTCCGATCTTTACTGGCCCATGCCTATATGTCCCGCTTCTCGTCGTTAGCATATATTTTGTTTTGGCATTGTTTACAACGAGGCCAAGTCTCCTAGCTGCCCCCTCAAACTCTGGCATAGTCCCCGATATAGTTGACTTGTTCTGGCTGATGTAAGCACATTGTTGGCATATGCTAGATGCAGCGTCAATCTATTATAAATTGTGTATAATAAAGAAAACAATACACATAAATCATAAGGTAATAAAAAATAAAGATGAGGCTATGAAAATAAAGAAGGTAATACAAATAAATCTAATAGAGATGGCGAAATACAAATAAGAAATAGTGGAGAAATAATCTTATAGAGGTGGAGAAATATTTAAAAGGATTATTATACTACCATTATGCTATTTCTATTCTATTATTCATCCATTTAATATATTTTATAATTCAATTCTCAGTCTTTTATACCTCTTCTACAATTATCTCCTCAACTGTTGTAACACTTCCATGATTTATCAGTACTCTGTTCCATATTTCAACTTAAAATAATACCTCAACTAGTTCTGCAATTTCGCAACTACATTTCCATTATCTATTTCATTTATAGACGCTTTACAATATTTTATCAACAATTTTAATACACCCATTATTAACATTATTTCTTAATTGTATTTCTCCATCTATATTAGATTGTCGGTTACTTACATTGACTGTTGGTTACATTGTTGGTTAGATAGTTGGTTACATATCCACCATTGCTTACGGGTTGGTTACTCTACATTTATTCCCTTTGCTTTGTATATCTATCTAAATGCCCCCCCCCCCTTCATCTTTACTATCCACCATCTTTATGTTTTATCACTCAGATACCTTGATGTCTATGTATTTTAATATTTACTATTTGTAATTTTAATTTGTCTGTATTTAGCATTAACAGCCTTGAAGAAGATCTGCAATGTGGGTCGAAATGATGGCTTTCCAATAAACAGTTTTCACTATTTAAGAGAATTATTTTTATCTCCACCCGACCAATTTCTTCCTCTTATTTTTCAAAAGATTTAATAAAATTGTTAGGTTTTAATCTCACAATTCATGTTCATATTCAATCTTGTAATTAAGTTCTGGAACATATAAAGCCATATATTCGCCTTTCAGTTAAAATCAAGGTAATAGTTTTAGGTTTTTCCCTGAGAGCGCAGCACCTCAAATGTTAGTTATAAAAACTACCAACAGATGCCAGTGCTGTCGAATATGATCGAAGTAATAGTTCGCCGCCAGAGTGCAGCACCTCCCGGAGCTTCTTATATTTGTTCTTCATATTGGACTTCGTATAGGTGTCAATAGATGTCAGTACTGTTACGGGGAAAAATGACCAAGAAAACGAGCTCCTGTTAAGTCCCACTCTCCTAATAGAAACTGCCAGATTTCTCGTCAGAATTGTGAGGCGGCGCTGGAGGAGTCAGCGGAAAAGTTGAGCTCCTCCTACTTCTTACTCTCCTCATACGAAAAAAAGATTTTCAACCTTTGCCATTCTTAGAAAACATATTGAAGTTTTTTTTCTCAGTATAATTAGCAGGATTTTATTTTATAATGTTATTTAAAACATTATTAACTAAGTATTGACCTTTTTATGAACATTGAATACCGCTTTATGAGCATGCTTACTTAATTTATTATATCATTAAATTTTGCTTAGAATTCTTAACTAATATTTTTGGAAAGAAAATCAATTGAATTGAGTAATTTCTTAATGTGTAATTAATATAGAATATAGGAAAATTCTGAATGGCTCCAATATGGATATCTATCCCTAATTGAATTACTTACATGCCAATAAATATTACAGGATACAATTGTTGAAACATTATTGTAAAATTGTAATATTTTCATAATACATATACCTTATGTGTGGTTGTGTGTAATCCATTAAAACTTTTAAATTTGAAAACAAAATTATGTATTTATTATTATGAACAATTAATTTCTGTACCATATATCAATAAGAATTATCGATTTAAAATCTCATTACCATCAATGGGAGTTATGATAAACATTATATTTTTAGAACATTATTTTTATATTAATTGAAAAATTGTAGCGTATATATCTACAGCTTCGGTGAATAAGTGGCTAAGTCTAGTTTTCTCCAAAATGAGTTAATTGTACTTAATAAAGTAAGCGGAATCGAGTTATTTTCGTAGTGAATAAGGGGCTAAGTAAGGCATTGGCTTGAAAAGGAGTTATTACTTATATAACTATTACATGTAAAGCCAAACACTACGAGAATGATACGATTCCAGCTAGCGGAAAGCAGTAAACTCACTCTGTACAAAATCCGACTTAATCATTTCTTCACAGAGGCTGTAGGTACTTCAGAAACTACTTCCTAAATTGTAGCTGATAGTTGCGGCATCTCTTGGTAGTTTCAAGAACTATTATTAGTGACGCCAGGAGGTGCTGCACTCTAGCGGAGTAACCTAAAACTATTACCTCGATTGTATCTGATATAATAAATAGATTTCTGCAGGTTTTTGAGAGGTTTTGCTTTCCTTTCGAATGCTCATTTCATTAAATAATACAGTGCCTACATAATGGCGCATAATAATATTTCAGTTAACGCTCACGGAAAGCTGTAAAAGGGCTGTTAATAAATTATTTTGCTTAAATTATTTGGTTTAATTTACTTTGTATTTATCATCTGAAATCAAGTATTAGAAGTGTTTAAAAACCTTACATAGTTTTGTTTAAAGCAATCGATCAAACGTTGTGCTTAAAGAAAACATCATAATTGATTAACAGCCCTTTTGTATTCTCTAATATTTTATACTGAAACTTACTATGGAATTACAATCCATTAAAATTAAATAACATTCCGTCATTGGGTATTTTAAATTCGAAACAAAAATTTAAATATAGAGATTATTTTTCTTTTTTTCTTCTTTGATTAGTTATAAGCTTTTCAAAATTCGCCTTTAAGTCCAATCAGGCCGTTTCAATTAAGAATCTAGCCGCACACACATATGCAGGCCAATTTGTTGAGAATTAGTAATTCTAGTCGACACTCGGTAGGCTTTGTCTCATTTTCATTCAACCGTCTAATCCGTCAAAAATCCGTCTAATCAGATCAAATTTTTTAAGCAATGTGCATTGCTATCTTGTAACATTTGTATAAGTTTGTTTTCAGTCTTAAGGATTACTTATATATTGAGATTCACTATTGTGTCCGCACTACTATCGGAAGCCTTTTTTATGAAAATACTATCGATTTCAATATGTAATATCGATTTATTTTGATTTTCTTCACGTGGTTTAGATTAAGAAACCTCGATCGAAAGTTTTTATTAATAATTGAACTTTTATTATATCAATCTGAGGTGTTCTGAAGTCCGTGGATATATTAATGAACGAATGTGTCCATTCATATATTCTATAGAGCTTGGAGGTGGTTCTATAACCTTCAATACCTATAACCTTCTGTAACCTTCAATTCCTTCTTCATCTTGAACAGGCAACTCCCCTAGTTGACGCCCTAATGAAACTCAATAATGTCCTCTGTCTAATATGAGACTTAAATATATATAATTCAATATAGTTTAAAGACAATAATATATAGATACCATAAATGGAATAACCTACATAAGGAAACCGATTACCTGAAAAAGTGGATAAAGAGGTTAACAATTGACAGAAGACTTGTGAAAATATATCTGCTGCGCCGGTGAATAAATAGTTAAGTCGAATTTTCTCCAAACTGAGTTAATTGTATTGAGCGAACCGGAACCGTTATTGTAATTTCTGGCTTGAAGTTGAATTGCAGAAAGAATCAAGTCAAATTTGAGATGTTTTCCTTGAAATCATCCAGGAGTTATTCACAATTTTTTTAATTTTCTAGGATACTTTAAATGTGGTGTATTACTGTTCATAAGATACGAATTTCGAGACATCCTGTGGCAGATAAATTATTTATTCTGTCATCAACAATGAATCGATTCTGTAGGATCTGTAGCTAGAAAATGAAAATTCCTGTAGGGTGCTATAATTGGGGAAAAAAGTGTTGGGCGACTACGTAGGCGGTTAGTACAAGATGTTGAAGAGAATCTTAAATTATTAGGCGCCGCTGAATGGAATGAGAAGGACGGGCATATAGAAGACTGGACAAAATTATTGAGGAAGTCAAGGTCCTCTCCAGGCTGTAGCGCTATACTAATAGAAGTCGTAGTGGTACAGGGTAAGTTTAGTAACGTATGTAATTGTTTATAACTTTATAACTTCCTTAATTTAAAAGTCATTCTCTGCAGAACTAGAGAGCGCAAGATGATAAATCAAAGGAGAGACATCCTTGTTGCCCGTCAGATCCGACTCGACCCTACATCCGATGGGAATGGAGATCTGGATGCGGGCATACTCGCCACAGATCCATAGATAATTCTGCAGTTGATATATATCGCCGAAGCTAATACATTCATGTATGTCTGCATGGCCTGTCAGTCCACGATCAGTGATTGATATACATTCAGCTCAGTTTAAGATCATCGACCTGGGAACATCTAGGAGTACATCAAGGTTCGCTACTAGAACCTTTCTTATTCGTGACATCACTGTCATTTACATGATTACTCATCTGCTATTTTTCAATTGGTCCAAATCTTCATCTACGGTTAATAATTCTTAATTACATGTTTTACATACCAACGTTATACGTACCATACCAAAAAATAATATTTATTGAACTTTACAACTGTATTATAATACCAGAAGTAAACGGAATGAATGATACATGATGTCAGGAGATAAAGGCAAGTAGAGAAACTACCCGTTGGTAGTACTCAAATAACAAATTATAGAAGGTCACTAGGCCATTATATTTTCAGAATCTTCGAAGGATTATCGGGAAGTGAAGAGGCTGCTAGGTTTAAAACAGTCGGTTTGAGTGGGTTTATAAAGTTTTTCATAAAAAGACTGGTATCGCATTCGGGCCAAATCAGCACCTAATGAGGAAATTAAGTTCATTATAGACGACTTTAATAAAATTAAGGAACATTGAGAACTTCAATGTAGACTATGCTCTACTCCGCGGAAGTCCAGATGGAACCGAAGAAGATCGCAGGTACGATATATGACAAATGGCATCAATATGATTCCTCAAATAAATATTTATTATTGTTATTATTTAGTTAAATATTATTGGTAATCTTATATAAATAACATATTTTACAGATAACTACTTTTATTGTTTCGTGGGAGACATTATGTTTGCCAGATGTTGAGTGTGATTGACCAAGGTTGGCCATTTTGTCTCCAAAGTGTTTCTTCCTGAGGTAATTGCTTCGTGTAGTCATTAGTTAGCGGTTATCTGATTCACTCTTTCATGACCGAATTTTTATTCTTCTTTGAAGTTTCTCATAATTTTATAAACGAACGACTATTTTAATTGAAGAAATCACCTCAAAGGTCAGGAACAAGGTCATCTACACATCCTGCACGTTTCTGTTTTTCAAGAGAGAAAAAGAAACTTTAACAAGCGTGTCCAAAATCATCAAAGGGACAAGTTTATTATATTTTTAGGATGCTATTATTAATATTATTATTAACAACATTTTGCTTTTTACTATTATTTACTAAACAAAAAATCAAATGAGACAATTTCCATATAGTTCTGATCAATAATGTTTCTTTCCAACAGTTGTGCAGAAAGGCGATCACACTCAACTGGGCGTGAATCCCAGGTCTATCTTTTAATTTATCTGCCACAGCGAGATTTGAACCCGGGACGTTTCGAACTTGAGACCTACAGATTAGTAGTTAAGTGCTCCACTACCTGAGATAAAAAACAAAAACATTATAAATCTTTTCAATAATAATTAAGCTAGTGGAAATAAAGTTTATTAATACATATTATTAAAAAAATAGGAAAAGAATATTAAAAAATCTATAATACTAAAAAATATGAAAACTGAAAATATTAAAAAAATATTAAAGATGATTTTAAATATTTTTATTTTGAAGAGAAAGTATTTGTGCATGCTGGAATTCGAACCGGGTCGTCTGCGTCTCTAGCGCGGTGCTCTAACCAACTGAGCTAACCTGGCTCATAACACGGCTAGACAAATTCATTCACTTCACCGATCCCATTTCATGAAGAACGTTCATTGAGCATTACTTTAATTAGGATCTCGTTGAGTTGCGTCAATTTTATACATCACAAAAATTGCGAGAGCACGGAGATACAGGATCGGTGAAGAGAAGGGATTTGTCTGGCCGTGTTACGAGCCAGGTTAGCTCAGTTGGTTAGAGCACCGCATTTGAGACGCGGGAAACCCTGGGTTCGAATCCCTGCCTGGACAAATCTTTTCTCTTCAAAATAAACATATTTAAAAATTATCACCATCATAAGAATAATAAATATAAAATAAATTATAATATTAAAGATAATCAGAAAATAATATGATACAAAAGCTTAATATATTTCAAAAATTAAAATTATATCCTAAATCCATCTCGGACAATCCTCCTAGGCGTCTGAAGAGAAGATGGCCTCGGGACCTTCTATTATATAAATGTTATTAGAGTGCTGCCAGTGGGTAGTGCCTCTACATATCCTGTCATGTATTTATTTATTCATATAGCCCTTGTACTAGATGTATATATTACAGTTGTACAATTCAATAAAATAAAATCAAAAAATCCTAAATACTTAAATAATTTTAAAGTATGGAAAAATTAAAATTTTTGAATAGAGTTTTAGATCATACTAGCTTACTTAATTATTATTTCCTGGTGGTCAACATTTAACGCACCTTAAATGTACCATAGCTTTCAATTAACTTTTCAATTTCATTATCAAACCGTTAAAAACAAAATTACCTTCTAAATTTTTTCTGATAACCATTTGTTGGAAAGAACAAGGGTACCCACATTATAAAGCTTGGGGGAATTCAGGAGATTCCGCAAGTCCCTTGGGGTTCATCTAAGTATGCTAATTTGTTACATATTTCATCTCTCAGAGCCTGATTCGAATCCGGAATCTACAGCACTGCAACTGAGCGCTCGGTGAACAGAGGGCACCTCACAATTATTTATTATGTTTGAAAAAAAAGATAAATAAAATAATATAAAAAGAGTAAACGTTTTTCATTTTGAAGTAACACAATAACTAAAGAAATGTTCAGTTTATTCGTTGTTAGAGAATTACTTTATTTCCTAACACGTAGTTGTCATATTCCTAAAATATACAGTCAACACTGGATGTATCCATGGCAACCGCCCCTGGCCAGAAGGTTCGAATTATTTTAGACTAGCTTTAGATTAGGGTTGCCATACGTCCGGAATTTTCCTGACATGTCCGGAATGCGGGGGGGAATTCTAAGCCGTCCGGATTTTCTACAATACAGGTAAAGAAATAAATAAAAAAAACAAATAACTCAAGATTTTTATTAAAAATTAATTTTACATTATTATAAATTATACATTATTATTAAGATCATCGGTTTTTATGTTTTGTGCTCCGAGAAATAATTTTTAACACTTCCGAATCGTTCATAATAGTTTTACAGAACATTTCACAGGACACCTTTTTTTGTTTTTTTAAACGATGTAAAATACTGGACTATAAATCTTCAATTTTCATAAAAAAATGGTAAAAAAACCTTTATCCAGTCTGTATATATTCTTAATTTATTAAAATTATTAGACGTTGCGACATATTTATGTCATTTTCAATCTTTCTAAAAATATTCTTCTGCATCAATTAACAATCATACATAACTTAAAAAATGTATGTCACAAATCTCATAAAATGCATTTTTAATGTCGACATTTTATATATATATATATGTTTTCTATAGGATTAGCTATCCTCCATGGTCAATTGTTAATATTATACACATACTACATAACTCTCACGAGAAAATACTAGAATTAGCTTCGTTTTCTCACAAAACGAGATTAACATTATAGTTTTTTCAAAAAGCGGAATTTCGTCCGGAATTTTCATTTTTTGATCTGGTAACCCTTCTTTAGATACATATAACCTTTACTTCATGTTTATGTTCAATTGTTATCAATTTAATATAACGTTCAAAGTATCTACAGTGCTTTTTTATTTCATAATATATGTCTAAAAATAACTTGATGACAATACATATGATGTAACAATATATTGAGGCATTGCTTTAACGATGCTAATGTAGTGTGTAATGTAACAACGAGTGTACAGATAGTCGTTGAGCAAGGACAACCTTAGATAATAATGTTTTGTTATCCTCCCATCATTTATTATGCAAACAATAAAAAGAAAAAAATGAAAAATGTGTCCTTAGATATTTTCTCTTATTTTCTTAATTTCCAAGAACAACAGTTTTTTAAACATTTTCTTTTGAACGTGTTCATTCGCCTATTGAAGAACATTTTTATCATCAATCGTTTCCTTCCTTCTTTTATTATGTTTTCTTTTTCTTTTAAACTAAATTTAAAATATGGTGTCCATTTTTTGTATATAAAAAATTACAGAAATTTTTTTATTGTATAGATATCTTGTTCTCCCATTGCTTTATACATTTCCTTATTCTTATTAGCTGTTTCCATACAAATTTTCATCATCATCATGCCCATTATTAATTTTGTTTTATTTTGCTATAACGAATTCTATTTATTTCACACCTTGTATAACAGTATATAACTCATAGTATTTAATATAAATGAAAAATAGATCAGGTTAATAAAAACAAACACACTCACATGCATCTTCATGCTTCGTACTAGACACTATATATATATATATATATATATATATATATATATATATATATATATTTTTTTTTTCTATAATCTATAATATTATATCTTTATTATAAAGTAATAAACATATATTATTTTTTAAACTCTATTTAAATATAATTAACTTCAAATGTACCACTACTACCTATGAAGGGTCTTGTGTTCAGTGGATGGTAAAGATTGTATGGTTTCTAGGACAGCGGTTGTCCAGGGAGATATTTTCTCCAGGATCACGCTCAACCTTGGGATCTTCAGCATATGAACACAGCACTCTCCTCATTGAGCTATTCCACTCTCAAAAAAATATTACTAATGCACAATTAATCTTGAAACATCGTCAAATATACATACTTGTTATATACATGTATATTCGTGGGGAGGCGTTGACTTTATCCAAGCGCAACAAACATTATTGAATACTTGGGAGAGAAAGATCCTTAGAAGAGTATATAGACTAACAAAGAAAGTAAGTTTTTTTACGCATCAAAAAGATTCGGAGGACCTATATGGAGAACCTGATGTAGTTTTTTTGTATTAAAAAGCAAGATTAAGATGGTTGGTTCACGTACACAGAATGGATAAAAAAAGGCTCCCAAAGCTGATTATGGAGGGTGTCGAGACGGTGAAAGAGGAAGAGGCAGGCCTAGAATGCGGTGCCTGGACGATGTGGAAGCTGACCTTAGCCAAAGTGAGAACATGCAGAAGTTGGTAAAAGGGGAGGGAAATTTAACCTAATGGAGGGTTTATCATCACGTAAAGATTGCCATCTATGTTTTCTTTAGTTTTCGTTTAGATGGCTTTGACCAAGAATTTTGTTTCCTATAACCTACTTAGGAACAGTTTAGTAACCTGAACGTATAAATATACACACACATAAGAATTCATTTGTGTGCTCCGGTATATTTTGCTAACGAACTCAATTATAGATCAACAATTCTGCTCTTCAATTACAGTAAATAGAATCTATAGTGCCTGGTTCAATACTTGGCTGAGACCAATACATCATCAATCACCTTATTCGATTGTCTACTTATACCGTATGAGGTCCATGGATGGAGTCCATCGAGAACAATCGGAATTCCTCAGGGTTGAGAAATGGGTCCGCTCTTGTTGGGTGCATTCAGTGAGGAGGCGCTAACTTGTATTGTTCTCTCTCGTTCCTAATTAATCCGTAGGCTGTCTCTTGTCGTTCCATTGTCGTCAATCAATGAGACAATAACCAATGGGCGTTACAGTTAGGAAAAAAATAAATCTTAGAAAGGAATTTCCAACAAGGATCTGTTCTTGAATTGAAATCGATGTTCGATTGTCTTTAAGGATGAATATGTGAAAAGGGAACGACATCTAGAATAAAACGAGGGCGAAAAAACGATTTTGGATTTCCTTGATTTAACAAACAGCAGATTAGTCAGTCTGCTCTGGCAGATAAATTAATAGCCATAAACAAAAAATTGCGTTCCAAGACAGTACCGAACATGGTTTGGAAATGAGCATGCGCACAAACCCGGAACTAAATAGTCAAAGTTAACCTTGGCGACAATGGAAACAATAATGTTTATCTTTATTTTTTCCCGCTTGAATGTAGTTGTTGAAAAAATACAATGGCAAACCCACAATCTATCATCTGAGTCTTAAATTCCCAACAGGCTGACTGAACAATGCGGTTGCTGATTATTATTAAACCTTACTTCATTAATTAGCGATATGTAACTGGGAGAGAGAAGGCTTTACATAACTGATCCAGGGGCGGAAGGTAGGAGAGGCGTGGGCGGGGACGCCCTTGCGAATTCTAAGGAGAGTTCGTCATCCCGCGCCCACGTCGAACCTGGGCACCGTAGGTTGTGATATATCTCCTCCAATCTACTCTCACTCCTTTATACATAATGCTGATTTATCCTAACTGTATCTGTCGGTCTGGAGATAACAAAACGTATATATGTATATGTGCGTTGGAAAAACTAGCCAATGACATTAGTATTCGAGATTTAAGAGAGATTCGATAAACATAAATACAATATACGAAACAGCTGTTTATAATTTCCTTGATTAAGGCAGGTCAGTGCTTTGAGGCGCCATCTGACTGCAAAACATTTCATAATAATTATTCAGAGTAAAATTTAACTAAGGAAAAAAAAAAGCTACCTCAATTCATCCAATGAAGGGTCTTAGCTTCAGAATATACCAAAGTCAATGTGTCGTAATATTGGGTTGATGTCCTAAGATTATTGTGTATACTTTTGGGCTCCTAACTCCTAAGTTGTGACAGATCTTCCGGGTTGCCTGCAATATAACTTCCTTGACCTCACCTCTTGTTTTTTATGTTTTTATATGAGCTCTAGGAGTAGAAAGAGTTGGCAGGAAGGTAGAGAGTAGAGAGGAGATGTAGCAATCAGTTTATGCTATGTAGGAGAGTAGTCTCTAACAGTCACATGTAGCAATGTCAATATGTTATAATGAGGTCCCTAGTTAGTTCATACAGTTAACTTTCTTGTATATCCGTAAGATAATCAACATATCAATAAGTCTAAATCTTTTATACAAGTCCTTGTTAACTCTGTCACTCCGTTCTTTAAAACTTTTCTTTTGAAAAAAAAATGTATTTATTGAAATTTACAACTGTATACAGAATACATCATGTAAATATAATGAAAGATAAATCATGTCCAGAGACAAAGGCAAGTAGAGAAACTACCCAGTGGTAGTACTCAAATAAAAAGTTCAATTTAGAAGGTCATGAGGCCATCTTCTTTTCAAACTCCTCGGAGGATTATCAGGAATTGAAGAGGTTGCGAGGTTTGAAACTAGTGGGTTTGAGTGGAAATGAAGTTTGTCATGAAAAGATTGAAATCGGATTCGAGCAAAATCAGCAAAAAAACGGGACATTAAGGTCATTATGGATTACTTTGTTCGTAACAAAATACGGAGCATTGAGGATTCTAAGGATTGAATACGAGAGGAATTCGATGGCTTAGTGAAGCCCCAAAGCTCTATTCCGTAAGTCCAGATGGGTCTAATGATTGTCATGTATATATGAGTCTTTTATAATCAATTGGGAGCTTAGAGCGTATGTCTAGTAAATGTTCAAGTAGCCTGAAGCGGCGACCTGTTTCTTGTCGTATCAGTCTAGTATGAGGATTGCAAGTTAAGCGTTTGTCAAGGTGTACTCCTAAGTACCGGAACTGTTCTACAGGAATCAGTGGGATGTTATTATACAATACAAGAGGACAGGAAGTCGTTTATTAAAAACTAAAACTGAAATAATAAGATCGTATTGTATATATTGTATCTACAATACTATATATATGTATATATTGTATACTTTGGAGAAAGATGGACGGCGAATTGGTCTTCAAGTGAATCAAGCAAAGACCAAATATATGCTTGCTAGCCCTTCAAGCCAATCAACACCCTCTATCACGTTTGAAAGTGTCGACAGTTTTCTATACCGTGGCTCTTTGGTCAAAGCGGATAACTCAACTGGAGCAGAAGTTCAAAGAAGAATTTTGACCGCTAATAAATGTTATTTTGGGTTGGCAAAAGTTTTAAGAAGTCATCTGATCTCAAGAAGAGCCAGGGTGATACTTTACAAGACCTTGATAAGGCTTGTTTTAACTTACCGAACGGAAACCTGGCCTCTGTCCAGGGCAGATGCCAATATTTTACTGCTCTTCGAAAGAAAAATATTTAGCATATATGGGGCAGTTAGAGTTGGCCATCAATTTAGACTCAGGCAGAATGCAGAGATATATCGGATGTATCAGGAGCTAGACGTGGTTCAGTACATAACAATAGCTAGGCTTAGATGGGCTGGACATGTGGCCAGAATGGAGGACAACGCTACTCATTGGTGTTAGCACCACGCTATTGAAACTGTAGATTGTTGTTATCATACTTTTATTTATATAAGGTAATTGTTGATAACAACAGCTAACTGTTGATTTCGTAAGAATTAACACTGGGTATACTGATTAACATCAACGACTCGTTCCTTTCTACTATTGGAACTGGTTATTAATCCCGTTACATTTTACTTACGTTCATGGTTACTAATCATGAGGTCGTTACGAAAGTGAGATGTAACGGCTTGTTCCTTCCACCACTGGAACTGGTTACAGATCTCTTTCCGTTACTTTCGTTTATGGTTACTAATCATAAAGTAGTTTTCATTCAAACTTTGGGGTATATGAAATCATTGACTATATATATATATATATATATATATATATATATATATATATATATATATATATATATATATATACATACATATACATATGAACAGCCGCGTGTGATGAAGATGGACAGACCACACTTTCAGTGCAATTTATTTATCACGTGTATGACTGTTCACGATACGACCGACACAATACTCAAACGAGGGACTTGGCCTGAGACAGAACGTTTAATTTTCTGTAAATTTAAAACAGACTTATTATCATTTATAAAAGACATTGATTTTGATCAACTTTAAGACATAAGAAGGGCAATTCACTAGTTACATAGTTTTTCATTTTTTAATTGTAACTTTTTGTGTATAAAATTTTATTAATTACTGTCGCTTATCATAATGTACTAAATTTATAACTTATTCATTGGTGTTTTTATCTATATAAATTATAATATAAAACCTTTTTGCTGTGCATAAAATACTAATTTTGTTCCATTTTTGTTTATTTTTATATTTGTTAAATTTTATTTTATTTTTTTTTATTATATCATTTATGATTACACATTTAATTTTAATTTTATTCTCAAATGTAAATTATCAATTTAGTCAAACTATAAATTTTTAATTTCTTATAGTGTTAACATATACTAAAATGTATTATAATATAATTCTATAAACTGATCTGTAATTATTAAAATCACATGTAACGAAATGTAATATGCTTATTTAATTATGGACCATGTCCTAATATTAACAAACGGTCCCTCCATAGGGTTACCGTTTCAGAGAAAAAAAAAATATATATATATATTTTAAAGTAATGGAGAGAAACAGAAAACTGGAAATTCGGCAATTATTTTTTGGCCAGTAATAAACCACCTTGTGGAAGAGGTTTCGAAACAAATTACCAATTAACTCAGGGTATAATATCTATCAGAAGTAATAAAATAGAATCAGAAATAATAAAATTTTATGACATAGTTTTTATTAGCATATATTTAAGTAAACATAATTCATAAAACATAATAAAACGTGAAGTGGCAGCGCCTTATTTTTCTCCTCATCTTTCGGAATTTTTTCTCTTTTCTATGCCAATACAATCATTTCCCACAAATGCCAGTCTCTACTACACATTCTCTAACTAAAAATAGAGGATTGTTAATACAAGCGTTTCATTATTGCAACTAGAAACAAAGACATTCCACCTGATTCGTGAGACATTATTGTAGATGAATCGCGCATTGAGCCTTTGTAAACATAATTACACTGGCTAAATGATGGTGGAAGGACTTTGTCCGCCGAAGACAATGGCGTAAGGAGTAAAGGACCTCTTGGAGATAAGGATTCAGTGAACCTGAGGAAGAGACAAAGAGGACTTAATTACCCCTGGCACGGTGGACTCCCGAAGACCTTCCCCAAAAGAGTATCTTGTCTCATTCTGATTAATAGTTGGTTGGAAATAGTATAGGCGTCCTTGGAAATCGTAAATTTATGATTTAAAAAAAAAACTGTACCTCTACAAATCATGAAGGGTTAATGTTTAATATTTAAGAGACCTTCGATTACCATTGGGAGAGATGTACCTTAGTCGAGTTGGCCGCAACGTAGAATACGGGTTCAAATCCGGCTCTAACAGATGATTTATTTAATCTGTTAACAGCTCACCCAACCCCTATAATATGGGTGTCTTTAATCGGAGGAAAAACCTGGCGGTTGAGCGTGACCTAGGAAACACCACCTCCCTGCACAACATATGTCCCAGAAACAGTACAGTCTCTACCACGTACTGAACCCAAAATCTTCTTGGGTTGTAATAGTACAGTTTTTTTTATTACCATCATTGAAGTAATCAGAGATACGTAAGTAGAGCGTTGAATATCTGAACGTCAGTTATCCGAATGTTCAATTAACGGAACTTTTTGTTCTTTTTTCAAATATAATTTTAATTAATTTGATCAGATGATCCAGTTACTTATTTGTATTTTTAAAATTATTGTTATTTTAAATAAAATTTGACGAAAAATAAAATGATTTTTTCTGTGAACATCAATAAGGGGGCCCTAACATTTCTCGGAAACTGCAAAAAAATGAACTTAGACTTCAATACGCATTTGTTTACTAACAACTTTAAACGTAATTAGGTAATTTCATTTGTTTCACTGAATCCCTTCCTATTCATTTGGTTGATAATAGCTTTTTCATCTCAGTTTTAAATCATTCTTGGTGAGGTGTACATCGCATTTGTGATCACTTTTTATTTTAAAATTTCAGCATGCCAACAAACATAAAACGAGTGGTTCTTTCATTAAAAGACAAATTGGAATTTAAATTTATTTTTAATTTTATAGTGATTTTCGATTAACAGATGTTTTGATTATCCGAACCACCCCTGACAACATTAGTTCGGATAATTAAGGCTCCACTGTACTTCTATCTTTACCGAAGTGTTTTAATTCGGTTCAGAAACAGACAACTTTAACATAATAAAAATCGCTAATCCGAATTATTTTACTTGCATTACTCTCTCTATTCCCTATAGATCCATACAGTCTCTGCGGTAGCGGAAGATCTGGCTTTCAAATTGTGAAAAAAGCTTATTGAATTTCCAAATTGTTTGTATTTATTATTTCTCCTTTCAGTTTAATATTGCATATGAAATTAATTAATTACAAAAACAATAAATTACCTGTGAACGATTTAGACAACTGAAGCGGTCCTTGTCGGCTCCATTATGGCACTAACTCTCCTTGAGCTCATTATGTATTTAAACTGTTGCAAGGATAATCTCCCCAACGATACTAATAAGCCTCCTGGATCTGGAACAATGGCTTTCTTATTCATTTATTCATAACTGCTCTCGACCTCGCAGCCATTTAAATCATCGCAGGGGCAGGCTTCCTCGAGGGAAGTCGTCGGCGATCTATTGGGATAAGTTTCATAGGGTTATTGGGTACGTAGGCAATGGTAATATATGATTCATCTGTTCATATTTCACCTTTCAGGAAAGCAAAGAAAAAAATCAAGCAAACACAGATATATTAAATAAGAAAAAAAAACTGGTACTACACCCAAGAAGATTTGTTCGGTCTGGACACGGTATGGGGCAAGCTACCGTCTCTAGGACAATGGTTGTACGTTTTAGATGTTTTTAATTGTGGTCGATTGTTCAGTGCAATATATAGGATCAGTATGCTATATCGAATATCAGTATGAGTGCAATACAGGATCAGATGGTGCAAGAAGATCAATAGATCTTTCCAAAAAGGCGACCGTTCCTTGACCATACATATGGGCGGTTATTTAACATTCTGTAAAACCACAAAGCGATTCACGGTAGTAAGTACATAGGATAGGTTCGTCAATTCTTTTTTTTTTATTTCTTGTATAATTTGCTACAATTCACAAAATTACATGCTGTACCAACTAGAACAGGTTCAAATTAAAAACAATTGTACAAATTTAAATGTATCTGTACAGAATCATAATTTACAATGAAAGAAAAAACGTATAAAAAACTTCCAACAGAGAGAAAAAAAATTGGTACTTGTGTATTAGATGCTCCGCTAGAATAGGCCAATGTTGTACGCATGCGCAAGCAGTTACATTTTATAACAGTTACATTGTTTACAGATTCATTCTTCTTTGTTTCTTCCTGTGTTCTAGAGTTGTTGTTGTATCCTAATTTTTGTTTGTTGCTGATTTGTTGTTTGTTTGGTGGTTAGGGATGGTTTTTTTTTTAAATTGTTGATATATTCCATTATTTATTTCTATTATATATTCAATTATAATATTATTAGTTCTATATATTTATTTCCATTATTATTATATTGCATGCTATGTTATGCAAATTTTAACCCCAATAAAAATATTTAAGAAGATTATCCAGGGTAACTGTTAGAAATGTAATTGTTATAAAACGTTACTGGTTGCGCATTGGCCATTTCTGGTGGTGCATCTAATACACAAGTACCAAAAAATTAATAATATAAAAATAAACAAAAATTCTAACTACACATTCTTAATAACTTATATACATATAATATAAACAATAACAATTAAATAAAAGAAATTGGTATCCTACAATAATAAATGCTTCGTTATGTTATGTACATACCGCTATGTACTATTTTTTGTATAGTTCCCAATATTTTTTCATCAAGTCTAAGCAGTGAAATATAATCCCAGTCTTAGTGAGTTTTCTCCTGTAGGTCGATGACCTAATAAATACGAGTACAAGCCACGCTCAACAGTACTCAACTATCATTACAGTACTGCTACATAGCCCGTTAACATGACATATTCATAAGTTATTGTAAAGGATGAAAGTATAACATATAACATATAACAAAAATCAAGAACCTCAAAGCAGTACATTTTTTAGTTCCTAGGTAACTAAAGCGATGAGTTACTGCCATGCTTCCGGGTTCAAATCCAGCCGTGGCTGCTTTTATTTAACCTCTTGAATTTAACCTCCTTTAATTGGAGGAAAAACCTGGCGGTTGAGGGTGACCTAGGACATATATTTTGGATTTCTGATGTTGACGTGGCTGTTTGGGTGGTCGGAAGGATGAGGAAAGGTGTGAAGATCCACTTGGAAAAGAGCTCGCAGAAATAATATTTAACAAGTTACGTAACATACACGACTGTAGGCGGGCTATACAAACCCGTTACTCGTTCCAGCAATCGACAGTGCCTTCTCGATCCAGTGCCATCTGTCAGCCATTCAGCAGATCTACCGCGGAGTTCTATCTCTTTGCAATTGGTTTGGATTAAATGTTCCTCGGGCAGTGATAGATCTCCAGAGGCATCTATCCGTTCTATCTGTTATATGATACCTGTTTTCTTAATATTGTATAATTTTTAGGTATTTTTCTGAGGCCCCTATTATAGGATAATACAGTAACTTTAACGTATTAAAAGTCGGTTACTGAAACAAAAATTAATCTTAGTATCTTGAAAATAAAGACGATTTAAAAAAAAAAATCATTTTTTGTTCAAATGAATTTAAAAAAAAATTGGAGCGCATACTAGTGGAGTGATCAGTTTTAATATACATGTCCAATATAATTAATTGTTACCTTTTTCTGAAATTCCAATTACGGATCAGAGAAGAAATTGAAGGCATGTAACTAACACATCTTAATTCCACTTGAATGATAATAGTTGACCTTGATTATATATGTGGAAGAAAATGGTCAGGGTCTAGGTCAATAAATTTCTCTTAGATATGGAGAAATGTTTATTAAATAGCCAACGTTTCGATCGACATTCTTCAGGGCTGTCGAGGGGGTGGTGACTAGTTATGAAACATTTTCTTCCACATAAAGCCTCTTAATTTTTAATAATGGAAAAGCTTGGCGGTTGTCAGTGATTTCAACCATATCATCTCCTTGCACAATCATGGCTGAGAAACAGTCGATTCCCTACTATGTGCTGAGTCCCTTATCTGACTTTTCCTTGAGATCATTGCTTGGGCAGAGAAGCCAATATAGCAAACTTTTGTTTTCGAAAATATTTACGAGGTAGATGAGGAAAATTATAGAAAACCAACAAAGTGACGGAAGGAGAAAAATTCGCATTTTCAAGCTCTTATTTTGAATGCTATTAATTATTTGATGATGATAAGGGAGCCCCTTCTTCATAAGCAGTAGTGCGTAGCTTTTGTTTAAATCGGCATTGCTAGATCGCAAACTAATTATAAACTATCCCTCAAGAGAGTAAACTTCACAACTGAACTGACTCGTTTCACACGAAAGGACATGTACGCCTAGCTTTATAAACCAAGAAAGAACCAAGAGGACAAGACTATAAGGCGAGCAAGGACAGGGTTTATTAGCGAGCGGGCTCGAACCCGCACTACGACACGTCCCAGGCCTCTAGATGACCACCCAGATACCCTCCAGTTCCAGGCCATGTCCACTATCTTCCCTCCCGGCAATTACTCAGGAATCTCGTGTTCTTCAGCTCTAATTGTTTCGTCTAAGACCGTCTTGTTCTTCCATCCTGATTACTCACTCATCCTTAAGGTTAACCCTTTTCATTACCTCAGGATATCATGACATTGCAGGATACTTCTAAAGAATAAGCTTTTAGAATTCGCTATCTGTATTTTATTTTCAGGGAGGGAGCGGATTGGCTCAGTGGTAGAGCACTGAGTTGCCATGCCGGAAGTCCTGGTTCAAATCCCACTGTAGGGATGACGTTTATTTAGTCTGTTTGCACCGGAGATGGATCATATAGGATCTAGGACCCCTATAAAATATTCTAAAAATAGAGTACCTAAAATATAGGGGAAAATCTGACACTTGAGCGTGACTTCACCTCCTTGCAGAAGCGTTCTCCATGAACAGTACAGTCTCTACCATGTACTGAACCCCAGAACCCCAATGGGTTATAGTGGTACAGTTTTTTTTTAAAATTTTATTTTCAAAAGAAATTACTAGAGCAGTTAAGAAGATTTAATATTCACTGTCCTTCGGCGTAAAACAAGAAATGCTATTTAGTTAGTAAAATGAGGCAAACGAAACCATCGTTAGTTAAAACACAAATATAGAAATGATAACCAGAAACCAAGTAGAAATTACAGAAGGATTCCGTATATTTATATATATCGTATACGATTAAAAGTTTGGAGAATTTATGTTACTTAACGAATAGCATGTATAATAAACAATGCCTCTCCAAAAGTGCCAAAATCAGGCACTACAATACAGTGGTAAAACCAGTGATATTGTACGGGACCGAGACTATGTGATTTCCCAGTCTAAAAAAAGTGCTGAAAACAAAGAGGATTAGGAGAATCCCCGGGCTAAAATCCAACAAAGAAATTTACAATGAAATCCGTGACTTGGAAACAGAAATGCGGGTAGGAAGACTGAGGTATTATGGACACATGAAGAGGACGAACGAGAAGATATTAACAAAATAAGTACAAATATGGGGTAAAAATTCAATCACGGATACAGAAAACAAACAAATCAAGAAACACATGGACATGAAATTACACAGGTTTGTTGTTGGTTGAAAACAGAACAGAAAACCAGAAATTCCTCAAAAATGTGGTACTGGTGCTATAAAAAAAAAAAAAAAATCCGCCCAAAACCTGGATAAAGGAAGACAAACTTTTAGGGAAATCATGAGGCAAAGATGGGCCAAAAAGAAAAATACATCATGGGCGCTTAGTATAGGTCGCTGTAGCAGAATTAGCGTTCCCGAGGGTGCACCACTTGGAGGCCTGCTACGTTACACCCCCGTGTTTATATATTTGTTGTGTCAAGTGTATAAATAAATAAATATATATATATATATATATATATATATATATATATATTTATATATATAGACTCCACCATCCGCTCTTCATTTGCTGACTGGCCCTGAAGAAGCTCAGAGAACGATGAGTGAAAGCTTGGCAACCAACACCAACACCACACGCTTCACCCCAGAAGAAGAACATATGCACAATATCAAAGGCCGTGGAAGCCTACGTGAACATACGTATCCATTGTGTTATAAAGGGAAAATATATATTTATATATATTTATACTTTATATACATATCTATAAAGGGAAAATTTAACTGTATATGTTTTTGTATATTATTAGTTTAAAATATTACTGTACTTACTCAGATTTATTTATTATTACTTTATTGACAGAAAGTATCTTTTAAAAGCAGGATATTTCAAACCAGCTCATGCATAATGAAGACAAATATAAATAACCTTAAGACATAGTTATTTTTTAAATGATTAATTTATTTATTGATTATAGCATTATAATTTACAATATCTGCTTGAATTACACTACTTACAGTTTATTATACACAAAACTTACCTGTAAATTACACTACAAAGAATACAAAACAGATTTTTTCGCAATATAAATCGATCTAAGAGTTCTTTTCATAAATATTCATAAGAAAACTATCTAAACACTACCTGAACATTCTTACATTGTTGTTTACTACCTAGCCTGGCTAGTTAACTTCTCGTTGCCTCACTCCAAGGAGGTAGATTAGGAGGTAGTTCCTCCTGGCATCAACTTCAATAAAACATTAGCTGTTCTTACTCCCAGTGACGTCACTAGTTGCAGCAATATTTGATCCTTCATTTTTCTTTCCATTCAAATACTACTCCAGCCTCTATGCAATTATGTAATAAATTCAGCGGTATATGTACGGATCATCATCCTTTCATAGTATTGAATGTAATTGTCAATTTAGTTGCTATTTCATCAAACATCTGTTATTTAAATAAGAACATTTTTTTCTTTGCCGTTATTAATATTATTGTTTACAGGCAAATCATTCATGCCTTAGAATTTCTTAAATGATAACATATATTGATGCCTTCGAAAAGAATCGAGCTATAAAAGTACGCGTTGTTCTTAATAGAAATCACCGGATTTGTGCACTTGAGCTCGCCGACACTACCGATTTTCTAATGGTCACTTCTTTCCTTGTCTAAGAGAAAAAAACTGATACTTCTAGCTCAATGTTTCCAACCTTGTTATATCATCGAAGTCTACAAATAACGAACGGCTAAACTTTGTTAAATAATTAATCATTATTATTTACCCTTTGACATACAAAAATATTTCGGGTAGTTAGGAATTGTCGACCTATTTTCATTTATTCCTTCTTAATACTCTGTTTGAAGACACACTAATTCTAACTCTTGATAGACTTACATTTTTTCACTTTTTGGTTGCCTCCTTCGATACGAAATTATAACGTGCTCATCAAAGTGTGAAACAAAAGCAAAGTTTTTGGCGATTGGAACATAATCTCCATATCCTCTGAAGAACGGTTGTACTCTCTGAGTTCAGTAGAACCGATTGTGCTTCTAAACGTGATCAGATGATTTTAGAATCTACATATCGATGTCTCATTAAAAAAATCATTCTTTGTTCACAAATATTGACATCTAGAGGCAGGATTTAAATGATGGAGTCATTGGGCTCTAGAATTAATTGATAATCATATGGGCTGAGGGTAGGGTCAAGCAAGTATTTATTCAATGAAATTCGTATCTTGCGTAAAAGAATACGGTATTCCCAACTTTACGCCCGGTAACTTCTTGACAGATATTAACTTCTGTTCCTCCGAATTGTGGTGAAAAGGATTAGACTTCTTTAAATAACTAGACATTGTGATGTTTAGCTGGGAAGTCGAAAGATATCCAATGACATGTTGGTGTCCTTTCCATGATGCAGCATAGTTTAATGCTGTAAAGCCCCATTTGTCTCTCTTTTGTTCATTCAAAAGGGCTTGCCGAAGAAGTTTCACTATTTTGAAGTGGCCTCTGCTGGCACTGCGGTGCAGAGGAGTTCTTCCGTTGACATCAGGCTGAAGGCCATCGACTCCAACCTGCAAGAGCAGCGCAACTATTTTAGTATGCCCTTCTCTCGAGGCTAAAAATAAAGGTGTTTCGCGGTTAATATTCACAGATACAGTTTGACTCATTTCTTCATCACTCCGAAGCAACTCAATTATTACATCATAATGACCATTTAGTGCGGCGTAATGGATAGGTTGATTGAGAAACACATCTCTCCTTGAATTGTCTGCTCCTTTCTTCCATAAAGTATAAATTATACTTGAGTAATTGTCTCTTGCAGCAATATATAACGGGGTCATCTGACTGTGGTCCATTGCATTGATATCTGCCGAGTACTCTCTTATTAGGTCCCAAAGAATTTCCACTTGATCTTCCCATGTAGAATTCGCGCGACTTTCGCATGCTAGATGAAGAGGTGTGCTCCCGTTTTTGTTTCTGCTGTCAACGAAACCTCCGAACTGAAGTATCATGTTAACCACCCTCTGATATCTATCCCTCGCGGCAAAATGTAATGGTCTCATGCCATCAATGTCAGATGCTTCTGTTTCGGCTCCTGCGCTAAGTAAGGTGTACACTATTCTCACATGACCTCCGAGAGAGGCTAAATGCAATGGAGTTTTCATATCTATAGTATTGGCTTCTGTATCAGCACCAAGGTTGAGTAACAACCTGACTATTTCCAGAGATCCGCCAATAGCTGCGAAATGAAGAGGCGTATATCCATTATTGTCTGCTTGATCGATGGCGGCTGGTGGATTGGAAACTAGTATTTCCACAATGGCTAACAGACCTCGCTTGGAGGCGATGTGTAATGGAGTCGTTCCGTTGACATCTGTAGAGCCTTTATTGGATCCTGAATCCAAAAGTAATTTAACAATTTCAAGATGGTCATTCTCACAGGCGTAATGTAGAGGGGAATATCTCCGCTCGTCTCTGATATCTAACGAAGCACCGTACGATATCAACACACCGGCAAGTTCCGTTTGCCCATGAAAGGAAGCTACGTGCAGTGCTGCCGCATTACGGATAGTCTTATTCTCAGATATATAAAGCTTTACGTCACAATCTGCATCCTTTTTCTAAAATTGATTTAATAAAGTTATTATTTCCCGACAAAACGGCTGAAGTGAGTGGAAGATTGCCATGGATGTCTTTCCGTACAAAGTTCGCTCCGTGAGATATAAGCAGATTGATTCCTTCATAAAAGTTGTTCCCAATGGCGTGATTAAGAATAATTGTAGGGTAGGAGCCTAAATTTTCAGCCTTGCTCAACAGAAGTCTCACTATATCTACTAATTTATTCGAAACCGCATCGAAGAGAATTTTGGATCCAATGAAACTTTTATCTTCCACTTTGGCTCCATGACCAAGGAGTAGTTTCATAATATCTCTGCTTAAAGGATTGAATGCTAAGTCTAGAGGAGTTCGTCCGTCTTCGCTTATCACATTCGGGTCAGCATTCTTAGCCAATAGGAATTTAATTAGCTCAGTGTCATTCCTTCTGATTGCTAAATGCAATGCTGTTAAATTATTACACCCTATTCTATTTATGTCATCCCCGTACTTTAGCAAGGTCTTTATTACATGGATATTTCCATTATTGGCTGCCCATTGGAGTGGGGTGAAGCAAATATAATCTTCGACACTTGTATTGGCATTCTGGGATAGCAGATAGTCAGCGACTCGTGGATAACCAATAGCAGCAGCTTCATGTAGCACTGTTTGGTCGAAGAGATTTCGCGAATTCACTTCGGCCCCGCATTCCACTAAAAGCTTCATTGCAGCGATTATTTCTTTTTCCAAGGTAGCATTTAATGTAGTTCTGTAATAGTCTAACATATCTTTACCAACAACTGCGGTAACTGCTGGATATTTGGATAGCAGATCGAGAAGCTTCTTTAAATTGTCGTGGTCCTTTCGAACCGCAAAGTGTAGAGGTGTTTTGCCATTGTCTCCTTTTTTTTTAATATCTGCTCCGTGACCAAGAAGAGTCTCTATCACTTTGATGTTCCCCGCCCAGGCTGCAAAATGTATTGCGGTATTACCGACATTGTCTCTTATTTCCAAAGAGGTAGTTCTAGAAACAAGTAAGTTCACCATATCCTCTTCGCCATTTAAGGCTGCAGCCATCAGTGCTGTCATTCCGTTGCGGCTTTGAGTATTGACATCAGCTCCGCATTTAAGAAGGCATTGAGTCATGTTCAAGCTCTTTCGGTTTACAGCTGAATTCAAGGGAGTCATAGCTACATCATTCTTTATATTAACATGAGGATTCTTCGACATCATTAAATTCACAATTTCTTCATAGCCCCTCTCTATAGCGATATGTAATGGTGTATACCCTAAAGAACCTTTGATATTGATATTAGCACCGTGGTCTAAAAGTATCTTAGAAATGTTGAGGTGTCCGTTTCGTAATGCATAATGTAATGGTGTTTCTCTGAAATGGTCAGTGACGTTCACACTTGCATTTTTGGCCAGCAGCGAATTCACGAGAGATTGGTAGCCGACCATCGAAGCGATGTGCAATGCTGTACGCCCACCAGATCCTTTCAGATTGACATCAGTGACACGGTTCACTAGTTTCTTAGCAATATTAGGTATTTTATTTTTGAGTGCATAATTTATTGGAGTTTCCTTGAGATGATCTCTTATGTTCGCCTTTGCATTATTAGACAACAGCAATGCCACGATGGTTTCGTGTCCCTTTTCAGCTGCAATATGCAAAGGTGTACGTCCACTATTTCCTCTGATATTAACATCTTCAACATGTTCCAAAAGAGATTTGACAGTACCCAGATTAATCGAAAGCCCTTTCAGTGCATAATGTAATGGAGTGTCTTTCTCGACGTCTCTTATGATTGCACTTGCGTTTTTCGACAACAACAAGCTGAGGATAGGTTCTTTGTTCTTCGAAGCAGCGATGTGCAATGGCGTAAGCCCACCAGCCCCTATAATATTAACGTCTGTACAGAGGTCGAGAAGTATCTTGAACACATTGAAATTAGTACCGTATACTGCCCTGTGTACTGGAGTGTCATTAAAATCGTCTCGTGCTATTACACTAGCATTTTTGAGCAACAGCAAATTTACGATAGGTTCTTTGTTCTTCGAAGCAGCGATGTGTAAAGGCGTGCGTCCATCAGATCCTTTAATATTAACATCAGCTGTTTTGTCGAGAATACTGGTGAAAACTTTGGGATTAATACTAAATGCGGCTTTATGTAATGCAGTGTCGTTGGTTTTATCTCTAATGTCCACACTTGCATTTTTCGATAATAACAAATTAACGATAGTTTCATGCCCTTCTTTAGCAGCGATGTGTAAAGGCGTTCGTCCATCAGATTCTGTAATATTGACATCATCTGTAAAGTTGAGAATGTTATTAAATACATTGAAGTTTCCATTGAGTGCTGCTTTATGTATTGGAAAATCACCTTCAACATCTGTCATATTTGAACTTGCATTTTTAGACAACAGCGAATTCACTATAAATTCGTGTCCAAATAGAGCTGCGATGTGCAAAGGGGTTCGTCCAAGAGATCCTCTAATGTTAATGTCATCAGTGAGTTCGAGTAGAATGCCAAACACTGAGGGATTTCCCCTCGATGCCGCCTTATGTATTGGAGTGTCATTCCTGTCATCTCTCATCGTTAAACTTGCGTTTTTCGACAACAGCAAATTCACGATAGACTCTGAGCCATGACCATCGTAGTAAGCAGCTATGTGCAAAGGTGTACGTCCATCGGATCCTTTGATATTAACATCAGAAGCCTGACCTATAAGCGTCTTAGCAATGTTTCTTTTATTACGAACAAGTGCCAGATGTATCGGAGTATCTCCCTTATTATCTTTCACGATTACACTTCCATTCTTGGACAAAATCGAATTCACAATAGATTCGAAACCTTCGAAAGCAGCAATGTGTAAACCAGTACGTCCATCAGTTCGTTTAATATCAACATCTGTAGTATGGCCGATAAGGATTTTAGCGATGTTGAGATGGTTGTAACCAATGGCTACGTGTATCGGGGTATCGTTATTACCGTCCTTTACGTCCACACTGCAATTTTTGGACAAAAGCGAGTTTACAATAAATGCGTTACCTTCGAAAGCCGCGATGTGTAGAGCCGTACTCCCGTCAGATCCTTTGATATCGACATCTGTATAGTGATCAACTAATATTCTAGCAATATCGATATTCCCGGATCGTAGGGCGTAATGCATTGGGGTGTCGTTCAAATCGTTTTTTATGTTTACGCTCGCATTTTTGTTCAACAATAATTTCACGATAGATTTGTATTCCTCTAAAGTCGCGACCTGTAAATGAACATTGTATCGTTCACTAGTAACATCAGTTGCTGCTTCGATGAGTTGATTAGTAAGGAATATATCTCCATGGAACGATGCTCTGTAGCTCGAAGTATCTTTCAAATATTCTCTTATTTTGATAATGGCTTTCCTAATTGGCCCCAAGTAGGATGTAGATATGTAGCCCATTACTGCAGCTATGTGTAACGGCGTACGCCCGAAAGACCCTTTGATATTTACATCATTGCTATGCTCAATTAGTATCTTAGCAATATTGATTTGTTTATTATAAAGTGCTATATGTATTGGAGCGTCATTGTCATCGTTCCTAATGTCTATACTTGCCTTTTTGGACAAGAGCAATTCGACAATAGATTCGTAACCCTTGAAAGCTGCGATATGTAAAGGTGAAACTCCATCAGATCCTTTAAGGTTAACATCATCACAATGTTCTATAAGTATTTTAGCGATAATCAGCTTATTATTGTATAATGCTAGATCTATTGCTGAGTTATTTTCATCGTCTGTTATGTTCACGCTTGCATTTTTGTCCAACAGCGTATTCACAATAGATTCGTAACCTCTAAAAGCAGCGATGTGTAAAGGAGTAAAACCATTATATCCTTTAATATTCATATCAATAGCTTTATGGATGAGTATTTCAGCAATATTCTGTTTATCATTAAAGAGCGCTTGATGTATTGGAGTGTTCTTTTCATTGTCTTTTATGTTCACACTTGCGTTTTTGGACAACAACGATTTGACGATGGATTCGTAACCCCTGAATGCTGCGATGTGCAGTGGTGTAAGACCGTCAGATCCTTTGATATTAACATCGTTAACTCGATCGATAAGTATTTGAGCAACATTTGGTTTCTCATAATAAAGCGTTAAATGTAATGGAGTGTCCCCTCCTTCATCTTTTATATATACACTTGCGTTTTTTGATAAGAGCAAATTCACGACAGATTCCAGCCCCTCCATAGCAGCAACATGTAAAGGCGTATAACCCCCCTCCCCTTTCTTATTAACATCAGAAGAGTTCTCAAGAAGATTTTTGATTTCGACGAGATCAGCATTTCTTATAGCGAGATGCAGCGGAGTGTCTTCCGATTCAGGATCCAAACTACATGTGTTGACGTCATGAGAAACCGACTTTGGCGACAAATCGCATACTTCTTTCTGTCCACTCTTCACCTGAAAATTGAAATAATAAATAAAAGGAAATAAACAAATTGTAACGAGTTTCTTTTTTTTTTGTCGCTAAATTCGTCCGTCAGTTGTCTCTACCTATCTGACCTCACTATTGTAGACTGCCGTTGAGTACGGTTGAATAACAGTGGTTTATATGGCGAAGTAAATGCCAAATTTTACTTTTTCCTAATCATATCTTTGTCGCTCATCGGTAAACATCCTATTAATATTTGTAAATAAAACTGTATATAATCTTTGTTTTTATTAATTATTTATCTATGATTTTTAGTTGGTGTTCTGTTACGTTGATGTAACGTTGGTGTTATGTTATATTATGGTTATGTCGTTGGTGTTACCGATTGATGTAAAGAATATGAATACAACATTTTTAATTGGACTTCTTTTATTTATTTAATCAATTTGGACCTTGGACCGAAAACCCCACAACCTGGTCACAAAATGTATTTGAAGACTTAAGGGGAAAAACGAGGTAACTTACTTTTTCTTAAATGTTCAAAAAAGCAAAGTTTATCTCGGAATCAGTATCATTATTTTTACTAAAGTGCACTTGGATTGCTGGTGCTGTCAATCTGACAATGGAGAGGATGTTTGAGATCTTCCACTGCACCGTTCGGATGAAGTAGTTTTTGACATGTACGGACAAACTCCGTCAGTCGTTCAGACCCATTTTAACTCGTTTTAAACCAATTTTGACCAGACCATCGTGTTAGCAATTGGAAAATATATAAAAAACAGCTGTTACTAATTTAGGGGAAAATCGAATTGCCTTGTTTTTCACCAGTAGTCTTCACTCCACATGTCAAATAATCATCATAATAATGTTTAAAACTATCTTCAATTTCCGATATTTTTAATCCATTTTTCAAGTTTTTTTTCTAGTTTCGAACGTGTAGTGAAACTCTTAATTAGTCCTTGAAGAAGCTTGCAGTATGGGCAGCGAAACCTTAGCAAAGTATTCGATTAGAAGGTCGAAACTAGAAAAAACACCTGATGAATAGATTAATAATAATGTTAATTTAAAACGCATATTTTACCTTCAGTTTAGTTTAATTTAAATTATGTTATTGCTCATGCTAATTGTTATTACAACTATCTATAAGTTAAAAGAATAGTTATTTATTTGACAAGTGAGGAAAGTGCCACTTTATTACGCCCGAGGTAATTAAACGAGGGTGTTATAAGCACTTTTCTCACGTGTTAAAAATTACATTTTTCCTGCAGCCATTTAAAAATTAAGAAATTAAAGATGAAACTTTAGATTTCTTAAAACTGCACTAGCGCTAGTGGGTAATGCTAATGCTAGATCTCCAAATTTCTGATGTGTGAAGGTTCTAATACATTAGAGGTTATATTAAATATTTCTATAAAATCGCTTCAAAATAAATAAAATCTATCTTGAATTAAATATAAAATAGTTCTAAAATTATTTATTTTAACATTTTAGGAATATAAAATGAATAATATTATAAAACCGCCATTTAACATTTAAAATAACAGAGTGCTGATTGTCAAATTCGATCTAGGTGGTATTTGTGGAAAGGAAGGGGAGTATTATAGATTATAGAAATTATTGTCAACGTTTAAATTTATTTTTTCATCGCGCGTGCGCAAACAATTATTTCAAAGATTTGGGAGATGATTTTTTTCTATTCTATTTTTGAATTCCGAATTAATTTTATCTTATGTAATCAATTTATTTTATAATTTCTCAAAACCAAACATAACTTGACATCTTGGAATCAAACAGCACCCTTCTATAAAAAGTTTAAATTCCTAAAAAAATACACGAAACTCGTGTGACCTCGTTTGATAGTATACTTAACAATTTTCGTTCAATTGTAGGGATAATAAATATTATCAAATAAGAGAGGATTAATAACAGCTCCTTACAATCTTTAAACATTAACATAGAAAACAATTCAACTTCATATTTTAGTAACAATAAAAATTGTTTCATATGAAACGATCCAATAATAATGTTAAATGTTTTTGTTTATTATCAACTAAGTTTCATCATAAAAAAAAATACTTTTACCAGTACAATCCGTGAAGGGTCTGTGGTTCAGTATATGGTAGAGACAGTAATGTTTCATGGACAACGGTTGTGTAGGGAGGTGATTTGTCCTAGATCACGATCAACCGCTAGATGTTTCTCCTTATTTTGGCTACGCGTTTTAAAATGGCTGGGTGAGCCCTAGGAGGGTCCTAGATGATCAATCTCCGGCTTATAACAGACTAATTAAGAGTCTTGACTGTAGCGGGATTCGAACCGGGATTTTCGGAAGGCATGGCAACTGCTTTCAAATATCTTTATTCAATAAAAAATATTTAATTATAAAAAAAAAAAGAATTTGATAATTAATGAGTAAAAAAAAACATTTTCCCTGATAAAAAAAAAATCCGGAAAGAAAAGTAGTAACATAATTAACAGATATTCTGCTGGAAAGTTAAAAAACAAATAATAAAATATTATGGAACAAATAAAGGCGTAGATTTAATACAAAAGAAACTAAATAAAAAAATGTAAAATATATTTTAAAGATAGGGCATCAGGTTGTTTTTTTGTTCATATAACGTCACTTTATACTGCTATGGCTAATGTGAGAGTGAGGGCTCTAAAGTTTGCCTATCCAGGTTTAACGAGGAATTTTAACGAGTACCTGACATCGTACAAGTTCGGGGCCCCGTTTAACGTCTCTTCCGAAGGACGACATAACCAAGGTTATTTTACTCCCTTTAAAAAATATTAGAGCCACCTGCAGGGCTACGAACCCCCGTTCTTAGGCTTAGTAAGTTGTTATGCTAAACACTAGCATGTCGCCCGTTTTTAGTCTTTAAAAACCCTTTTTAAAACTTAATTAGCTCCTAATCTCCATTACCATCAACCAAACCTTTTTTGGTACTTGAGTATATACCGCACGGCACTAGCAGGCCAATGTTCTGCGCATGCCCCAGCGGTTACATTTTATAACAGTTACATTTCTACCAGTTACCTTGGATAACCTTACATTTTTGACAGACATCATTGTTTGTTTACTAGTCTGTTCGAGCGTTGTTGTGTTTGTTGCTCAGTTGTTCTTTGTTAATAATACAAGATAATGTCGATATTTTGTTGTTTGGTGTTTCTTAGTTATACGACAATGCTTATTTGGGATTTGGAAAGAACCGAGGAAGATGCAATTCATTTTTGCCAGGAGAAAAACATTTTGCAGAAAAATAGGAAATGTAGGGATAGAGACTCTTTTCAATCCATGTTGAACTGTATAGCAACCCATTTTCCACCCAAATGCGATTGATTGTTAAGTTTTTAAATAATTTATTGAATTTTAAATATTTTATATATGTTGCATTATTTTACATCCTACACTTATTATTTATGATTAAATATACTTATTATTTATTTATTATACTTTATACTAGTTTTAGATAATTATTTTAATTTTAAATCGTTTATATATTGGAGTATTTATTGATCTCATTATTTTATTTATTTACATTATATACCAAATTATTTTATAATATGTTATATATTCAATTATATTGTTATTACTTCGATTTATGTATTTCCATTATTATTACTCTATTGATCTCGTTATTATATTTATTTACATTATATACAACATTATTTTATAATATGTTATATATTTAATTATATTGTTATTACTTCGATTTATTTATTTCCAATATTATTACATTCCTATTTTGATTTGAATCTGAGATCGCCTCCCTTCGGATATTTTGAGTATTCGGATATTTAATCTTTTCTCTTCAAAATATCCGAAGGGAGGCGATCTCAGATTCAAATCAAAATATTTTAAAAGGTTATCCAAGGTAACTGGTAGAAATGTAACTGTTATAAAATGTAACCGCTGGGACATGCGCAGAACATTGGCCTGCTAGTGCCGTGCGTTATATACTCAAGTACCCCTTTTTTTTAATAATTTTTTTTTTAATTTACTTATTGAAATTTACATATATTTCAGTTCATCATGTAAATATAATGGCAATTAGAGAAACTACCCAATGGTAATACTCGAATAAGAAATTCAACTTAGAAGCTCACGAGGCCATCTTCTTATCAGATGCCTCGGAGGATTATTAAGAATTGAAGAGGTTGCCAGGTTTGAAACTAGTAGGTTTCATGGGATTTTACGGGATGCTATAACTGGATAATTGTTGACTGATAATAAATGTTTATTCTTGGGATCATATTCTTAGTATTTTGAACTAAGTTAATAAAGATAAACATTGTCATTTTTAATAGGAACAAGTAATCTATGGACTAATAGTTGCAGTAAAATAGAAAGATTTTTGGTGTACTTACAGTGATAACGCAGTGGCGTAGAGATAAGAGAATGATGTAGATGAGGACACGGAAGGACATGGCACAAGAAGCAAGATGGACTGAGTGGTGAGACTCGTGGTGGATGGTAGATTTGTGTAGATATCCACTAGTCTCTCATCTTCCACCCAGCGGTTCTGGACGGTAACTACGTTCTGGAGGACGAACATCGTCATTTCTAATTTTAGCTCAAATCGACTCCGTAAAAAGAATAAAATCATAAAGGAACTTGTTTTCCTCTATCATCTTCTCTAAGCACGCTCGGATTCAAGCCATTTAAATTTAATTAAAAGACATAATACCGCTGGAATAAATTTATGTATATGTCAACTTCGTACATAAATTCTTAAAATTATTAATTTTTTATTTGAACAATAGGGATAAAATATACTAATAATTTTATAAGTTAAATGTTATATATGATTGTACGAAATTTTATAAAGTCATTATTATCTAAAAGAGTTTTTAGTAATTATTATGTAATATTTTATATAATTTATAAGTTAGTTTTTTTAATTTTAAATATTTTAATTTTGAAGAGAAAAGATATGCTCCCGACAGGGATTCGAACTCGGGTATCAACTCTGGTAGCTTAGTTGGTAGAGTCCTGTCACGGTAAGACAGGACCCGGGTTCCAATCCCGGCCGGGGGCATAGCTTTTCTCTTCAAAATAAAAATATATAAAATTAAAACAACTAACTAATAAATTATAAATAGTAATATGAAGTATGCCGACAAGTTCCTAAAATTAAAGATATGTCCAAAGAACTCGTGTATACATCGCAAAACTTGCGAGAACACGGGGACATGGCATCAGATAAAATATTTGTCCCCGGCTGGTATCAACTCCGGTAGCCTAGTTGGTAGAGTCCTGTCACGGTAAGACAGGACCCGGGTTCCAATCCCGGCCGGGGGCATAGCTTTTCTCTTCAAAATAAAAATATATAAAATTAAAACAACTAACTAATAAATTATAAATAGTAATATGAAGTATGCCGACAAGTTCCTAAAATTAAATATATGTCCAAAGAACTCGTGTATACATCGCAAAACTTGCGAGAACACGGGGACATGGCATCAGATAAAATATTTGTCCCCGGCTGGTATCAACTCCGGTAGCCTAGTTGGTAGAGTCCTGTCACGGTAAGACAGGACCCGGGTTCCAATCCCGGCCGGGGGCATAGCTTTTCTCTTCAAAATAAAAATATTTAAAATTAAAACAACTAACTAATAAATTATGAATAGTAATATGAAGTATGTCGACAAGTTCCTAAAATTAAAGATATGTCCAAAGAACTCGTGTATACATCGCAAAACTTGCGAGAACACGGGGACATGGCATCAGATAAAATATTTGTCCCCGGCTGGTATCAACTCCGGTAGCCTAGTTGGTAGAGTCCTGTCACGGTAAGACAGGACCCGGGTTCCAATCCCGACCGGGGGCATAGCTTTTCTCTTCAAAATAAAAATATTTAAAATTGAAACAACTAACTAATAACTTATGAATAGTAATATGAAGTATGTCGACAAGTTCCTAAAATTAAAGATATGTCCAAAGAACTCGTGTATACATCGCAAAACTTGCGAGAACACGGGGACATGGCATCAGATAAAATATTTGTCCCCGGCTGGTATCAACTCCGGTAGCCTAGTTGGTAGAGTCCTGTCACGGTAAGACAGGACCCGGGTTCCAATCCCGGCCGGGGGCATAGCTTTTCTCTTCAAAATAAAAATATTTAAAATTAAAACAACTAACTAATAAATTATGAATAGTAATATGAAGTATGTCGACAAGTTCCTAAAATTAAAGATATGTCCAAAGAACTCGTGTATACATCGCAAAACTTGCGAGAACACGGGGACATGGCATCAGATAAAATATTTTTCCCCGGCTGGTATCAACTCCGGTAGCCTAGTTGGTAGAGTCCTGTCACAGTAAGACAGGGGACCCAGGTTCGAATCCCGGCCGGGGCATATCTTTTCTCTTCAAAATAAAAATTTGTAATATTTTAATTCACAATGTGACGGACCGTAACGAAGACACCACACATTTTCCCAGGATTATTTCTCACTTGAGAGGCAAAATTTAGGCCTCCCACTATATCATTGTCTGATTAGCCAGATAAGCTTAGAGCACAGTAAAACTCCTTAGAATGCAAACGAGCTGCGAAAAAAGGACGAAGAACACTAGTGCTAATCAACACGGGGTCACCAGTGGTGTAGTGGTGTAGTGGTGTTATAACAACGTTCTATTCTCAAAATTGCCGGTACCTCGGTGGAAGGTCTTAGGATTTTTTAAAGGGAATAAAAGTTCCTTGATTATGCTCTCCTACGTAGAATACTTAAAGTCGCAATCCGCGTCTATGCGGTGTCAGGCACTCGTTAAAGATCCATATTCTAATTATACAAATTTACGACTCCCACATGTCACATGCTACAGTGAGATGAGCTGAATCACATTACAGTAACGTAAGATGAAACGAACAAACAAATTATTTTGGTATGGTTCATCATAACTTTTTTCTTTTTTTTTAAAGATATGTTGTTCATGAAAGTACAGTTTAAGGGTTAAGCGAAGAAGAGTTAGGGCATCTTTTATTAAAAGGGACAGAGGCAAACTTTCGACGATTGCACAGATGCTATATCGATTTTGGAAAGTTTTATTATTGTACGTAAGGCATCTGGATCCCATGGAGAGATGAAGTGATTAAAATTTGTTAATTGATTCAGCCGTTTTCCATACTCCATAAATAAAATATAAGCTATCTGATAACATCTCCAAGTGTCAGGCAAATTAATTACAATTTCCACATGGTCAATCTGAGGCGGTTGATACGAAACGTCACCGGCTAGATATTGTAATCGATACATCGCCATCGAAAGATCTCTTTCTGGAGAAGCGAATTCAAGAAGCGGAAGACCTGGGTGCGATGACCTGGCGATCAAGTGAGCTGCGTGGGCGTCCAAGGCCTCCGACAGCTCGCGGCGCTGTCAAAGTCGTCAAAGAGGAATAGTTTGAAAACAAAGAGGTAGCTCCGAAGATCAGGTGGTGAGATAACTTGCATACCAATCGGAAGGAAATAATCCGAAACTGGTTATGGTATTCATATTATTGCTCGCACGGCAAGGGCATCGGTATTTGTTCCGCAGGTTATCCCTTCGAGTTGAGTTACAATTTTTAACCGTTTATTTAATATTTTCCAAAAATACAATTTACCGTTATTTGTAGAAAGGAAAAGAGAATGCAATGAGTAGATTTCGGTAATCATTTCCTCAAGCAATAAAAGTTTTAGCTAACATTTCTAAGTACAGCTGATATTTGTTTGTTGAAACGTTCCATTTATAGATTTTTTTTTGTATTTATTTAAATTTACAACTGTATACAGAATACATCAAGTAAATACAATGAAAGATAAATCATGTCCAGAGACAAAGGCAAGTAGAGAAACTACCCAGTGATAGTACTCAAATAAAAAGTTCAACTTAGAACGTCACCATCTTCTTTTCAGAAGCCTTGGAAGATTATCAGGAATTGAAGAGGTTGCGAGGCTAGAAACTAGAGGGTTTGAGTGGAAATAAAGTTTGTCATGAAAAGATTGATATCGGATTCGGGCCAAATCAGCAACAAACGGGACATTAAGGTCATTATGGATTACTTTGTTCGTAAGGAACATTGAGGATTTTGGATTGTAAGGATTGAATACGAGAGGTATTCGGTGGCTTAGTGGAGCCCCAAAGCTCTATTCCGTAAGTCCAGATGGGTCTAATGATTGTCATGTATATATGTCTTTTGTAATTAATTAGGAGCTTAGAGCGTTTGTCTAGTAAATGTTGAAGTAGCCTGAAACGGCGAAACCATTTCTAGATGAAATGATTACCGAAGAGTACACATTTCCCATAATTACATTCTCTTTACCATACTAAATCTCATGATAACTTGTATTTCGGAACATATTAAAAGTGAAACGATGAAAAGTTAAAACTTGTGTCTCAACTCGAAGGAACAACCTGCGGAATAATTATCAGGAAATTAAAGGAAAAAATTCAATATAATGAGAATGTCGTTCCAATAATCTTCCCAACTTCAAATTCAGTATATTTAATCACTTTACAATTCCCAAATGATCAGAAATATTTGTTCAGTTTTAAGACTAGAATTTTAACCTTATTCCAGTCAAACAGTTTTCGTTAAAAAATTAACAAAAGATTAAAAAAAGACGTTTTGACAAATTTGAAGGATGTTATGAAGAACAACTAACTTTTGTTAATTTTTTAACGAAAATTGTTTGACTGGAATAAGGTTTTTTTTTCTTCATAATTGGATTGTATAGATCAAGAAGTTAGTCCAGTATATAAGAAATATCTTATAAAGAAAATGACTAGAATTTTTTTATTTATGGATGAATTCTTATCTTGTTGTTTTTTATGAAAATAAGTTATTATTGTAGTTTTTGTTTTGTTTTTTAGTGTGTTGAATAAATAAAGAATTTATTATTATTATTAGTTAGATTGATCATGGAAGAACGTTCCTTTCTCAGTGAGGAGGACTCCAATCTTAGATTTGTTTGTTATAACATTGAACGGTAGTCAGAAATTCCCGCTTCTGTAACACTCAAAAACAACTAAAAACTAGATGTTGCCAATAGATTGGGAATAATTGAACACTTGAATGTTTTCTGGAGTGAAGCTGGCAATCTCGTTAAACCTTCATTCATATTCTTTCCACTATCGTTTGTGAAATATTATAATTATATCAATTATATATTATTCCTATTCGTGAACTCCTTCGTAAATCCGCCTCCTCTTCCGCGAGTCCATTGAAGCAGCAACCGTAGGTCTGCCGGTGTAGGTGTTGGGTATCCGCTCCAGTGGACCAAGTCCTGTCTCCAGTCGCCCTCCGGTTCTCGATCAGAGGTATCTCCTGGAACGAGGATTCGCAACGTTTATTCTCAATGACCGTTGCCTTTCAATGTAATTCAGCTACATATAGCCGAGATTTAGGAATCAAGTATATAATATTAGTTTCCAAACCAGCACTTCGACTCTAGAAATTAGGCCGAAACGTCGTAATCGCATCCCCTCCCCCAACCATTTCCAACATTTCTCATTAAATGAATTAGTTTTTAAGGACTCCTCGAATAGCATTAGTTATATGTCTTTAGTCAGATGTTTACCCATTAGGATTGTGTATGTGATAAATAGTTGCATATGACCCTTTTAGTTGTGGGATGTTTCCTCCGGTTGTGTTTTGTGTTTTGCCTTTTGTGAAAAATAGATTTCATTTTTTTTTTAAATTTTACATTCATATTTACATGTGACTTCAGGCAAATAAACTCACACAACCGTTGACACAACCGTGTACGATCTATGCTCTGTTGTTGTACAGATTGTTACGTGCAAGTGAACTTAAATGAAGAAACATTGTTATTGTAAGAACCGTTAACATTAAGTTTTTTTTAAACTTATTTATTCAAGTTTACAATTATACTATAACAATACAGGAAGTAAATAGTTTGTTAATACATATATATATTATTATGTGATATGTAATACGTAATACATAATTAATTACTGGTAGTACTCAAATAACAGAATCAATTTAGATCACGAGGTCATCTTCATCTTCACGAGGTTACTAGGTTTGAAACTAGTGGGTTTGAGAGGGAATAAACTTTGTCATGAAAGGATTGATTTCGAATTCGGAGTAAATCAGCAATAAATAGGACATTAAGGGCATTGTGGATGATTTTATTCGTACAAAGCAGGGAGCATTAATGATTTTTACAAAGGGTTTTGCATTGGAATCCTTAAATGTTAATGCCATAAACTAAAAGCTTTAAGTGGATGAGCAGGACATTTGTGTGTCATAATATGCACACTTAGTAGTAAAATTTTACTTTTAAAGTATTCTAGTTCTTTACGATACCTCTGAGAACTAGTTAGAGAATTGCTCCTAGATATTATACCGACTAACAATGAACTATTCGTATCGAGTTTTAATAACAGATTGGATTATTTTTCAGTGAATAGAAACAATTGAGAAATAGTTAGCTATTTGATTGTCTTTTTTTTCTGAAACAATAGAACTCGTGGGACGGGTTTAATGAGACCTCAGTAAATAGTGTCAGGGTTCAGGACCGGGCCAAGGACGACTCCAGGGCTAAGTCGACGATCTGACTGATCCAGGAGTTAAGGTAATAACTTAATTTCTACAATATAGATCAGGATTAACTTCATTTTTTTAAAATGTATTGTCATAGTATTTATTTCTTCTCATAAGTTTTATTGTAATATATGTGTGCTTAATTTTGTTTGTTTTATATTTTCTTTGCTTTTGCGTATATAAAAAGAAATAGGAATTGTATTGTAGTTGTTAAGTATGTATTTTGGTTAATGCCATGAAATGGAGAAATATCTAATAGGAATATTTGTAAATTTAAAATTGTAACTTACAGTATGTCCAATATGGATTGATGAGTATGCCGTGTATTATGGCATTCCAATGTAGTTAGGCAGCACTGCTGAAAAAAATAAAGAATTTCTCTCTGTATGTTAGAATATTACACTTAACTTATAGTATGTAGGAAACTCTCACGTTTGTTGTAGAAGTATGGTACGAGGGAAATAAAGCTATAGCTTTATAAGGGCAACTAATGTCAGTCGTGGCCATTTCTCATACATAGTATTACGTTGTACAAACATACAATAAAACACTATATTAGATAGATTGTTCAATAGATTAATATAGACCCCTATATATTTTTTAAAATAATTTATTCAATTTAATTTACAACTGTAGTATATTAATACATCAAGTAAATAGAATGAATGTATACAATCATATGAAATGAAAAGTAACTCAAAGAGCAAGTTCAACTTAGTAGATCACGAGGACATCTTCTTTTGAGACGCCTCGGAGGATTATCAGGAATTGAAGAGGTTTCTAGGTTTGAAGTTCGTCATGAAAAGATTGATATTGGATTCGGGCCAAATCAGCAACAACTTGGACATTAACCTCATTGTGGATTACTTTGTTCGTAACAAAGTAAGTAGAATTGAGGATTTTACGAAGGATTTTGGATTGTAAGGATACGAGAGGAGTTCGATAGCTTAGTGGATCTCCTAAAATCTACTCCGTTAAGTCCAAATAATTCTTTTTATAGTCATGTTTATGGGTCTCATGTAATTAATTGGCAGATTAGAGCGTGTGTCAAGTAAGTGTTGTAGCATTTTTGTTGCCTGAAACGGCGAGCAGTTCAAATATGTACATAAAGTGATTAAACAAAAAACATTTGCCCTGTTACGGATGTTTTACAAATATTCCTCCATTTAGGACCATTTAGGAGAGTTAAAGCAAAATAGATACAGTATTAATCTGTTCCCGATATATATATATTCCTTCACGCATGTACAGTCATATTTTATTTATTGCAAACAAAAAAAAGGCAATGCTTTCGATGAAAACAGGACGATTTACACATGCCTTCCCCCCCCCTCCTCCCGACCATGACCTTTTCGCCCCCGAGAGGACAGCCCCCGCCGAAGACAGACCGCGGAGGAATGCAAGAAGAAGAAGCTGAGCGGAGCGGAGGCTAATGGAGCCGGCTGAATGGGATGCCTGCTCAGGGAACTTCGAGTCCGCATCATTCTCACATTCTCTAAGCCTTCCCTCATTCACTTCTTGCGTCTCCTCTTTCCAGAGAACAGTGGTCTCTTCTGCGGGTGGTCCGCAACTAACATCCTAGTCGCGTCCTGGGCATGACCAAATCATAACTTCGGCACTTGTTATTTACTAGGTCGCCGCGGACTGTTATCTTCCTTTGTTTATAACCTCAACACTCCTAATTCTGATACTGGCTTCGATATCTTCTTATTCATATTAATGGATATTGAAATATTCAAAATTTAATTGTACAATGCTAATGCTACATCCCAATAGATCCAATCCTCCTTTTTTATGGAGATGTTTTTAGCACTGATTCGCCATACCGAAGGTCCTGGCTACAAATCCCGCTGTTGAAAAGACTTTTATTTAACTTTTTAGTGACAAATATGTTCGAGGATCCTCCTGGGGCTCATCCAGCCTATATAAGATGGTACCCAAAATAAGGGGGGAAATCTGGCGGTTGAGCGTAATCTAGGACAAATCACCTCACTGCAAAACCGTCTCCATGAAACTGTACAGTCTCTACCATGTACTGAACCCCAGACCAATTCACGGGTTGTAGTAGTACAGGTTTTTATTTTTCCTACACTTTCGACGAAAACATCTCTAAATGCAAAAGAAGACCTTTTTCACATTTAATATTCTGGATAGGCAAAATTTAGGCCTCCTAATTTAGTGTAGTCTGATTAGCCATAGCAGCATTAAACGACGTTAAATGAACAAACAAACAAACATTTAATATTTGGAATTATTCCAAACTTCTGAAGGTATTTCACAATTCCTTCTTCCGAAGACGGCTAATCCCAAAGTGATAATTTTTTATTATTTAACGTCACTTCACATTGGGAGTCCTAAATTTTTTTTATACAGGATTATTAATACAGGGATTTTTACAAGTACCTGACCAGTTTAACGTCCCTTCCGAAGGACGGCATATCCGAGGATTTTTGTCTCCATTAAAAAAATCTACGTGCCGGGCAATGAATCCAAAATCTTAGGCTAAGTAGGTTGTTAGGCTACTAACTACTACACAACACGATGCGCCATTCTCCAAGCTGTTATTCAATACATGCCAAGTAGATAATAACAAAAAACCGCTGAACTAAATTTAATGGGCAATAAAGAAAATTAAATAGACAAAAACACTAAAAAAACAATATGGAAAATAATTTCACGCACACACAAATAACTCTAATGAAGCGTGGTTACAATATTTATTTGTGTTACCTTCTGGTTAAATTACACAGGTCTGCAAAAAAAAAAATTTTTTTAAACTTGTTTAGATTTAATTCACTGATCTTTATGTAGTTTTTTTTGCAGGGATTTAAAAAAATGACATTGGTTTTTTTTCTATCACGTAAGGCTCGCCTACAAAATAAAGTTGAAGTTTTTGGAAAAAGTACAGAACACTTTGGATTTGTTTTTACTATTATAACATGAAGTAAAAAGCAAAAAAAAAAAAAAAAATACAACGATACCTAGCTAAAATAAGCATAAAAGTGATGAAAATAAGCACGTGTGTTGTAAAGTTATTATAAGTTTTTGTAAAAACGTTTTCTTTGTCCATCAAAGCTTCTTTTGGTACTTTTTCGGCTGCGTTCTTGTGAATTTCCATTTTTATCATCCAACAGTAGTCTGCCATCATGTTGACATTCTATCGATCTTGGTATCTGCGTTTTATATCTTGATGGGAATGTTCTCCTAGTTCCTCATTTAGAGCCCCAAGATTTTCTGGAAGGTAGTCCAGATGTGAGTGAAGGAAATGAACTTTGACACTCATCTTTTTTCTTCCATTTCCATTTTAGTGACAAATCTTTCGTCTTTTAAAAGTTTCCTGATGTCAGGCCCAACAAAGACTCCCTCTTTCAGCTTAGCATCGGATGTACCAGGAAAATGTTCACAAATATACTTGAAACACTCTCCTTCTTTGGGTAATGGTTTCATAAACTGTTTCATTAGCCCCAGTTTGATATGAAGTGGTGGAAGTAAGATCTTTTTAGTGTCCACTAAACTTTGTATTTCAACATTTTTATCTCTAGGAATAAGAGCCATTCTGATTGGCCACGTCTGCTTGACATAGTGTTGTTTCCTGTCACAGCTATCCCATTCACGGAGTAAACATGGACACTTTGGGTAACCACTTCGTTGACCTAGTAACATGGAATAACTTTAAAATCCCCACATATGACCCATTTATGGTCAGAGTAGAGCTCATTAAGAAAAAAACCAAGATTTTCGTAGCATTCTTTCTAATGGACTGAGTGTCCAGCAGCCACAGAAGCATATCGCTTACCATTGTAAAGAAGTACACCTTTCAAACTCCTTTTTGATGACTTTTCTAGGGGTGATGGAATTGTTTCACTATTTTTTCCGTAATCAGCACAAAAAATACTATTAAACCCACTAGTTAAATAAGCTACAATATATCATCGCAGATCTGTTTTATATACTTCTTATCAAATCTCAACGCTCACCGCTAAACTATTGGCATAAATTACAATAATGAAGGATAGTGGAATTTCCTCAACGAAATCAGACCGGAATTTACGATCATGCCTTTTTATCGAAGTTTCTTAGTTTAAAAAAAAATTTAAATAATTTTCCGTGTTAAACTGATTTGTTGATCAAACAGTCTTTTTTTTATTTTAATAATAATCTCTGGAAAGAAAAAAAAAGAATAAATATAAAATTAAAGGTGACATGCATAAGATATTGAGCAAGCAGCTGGCCGGGTAGATCCAGGGCAAAGATAGTAGTTGCGTCCTTACAAGACTCTCATCCTTACTAAGTAGTAGAGCTTGCGAAATTAAGTACTATTTTTTATCTTATTTATCATGTTTGTTTATCTTGAAAGAAGACTTCAATTATTATTATTTATTTTTTTAAATTAATAATGTTTAATAACTTTAATAACAGTATATTGAGCGCTGAACTGCCTGGGGTGAAGGTCCGAGGTTCGGACTGTATACTGTACACATGTGTATTTATGAATTATTGAATCTCTATGAGAACTTTAGAATCCTCCTTGGCTCATCCAGACTCTTTAACTCTGAATTGTGAGAAAACCTGCCGTGCTAGTGTGATTTGGAAATCACTTCCCTGCACAACCGCAGGCTAATAAACAGTATAAACTCTGTCATGTACTGATCCCAAGACCCAAATTATTATTTATTGTCTGCCAACGTTTTGACCTAAGATGAAGGCCACCATCAGGGTTAGCCATACTGAGGCTCCTGCAATGAGCAGTCTACCGTTGCAATCCATGCAATCCATCACTCACTCGCTATCTCACTCCAAGAACCTGGGCCTCATCCACCACTGCCTGCCAATCTCTCCAAACCAAACTTAGTCTTCTCCAATGTCTGATTTTCAGCTGATGAAGATCGGCCTCTACATCATCTACCTATCTAGTACGGGGCCTTCCTTTGGGTCTTATACCACCGAGCTTACCAAACAACAGTCTTCTGGGCATTCTTGTTTCCGGTATCCTCAGCGCATGGCCCAACCATCTCAATCGAGCTATTTATACGAAAGTCACTAAGTCTTATCCGTAAAGTTGTCGGAGTTATTACGGATCCTCCATTCTCTCTGGTCATAAATCCGCCGCAGTGTTTTTCTCTCCCAGACATTCTCTATTCTTTCTGCTTTTTATTCAGGACACAACCTTATGTTGATTACCAAGATTACCAATCTTGCACTAAGATGGATTGATGAAATCAGTACCGATAGAATCCTACCCGCTTCACTGCTCTTACGAAAATTCACAATAAAAGTAAAAATTTCATGTTAAATTTGTGAGTATTAATTGACAGCGAGCCCGTTGAGTAATAAAATTAATACTTTGAATCTTTTATTGTCAAAGGCTAGCTTCCTTGACGATGATATTTTCAATGCTGTGAAATAATTCAGACATGGAAAGGACTTTGTTGTATTGACAAAATTGTTGTATACGTCCCTGTAAGTTTCGGGATGTTCGGAGCTTTGTGTGTATGTGTACTGTAGAGCATTAGACCAAGTACTAATCCCTGAGGTAGTTCTTCTAAAGAAAGTCTAATCTTAAAAAGTTAATTGTCTTGGAAGACAGAGAACACGTGAGAGACATCTAGAAATACGTCAGTTACAACAGCTTCTGCACTGGATTCTTCTCAATGTGGCTGTAACCCTGCGCAATAGATTGTATTGTGTTAGGAATCCATATTGATTGGGAAGTAATATGTGTTGTTTGTCGCCATTTTAAGAAGAGTTTCAAATATTTTAGGGCATATCGGGATTAGCCAGTTAAGCCTATATGAAGAAGTCGTTTGCTCTGTGAACCGTTCTAATGTGAACGTATTTCCATTGTAGATGAAGATCGCATTAGAAATAGTGGTTAGGCAGAGCAGAGCTTTCCTGGGAATTTTCTTGAGTACTACAGTTTTTATCAGATGATGACCGTAGGCGTCCTGTTAAATAACAGTCTTGTTACAATAGTTTGGCAACTTGTGGTTGTGAGAAACAAAGATAACGTAAGGCGAAAGTCAGCCATCATCATTACAGTTTCTAGTTATGGATATAAATAATTAGTACATATATGTATATAGTTATTGGCATGATCAATTCCGTTCTGTTGAGTAAAACCTTCCTAAGAACTACAAGAAATTAATTTTCCATGCTATTATAATGGATATAATGTTTTAAGGCTGAGAAATATATATAGCATTTCCAGGTCTATTTGAACCTTTTCCAAGTCAACTGTAACCTTTTACAAATCAAAGGTTACCCTTTCCAAGTCACAAGCAACCCTTTCTAATTCAAATGTAACCCTTTCCAAATGAGTTGAAACCCTTTCCAAAAGAAATGTAACGCTTTACAACTCAACTGTCTCCTTTTTTATTTCAATTGTAACCGTTTCCATTTCAATGTCAACCCTTCAAATGTTTTGAAAATATACCGTACTGGGGAATGGAAGAATTTAGGGCCTCAGAACTCGCCAGGACAAAAATGAGAGAAATCATTAAAAAACCAAATAGTTGATTTTCTTTTCTGAGAAAGTTTATTTAAAAAAAGGAAAAACATGTAATCTGAACTTAACAACAGTATCTTCATAGTTTTGGTAATAATGTAATAAACATAATAATATTCTTGTTTACAAAAAATTAAGGAAAAAATTATCAATAAAAATCTAGCAACCTTCCCTATGATTCAGTAGTTGCATTTGAGCCTTGAGGGTGGTGGGATGTGTGTTTTTTGGGTGCATTATTCATGTTTTGCTTTGCTATTATTCTCTTTCTGAATTTTTCCACTAATGTATATATATATATATATATATATATATATATATATATATATATATATATATATATATATACATATATATATATACATTAGTGGAAAAATTATATATGTATTTATATATACATATATATATATATATATATATATATGTGCACATATATTCGTTTATTTACGAAGGTGTGATACGCATTGACTATCTTAAGAATGTTATCCGAGGACCAAAGTCGGCTTTCCTTCGATACTTGTAGTCGCCTTTTTGCAAACCGGAATCCAACACCTCTCGCGGTTCGCCATCGGAAGGCTAATCGATAGCAGTTGCAGGGAGGTATTTAGCAGAGGTATCCGGTAGCCGTGTGAGAGCTCTTCCCTCCGCTGATAATCCCTGGCCAAGGAGGTAGGGGGAAAAAGAAGAAGAAGAAAAAGATCGTTCGCCTGCGAGGCGTTCAGTAGGCGGCGGCGTGGGGTAACCTGCTGCCTCTTCTGACGTAACCAACAAGCTGTCTTCGGCTCTGTCAGGGTCGATGTCCTTCTCACCTCATCTCTTTGTTATTGCCGATTTTTCTCTTATCGGTCGAGGAGAGGTGAAGTTCTTTAAGGAAAATGAGCTGATCGTGTAAGCAACAAGTGGCCTTTTCTAAACTTGGTCTAGATAGTCGGTGGCTTGGTATTTTAAATGCATTTAAAAGTACGAGGTCTCTACACTGCGAGGTAGAATAGATTATAGAATAATAAGAAGAAAAGGATGAGGCTAATCTGTGATACTGAAAACATAATGCTAAAGCCAAGATCGGTAACCTGCAGTAACAACTCGTTCTGTTTGCGTTAACAGGAGTAGGGAAGGACATAAAACCACCAATCATAAATAATAAATAAATGGTTAATTTACATAATAGTTTACATTATTTTAAATATTGATTTGGCAACGATTTGGCCGCTTTATAGTTTCCCGGTAATGCTATCTAGAGGGATGAATAGTAACTGTCTGCATTCTATTCAACGACAGATTCCTATTTTTTTAGAAAATTCTACATTGTTTTAACAATAAACACTTGAGGTCGGGCCCATTCATGCAATTTTATTATTACCGCCTTTAAATTTTACCGATTTTAACATCCTTTTTTATTTGTTTTTAAAACCCTTATATATGAATATACAAATTCGGATAAGACTAAGTATATGGTCAGTTGAAGGAAAGGGCGAAATTTTGGTGATATTGTTGTAGGAGGAAATAAGTTCGAACAAGTGGAGATGTTTAAGTACTTAGGGTCAATAGTAACTGGAAAAAACGAAATGCAAGAGGAAATAAAGGCGTGACTAAAGGCGGGAAATGCTTGTTACTATTCGGTCTCGAAATTACTTAGCTCGTGTCATTTGCCCAGAAATCTAAAAATCAGAATTTCTAAAACAGTTATCGTTACATCTCTTCACTATGGATGTGAAACTTGGCCAATAACGCTGAAGGGTGAAAAACGTTTTCAGGTATTCGAAAATAAGGTGTTACGTAGAATGTTTGGTCCAAAAAAGGATGAGACCACTGGGGAATATAGGAGATTACATAACGCGGAATTGCGAAGCATGCATCCGGTAAATTTTATACCGGTGACAGCGTCGCGAAGATTAAGATGGTCATGTAAAGTTGCTGGGCTTAGTAACAAATGAATTCCCAAGATGTTAATAGGCGCTGTACCGATTGGGAAGCGTCCGAGGGGTAGACCGAGGCGTAGGTGGGAGGATTGCGTTAGGAATGATCTAGCGGGTTTGGGTTTGGGTGGTGCTCCGTGGACGGAGGTTTGTAAACATAGATTGGTGGTATCGGCATCGAGCCTTCGGGTTCGTTAAGCCTTTTATTTATTTATTTATACATGAACAACAGTGTACGTGTTTTTGAATTGTCTCCGTTTTTAACATCGCTGAAAATCAAAGAGAGTTCTAATAAAAAAATTAAAAAAAAAATTAAGTCAGTTTTCAAAATTTTATTCAAGAAAGATGGCCATCGAAAAGCTGAATATGGGAGAGAATCCTAAAAGAACAGTCAGATCTGAGTCAGAATAGGTCCAATTATAGTTACTGTTTTTTAAACTACTTAATTTTATAACTGTCTAAAACGGACATTTCTTTTTTGGTAACTTTCTAAAAAGCACTAATTTAAACTGATTTAGAGAGTAGACATTTTTTGGTTATATGATACTAGCGACCCACCCAAGCTTTTCTCGGTTAATAAGGCATATTAGGCATATTTTTTATCACGCAGCGGCCACTAAGGATCACGGGAATATCATTGGTTGCCCTTCTTTGGGAGTCTTGATTTCCTTTCTTCCCATATCAGCTAATGCACTTTATTATATAGAAATTATAAAAGTAAAAACAAAACCAAATATTTCTTTATAACAACAACAACAACTTTATTTGCAATTTTACATATACAACAGCATAAGTATGAATACATGTTCCGGACTTCCTTTACATGTTTAAAGAACATTGATTTTAATTAATTAAAGTTATCTTTTATAAATAAGTTTTACAATAGCAGGAAAAATGTAGAAAAAACCCGCTTAAAAAAAAAAACATAATAAAAAAAATAAAAAATAAAAATAATAATGAGATAAATAAATGAAAATGATAATAATGAAGTAAATAAATATAATAATAATTAAATAGAAAATAAGTAAACACTTAAAAATAGCTATAAACGAAATACAGATAATTAAATTACAATACCTGCAAATAGTAATTTGTTAAGAAAGGAGAATATGTTTTGTTCTTCTGTGCGTGTAGCGTCGTAATGAATGTTTATCACAGTTACCGATTTCTCGGATTAGTGGGTTTTCGGAAGCTGGAGTTTTTTCGAAGTATGCTTTTGTTTGGGCTAACACATATTGTTTTATAGTGGGAAGTTCAAGATCTCTAAGCATAGTCGATGTTTCGTGTAGCGGGGATAATTATTAATTATTTCTTTATATATAAATTTTATATCTTGCACGTTACATAATAGCACGAGATAAGGCAGGGTCTTCGGTAAAACTCTTCGATATTCCAACCCATTTACACAGAGCCTCGACAAATTATATACCTAAACCTTCCTAGTGAATCAATCTAACTATTGGTGAAAACCGCATGAAAATCCGAGCAGTAGTTATTGAGTTTACCGCGAACAAACGCGGCAAAGGACTTTGTTTTATAGTATGTATAAATAAAAGTTTCATATTATATTCTGAAAGTCTTAAGACAAATATTAGAAAGTAAAAAACCTGTAGCTGGGTCTTGGGTTCAGTACATGGTAGAGACTGTACTGTTGTGCTGGGAGAAGGTTTGTTCGAGATCAGGCTCAACCACCAGTTATCCTACAATTATTAGTACCCACTTTATTGTGGCTGGGTAAGCACCAGGAGGGTCTGCAAATCTCACAGGGTTAATCCGTGGATGTTAACAGGTTAATTAATGTATTGCTATACATACTGAACGATCCCGGTACCAATTTCCTGTATAAATGAACGATCTTTATAGAGGATTAAAGCGGTGCCTGTTGATTCCTAGCAAAATATTTACTATCTATAATAAGCACTTGTTAATCTAAAACTTTTTTTTCCCAAGTAGGCATACAGATTTTAGTATAATTTTAACCGTGGCCTTGGAAACACGATTTCCGAACGATTTTTTCTATGAGTACAAACTCGGTCATTCCACTGCCCAGGCAGCAAGAAGTATTAATCATGCGTTTGGTGAAGGAAGTGCTAATGAAAGAACCATCCGTCGTTGGTTTACAAAATTTTCCTCAGGAGATACGACATTAGAAAATCTGCGCCGTGGACGGCCTCAAACATCAATAGAGGACGAAGATCTTAAGAATGCTTTGGAAGAAGACCCTCATAAAACAGTCAGAGAATATCCGTCAGAGCTAGGCACAAGTCGTAAGACAGTTTCCAGGCATCTAAAATTGATCGGAAAGGCAAAAAAGCTCGATTCCTGGGTCCCACACAAGCTCCTTCATGATAAGGCCCGACCTAATGTTTCAATACAGACAGTGAATAAATTAAAGGAGTTGGGCTATGAAGTCTTACCACACCCCCCATATTCCCCTCATCTATCCCCTACAGACTACCACATTTTTGGAGTTTAGACAACTTTTTCCAAGGAAAATTGTTTACCAATGATTTAGACATTAAAAGTGCATTTTCTGAATTCCTTTCATCACGTGACTCAACGTTTTTCAAATATGGGATAGAAAACTTGGTAAGCCTTTGGCAGAAGTGTATCGAAAATCATGGTAAATACTTTGAATAAAAAATATGTTAGATTTGATCTCAAATTTTTATTTTCTTCCTGATTCTAAATACGGTCATTTCATGTGTGACAACCCATTATAAATTCCCCGTGATTATTAAAGCTATCAGCTGATTTGGAAATTAGCGTTTATTAGTAACTGGTTTAGATAGTTGCTATGGTTATCGATTGTTTCCATATTACTCCAAGTTCTTAGATACTTTTTTCTTTTTTACCAAATTACTTCACCTTTCTGGGAATGCTTCGAGGAGATAATCATTATGATGTGCGATTAAGATGGATCAGCCTGGGAACCGTCGTAGGTGTCAGGTTGATCTCTTTACACCCACAGCAGTCTCCAGAGGTCGTGCACCGCCGTGGGCAGTGTCCTGTCAGGAGGCACGGGAATAGCGAGTGGCATGGGTCATTGGCTTTTCCAGATCCTCAGGTGGTGTAGTTAGGTCGAATGGCGCCCGAACACAACTTAGCAATGGACTGACTATGCTTCTTGGAGCATATATTTGCTGACAGGGAATCTATTCCGATAATCACTTAACTACTTGGGCCAAATATTCAATACCTCTAATCTATTTAAGAGAGTATAGGTTTATAAACAATAAATACAGTCTCTTCTTCCATATATGATATTGAAAAAACAAGGACCTAGAGATCTGCTGATTAAACATTTATTTATTATCAAGTTTACATATTCCTGAAAATTTTGGAATTTGAAATCAAAAACATTTGCTGAACGTGATGTAACGTACTTCCTAATAAATCTGCGCACTCTTATAATAAAATTAATTATTATTGTGGTATCATCATCATTTTTTTTTGTATTTATTTAATCATCAATATAAAGATATATATCTTAGTATCTCTTAGTAGTTGCTCAACATCCTCCAAGATATACTTTCTACATAACACTTCACTTTTATTATAGATCCTCTCTAAAATGTTATTAATGGCTATTTTATGAGCTTTCACCAGTTCGACGACTGAGATATACGACTTCACAGCTGGTCAGAAGCAATCTCCTCGTCTGTGTAAATTTCTCATTAATATGTACACAAGCGTGCAATGGCCCAAGTGACTGGTCATAAAGTCGCCTTTCACTTTCTCACATTTTATAGTTTGTAAGATCAGTCAATACATGTACCCTAGGTTAAGAGAATGCTATATCCTAAATAGCGTAGCAAGCTGAAGGCTGTTAATCTTATGTTAAAAGCATTCGCAGTTTCATTTTTCAGAAGTTTGTTGAGCAGCATATGAGGAGCAGTCCAGGAAATTTTGGCTTGGAATCGCCAATTTACGTCCCTTCCAAAGGATATCATAACAAAGGATTCTTAACTCCAATTAAAAATACCTAAGATATCCTCGCGGCCTGAGGCTAGAACGTTGGTATGCTAAACATTACACCACAGTTGACCCATTTAAATCTATGTTTTTTTATAGATTAAAACTCTTCCATCAGAAACTGCATCTAAAAACTATAAGTTTTTATTTCCCCTTCAATTAAAATCTAACTAAAAACACTAGGAAAAGATCTTGGAGTATTTCCCGGAATGAAAAAAATTGGTTTCAATCAAATGCTCTATTTTTTTAAAATCCAGAACGAAATACTATGCGTTGTAATTTTTTAATCATTGATTTAATTTTTAAATATTTATATTTTGAAGAGAAAAGATTTGCCCCGGCCGGGATTCGAACCCGGATCGTCGATCGGTGAAGAGAACAGATTTGTCCTCGGAGGGGGGGGGGCGACCCCGGTAGCTCAAATGGTTAGAGCGTTTCCACGGTGAGGCGGGTTCGAATACCGGCCGGGGGCCAATCTTTTCTCTTAAAAACAGAAATACTATGTGATTTAACAAGTTATAAGTATCTCACTATGTTAGGAGTTACTTCTCTTTGGCTGTGGAGGAAAAATTATTGATTTTACTAACAGCTGTGAAAGGCCTCTGTTGGATG